>CM062820.1:1403118276-1404318276 GCA_031772625.1 Pinus tabuliformis | reverse complement strand
TATATAAAATGTGTTCTCAACAATTTGACACTTCTACGCCTACAGGTCTTTTAATAAATCCTTATTCAAATTCGAAACTTAACAGTAAAAGAGTTATCTCGACTATTTGCTATTTGGAAAGTAAATCAAAGAAACGTGAGGCATTCAAACTTCTGCTGCTATGTGTTTGGCCCGTGCCTTTGACCATGCCACTGTATGATTCCTTCAGTGAATTGTCTCGAGTGAATAGGAGGAGATCCATGAGGGAATCGATCATCAACAACCCATGTGCTTCTTTTTTTCGTTGGTGTACCAGAACCCTACAAACCATGGAGATAGCTGTAGATTTGTAAAATAGCTGCAGAATCATGTTAATTCTGTAGCTAATGCAA
The DNA here is from genome assembly GCA_031772625.1 of Pinus tabuliformis. Taxonomy (NCBI): domain Eukaryota; kingdom Viridiplantae; phylum Streptophyta; class Pinopsida; order Pinales; family Pinaceae; genus Pinus; species Pinus tabuliformis. The sequence continues at coordinate 1,404,317,905 of CM062820.1, read as the reverse complement.
TCTTTAACATAATAATAAGGAACATTAACGAATATGAGAAATAAGGCATATAATTTTTTTTACCTTATCAACATCTATGATTTTACTTCTTTTATTGAGTTGATAGCGATGATGAAAAGAGGAAAATGAAGGGAAAAGGGTGTCAAAACAAAACAGTTATGGAATTCTACATTCCCCCACACTGAAGATTTTGTATGTCCTCATACAAAAACAAAATTGATAACTTTATTGAACTACTTCGTTTGCTTGGACACTTCTGCTAGTACATCCAACTTCATCCTTTTTACTTTCTTACCAATCATTGCAATCCTTGGTTTTCTCATGAGGATCTTGTATTTCAACTTTATAACCTGTCACTGTAAAGCCCTGTTTTTCTTCTTCAGTTTCTTGTTCTTCTTAAACCACAGACTTAGATGTAAAAGGAGGTTGTCACTCTTAGCTATTTGGATTTTGTTCTGTGCTTTCAAGGCTTGATTTTCATTTTTAATGTACCTATTTGTCTCCAGTTCAAAGATTTATTGTTTCAATACATTGATTACTGGAGGTTCTTGTGGTTCATTAAACTGGACTTCTTCTTCCTGAATTGGAATTGATGTTCTTGCTGCATCCCTTTTCTCTAGGGATTCAATATAATCATAAATATCTTGCTGCACATGATCAATTTCTGGTGTTCTTCGCCCTAGACTCTGAGGAGGCGAGGTGAAAGTTGGTGATGAAACTCTTAGAGATGTTCTCGGAGAAATTCCTGAATCTTCTTCTGTCTCTGATTTTTCTTCTATTTCTTCATTGATATGCTCTATTCTCTTCGAGGATAATTATTTTGTTGAGTTGAGTTTGATACTCCTTCTTAGACCCATGACAGGGATCTTTTGAGTTTTATTCCTTTCTGTTTTAGGCTTCTTTGTCTGCGTTGAAACCTCTGTCTCTTTACTGTCTTTCTTTCTTCTAACATCTCTTTTGTTTATTTTCTCTAAAATTTCTACAAGAGGGATTTCATCCTCCGACAGTTCCTGTGACTGTTTTGTTTGTTGTTCCAGTGTCCTATCAATTTTTCTTTTCCTTCCCCTCTTAGGTCTGCTGCTATTTGGCTGCCCATGAGTATCTTCCTGAAAGTGATTCCTTACCAAAAATCTTTCCCAATTATCACTTATGTTTTGGAGATGAAACTCAACAAGTATTTTAACTAGACCATGGTGATACATTGTATTATCTATGAACTGAATTCTCCTTTGAACATTCCTTGACATCTTTCTTATATTACTCAGCAAAAAATATGGAAGATTTATCTCATTTTCTTCAAGAAAATTCATTTGCAACCGAATATGATAAAAAACATACATCCAAACCTTCCTTCGCAGCTAACAAATTTTTGGATTATTAGAAGCAAATTCCTCCACTTACTTTTTAATGTTGTGCTTGGGATGCCCTTCTTGAAAATGGTGGTGTCCATGTTTGGTTCATTTAGGAAAATCTTCTAGTCTTCTCTTTCAATACCTTTATTTTTGAACCATTTTTCTCCAATCCGCGGTAGTCCAGTAGCTTCAGCTATAAATGACTTTGTCACTATGAATTTGATGTCTCCTATCTCCACTTTGACTCCATCAAAATCCCTGGTGAAGGATTTGGTCACTTCTTTATGGAAGCCATCAAATTTCTCTATAAATTCTAGCCACTGCGCCTTCTGCAATAATTATTTTGTCTGTGGATACCCCTCCAAACATTTCTTCCCTGATGGCTTTGTTTTGACTATCACTCCCATGGCTGAGAAGATTTGTTTCAAGAACTGTTTTGTTTGACAGGGTAGGACGGCTTGATAGGGTTTTTAGAGCGGAAAGGCTGAGGGTGTGAGTGATGGAATAATGAGAGCGTAGGTAGTGAGGGTATAAGGGAGTGAGGAAAAATCTAACTGTTAAGAGCATTCATGTTTATGATTTGGGTGATCAGATCAATGAATCGGGTATGAGTCGGAATAGGGTTATGATGACAGGGAGTGAATGGTGGATTATACACAATTTGACATCACACTATCAACTCTTAGAAATAATTATTTTGATTTTTGATAGCACCATGTCTAAATAATTCATATATGTAATGCTTTGATCCCTATTATTAAATTAAAGAAGTGCATACCTTTGAGATTTTTTCTTGCTAACCTTTGGTTGCCCTTTTGTTTTATGCTCTCTTTAGGTGCTTTATAGTGGAGGGAGTCAATCATTCCTTCAATTGTGTCATCAGAAGTCTGTCAATTTAGCTACAGAAATTTGTCATGGATGTTGAAAATCAATAATTCTGTAGCCATTTATTTTTTTCTGAAAAGAAAGGGTTACAAGAAAATGGAGCTCTAAAAAATGGAATATAAAGAAAATTTAAGATGCCAAGAATTCTTGGTTTTCACCTTGAATTTTCTGCATAAACATGCCAACAATTGTTGGTTTTCATGTTTATACATTTTTTATTTTATTATATATATATATATATATATATATATATATATAGATGAAAAAGAAAATTTTCAAGGTGGAGAAGAAGAAGAATTCCTCTAGACCAATTTCAAATCAAAGTTGTTCTGGAAAATATTTACAAATTCCTCCTTTGTCATTTGTTTATGATAGATCTTGAGTCGATGTCCATTCAATAATAGAGGAACTTTTTCTTCATCAATAGTCCTAAATCTGACTGCTCCATTTTTAATCTCATAAGGCCCAAGCTAGTGAGTTTGAAACTTTCCTTGGAATTTTTGAACTTTGAATCAAAGAGTAATGCCCAGTCTCCTGACTGAAATTTTCTTTCTTTGATGTATTTATCATGTTGTTTAACCAATTTAATGTTCTTAAATTGTCACCATAAATTATCGACCAGGGCAGGTATACTGATGAAGCACAAGTGCACTATATGTGCGACAAGTTATTTTATGTCGTTAAGATACCTATGTTATTGTTAAGGTGTAAACTTAGAATTAATATGGAGATGGTATTACCGATTATATTAGAGTATTGTTCTTAAATTTGTTAGTTGTTTATCCTAAAAATAGTCTCTATTGAATCAGTTTTGTGGATGGTTTGAGAGTGGTCCTAAACTCTACTCCTGTCAGACTGTTTTTGATATTATCTTGAATTTTAAGTTGTAACCAAGTCTAGATTACTATGTGTAAGAGAGATCTATTCTATCAAACTGAAAATGAATGATGTTTGAATTTAATTGCTAAGAAAAACACTATCACTCTTTAACTCATTCAACTTCATCCAAACAAGAAATAAAACTGATAAACTGAAAAGAAACTAAGCTATGAAATGAGACAGTTGAACTACACTAGGTAGAAAGCAAAGGAGATGATCAAACTGTACCAGATAAAAAGAAAATGAAATAACAGAATTAGGCTAGGTAGAAAGCAAAGGAAATTTCTTATGCAGACAATAGTTTAATCATGAATTCCATTATACTGCATTTCAAAACACAAAACAGAGCATCTACAATTTAACTTTTAAGAAATTAAAGAAATCTATGTGCAATTGGTCAAAGACCTGTACTGGATGTAGGGGCCCTCCACAAAACAGTCGACAATCTTCAATCAACACAACATGGAAAATATGAACCAAGTCTATTACTCATAAACAAGTTTAACAAGATGTTCTCAGAATTTACATATAGCAGCGTGCACCCAAAACACAGAGCGGCCATTGCTTTTATAATATTTCTCTAAATAACAGTACGAGAGTTTTAAGCCTACATATCTTTATTTTGATCCTATTAAACCAAACTATATCGCTAAATAATCGATTTTCTATTTGGAAAAGCAAATCGATAAGATTTCGTGAAAACTGGACTCTATCCCGGCAATAATCTTGCAGTTGACTTTGAGGTTGACTGTGTTACAATGCGATCTTCTTGAAGGATTGGCTCGAGAGAATAGGAAAGAATCCACGAGGGGATCATTCCTCATCCATCCATATCTTCTTTTGCTTAGCTGGTGCACTCAAACCCTGTCAATAATGGAGGTAGCTGCAAAAACTCAGATTAGCTGCAGAAACAGGCCAATTCTGTAGTTGAATGCACACTTTAACAAAACAATAAGGTATATAGACAAATATGAAAAAGAGGACATGTAAGTGCTTACCTTAACAAAACCTTGTGTCTATTGCATTTATTTAGGTGATAGGTATAGGAAAAAGGAAGAATTATAGGCAAAAAGGGTGTCAAGGTAAGGCAGTCCTTGGACTCTACATTCCCCCATGCTGGAGGTTTTGTATGTCCTCATACAATTCATCATTGTCATTCTCTTGTGCCCTTTGATTATCACATTCAGGATTCACTTTCTTCTTCTTTCTGGCAACCACTGGCATTCTTGGTTTCTTCATGAGGATCTTATATTTTAGGTTGATGATTTCTCTTTGCATTGCCCTATTTTCCTTCTTCAACTTCTTGTTCTTTTTGTACCATAAACTCAAATGAAGAATAAGGTTGTCACTCTTTGCAATTTGAATCCCATTCTGTGCTTTCAATGTCTGATTTTCATTTTTGAGATATCTGTTCAATGTCTCCAGCTCAAAGATCTCTTGCTTTAAAACATTAGAGGCTGAAGGTTCTTGTGGCTCATTGAACTAATTGCTTCCTTCTCCTAGACTTTGGATTGATTCTTTAGTTGCTGCTTCCTTCCTTTCTAATGAATCTATGTAGTCATAAATCTCTTGTTGAACAAGATCAACACCTAGACTGTGCACTGGATTTCTTGGAGGTGGACCTTAGGGTGGTGATGACACACTTGGCGATAGTTTTGGTGATCCTTCTGGAGGACCTTCAGGGTCTTCAGTCGGCTCCCTCTCCTCAAGATTGATATACTTTGTAGCTCCTGAGACTGCTTGTTGCATTGTATTCAATTTGTTACTTCTCCTCAGTCCTGAGGTCTATAATCCATGTGATTTCCTCTTTTTATATTTTGGCTTCTTTTCCTCAGGAAGGATCTTGGTTTGTGGTAAATCCTCTGTTCTTTTTCTAGCTTTCTTTCTTCTAATATTTCCCCTTTTCATTTTCTGCAAAATATCCACTATGGGTAGTTCATCCTCTGATATTTCCTGTTGAGACTGGGGTTCTTCTTCTTTTATTGTTTCCATTATTATCTTCCTTCCCCTGGGGGTTCTACAACTGTTGGGTTGTTCAGGAGCTCTTTCTTCGAAATGTTTCCTTACCAGAAAATTTTCCCAATTATCCCCTATACTCTGAAGGTAAAACTCAACCAATATCTTTATCAATCCATGATGATACATGGTATTATCTATGAATTGAATTTTCTTTTGAACATTCATGGACATTTTCTTAAGACTAAGCAAGAGAAAATAAGGAAGATTCATTTGGTGCACCTCAAAAAAATTCATCATTATTCTAATGTGGTAAAAGTACATGTATCCAAACCGACCCTCACAAGTAATAAATTTCTGAAGTACAAGGAGTAATTTCCTCCATTTACTCTTAAGGGTTGTACTAGGAATACCTTTCTTGAAGACAGTGGTGTCCATGTTTGGATTTTTCAGGAATAATTTCCATTCTTCTCCATTGATTCCCTTGTTTTTGAACCATTGTTCTCCATTTATGGGTAATTCAGTAGCTTCTGCAGTCAGGGACTTCATTATGGTGAACTTGATGTCTCCTATTTCAACCTCCGTTCCATCAAATGAACGTGAAAAATACTTCGTCACTTCCCTGTGGAAACTGTTGAATTTCTCTATAAATTGTAACCATTGTATTTTTTGCAACAACTCCTTGGTCTAAGGATATCCTTCTAAGAACTTATTCCTTGTTGGTTCAGTTCAAACAATAACACCTATTATGGAATATGCTTCGTCTCAAGGACTGCTCACTTGACTAGAAAAATGGTGTTGGTAGGGTTTCATTCAGTGGCGGAGAGATGGGAAGGTTATGTGAATTTAGAGAAATGGGAGAACAGGTAAATTATAATGAAGGCCATGGGAATGAATTGATCGTTGGAGCGCATTCAAAATAATGATTCAATGATTACTTCAACAGATTCATAATGGGGACAGGGCAGGGGTTTAAGTGGTGGATTATGATGATTTTGACGAGCGACCATCACCCTTAATTTGCAATGATTTCATTTTATTTTGGCAGTGCTATGTCCTCTTAGTTCATATATGCAATATATTACTCCTAATTGTAAAATTAAAGTATCACATACCTTTGATTAACTTGCTAACCTTAATTGTCCTTTGATATCTCCTGCAGGTACATTGCACTGTTAATTATTATTCAATTCAAATCACCAAGTGTTCCTGTAAAGTTGACTACAAAAAATTTATTGGAGTTGCAGAAGCTTATCCTAGCTACGGAAACTTGTCCGAGCTGTAGAAAGTTGTTGATTCTGTAGCTAAGAAAAAAAAACTTTAGGAAGGGAATTTTTTTTTTGGAAAGAAAATTTAAGGTGCCAACAGGAGTTGGTTTTCACTTCAAATTTTTTGTATAAGCATGCCAACAACATGTTGGTTTTCATGCTTATACCTTTTTTTTTTAATATTATATATATATATATATATATATATATATATATATATATATATATATATATATATATATATGATTTTTTATTTTTTATTTTTTAATATGGAAAAGTAAAATTTCTAAGGTGGAAAATAAGAATAACTCTTCTCAAGAATCTTCAATTTTGAATTATCTTGGAAAATTTTGACAAACTCTTCTTTTGTGAATGGCTTCTGATAAAGTCTGAGTCGATGTGAATTCAATAAAAGAGGAATTTTCTCTTCATCAATAGTCCTGATTCTAACTGCACCATTGTCAAAAACATTTTCAACTTCATAAGGTCCAAGTCAGCGGGTTTGGAATTTTCCTTGGAAAATTTTGAACTTTGAATCAAAAAGTAATTCCTAATCTCCTAGATGAAATTTTATTTCTTTAATGTACTTATCATGCCATTTGGATCTTTGTTGTTGAACTAGGTTGGTCTTCTGGAAGGCTTCTTGTCTTATTTCATCAATCTCATTAAGTTGTCTCATCCTTTGCTTCTGTGTTTCTAATAAGTCAAGATATAGCTGGACTTCTATTTTATAAGTTTGGATATGGAACTCTATTGGAAGTAAGACCTGCTTCCCATAAACAAGTTCATAGGGAGTATGTCTTGTAGTACTTCTCTGTGTATTTCTATAAGCCCACAAAGCTACTAGAATCTTTTCTGCCCAATCCTTCCTATGTAAGTGTAAAGTCTCGGTAAGGATTGCTTCAATCACCTTATTTGTAGACTCAACTTGTCCATTGGCTTGTGGATGGTATTGAGTGGACTTTCGATGTTTTATTTTGTACTGCTCCACAAGCTTATGCACTAATCTGGATGTAAAATGTGTTCCTTGATCTGTTACAATTTCTCTTGAAACACCAAAACTAGTGAAAATATCCTAAAAAAGAAATGAAACTACAAAATTTTCAGTAGCAAAAAGAAGTGCTTTAGCTTCTATCCATTTAGTGACATAATTAGTACATACCAGAATATACCTTTTCTTCTTTGAAGGTGGGATGATTGGACCAACAAAATATAGTGCCTTTTAGGGCCTAAATCTACCTCAGGCTGAGAAAGGCAGGATCTAGGGTAACATCAAACCAAGCTTAACCTGGTAGCTAGCCTTACCAGGTTGGGAGAGGGCTCTCTCCTGTCAATCTAAGCAAAAATGATTAATGAGGCTTGAGATGACTTGAATGAAGACTGATTTTAGGCTAGGTATTTGTGCGAAAGGGCTTGATTGAATTTGATGATTTTTTGTTGGCTCAAATGGAAAGGCAGTTTTTGGGTCTTGGGAATGAGGGTCAGTTTTGCAGAGGTCTCAATGGGGCAAGGTAGGCAAGTGATTTGATACTTCAAATTGAATGAAATGGAAAGATTTAGACAGGTGAGGAGTTGAAGAGGGAAAGAAAACCTCAAGGATCCTCTTCAAACAGCTGAAAACATCAATAACTAAGCAAACCCTAGGTAGAGCACTGCAATTTCAATGGATTCTACCTTTATCCTTGTTTGTTTTAGTTAAGAAGAAGAAAGAGAGATAATGGAATACATAAAACACATATAAACTTACATTTATAGAAGGAAACACAATATCAAAGCAACATGCCACAGGAATCCCATAGAGTGCTGCAAACCACTAGTCTATTCCTTAGCCAAAACTGCTGAGATGAGTATACAATAAGCTCCAAGATTTCCCAAAAGTCCAACCATGCTAATGACTGAAAAAACATAAGATATAGACAAACAAAAACTCATCCTAGCCTCCAGGGGTCGAGCTCATGAGTTTAGGAGCTATTCCAACTAATTCTAAATTGAGAACTACAAATTAGGCAGTGGAACAACATGCCTCTAAAAACTAGGGAACTGATTCATTTAGTTGCAAACTAACTTTTCATGGATGAATCCACCTTCATGAGTGAAAATTTGACATAATTACATCAAGATCCATCAATTTACATTAAATTACATCATAAGTTTTACATTAAGAAAGAGAAAAGTCAAACTGTCAAGGAACTAGGCGAAAAACAGAGTATACTTGGTCAAACTGAGCAAAATTTCCCCTATGCGCCGCGCTGATTTCTCTATGCGTAGCACCTGTTTTCAGCCACTTTTGGAGGCCTTCCCGGTGTCCAAATTTTCTCCAAGTGTTCTTTTTGGAAATTTCTGCCTATCTACTTTCCATATCAAGTGGAATTTTTGAATTTGGCCTCCATTTTCCCCTCCAAAAATGAGTTCTCCCAACACTGCTTCCTATGTATCAAAATAGGGGCAGTAAGGTCATTTTTTGGGTGTTTTTGACCTTTTTGGGGGCTCAAAACCTCTCAAAATTTCTTGGCCATTGGTAGGCATGCATATTTTTTCAATAAAAATACAAATATGTTGAGTTTTTGTCATTTGGAGGCTTCCATCAAAAGCGAGCGCCAGGTGGCGAGACGCATTGGGCAGAAAATTCTATGTTTTAGCCCAAAATTTTCAAAAATGCAAAAAGTGTCCCAAATTTTTTGAAATTTTGGCTGAGTGTTCTCCATCAAGTGTTTTGTTGTGCCAAGGAAGCCTCAACCAAGATTTGAAGTTTATCTTGCACTTTTTTCCTCCTCGATCTCTTCTTCAATTTTGCCTTCAAACTCCTGATTCTAGCTTGGCACACCATCTTCCTTGACAAATAATGATATGTCATGTTTCTCAACATATTATTCTCATTGATGGCTTTCTCCAACATCCTCTCCAAGTGGATATTAGTCCTCTCCAACCAAGACTCACGATCAGCATTGATTTCTTGTTTAAGTGTTGTGAACTTGACTCTCCTCCATTTGGCAGCGTGCTGCTTTTCTCGTATGTTTCTAAGCTCCATTATGGTTTGCTGATCCTCCAGTTGCTTGTTTCTTTGTTCCAGGTACTTTATTATCCACTCATCTCTTTCCAAGTTGAGGGACAAAGCATTGATGTCCGCCTGTTGCTCTTGGATGACTTCCTTGAGCTTTAAGCATTGTGAGCCCAAATCCGTGTCATCATCCTGAATTAGAATGAAATCCGTCTCCTGCTCACCTAAAGGTCCCTCATCATGCAATGGCCTCTTGCCCTTGTCCTAAACCTACTATGTTGATGAAGGAAGCAAGACCCCTTCCACCCCGGGTGGAGATAATACTCATTTTGCTGCTGCAAACAACCGTCTATTGCCCTTTTGATATGTGACAAATACCAATACACTAGCGGTTCTATGTCTCATGACCCTCCTACTGATGAGAAGGTCCACTTGTCTCATGAAAAGTCTCTGGAGGTACCTGAGGAGCTGTGAAGAACTCATGAGAAATGAAATCCTCCCATGAGATGCCCTGCAAACCAAGCTGATGCATGACCACAATTTTGATGAGTGCAAAATGGTATATACTGTTAAACTACTGCTGAGGAGTCTTCTCTTGTAATAGTGTAGTCATGTTCTCAATATTTTGACACATGAAGTAGGGGAGATTCATCATTCTCACCCTGGTAAAGTGCATCAACAACTTGATATGATAAGCATATAGGCGAGAAAATCCGCCCTCACGGCTGAAATATTTCATTATGAGTTTCATCAAGGGAGCATATGAGTCTTTCAGGTATTAAAAGGGAAACACTTTGCTGAGTTGTCTCAAATAACCAGGCTTGATGTATGGTTCATAGTGTTCCCTGTCAATCTGCTGCTTTTTATTCCACTGCTCTTCGACATTAGGAATGCCGGTTGCTAGAGAAATAGACTCTGGTGTGAAGGTGAATGTCACACCAGCTAGAGTAGTTTGGCCATTATGTAGATGAAGCACAAACAACCGGGCTAACTCATGATGATACTGGACTCTAGCAACCATCTCACAGAACTGATAATAGGATTGGTGTTGGAAGCATGTGATAGCAAGAGGGCATGCCTGCAGCTCAGCAAGTGAAGTAGGCTCCTCTCTTATATGTTTGCCACCCTTGTGAGGTCTCCTTGGTGCATGCACTTCTATAGGAGAGTCACTGTGTGTCTCTTCTTCTCAGTCATATGAAGGATCAGATTCCATGCTTGCTAATGTGTGAGTTTTCTTGATGAGTATGAAGAGATTTATGGTGATTTTGATGTTTTCTGCCACCAAGGTGTTGTGCTCTACAACAACCCCCCATTTCATATCATTTTTATTCATAAAACTATAATATGAAATGGGTCCCTTTTTATTTTAATTGGTATCAACTTTGTATTATTCAAAAATGTCCAAAAACATTATAAAACCTTTTTAAACCAATTATTTGGTCTTATAATATAAATGATTAATCTTTTATCATTGCGATAAAGCGATCTCAAGATCGCATGTCGCAATGACAAAGGAGGCATAATTTAAAGACCCATTGGTTTTCTCCGACGTGACAACATGCAATAGGCTATCGGATATCGGCAATAATAAGTTACCATAACAAAAGTGCCTTTCGCCTCGATGCGATGCGATAAAGTCCCTTTCGCTCCGATGCGATGCGATATCGCTATCGGCGATCGGGGATGTACCATGCATACTTTTTAAAGAGCTCAGTTAATACTCCCGATGCGATGCGATATCGCTATCGGCAGTCAGGGATTCCAAAAGAAACCAATATAACGATTTAAGTTTCCCCCCGACGCCCGATTGCGATAAAGCCAAAAGCGCAAATTTCAAAGAATTGTTAAGGCAGGGATTACGATTAATTCGTATTAAAGGCCTTATGTTCCAAACAATGATTCATCTGCGCTCAACCGCCAAAACATCCAAGGCACGCTTAAACAAATCATTCGACCAATAAAACTATATGATGGGCATTTAAAGGATTGGCAGGTTTTAACGGCCATTTAATGAAATAGTAAGCCTAAAAATATTTTCACAGATTGTATCCGCGGCCACTTTAAGTTAATCCTTCATCGTGCATTGATTAATATATCTCACTCGTATTTGGTTTTCACTACCAATTCTCTGTATTACGTTCATTTTCACTCCTGTGCAGAACTCTTCCGAAGTAATAGATTCAAGCAGAATGGGGAAGAAGTCTAAGAAAACTGCAATCGCTTCCGCTTCGCCAGCCACAGGACAAGTCATCGCTGATCCAGGAACTAAGAAAAAAGGATTGATATCCGATACTACATGTCTAGGACTCGGCAAAACTACTTGGCAAAGTACCTATAATTTGATTGAGGCCGAAGAACCAGAGGTGACAACAGTACAAGCCACAACAGATACCAATCGAAAATCTGATGCTACTTTAAAGGACTTAGCCAACTCTTTCCTTCATCGGATAGCAGCTCGGGAACAAATTCTCCCATATACGGATGTAGTGAGGTGGGCAATTCAGGAAATCCCAATCACAAATAGAACCTTCTGCACCAGAGGTGGGAGAATCTTCGGTTCATTTCAGGCTAATGATTTGAGGCAAATGTATCATTTGCCTGTGCTAGAGAAGAAGTACAACAAGGCATTTCTGGAGAAATTCCGAAATGAGAACGAAACTAAATCTGAACCCATTCGGGATTGGAGGCAAAATCCAGCAAAACACAAGCATGAATCTTCCGGTAAGTACTCTGTTGATTCCCTATGTTCTCCTTATTGTTATGCTGGGATAATGATGTGTAGATTGTGGGGGTTGCACGATTCCGCTAATTTCACTATAGAAATGGTTCCCTTGATGGAAGTGGCATGTAATAGTGAAATAATGGATTAGGAAACTATATTGTCAGATAAGCTAGCAACCGCAGTTCTTGATTTTAGAACCAAAACCTGCGTCACTGAAAGGCTTATTCCCCCATTCTACTACAGTGCTTATATACTAGACACCCTGTGTTTTAATTCTGAATTTCCTGTGCTCGGCTGGAGGTGGACTTCACAAGACCCCATGCCTATTCACATATACCATCAGAAGTTGTGGAAAACTTCCTATAAGCACCATTTATACCAAGTCTGCAATGGCTTTATGTTACCCATTCATTACTCTATTTTTGATAAACCTGCTCCCAAGATTTCCTACCAAGCAGGGATTGATTTGACATCAATAGGAAGATGGTTCGGAGAGGAAAAATTTACTTATATAAGAATTTTTGGTAGCCAAGTCGAACCTCATGTCTTTCCTTTGTACATACCTGATAAACTGCTGGCTAGGGAGATAGCCTATCAGATTATCTCCGAAGGAGTTACACAAACTCTAAAGAAAAATAAGAAGCAGGTCTGGCCCTCTTTTCCTCTGAGATGTGGTGTCTACACTTTGCATGATTTCAAACATGCAGAGAAAGAATCTACAAAGATGAAGTCATTAACTCTAGCAACTCTCCCTAATAGGCGATTTGATCCAAACAAAGTCGCCTATAATGCACTTGAACAGGCCAAATTGACAAAGTTTGATCATAAAGAAGATAAGTTTGATGACCTGTTCTCCTCAGCTGAGTCGATGTCCCAAGTTAAATCACTGGCCAGAATGGAATACAAAGATGACGGGTTAGTTGAATTCAACAGACTTAGAGAACAGAGGTTGCAAACTCTGCCTCTAGATCTGTTAGCAACAACCCCAGCAACAGAATCAAGCGAGCCTGAACAACGACTTACTAAGGAACCTCCTGTTACATCAAAAGAACAGGAGGAAGTGCATATGAAAAGACAAGAGGAAACCCAGACGAAAGAGCAGGAACAGAGCAGCATAGAGGTGAATGTAGATACTCAAATTGACCCGAAATTGCTCCAGGAATGGCAGCAATTCGATTCAATTATCAGTAATCTTGAATGCTCTAAAGATGCCGAGACATCAAAAGCGGCAGATACACAGGAGACCACTTCAAAACAGGTTCCAAGTGGAACCAGCGGCCTACCCAGTTCGAAAGAAGTAGAGATAATCCCAAAGGATCCCTCCGATCAGATTATTTTTCAAATAGAAGAAATTCCTCCCTTAGATGTCTTCTATAGTCCAAGACACAAAGCTGTGGTAAAACGACAGAGGAAGAGGAGAAGGAATGATCAACCTTCCCTATTCCCAGAACAAATAGTGACGGGCAATGTGGTTTGGAAGGAGGAATTTGACCCCTCTAACGACCTAACAAAACTATCACAATATGTTGGAGCCTATTCGGCAACAACAATAGATAAGGCATCAGAGGTTAGTATTTTATTAAAAAAAAATACCAGGAGATCTTTTCACTGCAAGCGCAACTATCAGAAGCACAGCAGAAGACGGAGCATGCAAAACGACAATTGTTAACACAACAACAAATAAATAATCAATTGACTCAACAATTGCAGGAAGAGAAACAGAGGATTGATCACAGCGCAATTCAAAAGCAGAAAGAGCTGTCTGAGGCATTGGCACAACTGAAAGCAGCGAATGAACAAATGCTGAAGTCAAAAGATGAGCAGATTGCTCAACTATCAGCCCAGCTAGAGAAAACAAAGAATCTTCCACAGATAGCCGAATTCAAAGTAGAGGCATTACAGATAAACAAGGCATTGATAACACAGATAAAGCTTTTATGTCAACAAATCGCCCAGGCGGAACCATTATGCGATTTGACGACATCAATAAGTGAAAAATCAGAAAAAGCTAGAACAGACTTGGATCAAGCCGATGAAACATTAACTAATTTTCTTGAATAGCAAGATACCAATCAAGGACAGGCGGCTAATTTACCAAAGATTTTAGAATCACATAAGGAAATATTTTTTACAGAATGGCAGTCCCAGTTAATGAAAGCAGAGAGAGCAATTTCAAGATGCAAATCAACCACAAGTAATTTGGTTGAATTGGTTAATAATACTCTCTACTTGTCTAACATGATTTCCCAATGTACTCCAGGTAAATTGACAGCGGCGAAAACATTGGAGCAGTCATGTTATCCGGAACTAGAGAAAAATGGGAGATTAATCGCAGGAATTAATAGTTTGACATGGGACGCCTATTGATTCTTCTTAGTCAAACCACATAGCCAGAGAGCTGCCCTCAAATGCCTTACAGATGCAATCGGGTATATCATTCTCGATATTCAGGATGCCACCTATGCTGCCCAACTCAACTCTCGCCTCAACAGACCGCCCGAAGTGGAGCCAATGCTTGCGATATGTCAGCTCAGGTTTAAAGGCAAACAGCCTAAATGATGATTCATGCCGCCGACTGCCAGATTGCTGTGAAGGAGATATTCAAGATCAAATTGATACCAATTAAGTAGGATTTTAGTTTCATAGATAGTTAGCTTAATTAAGTATTTATAGACCCTTTCATTGTATTTGGAAAGGGTCGTAAGTTTTGTACATGACTTAAAGCCTGAAGTTGCACTACTGTACTTCAGGCATATTCTTTTATAAAACTGGACCAATTATTCTGATTTTGACAAAGAAGCTTTTATGCGAATGTGCACTACTGTCTTTGTTTGAAAGTATTTCTGCGTTGGAAGAAGAATTTCAAATAGCGATTGATATTGGGAGTGCTAAGCAGCTCATATGGTACTATTATCTATGTCTGAATTCATTCTTTTTATATGAATTGTCATTTGATCGCTTTTGCTATTATCGAATATATGTATGTGTTTTAACAACATTCTTTATTCTTTCCACTATTGGATGTTTATATTATGCTTTTCTTTTGATCATATATGTATCGATGATATAAATGATAAGTGTAGCAATATTGTGTTAATCACTTTGTTTAACTATTTAAACAAAGTAATCATTGAATGAATAAATGTCTATGTTTATTAGATAGAGTCATCTATATGCCTGTCAATAGACATAGATCATCAAGCGCTACATTTCAAAGTACAATAGTTCCCGGGATTAGTAGTAGTTCTTTTATTTTGCTGATAGATTAAGTTATTCGCCTATCATTAGATTAGATAATCAATCATTCATCCACCCTTTTTTTTCATTACTGGGAAACTGGTCCCATTATCCCCAGTCGGAGCCACCATTCCAAACGGAAAAGGAGCTGTATTAAGGTCCGGACCGGGTGGTTATCCCCCAATGTTGATACAACGATTTTCGGGGCATCAACAGAAGGGTAAGAATATGTGAGGGACTGTGTATGGGGAGGATATGAGGGGTTTTGGGACTATTATGACAGGGTTTTGTGGGAAATAGGGGATTAGGGAACAATATGGGAGTTTTAGGGACAACAATTAGGGTTTGGGGATTTGTAATTAAGATTTGGGAAAATGGGATTTGGGGATAGGGGTAAATGATTTTTAGGAATATGGGAGTTTAGGGAATGGGTGGGTAAGCTGGGAAAATAAATGGAGGAGTGAAAAAATGAGGGAGTGGTAGAATGAACTTGGCAGCAAAATGACAAATGCAAACCCTAGGCAATGGTTTTTGATAAATTTCAAGGAAATAGGGTTTGATTTTCTTCACACAACCACCATAAATTTTTAAGACAAACTCCTTCACTAGCAAGGAAAAGATCTTGACTTACTTGCACACTAGAAGACTTGAGTGATTTTGGCAATGTGATAAAGTTTTTGAAGAAAGCGGGCTTGGTAGCTCTATGCACCGTGCCTCAAAGCCAACGCACCGTGTATCCTGTGTGCGTTGCACCAGTTCAAATTTTACACTGAGGAGGACTGCCCTATGCGCCACCCCTCCAAAACTGAGTGCTTTTGCTACGATTTGCTTCCCTTTTCCCAACACAGATTTCACCTTGGTCAATTTTTCTTCTTGGAATGCCAATGAGCTTTTGAATTATAAAAAATGGTTTATATACAAGAGCCTTTTATTTTTTGATTCATAAAACCCATTTTTATAATGTTTGCCATATGAATTTACTTTTCACCTCTGTTTTTTGAGTAGTTTACTTTATTTGAGCCTTTTGATGAATTGAATGACTTGATTTTTGTTTGCCTTGCAGGGGATGGAGCTACTGAAGCTTGGCAAGGTGACCAGGGTTGCCACTGAAGTGATTTACATACAAGAGAACTGAAAATACATGAATTTATACAATGAAAAGCCTAAAATACTCTGTTTTCCTCAAAACAGATTTTTGAGGAAAAATACATTTCTGAGTAATTGATTATGAAATTTCTTGGTACTGGAACTTTATTCAACCTCCTCAAGTGCCTGTTGGTTGTTATTGGACATTTTGAAGACCTCCTTGATGAAACCCTAGACCTAATGAAACTGCAACCATAGAAATGACTTTTGAAAATTTAAAGACAGAAAGTGACTGCAGATGATCTTGATGAATGGAAATGGGCCAGCAGGTAAAGGACATGAGGGAAAATGTACAACAAGCCGCTACCGTCAGATGATCCATGCTCCTAACGGAATGCAGCTGACTGAGCGAGACACCTAATATGCAATGCAACAAAAGAATTTGATCTCTGATGGAGGGATGAAGATACCGACACTAACATTGGCTCCAATGGGGATGATAGCTCCTTGGAGGTGCCAAGAACTACAGATCTCTAGGAAAGCAGGTAGTTCCTTCGTCCATTGGGCTATAGAGTCAATAACTTTGACAAACTAAAACGAGACTCTTGATTTAATTTCAGCACTGAAATGTGACTCAAAACTGACCCAATTTCACAACTGAAATCGACTAAAAGACCTGACTCAAACAAACCAAACCAAAACTGAAATCAAACCTCAGTTTTATAGCCTTCACCTCGGGCCCCAAATTGAAAGCATGAAAATAGTACACACTTACAATGGAATTTAAACAAACCAGTATGTACAATGATACATATGACGACAGAAAATACTTCAAAAATAGTACCGTTTGAGTAGACGACTGTTGCCTGGCCCACTGGGATAATATTCTCCATATCTTACAAGAGGAAGGCATTTTTACCTCGATATGCCACAATCCTATAAGATCCCTTCCAAATATTTTCAAACTTGCCATGCTTACCTTTCTCTTCGTTCCTTGCATCCCATTTCAGCACTATCTCTTCTATTTGAAACTTGTCTGCTTTTGCTTTTCGGTCATATATCTTCTTGATTCTCTCTTGCAGCTTGAAAGTGTTTTGAAATAACTCCTCTCTAGTTTGCTGCAAATGAATCATTTGATTGATTCTCTGCTACAAATGATCGTCTTCGCTACCCGCTTCTTGTTGGAGTTTGACCGCGGGGACCGCAAGAGAGGTCGGGAAAACTGTGTCCACACCATACATGAGCTCAAAAGGAGACATGCCTATAGATTTCTTTTGACTTACTCTGTCTGCCCAAAGTGCATTGACCAGCTTTTTGTGCCAACTTTTCTTGTTCGTTTCCAGCAGCTTTTTAATAATGTTGACCAAAGATTTATTTGAGGATTCCGCCAATCCATTGCATTGCGGGTAATAGGAAGTTGAGTGCCCCAAAGTAATTTGATATTTATGACAAAAGTCAATCATCATTTTAGATTTAAAGGCTGCTACATTGTCAGTGATCAACTTATTTGGACAGCCAAAACGAGATAAAATGTTGTTTTCAAGAAATGAAATGATTACCAAATCAGTTTCCTACCTCATGGGTATCGCCTCAATCCATTTGGTGAAATAATCTATTGCTGTGAGGATCCATTTGTGCTGCGCTGAAGAAGAAGGATGGATCTCGCCAATGAAATCCAAACCCCACTACTGAAATGGAGCACTTACTTCAATGGGCTTGAGTGGTAAAGGCTGCAACTTCCTTCTACCTTGAAAAATTTGACATTCGTGGTAGCTTGCTACTGTTTTGTACACATCAGCAAAAAGAGTTGGCCAATAATACCCCGCTCTCAAAATTTTATTGGCTATTGTCTTCCAGAAAATATGGCCTCCGCAATCTCCCTTGTGAAAGTCTTCCATAACCTGTTTTGCCTCTTCTTCAACCAAACAATTGAGCAAGACACCACCGGGATCTTTCCAATAGAGTGCATTATTCATGATACAGAACTTGGCAGCCTTCAATTTCAAGGTCCTACTTTTGTTCTTAGCCATTCCAGGTGGTGATGACAGATTTTGGAGTACATAAACAATGTCCAAATACCAAGGAGAAAGAAGAAAAATTTCTGATACCTGAGCAGGCAAACTTTCTTCATCTTCCTCGGACATAGCAACAATAAGATTGATGTCCAAGGCGTGCAAATTTGACTCAACCATTAGTTTAGCCAGCCCCTATCCTTTGATGAGCTTTGTCGGTTTGATCTCCACGTCATATTCCAACAAGGCAGCAATCCATTTGCCTCTTTTTCCTTCTGGATCTGTTTGCACTAAGACATATTTAACAACAACGTTAGGGACATAAGCAAGGATGTGAGAATGCAGAATATAAACCCGAAAATCTTTCAATGCCTTTACCAAAGCAAGGGCCTGTTTTTCAATAATATTTTACTTTAATGCCGCATCCCTTATGGCCCTGCTGAAAAATGCAATTGGTTTCTCAAGATGGTCTCTTTTCTGCATCAATACTGTTGCCATAGTGTGATCTGAGGCAAATGAAAACAAAATGAAATCCTGAGTATAGTCCGGGCTTATCAAAACCAGAGTGAAAGAAAGGGCCAATTTCACCAAATTGAAAGATTTAATTGCTTCCTCGGTCCATTTGACTACACTATCTTTTTTTAGCATGTTTGTGATTTCCCTTAAATGTTTTGCAAGATTAGGCACAAAGCGACGTAAGAAATTCATCTTACTATTGAATGATTGGATTCCATTCTTACTTCGTGGAAAATCAATCTTTTGAATGGCTTCCACCTGAGCTGGATCAACGCAGATGCCTTCCTTTGATATGATATGACCGAGAAGCTTGCCTTCATCCATGGCGAACAGACTCTTCTTTGGATTGAGAGAAATACCATACTTTCTACAATGCTAAAATACAATTTTCAGATGATAGAGGTGCTCTTCATCTGAGTTAGAGAAAACTGTCAAATCATCAAAATAAACAACTAGAAAAACATCTTTTTTCATTAGTGAATGCAATATCCATCGCCCACTGAAAGGTTGCACCAGCATTTTTCAATCCGAAAGGCATCTTTGCATAGTGAAAAGTTCCCCACGGAGTGGTGAACGTTGTTTTGTCTCTATCATCCTCATGGACCAGAATTTGGTTATACCTGGAATACCCATCAAGTAGCGACATGCGGGAAGCCCCAACTACCCTCTGAAGTATGTGATCCATCTTGGGAAAAGGATAGTTATCTTTCAAAGATACTTTATTCAGATTTCTAAAATCAATACATAATCGAATCTCACCTGTTTTCTTGCGCACGGGCACCAAATTAGAAATCCAATCAGAAAACCGTATAGGAACAATGATACCTGCTTTGTACAACCAATTGACTTCCTTCTCAATTGAGGGCAACAGCTTTGGATTTATTCTTCTTAGCTTCTGACGAAAAGGCTTCTGATTTGGCTTGATCAAGATGATATGCTGAATGATGCTTGTGTCATATGCCTTCAAATCTGAATAATCCCAAGCAAATACATCAGTAAAAGAAGATAGTAAACTGATATACTTTGCTTTTACCTGTGGAGGCAATGCCTTTGATAACTTCACCATTTTAGGATTTTCAGCTGATCCAATGTTCACATCCTCAACTCCTTTCTCAATTAGTAGCAAGCTCGGTTTATGAGCCACATCATCTTGATCGAACAGCTCCTCTAAAAGTATTAGACCTTTAGGAATGACGTTGTCCTTTAACTGCAAAACTTCCATCTGATTGACTTCTATATCCACCTCACCATCATCATACTCCACATCAATAGAAGTGTCTTTGAATTTACCTTCATTTTGCAAAAATTCATCGATCTCTTCATCATCTTGAAACACTTGCCAATACTTTTGATTGTCGGGAACAGCTGGGCTATGTTTCAATTTGAATTCATCGAAATTTTCAAATTACTTTCTACTGTTGCAAGTGAATCTGCAATGACATTCTGAACATGAGGGACACATGTCAAAGTGTAATCTGAAAATACTCTCAAGATATCTAATACCGCATTGCGGTAGGCCCACATTCGAGGATGCTTAGCTTGATATTCCCCTTTCACTTGCTTGATAACTAACTCGGAGTCGCCATACACTGAAATCCTTTTAGCATTCAACTTTCTAAGAATTTTCAAACCAGCAATTAAAGCCTCATATTCAGCCTCATTATTTGAACAGTCAAAAGCTAGTTTATAAGAACAGACCCTTACATTGCTTGGCACTTTGTTTGGGGCGAAAACAGGGCTGCGTATCCAAATGCCAATTCCAGCACCTTCCCTTCCTACCGTGCCATCAAAATCCATGCTCCACAGGCCTGCTTCATCCTCTTCCAAATGCTGAAATTTTGTTTGCTGTGTTACTCTTCCTTGCTATCCATCAATATGTTGCTGCTATGGGAAGGTTGATTGCTCAACGGTACTATCAAGTCTTTGTCTTTCTTGCTTTAAGACCTCTCTAAAATTTTCAGTGATCTTGGGAATGTCTTCTACTTCTACTACTTGGCTATTTACATCATTAAAGCTATCTAAATACAAAACAAATGATTCTAAATCAGTATGTACATAGTTGATTGGATGATTTACCGGTTTCTCCTTGCTGGTAATCATGTACTTCATCTTTTTCTCCCGGTATAATTTTCTCATTTGACCGAACACAGGAATGGTAGCATAGGAGAAATCAAGTTGCATTGTCCCTTTGATCTTTGCTCCCTAAGATCTGGAAAGAAACATGCCAAATCTAGGAGGTATATCAGCCACGACCACATCCATCAAAACATTTTTAGCCAAAATCTGATCCAAACTGACCACTAAATCTTTGATAATACCAATGCACCTTACTCTACCAAAATCAAAGGAGTAGAGGTCATGATACTTTCTAGTGATATCCAACCCCAATTTCTCCATGATGGCCTTAGGCATGAGATTATGAGAGGCTCTGGAATCAAACATAGCATTGTGTAATACATAGTCATGCACCCACAGGCTGATGTAAAAAGGAGCTACATCACTATCTTGAGACTAACCTTCCAATGCTGGACCAAAAATCAACTCAGGTCTATCATCCTCCATGTTCACCATATCAGATGATGGATCCAAATTCAAAATCTTAGACACCTGACCTTTGTAGCTGTTGTTTTTCATCAACTCAGTCAAAGGAATAGATACTTTTAACTTAGCAATTTCATTTTCTAAGTTAAAAACTGAAATCTTTTCTACCTCTTTTGCTGAAACATCCTTCTTTTTAGTTTTCTCCTTTGACACACTTGGCTGATTGGATCTTTCATTTGCTGATGGCGTTTTGTTGGTGGTAGGATCAGCTATCTCTTTTCCCTTTTTCTACACAATGGGAGGATCATTCTTTGGTGCTGTTATCTCCTTTCTTTTCTGAATTGGATTTATGGGCACATCTCTACTTCTGAGTGAATATTGTCGTTGTTGGGCTGACAAAGCATTCATGTATCCTCTTTGATATTCATCGGACTCCTCCTCAAGAACTGTTTTATTCGCCAAGATGAAATTTTCATCCCTTTGTATAGCTGAATTCTCGGAATACTCTTCATCTTCAGTAATAAAAATTGGCATATCATCGGGTGTAAAGAAATGATTCTCTTCTCCAATTATGTTCTCCTCATCGTCCAATTCTTGGCCATGTACAAAATTCTGTTGTAAGGGTGTCTTTACCTGCTGCTGCGATGTTTGGTCTTGTGCTCGCTGCTCTCTTTACTTGATTCTAAATTGTGGTTGTTGTTGACCACAGAAGTTGGGATTTCTAACTTGTGGTTCAGACTTGTCAATTGTCAATCTGTCAAACATCTTCTCCATCCTCCAGAGCACTTGATCTAAAGTGGAAACCTCTTCCTTTATTGTTACTTTCTTTTCAGCCTTTGTTCTAGCTCTCTTGGAAAGTAGATTAGCTTCAACGCTGACTGCAATTTTCTGCATGTCTTCCAAAGTGACCGAATCTCTTTCGCTTAACTGATAGGCCATATCAGGATCGAAACCATCTGGAAACTTAATCAAAGCTAGCCCCATAGGTGGCTTGATATGATTAGGAATTGCATTGTAAACTGAATTGAATCTAATACAATAATCTTGAACAGACTCACCAACATTTTGCTTGATGTTCTCATATTTGGAAAGATCTGAAGAGGATTTTTCTTCACTTCTCAGTGATCCAAGAATTGTCTCTTAAGATTAGTCAGTGTAGTGATACTTGCAGCCGGCAAAGCTCTGAACCACTTCCTCACTTCACCACCAAAGGTTTGTACAAACAGTCTCATTGTCACATTTTCGGCATCAATCTCATGAAGGTCGAAGAAATCTGTCATCTTGTCCACATGTTGTTGAGTTGTAACACCGTGAGGAGTGCCATCAAACAATGGAATTTTTCTTTGATAATCGGCGGGCATATCATCCAAATTTTGAGGTAGCACAAGGGGTGCAAAATGAGCAGCCATTGCTCTCGGTGGATTTGCAATCAGTCTTGGGGATGTTGGGGGAGTGGGTGCAACTAGTGTATGGGGTGTATGAGGTGGGGATGGTGGTGAAGAAATTTTGGATGTTTGAGGGGTAGAAGGAGTTGACGGAGGTGACACCACTATAGATTTTTTATTAGAGATAGAAGGATGCACAGGAATGGTGGGAATGAAGGGAGTTTCGGTAGGAATTCCGGAGCTAGATGCAATTGCAGAAGACCCAAGGGTTGCAGATGCAAACTCTAAGAAATCAGCGATATTTGAAGCCACAATTGAAGTTTGGAGTTGATTCAAGATATAATCGTCAATTGATTTGTTGGCCCTTTCAGTTTCAACATCTTTAACAAACTCTGGATTTAAGGCAGTAGAACCAACAACACTTTCAGATTTGGTTTCAAACAAAGACAACTCAAACTGCTCGTCAAACTCAAGATCTTCAAGATACTCAAAAACAACAGGACATGAACGAGATTTGAACATGAGAATCACATAAATTTCTTGGCGAAGGATTCTCGGAATAAGATTGGGATTTTCATACACAGGAGGTGGATCAGGGTCTGGATTTGCTCTGGTATATCTTCTGGAAGCCAGTGTGTTATTATTTCCAAGAAATCAAATGGACATTACCAACTTGTTCAGCCTGTCAAACTCTAAACTTATCATCCAAAAGTTTAGAATTCTCAGATGTACTGGGGCAATTTGCAAGTTAGATATTCCATTTATAAGACTAGACCGGAGATTGACTGAAGTAGCGTTTATCTACTTGCGCTAATGCAAAGCAAAAGCGTTTCGAAGGCTACCTAGCTAATCTTCAGACTCCATCTGTAGTTTATAAAATGAAGAACACTAACAAACAAACAATCTCTTCCCCAGTATGGTCGCCACTATGTTAGGGCCTAAATCTACCTCAGGCTGAGAAAGGTAGGATCTAGGGTAACATCAAACCAAGCTTAACCTGGTAGCTAGCCCTACCAGGTTGGGAGAGGGCTCTCTCCTGTCAATCTCAGCAAAAATGATCAATGAGGCTTGAGATGACTTGAATGAAGACTGATTTTAGGCTAGGTATTTGTGCAAAAGGGCTTGATTGAATTTGATGATGTTTTGTTGGCTCAAATGGAAAGGCAGTTTTTGGGTCTTGGGAATGAGGCTCAGTTTTGCAGAGGTCTCAATGGGGAAAGGTAGGCAAGTGATTTGATACTTCAAATTGAATGAAATGGAAAGATTTAGACAGGTGAGGAGTTGAAGAGGGCAAGAAAACCTCAAGGATCCTCTTCAAACAGTTGAAAACATCAATAACTAAGCAAACCCTAGGTAAAGCACTGCAATTTCAATGGATTCTACCTTTATCCTTGTTTGTTTTAGTTAAGAAGAAGCAAGAGAAATAATGGCATACATAAAACACATATAAACTTACATTTACAGAAGGAAACACAATATCAAAGCAACATGCCACAAGAATCCCATAGAGTGTTGCAAACCGCTGGTTTATTCCTTAGCCAAAACTGCTGAAATGAGTATACAATAAGCTCCAAGCTTTCCCAAAAGTCCAACCATGCTAATGACTGAAAAAACATAAGATATAGGCAAAAAAAAACTCATCCTAGCCTCCAGGGGTCAAGCTCATGAGTTTAAGAGCTGTTCCAACTAATTCTAAATTGAGAACTACAAATTAGGCAGTGGAACAGCATGCCTCTAAAAACTAGGGAACTGATTCATTCAGTTGCAAACTAACTTTTCATGGATGAATCTACCTTCATGAGTGAAAATTTGACATAATTACATCAAGATCCATCAATTTACATTAAATTACATCATAATTTTGACATTAAGAAAGATAAAAGTCAAACTATCAAGGAAATAGGTGAAAAACAGAGTATACTTGGTCAAACTGAGCAAAATTTCCCCTATGCGCCGCGCTGATTTCTCTATGCATAACGCCTGTTTGCAGCCACTTTTGGAGGCCTTCCCAGTGTGAACATTTTCTCCAAGTGTGCTTGTTGGAAAGGTCTACCTATCTACTTTCCAGATCAAGTTGAATTTTTTAATTTGGCCTCCATTTGCCTCTCCAAAACTAAGTTCTCCCAACACTGCTTCCTGTGTGTCAAAATAGAGGCAGTAAGGTCATTTTTTGGGTGTTTTTGACCTTTTTGGGGGCTCAAAACCTGTCAAAATTTCTTGTCCATTAGTAAGCATGCATATTTTTCCAAGATAAATCCAAAGATGCTGATTTTTTGTCATTTGGAGGCTTCCATCAAAAGCGAGTGCCAGGTGGCACAGCGCATTGGGAAAAAAATTATGTGTTTTAGCCCAAAAATTTCAAAAATGCAAAAAGTGTCCCAAATTTTTTGAAATTTGGGCCAAGTGTTCTCCATCAAGTGTTGTGTTGGGCCAAGGAAGTCTCAGCCAAGATTTGAAGTTTATCTTGCGCTTTTTGCCTCCTCAATCTCTTCTTCAATTTTGCCTTCAAGCTCCTGATTCTAGCTTGGCACATCATATTCCTTGACAAATAATGATATGCCATGTTTCTCAACATATTCTTCTTATTGATGGATTTCTCCAACATCCTCTACAAGTGGATATTAGTCCTCTCCAACCAAGACTCACGATTGATTTCTTGCTCAAGTGTTGTGAACTTGACTCTCCTCCGTTTGGCAACGTGCCAGTTTTCTCGTATGTTTCTAATCTCCATTATGGTTTGTTGATCCTCTAATTGCTTGTTTCTTTGTTCCAGTTACTTTATTATCCACTCGGCTCTTTCTAAGTTGAGGGACAAAGCATTGATGCCCGCCTGTTTCTCTTGGATGACTTCCTTGAGCTTTGAGCTTTGTGAGCCCAAATTTGTGTCATCGTCCTGAATGAGAATGAAATTGGTCTCCTCCTCACCTGAAGGTCCCTCATCATGCAATGGCCTCTTTCCCTTGTCCTGGACCTATTGTGCTAATGAAGGAAGCGAGACCCCTTCCACCCCGGGTGGAGATAATACTCGCTTTGTTGCTGCAAATAACCGTCTAGTGCCCATTTGATATGTGACAAATACCGGCACACTAGCGGTCTATGTCTCATAACCCTCCTGCTGATGAGAAGGTCCACCTATCTCATGAAAAGTATCTGGAGGTACCTGAGGAGCTGTGAAGAACTCATGAGAAATGAAATCCTCCCATGAGATGCCCTGCAAACCAAGCTGATGCATGACCACAATTTTGATGAGTGCAAAATGGTATATACTGTTAAACTACTGCTGAGGAGTCTTCTGTTGTACTAGTGTGGTCATCTTCTCAATATTTTGACACATGAAGTAGGGGAGATTCATCATTCTCACCCTGGTAAAGTGCATCAACAACCTGATATGATAAGCATATAGGCGAGAAAATCGGCCCTCACAGCTGAAATATTTCATTATGAGTTTCATCAAGGGAGCATATGAGTCTTTCAGGTATTAAAAGGGAAACACTCTGCTGAGTTGTCTCAAATAACCAGGCTTGATGTATGGTTCATAGTGTTCCCTGTCAATCTGCTGCTTTTTATTCCACTACTCTCTGACATTAGGAATGCCGGTTGCTAGAGAAATAGACTCTGGTGTGAAGGTGAATGTCACACCAGCTAGAGTAGTTTGGCCATTATGTAGATGAAGCACAAACAACCGGGCTAACTCATGATGATACTGGACTCTAGCAACCA
Organism: Pinus tabuliformis; assembly: GCA_031772625.1. NCBI lineage: Eukaryota > Viridiplantae > Streptophyta > Pinopsida > Pinales > Pinaceae > Pinus > Pinus tabuliformis. The sequence continues at coordinate 1,404,291,348 of CM062820.1, read as the reverse complement.
TCTCACAGAACTAATAATAGGATTGGTGTTGGAAGCATGTGATAGCAAGAGGGCAGGCCTGCAGCTCAGCAAGTGAAGTAGGCTCCTCTCTTATATGTTTGCCACCCTTGTGAGGTCTCCTTGGTGCATGCACTTCTATAGGAGAGTCACTGTGTGTCTCTTCTTCTCGGTCATATGAAGGATCAGATTCCATGCTTGCTAATGTGTGAGTTTTCTTGATGAGTATGAAGAAATTTATGGTGATTTTGATGTTTTCTGCCACCAAGGGTAAGAATATGTGAGGGATTGTGGATGGGGAGGATATGAGGGGTTTTAGGACTATTATGACAAGGTTTTGTGGGAAATAGAGGATTAGGGAACAATATGGGAGTTTTAGGGAGAGCAATTAGGGTTTGGGGATTTGTAATTAAGATTTGGAAAAATGGGATTTTGGGGATAGGGGTAAATGGTTTTTAAGAATATGGGAGTTTAGGGAATGGGTGGGTAAGCTGAGAAAATAAATGGAGGAGTGAAAAAATGAGGGAGTGGTAGAATGAACTTGGCAACAAAATGACAAATGCAAAGCCTAGGCAATGGTTTTAGGGAAATTGCAAGGAAATAGGGTTTGATTTTCTTCACACAACCACCATAAATTTTTAAGACAAACTCCTTCACCAACAAGGAAAAGACCTTGACTTACTTTCACACTAGAAGACTTGAGTGATTTTGGCAATGTGATAAAATTTTTGAAGAAATCGGGCTTGGAATCTCTATGCGCCGCGCCTCCTGTGTGCACCGTGCCAGTTCAAATTTTACACTGAGGAGGACTGCCCTATGCGCCGCGCCTCTCACCCAGTGTGTCGCACCTCCAAAACTGAGTGCTTTTGCTGCGATTTGCTTCCCTTTTCCCAACACGGCTTTCACCTTGGTCAATTTTGCTTCTTGGAATGCCAATGAGCTTTTGAATTGTAAAAAATGGTTTATATACAAGAGCCTTTTAATTTTTGATTCATAAAACCCATTTTTATAATGTTTGCCATATGACTTTACTTTTCACCTCTATTTTTTGAGCAGTTTACTTTATTTGAGCCTTTTGATGAACTGAATGACTTGATTTTTGTTTGCCTTGCAGGAGATGGAGCTACTGAAGCTTGGCAAGGTGACTAGGGTTGCCACTAAAGTGATTTACATACAAGAGAACTGAAAATACATGAATTTATACAATGAAAAGCCTAAAATACTTTGTTTTTCCTCAAAACAGAGTTTTGAGGAAAAATACATTTCTGAGCAATTGATTATGAAATTTCTTGGTACTGGAACTTTATTCAACCTCCTCAAGTGCCTGCTGGCTGTTATTGGACATTTTGAAGACCTCTTTGATGAAACCCTAGACCTAATGAAACTGAAACCCTAGAAATGACTTTTGCAAATTTAAAGACAAAAAGTGACTGCAGATGATCTTGATGAATGGAAATGGGCTAGCAGGTAAAGGACATGAGGGAAAATGTACAACAAGCCACTACCGTCAGATGATCCATGCTCCTAATGGAATGTAGTTGACTGAGTGAGACACCTAATATGCAATGCAACAAAAGAATTTGATCTCTGATGGAGGGATGAAGATACCGACACTAACATTGCCCATTTCTCAAATGGTTCAATGAGTACCTATGGCTCTAATGGCATTTCATTTGAAAGAGTGGGTTTGCCTATTCTCTGACAACTATCACATCTTTTAACATATTCCTTAGTATCCTTGAAAATGGAAGGCCAATAATATCCTAAAAGTAAGACTTTATAAGCAGTTCTTTTGTCAGAAAAATGTCCTCCACATGGTTCATCATGGCAAGCTTTAAGTATTTATGGTATTTCATCCTCTCGAACACATCTTCTGATAATGAGATCTGGTCTTGTTTTGTATAACTCTTCGTTTATCGATGAATAAGATCTGCTATTGTGAACTATCCTCCTCTTTTCTCTAGGAGACAAATTAAATGGCATTTTCCCTGTAGCTAAATAATTAGAAATATATTCATACTAGGGTGATTTAGTAGATACTGCAAAAAGGTATTCATTAGGAATTTATCTTCTACAGGTTGATCATTATTATCATTCTGAATTCTAGATAAAAAGTCAGCAATTGTGTTTCGTTTTCCAAGCCTGTATAGAATGGTGATGTTGAATTCTTGTAACAACAAGAGCCATCTGGTTATTCTTCCTTTAGTGATTGGTTTATTCATTAGGTATCTAATGGCAGAATGGTCTCTGTGAATAAAAGTTTCATAGCCAGTTATATAATGTCTAAATTTGTTAATGGCATGAACTACAGATAAAAACTCCTTCTTAGTTATAGTATAATTTAACTCTGTAGAAGTTAAAGTTTTACTGGTATAATAGATTGCATAAGAAGTAAGGTCTTTTTTCCCTAACAAAGCTCCCAAGGCTGTATCTAAAATGTCAGTTGATATATGGAAAGGCAATTTCCAATTAGGTCCTTTTTAGGATAGGTGCTTCAAAAATTCTCTTTTTCAAAGTTTCAAAGGCAGCTTGACAATCAGAATCCCAATTTAATTCACAGTCCTTGGTAAGTAGTTTAAAGAGTGGAGATGCAATTTTTGTGAAATTGTTTATAAATATTCTATAATATCTAGTAAAACCAATAAAATCCTAACATCTCGTTGACAATTTGGCACTGATAATTTAGAAATGACCTCAACTTTAGATGAGTCCACCTTAATTCCATCCCCTGAAATATGGTGACCTAAAACAATTCCTTCGTTAAACATCATGAAATATTTCTCATGACTTAGTGAGAGATTTGTTTATTTACATCTTATTAAAACTTTTTCTACATTTTCAAGTGCTTCATTAAAAGAATCTCCATAAACTATGGAATCATCCATGTATACTTCCACACAATCATGAATAAGGTCAGAGAAAATTCCGAAGACTGCTCTTTGGAATGTTGTTGGAGCATTGCATAATCCAAATGGAAGTACTCAGTAAGCATAAGTTCCCCATGGACAGGTGAATGTGGTTTTATCGTGATCTTCAGGTGCTACCTGAATCTCGTTATATCCACTAAAACCGTCCAAAAATGAAAAATACTTTTTCCCTGCTAATGTGTCTAAGACTTGATCTATGAAAGGTAGTGGAAAGTGGGCCTTTTAATATTGATTTATTCAATTCCCTGTAATTGATGCATACTCTCCATTTTCCATTTTTCTTTGGAACAATTACTAGGGATGAAACCCACTGACTTTCAGATATCAGATAAATGGAATTTACATTTAGTAGCTTTTTCAATTCCTCCTTAACAATTTCTTTTAGATTTGGGTTCATTCTTCATTGTGATTGTCTAACTAATCTTGCACTTTGTTCAATGTAGATATGAGGTATGCAAGTTTTAGGATCAATTCCCCCTCATATCAATATATTCCCATGCAAAAGAAGAAGAATGTTTTTGTAAGACTTCTATCAGTTGATCCATTTGTAATCCTCCCAAGTTTTCATTAATATTCAAAGTTTTATCTGGAAATATTTCTATTACAAAATTCCCAATTTTTTCCATGGAGAGAAATGATACTTGTCTAGATGAGAGATATTCATTTCGACTACGGTCATAATGTGAGGAAGATTCATTATTTTCCAATAGATTTAGAATTTGGTCTTCCTCTCTTATTTGTCCAGTAGAGAAAATAGGTTGTATATCATCTTCATCATATATCCATTCTTCATTCTTTGTTTCTATTGTTGTTCTTGCAGGGGGTATAATGTAAATTTCTTTTTAGAATTTCCATCTGAGATAAACATGTCACCTGATCTACAACTGATGAAAGCATCAGATGTAGCTAACCAAGGTCTTCCTAGGATTAATGGGTGTCCTCCTAAATTATTTGTGGGTGTTAAGACCATGAAATCAATAGGATATTCCCAAGAATCTAAGGATACACAAACATCTTCCAAAACACCATCATATTTAATCACAAACCTATTTGCTAATTGTAATAGTGTTGATGTGTATTGAACGTTAGGAAGCCTAAGTGAATCCATGACTTGTTTACTCACTATGTTTATGGCTACTCCTAGATCAATCAGTGTGTTTGGTATTTCAATTCCATTGATGTGAAATTTTACAATGGGGCTTCTTAGATCTAGATATTTTTGGATTGTTGTTTTCCCCATCATGATGTCTACAATTTTCCTGACTAATTGATTTATTTTTATGTCTTTTATTTTTCTTCTTGATCTTTGAGTACTTAATTCCTTAATTGTTTTTTCAAAAATTGGTATTTCTTTTATGTCTTGTAATAAAGGAATTTTGATACAGACATTTATTAATTCATCCAACATATTATAATTAGGTAATTTGATTTGTTTTTCTACTCCTTCATCAATTTTCAATCGTTCAGGGAAAGGTCGTCTAATTGATACCGAGGGTTGTTCTATGATAGGAGTATTTATTGGAACATTTTATGTTTGATTATTCTCCTTTTTAAGGAGAGAGGTCTCTCCTTCTTCAGATTGATTTTTATGTTTTTGAAGATTTGGTCTTGTTTCCTGAATAACAACATGGAGTTTTCTTTGTAACACTCTCCCAGACCTTAATTAGACATTATTTAGATCTAGTGGAGTTATTACATAAGTTTGAGGATTTTTACCTTCCATGTTGTACACAGGTTGTTGTGGTATTTTATTATTAGGATTCAGAAGTGGTTGAGCGGGTAGTTGATTGGGTTTTTGTGTAAATGGTAGGGAGAGTTGTGGATTTTGATTCTGAACTTAGATTTGAGGTAATTGATTAGCTTGGGGAATTTGATTGGATTGACATAGAAATTGTGGTGGAAGATAGGATGGTGAATATTGTTGATATTGAACATAAGCCTAATAGGGACTTTTCCATCCTTGATTGCAATATTGTGATTCTGGTTGAGCCTAAGGCTACCGAGATGGATTCCAATTATTTTGTGAAGATTGAGCAAATTGTTGTGGTCTGAAGCCTTGTGGTTGATTTGGTTCGGAGTTTTGCCATGGTCTCTTGGCTATAAAGTAAAGAGGGTCTACTTGTTCTGGTATTCCTTCATCATTAAATACAACCTTGAGACTCGGTAAATAAGGACACTCCTTAGTATCATTATTATCTGCACATGTGGCACAAGTTTCTATAGCTTTTGAATCCAAGGGAAACTCTCTTAAGGAATGCTTCTTTCGACATCTAGGACAAAAAATAGATAATGCAACATTTTCAGATTTTTGCTTATTCTGTATTTTAAGGGTGTCTATCTGTTCACTTAGACTCCCTAAAATCCCTATCTTGAAGGTATGAAGCAAGCTTCCTAATTCTTCCCTGCTGACTATCCAAACTGTAGATTTATTAATTTTTGATAAGATAGTGTCTTTAGGACTCTTTCCAACCCGTGCTTTACCCCTTGCGATATGTACACATAGATCACAAATATCTACAAATGGTAATTGATAAATATCCCCTTTCCCTGTTAAGTTAAGAAGATAGATCCATTCATCTTTGATAGCTTTGAGCCGGAGGAATTTCAAAGTTTCCTCATCCAAATTATCCATTTTTTCTCTTTGAATATTGTAGACAAGTCTCTCTACTAAGTCTTCAATATTTTCATCTTCCTTTTGTGTCATTTTGAAGACTTCATCTTTAAGGTTACTAGGCATACAATAATATCTATATTTTCCTAAGAAATCCTCTTTCATTTCTGCCCATGTTCTTATAAAATTCACTCCTAAACTCATGAACCATTTTAAGGTTGAATCCTTTAAGGTAGCATGGAACAATTTCAGTTTTTGAGCATTATGCAGATAGTCATATAATCTACATAATACTTCAAATTCGAAGAGAAATGTCTTTAGGTCTTCATTTCTTTTTATGTGGAAATTAGGAAGAATTGAGGGTGATATATTTTTCATTCTGAGGGTTGTATCTTCATCAAAAATAGGAAATCCAAAAGGATCTTGGTTTCCTCTACCTCTATCCCCTCCTCTATTCCTATCTCCACCTCCTCCTCTTCCTCCTCCAATCCTATTTTCCTCACCATTGACATTGTGTACCTCTCCTTCCCCTTCTCCAGCCATGATAGATTCCTTAGCACTAATGTAAGGTTCTTCTAATTCTTCTGGCTCCTCTATTAATGGGTGGTCAAAATAAGTTTCATGTTCTTCTTCTTCACTAGGGACTTCTAATTCTTCTCCCAAAATTTGTTCACCAGTGGAGGATAGAAAAAATACCCCTGTAGCTAGGGATGTAGGGTTTTCTTCAATTACAACTTCAATGAATGAAGTAGGCGAAGTTCTGGATTGGATTTCTGATCTTGAGACTTCAAGAAATCTTTTTTGACTTGCAAATGGAATTCGAGTTTGAGTAGGTGGTGTGGAACTTTGAAGTCGTGGTGAAGTGGGCGGATTTGTGGGAATCAAGCTTCTTCCTCATCCTACAAATCTACCTCTAGAGTCTCTATCCCTACGCATATCATGTTTTGAATTAATAATTTTTCTCTTTTCTTTTCTTTTTTAACTTCTATTTGTACTTCCCCAGCAATGGCACCAAAATGTTTAGCCAATTTAATGTTCTTAAATTGTCATCATAAATTATTGACTAGGGCAGGTATATTGATGAAGCACAAGTGCACTATATGTGCTAGAAGTTATTTTATGTCGTTAAGATATCTATGTTATTGTTAAGGTATAAACTTAGAATTAATATGGAGATGGTATTACTGATTATATTAGAGTATTGTTCTTAAAGTTGTTAGTTGGTTATCCTAAAAAATAATCTCTATTGAATCAGTTTTGTGGATGGTTTGAGAGTGATCCTAAACTCTTCTCCTGTTAGACTGTTTTTTATTTTATCTTGAATTTTATGTTGCAACCAAGTCTAGATTATTATGTGCAAGAGAGATCTATTCTATCAAATTGAAAATGAATGATGTCTGAATTTAATTGCTAAGAAAAAGACTATCACTCTTTAAGTCATTCAACTTCATCCAAACAAGAAATAAAACTAATAAACTAAAAAGAAACTAAGCTATGAAATGAGACAGTTGAATTACACTAGGTAGAAAGAAAAGGAGATGATAAAACTGTACCAGATAAAAAGCAAATTAAATAACAGAATTAGGCTAGGTAGAAGAAAAGGAAATTTCTTATGCAAACAATAGTTTAATTGCAAATTCCATTATACTGCATTTCAAAACACAAAATAGAGCATCTACAATTTAACTTGTAAGAAATTAAAGAAATCTATGTGCAATTGGTCAAAGACCTATATTGGACGTAGGGGCCCTCCACAAAACAATCGAAAATCTTCAATCAACACAGCATGGAAAATATGAACCAAGTCTATTGCTCATAAACAAGTTTAACAAGATGTTCTCAGAATTTACATATAGCGGCGTGCACCCAAAACACAGAGCGGCCATTGCTTTTATAAAATTTCTCTGAACAACAATACGAGAGTTTTTAAGCCTACATATCTTTATTTCGATCCTATTCAACCAAACTATATCGCTAAATATTCAATTTGCTATTTGGAAAAGTAAATCGATAATATTTCGTGAAAACTTGGACTCTGTCTCGACAATAATCTTGCAGTTGACTTTGAGGTTGACTGTGTTACAATGCGATCTTCTTGAAGGATTGGCTCGAGAGAATAGGAAAGAATCCATGAGGGGATCATTCCTCATCCACCCATATATTCTTTTGCTTAGTTGGTGCACTCGAACCATGTCAATAATGGAGGTAGTTGCAGAAACTCGAATTAGCTGCAGAAACAGACCAATTCCGTAGCTGAATGCACACTTTAACAAAACATTAAGGTATATAGACAAATATGAAAAAGAGGACATGTAAGTGCTTACCTTAACAAAACCTTGTGTCTATTGCATTTATTTAGGTGATAGGTATAGGAAAAAGGAAGAAGTATAGGCAAAAAGGGTGTCAAGGTAAGGCAGTTCTTGGACTCTACACATGCCATCTTGATCTCTGTTGTTGGACTAAACTAGTCTTCTGGATAGCATCTTGCCTTATTTCATCAAGCTCATTGAGTTGTCCCATTCTTTGCTTTTGTGCTTCTGATAAGTCAAGTCCCAACTTGATTGTTGTCTTACAGTTCTGAATCTGGAACTCAATTGGAAACAGGACTTGCTTCCCATAAACAAGTTCATAGGGAGTATGTCCTATAGTGTTTCTCCATGTGGTACGATAGGCCCATAAATAATCTGGAAGCTTTTCTACCCAATCCCTTATGTGCAAGTGAACTGTCTAGGTCAGGATTGCTCCAATCAATTTGTTGGTAGGCTCTACTTGTCCATTTGCTTGTGGATGGTATGGAGTAGATTTCCGATGCTTGATTTTATATTCTTCCACTGTCATTTGCACTACTCTAGATGTAAATTGATTTCCTTGATCTATTACAATTTCTCTCGGGACACCAAAACAAGTAAAAATATCCTTAAAAAGAAATGAAACTACAACATTTTTAGTAGAAAAAGAAATTTCTTTAGCTTCTACCCATTTAGTAACATAATCAGTACATACAAGAGTAATTTTTTTTATTTTTTTTTTTGAAGATGGATTAATTGGTCCAAGAAAATCCAAAGCCCATTTTTCAAAAGGTTCAATGAGTACCTGAGGTTGTAGTGGAATTTGATCTAAAGGAACAGGTTTCCCCATTATTTGATAGCTATCACACCTCTTAACATATTCCTTGGCATCCTTAAAAAGGGAAAACCAATAATATCCAAAAGAAGGACTTTATAAGAAGTTCTTTTATCAGCAAAATGACCTCAACACGGTTCATCATGCCATGCTTTAGGTATCTCAGGTATTTCATCTTCTCTTACACACCTTCGAATGATGAGATCTAGTCCTGTCTTGTATAATTCTTCATTTATCCATGAATAAGATGCACTTGTTTAAATTATTCTTATTTTTTCTTTAGGAAACAAATAGGATGGTAACTTCCCTATAACCAAATAATTAACAATATCTACAAACCAAGGTGATTTAGTAGATACTGCAAACATATACTCATCAGGAAATTTATCCTCTACAAGTGTATCACTGTTATCATTTTGAATTCCAGATAAGAAGTCAGCAATTGTGTTTTTTTTCTAGGTCGGTCCAGAATGGTGATATTAAATTCTTGTAACAGTAATAGCCATCTTGTTACTCTACCATTAGTAACTGGTTTGTTCATTAAATATCTAATGGCAAAATGGTCTATATGAACAAAAGTTTCATAGATAGGGATGTAATGTCTGAATTTATTAATGGCATGAACCACAACTAAAAACTCCTTTTCATTTACACTATAATTTAGCTCCGCAAGAGTTAAATTTTTACTGGTATAATAAATGGCATAAGGAGTGAAATATTTTGGTCCTAACACAATTCCTAGAGTTGTGTCTGAAGCATCAATTGATATATGAAAAGGAAATTTCCAATTAGGTCCTTTTAAGATAGGTGTTTTAGAGATCTTCTTTTTCAAAGTTTTTGAATCCTTTTGACAGTCAAAGTTCCCACTGAATTCACAGTCTTTGGTGAGTAATTTTAAGAGTGGAGATGCAATATTTGTGAACTTTTCTATGAATCTTATATAATATCCAATAAAACCAAGAAAAATCCTAACATCTCACTGGAAACTTGGAATTGATAATTTGGAGATAATTTCTACCTTAGATGAGTCTACCTTAATTCCATTTCCTAAAATATGGTGACCTAAAACAATTCCTTCATTAAACATCATAAAACATTTCTCATGAATTAATGAAATATTTTCTTCTTTACATCTTATGAGAACTTTTTCTAAATTTTCAAATGTTTCTTCAAAAGAATTTCCATAAACCGTAAAATCATCCATATACACTTCCACACAATCATGAATAAGATCAAAGAAAATTCCTAGTACTACTCTGGAATGTTGTTGGGGAATTTCATAATCCAAAAGGAAATACTCGATAAGCATAAGTCCCCCATGGACAGGGGAATGTGGTTTTGTCTTGATATTCAAGTGCTATTTGAATTTGATTATACCCACTAAAACCATCCAAGAATGAGAAATATTTTTTTTAGCTAATGTATCTAAAACTTGATCTATGAAAGGGAGTGGAAAATGATCTTTCAAAGTATCTTTATTCAATTCCATGTAATCAATTCATACTCTCCATTTTTTATTTTTCTTAGGAATGATTACTAGGGGTGAAACCCATTGACTGTATGATGTTGGATAAATGAAATCTACATTTAACAGTTTCTACAATTCCTCTAAAAATTTCCTTTCAGTTTGGATTAATTCTTCTTTACGGTTGTCAAACTGGTCTAGAATTTTCTTCAATATAAATATGATGCATGCAAGTTTTAGGATTAATTCCCTTCATATCAGTGTATTCCCATGCATATGTAGAATAATGTTTTTGCAATATTTTTACCAGTTTCTTTTTCTGTAATTCTTCCAGATTTTTATTGATATTCAAAATTTTCCTTAGAAAAATTTCTATTGAAGAGTTTCCAAAATTTTCCATAGAATGTAAAGACATTTGTCTAGATGATAAATATTCAATATTACATTGTTCTTGATAATCCTGACTATTGTCACAATATAAAGAGGGTTGATTATTTTCTATTGAATTTAAAATTTGATCCTCTTCATTTATTTGTGTAATAGTGAACATTGGTTGTATATCATTATCATCATCTATCCATTCTTCATTTTCTACTTCTATCATTGATTTTGCGGGTGGGTACAATGTAAATTTCTTTGTCGAGATTCCATATGAGATAAACATGTCTCTTGATCTACAACTGATAAAAGCATCGGTTGTAGATAACCATGGCCTTCCTAAAAGTAATGGATGTCCTCCTAAATTATTCTTCGGTGTCAAAATCATGAAATCAATGGGATATTCCCTAGAATCTAATGATACATATATATCTTCTAACGCATCATCAGGTTTAATTACATACCTATCTGCTAATTGTGACAATGTTGGTGTGTATTGAAGATTAGGAAGCTTCAATTTTATCCATAGTTTGTTTGCTCATTATGTTTATGGCTGCTCCTAGATCAATTAGTGTATTTGTTATGTCAGTTCCATTGATGTGTGTTTTCACAATGGGACTTCTTTGATCTAAATATTTTTTAATTTTTGTCTTCCCAATCATGATATCTACAATTCTCCTAACTAGTTGAATTATTTTTATTTCTTTTATTTTTCTTCCTGATCCTTAAGTACTCAATTCCTTAATTGTTTTTGCAAAAATCGGTATTTCTTTATTGCTTGTAATAAATGAATTTTTATAGCAACAATTTTCAATTCATCTAACATATCATAATCAAGCTTTCTACTTATTTATTGATTTTCAACCTTTCAGGAAAAGGTGGTCTTGAGACAAATATTGAAGGTTGTTCTATAATAGGAGTATTATTAGAATGTATAGGAAATTTTTTTTTTTCAATATTTTCTTTTTGAGGAAGGGAAATCTCTTCTTCAGAGCCATTATTATCTTTTTTAGAATTCTTTTTTGTTTCCTGAATAACAACAGACGGTTTCTTCCTTTCTAATACTCTACCAGACCTTAATTGAACATTATTCAGATCTAATGGAGTTATCATATAAGTTTGAGGATTCTGCTCTTCTAAGTTGTAAATAGGATGTGAAGTTTTATTGTTTGGATTTGGGAGTGGTTGAACGGGTAATTGATTTGGTCTTTGTGGAAATGGCACAGAAAGTTGTGGATTTGGATTTTGAGCTTGAGCTTGAGGTAACTGGTTTGTGTAATGAAAGTATTGTGGTGGAAAATTTGGATAAGGTGACGAATATTGTTGATATTGAGAATATCTTCCATAAGGATTTTTCCATCCTTGATTCCAAGATTGTGGTTGAGCCTAAGGTTGCCATGGCATAGGTGGATTCCAATTATTTTGTGAAGATTGTGCAAATTGTTGAGGATTAAACCCTTGAGTTTGATTTGTTTGAGGATTTATCCATGGTCTTTTGGCAATAAAGTAAAGAGGGTCTACCTGATTTTGCATTCGTTCTTCACTGAACACAGCCTTAAGACCTAGCATAGAGGGACAAAATTTTGTATCATGATTTTCCGCACATATGACACAGGTTTCTATGCTTTGTAAACCTAAAGGAAATTCTCACAAACCGTGTTTCTTTCTACACCTAGGACAACAGATGGATAATGCAACATTTTCGGCTTTCTACGTGTTCTATATTTTAAGGGTGTCAATTTTCTCACTGAGACTCCCTAAAATATATGTCTTAAAATTATCAAGCAAACATTTAATTCTACCCTACTTACTGTCCCGGTTGCGGTCTTGATAAAAAAGGATCCCTTGGACTTTTCCATGTTCTTGCTTTACCTCTTGAAATATGTACACAAAGATCACAAATATCTGCAAATGGTAACTGAGAAATATCTCCTTTTCCCATTAGATTTAGAATATCAATCCACTCATCTTTAATGGATTTTAGTAAGAGGGCTTTCAAAGTTTCCTCATCCAAATTATTCATTTTTTCCTTTTTGATATTATAAACAAATCTTTCGACAAAATCTTCAAGATTTCCATCTTCTTTTATAACCATTTTAAAGACGACATCTTTAATACTATGAGGCATACAATAATATTTGTATTTCTTCAAGAATGCTTCTTTCATTTGTGCCCATGTTCTTATAAAATTCGTTCCTAAACTCATAAACAATTTTAATGTTGAATCCTTTAAGGTGGAATGGAACAATTTTAGTTTTTGAGCATCATGCAAATAATCATATGGTCTACATAATACTTCAAATTCAAAGAGAAATTTCTTTGTATCTTCGCTTCTTATTCTATGAAAATTAGGGAGGATAGAAGGCGAGATGTTTTTCATTGTTAATGTTGTATCCTCATCAAGGATAGGGAATCCAAAAGGTTCCAGATCTCCTCTTCCTCTACCTGTACCACCTCCTCTTCCACCTCCTATATTTCCTCCTCCTCCTCCTCCAATCCCATGTTGTTCACCATTGGAATTGTGTACTTATCCTTCTCCCTCTTCAGCCATGATGGATTCTTCAGAATAAATATCTGGTTCTACAACATGATTTTCTAGCTTTCCTTCTAGTTCTTCTGTTTCCTCTATCAATGGTTTTAAGTAGGTTTCTTTTTCCTCTTCTTTAGTAGGAACTTCCAACTCTTGAGCTAGAAGTTGTTTTCCAGTTAAAGATAAGAAAATTATTCATGTTGTTGGGGATGTAGGATCTACTTCGATTACAACTTTTGTTGATGAAGTTGGTGAACCATTAGGTTGGGTTTCAGATCTCAAGACTTCAAAAAGTCTATATTGGCCTGCTATGGATGGAATTCGAGTTTGTATGGGTGGTGTGGCACTATGTGGAGTGAGTGATGATGTGGAAATTAGACTTCTTCCTCGACCTACAAACCTACCTCTAGAGTCTCTTTCCCTATGCATATCATGTTTTTATTTGAATTTTTTAAAGGCTTCTATTTACACTTCCCCGGCAACAACGCCAAATTGTTTGGTCAATTTAATGTTCTTAAATTTCAAACATAAATTATAAACCAGAGTTGGTAAACTTATGAAGTGCAAATGCACTATATATGCTAGAAGCCTTTCTTTCATTTTTTAAGATGGTGGTTATATTTGTTTTGGGGATTTTCGTTGTTATCTAGGTTCCTATTAGATTAGAGTTAGATTTCTACAAATTAATGAGTGGAAGTTAAGCTATTGTTAGACAAATATATCAGGTCATATCTATATAGAGTATCGTTCTAAAATATCTTATGTTAATCATTCTAAAATTGTGAACCTATCCTAAACATATTGCTCTTATAAAATAGATTATTAAAAATCAAATGATTCTAAGAGCAAGAAAATGATCCTTTCAAAGTTTTTGCAAAGTATATATAAATTCTAATTCTAAAAAGCATGAAGGTAATCTTCTCACGTTGACTACAAAGTATATACAAGTTCTAATTCTAAAAGCATGAAAACAATATTTTAACACTAACGGTAATTAAGCAAAAATATTGAAGACTAAACCATAAAATCATTGTGAAGAAATTCAAGTGCAAATTAAATAACGAGATTTTAACTGAGTTATAATGAAATGATGAAATAGTGAAGGAAACTAAACTAGAACGAAATGACAATACAATAACAAAAAACGATGAAATGAAATAAAGTAAACCTTGACTGTCTGCAGGGGCCCTCCACATACAACAAGTTTAAATCACGCTCACATACGCATCGAATAACAGAAAGGTAATTTTAATTCAATACGAGAACAAAGGTCTGTTTTACACAATTTCTTCAGAGATTAACTATTACTTCTTTCCTATCCTTTACAGAGGATACATGTTTATATATAAAAGGTGTTCTCAATAGTTTGAGACTTCTACGCCTATAGGTCTTTTAATCAATCCTTATTCAAATTTGAAACTTAACAGTAAAAGTGTTATCTCGACGATTTTCTATTTGGAAAGCAAAGCAGAGAAACGTGATGCATTCGGACTTCTGCTGCTACGTGTTTGACCTGTGCCTTTGATTGCACCACTGTATGATTCCTTCAGTGAATTGGCTCGAACGAATAGGAGTAGATCCATGAGGGAATAGATACTCAATCACCCATGTGCTTCTTTGCTTCATTGATGCACCAGAACCCTGCAAACCATGGAGATAGTTGCAGATTTGTAAAATAGCTACATAATCATGTTAATTTTGTAGCTAATGCAATATTTAACACAATAATAAGGCAAATTAATGAATATGAAAAATAATTCATATAAGATTTTCTACCTTATCAAAATCTATGATTTTACTGTGTTTATTGAGTTGATAGCGATGATGAAAAGAGGAAAATGGAGGAAAAAGGGTGTCAGATCAAAAATGTTATGGAACTCTATAGTCAACCTTATCTCTATGTCTACTCAGTCATCCAATAGTCATGTCCATTGACACGACCATAAAATTTTACATATAGAAGGCTCCTCCATCATCATTTATCCATAAAGGAGGAGAGGAATATCATCTATTATTGGCCGCATAAAGGAGCTTCTTGTGCAAGGGTTTGAAGATGGTTATTGGGTTCTATTTTAGGGTGATTGAGAGTCGTAGGCATCCAAAAGTAAGGTCGAGCAAAAGAAGGTATGATTAAGGGCTTCTTTGAAGAGGATTCTTAGTTCTATGGGTTGCAGTCTATGCCCTATTGTTGCGTTTGAATCCCTTGTTTGGATCGGTCTTAAAGGAACCATAGGCTTGTCCCTGTCATTGCAGGAAAGACCAAACCCTTCTGTATTATTATAAGGCCTCATCTTGGGTAGATTTGACAGAACGTTGCTTCAAGAAATAAGTCAGATTTTCTCAAGTGTGACTAGCCCTATATCTAGCAAAATAATGCACTATTCTTAACTTGAAGAGCCGCAGTTGTATGAAGACAATTTTGAATTTTCAAGTAAGAATGCAGTGAAACCTAACCTACACCCATTTGAATTCAAAGGGTAAATTGGATTGTTTCATAATCACATTTGGTAGTCAATGTACTCTCTCTCTTTAACATTGGATATTAATAATAAAGAATAATTGTCCAAGGGTTTCCCCATCTTGGGGTTTTCCCTGGTTTGACCAATATTTTGTGTTCTCTTGCCTTGGCTTGTCACTGCACCTTTTGACTATGTTCTTTCTTTAGTTACTATCATGATCATAATGTATTATGTGATGGCTAATGGAAAATTGGGCTAATTTGAATCCCTAAAGTAACTAACCTATGCAAAGAACATGTTAACCAAAAAAATTAACATGGTATCAAAGCTAGGAGGAGTCAAGCCCAAACAAGAGGTAGATTGATCAGTCATACACTTTCGGATGAAAAAATCATTAAAGCTTATATAGTATTGTTCTAAGGAAATGTTTTTAGGAACTTTTATTTTCTCTCAGCTTTAATCGACTTTGTCTCATGTAGTGTTGTCAATGTGACTTTCAAGCTATTATGCTTTTGGTAGAAAACAAGAAAGACACACTTGATTTTGAGTTTTTGCAAGGCACTCTTCGTGAAAAGGATGCCTCGAGCTTAAAAGGAAATGTTGACCCCTTGTATACAATCTTGTTTGGGGAGAAGGAGATGGAACGTATGTGCCAGCCACACAAGATGGGGTTGAACACTTAGTTGATGAAGAGAGAGTCCTGAAATCTCCAAAAGCTCGTAGGAATCACCTAAAATGGAAAATGCATCTACTTCTGAAGATTCCCCTAGCAGTGACAATTTTATGTAGGATGGAGATGTTACAAAATTCACTCTATGGCATCTTTGCTCGATTAACACAGAGTCTATGATTACATGACAGTAACATGGGATCTTCTTCTCATATGATCTCATGATCAATCATAAATCTCAGTCGTATGATGGCTCTTTCACATTATATGAACTCATTGATAAAGGTTTTCTCTCTCGCATGTCTTAAGCACTACAACTCACATATGACTTGCATTATCACAACAAGGCTCACACTCTAGCTATAGGTCTCTCGCATGTCTTAAGCACTACAACTCACATATGACTTGCATTATCACAACAGGGCTCACACTCTCGCTATAGGTCTCTCGCATTATGATTTTGCTCTCAGGTACCACTATAATTGTATACTTGAATATGAATGCTATGGCATATGATCTCGCTCTATATAGCCTCAGTGTAATGGTTGCAATATCATATGTTTCACTGTAATGGAATATGGTTTCGACCTCTGTGATCTCGCATTTGTATAAGGTCTCACTTGACAGGGTCTTGATTATGATATTGCACGGCTATCGCTTCACTGTATGTATCGTATATGGCATCATCCACTTATGGTATCTTTGTGTATAATATTTCTTCCTTATGTACAACATGCTCTGAGAATGGTATCTCTATTCGTCAACGTCACGACATGTATGGTCTCATAATATAACATCATTCTGAAATATTATAACATTCAAATCTATCAAGGTATGATTTGCAACAACCTATGGTATGGTTTGTATCTGGGTTATTAATACGTACACTATACTATGGTTGGCACAATTCTCTGTTGTATGCATCATAATTATTTTCATAACTTACTATGAGATCTAAAGGCTGTGTGGATCATACAGAAATTCGATTGCTAGTTCCTCATGTCAAATCTGGATACCTTTTGAAGGCTCGTATTAAAGAATCACATTTATTTAGGATCTATTCTCTGGAGAATCTCTCTATCTCCTTGGTTATATGACAAATTGTGTCATCACTTGGGTTTATTCTGGCTCACACAATGAATAGTATCCTGCTCACACTTAGTATTGATTAACTCTAGAACTTTCATATCCAATAAAATGCAACATATTCTTTCCATTTGTCTAGTATAGTGTCATCACTACCCATTGTGATTTTATGTACTCTAGGTCATCACTTTTTTAGAAGGTCAGTCATCCTATAGTAACTCTCACATTCCTTATAATATGAATGGACAATAACATGAGATTGTGATCTCTACACTAAATATTGATAACAATATTTATGAGAATGATCTCGTTGCATTGATGATTGTTGGTGACAGGGATAATGCCTTCATCACAGACTATGATACATTCAATGGAGGAAATAACCCTAATTCTGTTTTGTTAATGATGTTGTGACCTCTACTTCTTGATAACAGTAACATAAGTCTCATACGATTGACAGTGCTCCTGTGATATAATTGACAATATAAACAAGATAGGGTGACAACATGAGATGTCATGGTAACAATGTGAAATTATATTTCTTTCTGCTTTAGATCAAGCAAAAATTTGTAAATCAATGTCTACAGGACAAATTATATTACAACCCAGTTGTGATCTCAGTTGAAAATATATCAAGAAAATATCTAGCTTGTCATCTCAAGGAAAGGCATTTTCCTAAGTAACAGTATACTTAACCTGGAAGATATTGTTGGAAGTAAACCTGTTTGTTAACAATATGTATGCACTTATATACTTTGTTCCTATATGTAGTACCTAAGGAGTCTTCTTTTTGAAGAACAAGAACTTGGCATCCCATTACGGGCTTGTGACCATGAAGTATAGAAGCGAATGTGATAGTAAGATTTCTAGTCATCAATGAGGATGTGCACCTTACTCAGCCTCTGATAGACCCTTACCATCTAGTAGGTGTATCTATATCTGAATATTCGGAGGAATACAAAGAAAAAGAGTTGAATCAATTAAGAAATATTTTCAGTGGATATTGTTCAAGCCTTCTTTTACAAGCTTCACCAAGGAAAGGAGATGGCTGCATTGATCTTGCCCTTTCTCTATGATGTGATTGACCCTCACTAGTAATTGATGATAGTCCTCTATGTGTCATCTCCTCTTCATGCAGAAATGGTTGAATGAATTAATAACTCCTATTGCTCATTGACTATTTCAAGAATGTTGTGCATGTAATAAGGACTAATAACCGGTTGCAGATGACTCATTGGGTAAGGTATCTTTTCAAATGTTCAGAGGGAGCTATGATTCAGAGGGAGTTGACTTTTGAAGTCAAGAAAGACTTAACTTTAATACACTATTCCCTGCACTTAAAAGCTATTGGTCTGCATTCATATATATCTTGTGGATCCCTGTTTATGTCTGTGGATAAGCCTCACATATTGGAAAATTACTCACTGAGATATCCCTGTGATTCTGTTATCATTAATAGACTGAAATGTGTGACTCTAAGAACCCCATTGAGACTGAATAAGTAAAGCAACTATCATGCCCATTTAAGTAAACTCTATTGTTGTATATTACAGAGTGGTATTTAGAGAATCCTGGACTTTATATATTATCATAAGATATCACTTTATATGGTATCATGGTTTATCTACAAAGAGGTTGGATCTTATGTTGAGCAGCTTTCGAGATGGTTACTATGCACTTTGGAAAGACAAGCTTAGGCTTATGGTTTCCCTGAGTAAGAGGGACTAAGTACAGTTAAATATTTTCTTCATCAGGATATGAAAGAAGTAGAAAGATTGCTAAAGTATTGACCTTTGTTGTAAATCAATATGTTTGTAGTATATACATCTATATGCTACGAAAAGGAGCAATGAGGGTTCCATCGATCTAGTCTTGATTTTCATAATACAACTTGGCACTATTCCCTATATGAAGGGATCCTTGGTTAAGATTGAATATTGATCTCTAGGAGCTCCTGGGGGCTTGGGGTACTTATTGGTGCACTATGTACAGGGTGAGTGGTTCACCTTCCCCTGTGCTACCCCTTGGTGGTTGACATGTGTGTAGGGTGAGTGGTTCACCTTCCCCTACGATTGTGGACACATGTAGAGGGTGAGTGGTTCAACTTCCCCTATTGTTGATGACATATGCATAGGATGAGTGGTTCACCTTCTCCTATGGCATATGAGCAGGATAAGTAGTTCACCTTCTCATGCGGATACCCCAATGAGAGATGCATATAGGCATCTATTGACATGTCGATGGGATGTGGTTAATCCTTTCACCACATGTAGGATGATTATTCCCTATTATTGGTGGTTTACATGTCGTTGGGACGTGGTTCATCCTTTCCCCACATGTAGGATCCTTCCTACAATTGATGATTTTGACTTGTGTTTGTAGGACATGGCTCATCCTTTACTTACTCTCGGTGTTTTTCATGTGTGTAGGATGTGGTTCATCCTTTCCCTACTCTCAGTTTTTTGCATGCATGTAGGACGTCATTCATCCTTTCCCTACTCTCAGGGTTTTTCATGTGTGTAGGATGTGGTTTATCCCTCCCCTATGATAATTGTGATATGTGACTGTCGGATGTGGTTTATCCTTTCCCTACGTGTGACTATGACATGTGTTTGTAGGGTGTGGTTTCCCATTTCCCTATGAGTGGTTGTGAGCAGGATGTGATATATTCTTTCCCTACTAATGTTCTTGTATCACCCTACCCATGTAGTCTGGGACACATGGGAAGTACCTCTGATCTAGCCACTGAGTTGGGAAAAGTGGTTTGGGACCAACACTACCGATGGATGCATCATGTACAGCCGTACACCCTATGTCTAGGATGTATGATGTTTCTTGAACTTGATCACTTGGGATCAAGTCCAATGGTTATGTGGACTGAATTTTGTCAGTGGAGAGTGGCAGTGACTCACTCTAGATCGATTCTTCTTTATTATTCATATCAGTGTTCAGCAGATATAAGATGATATTCAGAGATGGATAATGGAAACTGGATGGCATGATGATCGATGATGATGGATTGGAAAGTGAAATTCTCCTTAGTTGAGAGGGAATGCTAAATTTGGAAACTAGGGCCAAATTCCACTTTGGATATCTCCTTTGGTAAATCTAATTGTATCATTGAAATCCTCTTTTTGAGAGGACCAAAATCGACCTAAAGATCGTCAAATTTGGATAAGTAGAAGTGGTATTTTGAATGTATTTTCTCACTCGAATATTACATAGGTCAACCTTTTCTCTATGTCGGCACAATTGTCCAATTGTCACGTCCCTCGACATGCCCATCAAATTGTATATATAGAGGGGTCCTCCATCATCATTTATCCATTAAGGAGGAGAGAAATATCATATGTTCTTGGTCGTACAAAGGAACTTCTCGTGAAAGGGTTTGAAGATGGTTATTGGGTTATGTTTTAGGGTGATTGAGAGTGGCTTGCATCAAATAGTAAGGCCGAGCAAAAGAAGGTGTGATTAAGGGCTTCTTTGAAAAGGGTTCTTCCTCAGTTCTATGGGCCACAAGCTATGTCCTATTGCAGGGTTTGAATCCCTTGTTTGGAGCAACCTTAAAGGAACCACAAGCTTGTCCCTGTCATTGCAGGAAAGACTGAACACTTGTCTATTATTATAATGCCTCATCTTAGGTAGACTTGACAAAATGTTGCTTCAAGAAATAAGTCAGATTTTCTCAAGTGTGACCAACCATAGATCCAACAAAATAATGTACCATGCTTAACTTGAAGAGTCGCAACTGTATGAAGACAATTTTGAATTTTCAAGTAAGAATGCAGTGAGACCTAACCTATAATCGTTTGAGTTCAAAGGGTAAATTGGTTTGTTTCATAATCACATTTGGCATTCAATGTACTCTCTCTTTGTTGAACATTGGATATTAATAATAAAGAAGAATTGTTCAAGGGTTTTCCCCATCTTGGGGTTTTTCCCTAGCTTGAGCCATATTTTGTGTTCTCTTGTCTTGGCTTGTCTTTTGCACCTTTTGACTATATTCTTTCTTTAGTTACTATCATGATCATAATGTCTTATGTGATGGCTAAAGGAAAATTGGGCTAATTTGAATCCATGAAGTAACTAACCTATGCAAAGAACATGTTAACCAAAAAAATTAACAATGATGAGTCTTCAAAGACAAGAGTAATTATCAATAAATTATATGTAATCTTATAACCAACAAAGTGCCAATAACTCAGTGCCAATCTTAATCAATCCACAAGATGCTCAATTAAGAATAATGATCCACTTAACAATTAGAAAAAGACCATCAACACAAGATACAAGATATTTCAGTGATGATATGCCAAGATTAATTATTCAATATTATACTTTTTAAACAATGCCAATATTGGAAGATGCTCAAATCGTAAGATGCCAATGCTTAAGATATGCAACACAATGTGTTTAACAATTATCAATGATTCCTTAGCAATGTTCACTTAGATGATTAAACCTATTAGATCAATGGAAATTCAATGCTTTAAACAATTCCACAAGATTAGAGGATTGAAAGCTTAGATGTTTGAGTGATTTTAGTGTCAAGTTAACAAATTTTCAAATATAACACAAGACAAGCAATTGTTAGAAATTAACAACATAAACCACCATGAACCAAATAAATCATGAAAGAGTCACTTATGATGAAGTATAAGACAACAGTAAATATGTCACCTCAAACCAAGGAATTAACAAGCATATAAATCTGAAAATGACTAGTAAGTATCCTAAGGACCTAGCAATATAAAGCTATGAAATTTAGCCCACTTAAAATGCAATATTCAGTGGATATCAGATTTGAAAATAGTTATTACAACAGTAAGAAAAGTGAACAAATGGTGAGCTATTGGTGCAATTACTTATGCCAAAAATTGCCAAATGCTAGAGTAAGTTTGCCAAATCGAAAATTTTGATTTTTAAGCCCTTTAAGATGTGATATTAAGAAAATATCAGATCTGATCTAGTGATTATGCAGAGAATTTCCAACCAACAAACAAGTAGATCTGAGCTAGATATTCAATGCCCAAGTAGCCAAAACAATAGCAAAATTTCACTATAAAAAATATTAATGTGTTTAGACAACTTAGATGAGGTTTTAGGGCACTTGTATCACTGTTATGAAGAATTTATCACAATTGTAGCAAAACAGTGAGAAAACAAGGGTTTAGAGAGCAAACCCTAGGCCCAAGGCCTTGTAGATCACTTTCCCAAATTTCCCAAAATTTTCCAACGAGGATGCCACCTGAAAACAAAATTTTGAGCCAATTTCTTTGTAAAACACACCAAGAATTCAGTCCTAAAATCAAACTTACCCACAAAGATGGAAGAGAGGGAAAATAAGGGCCAAGAGAGGGAAACGGTAGGCCCAGTAGGGCTAGTGTTGGGGAGATAGAGGGAAAGAAGGGTCAACGCTGGACGGATGAGGCCTTGGAAGGCCTAACGTCTTAGGGAAAGAGCCCTAAAGGGCTATCGTGGACCCCATAAGGGCCACGACCTAGGAAATAGGAGGCTGAGGACTTGGGAAAGGACCTAAAGCCTAAGGCCATTTGGATTAGAGCCCGAAAAGGGGAGCCTCAAGCCCTTGGAGGGCTCCATCTTGGAAGAGGAGGGGGAAAGGAGGGAGGAGAAGGGAAGAAAAGGGAGGATAGAGGGAGCTGAGGGGAAGAGGAGGCTAGTGGAGGAGGACGAAGAGGGAAGGAGGGCTAGGGAGAGGAGTTAGAGTTCTATAGGCCTCAACTGTCAGGCCTAAAAGGCCTTAGAAACTCAGACGCAAAGGGAAAGGAGGGGGGTTGAGGTCCTTAGGGCTTACGACCAGCCCTAAGGAGGCCAAAAATGGCTAATGCAGGCCCTCAAAGGCTGACAAAGGAAGGTTTGAGGCTAATTCTGGCCTTGGAGGAGGTAGATTCGGGCCTGGGGGCCCTAAAACTTGGAAATCCTTGCTCCAAAAATTTAATTTGCTTCAGATCTACAATTTTCTTCAGTAGTTGGCCTTGCAAAAAAAATGGACTAGATATTACCTTCAAGGGCCTAGATCTAGCTCTAATCCATCTCTTCTCACTTGATTTCACTTGCGCAAATAAATTTACAACACCCCAATATATACAAAAATGTAAAAACCGCAAAACCCTAATTAGGAAAAATAATTGGGGTTGAATAAAAAAATAAGTTTTACTAAGAAGCCAATTGGGGTAAAACTTAAAAGGAATTTATTTACAAATGTACGAATAGACAGTGTTTTTAAAAGGAATTTTGATAAATATTTTTTTTTAGAAAATTTTTCGATAAATGGCTAAGTATACTTTGGAAAATAAATGCAAGCCACAACCTTAGCGAAGTTAAATAAACCATAAAAATATTTGAAGTTCAAATAAGAGCAGTTTACGTCCACAATTTTTTATCTTGGAGCCTAAGGACTAGGGAACCTGCAAACATTATATATTTTCTTCAAGAAAGCTTGTTAGACATATGGTGAATCAAATCACCTAAGATAGACCCAAAATCTACCAATATAATGTTTTTATCACCATCTAATGAATAAATAAACTTTTAAATTTTAAGCACAAAGTAGGAAAGATTGTACCGAGTACGTACCACAAATCAGTAGACAATAAACATCATGAACTACACCTCAAAGTCTATATTATGATTCAAAAAAATGTTCCCAATGGGGTAGTAACGTTATATCAACTTTTCTACAGATTTTTCTTAGCCAAACATCTGATGGCTTGAGACTCATAATTTATAGATAAATCCTCTAAGTGGAAAAATAACGTCTATTTGGCTTGATCCTCGTCGAAATAATATCAGTTGTCGATAAATCCTTGATTAACGTTTAGTCTCTATTGTTGAAAATATTTGTTTTTGAGGAATTTTCGAATTTCTTATTTAACCCATTTTTTAGTATCTCAAAATTAATTATTTTGAGCTAATTTCCTCAAAAAATTGACTTTGACTTAATCACCAAGGTCCAAGTGTTCAACTTTTCTTGAAATTTCCAACATTCCCTTGGTGGGGGCCGCCAAAAAATAATTTCTTTGATACCCACGAACTTTTCCACTTGGAGAATTTAACTTCTAAGACTTTAATTTTGACTCTAATTAATTAAATTTCTGGATTAGGATTTTAATTTGTTTTTGCCAGAAAATTTAATTAATTGAAATTTGAGGGATTAAATTTTTTTCCACCCTTTAATATTTTAGCCATGGTGTCTAAGTATGAGGGACCATGCATTAAAATATCTTTTATATAAGATAATTATATTTTCAACCCTCAAATGGGGAACACCCATTTGATATAGACCCTCAAATTACATACCCAATTCTGAGGCACAATATGATCTAATAGACCAAGTGACTTGTAACAAAATAATTTAGTCAATTAACTTAAATTATTCCCAAATCACTTTTACAAAAGACTCGACTAATAAACTAGTCCACGTTTAGAAACACAGATAAATCAGTAAGACAAAAAACCTCCTAGGATAAAATTCGTCGCCAAAATAATAAGCCTACCTAGGTTGTTACATACATACACGATCTTACTAGCATCATTTACATTACAAATTTCACAGAATGGGTTTACAATGACTCAAAAAACTAATGATTGATGATCTTGATCCTTTGAAAATATCGTACAACTACTTCCTTGAAACTTTGAAAAAATGTGTGCAACAAGCTCCAAGCCACATGCCATAGTACAAGGGTAGCTATAACGAGGGAAGCCCACACATGGCTTCATATGCATTTTTTCTTTTATTTTTTTTTCTTTCTTTTAAATGCTCGGGTCTCTAGGGAATGAGATCATAATGTGTATGATATAACAATG
Source organism: Pinus tabuliformis (assembly GCA_031772625.1). Classification (NCBI taxonomy): domain Eukaryota; kingdom Viridiplantae; phylum Streptophyta; class Pinopsida; order Pinales; family Pinaceae; genus Pinus; species Pinus tabuliformis. Next base: position 1,404,266,272 of record CM062820.1, on the reverse strand, counting down.
AATACCCCCCTAAAGTTGGGTAGTTCATAACCCTCCGGGGGTTGGGACAATCATGGGTTCCTAAATGATGCAGGGGGATTACATAAGGACCTTATGAACCAGGGTGATGGTCATAATGATAATGGGTAGAGATCCGGTTTGACTTTTTCCCACGCACTAAATTATTATGTCCTTGCGATCTTTTGCATTTTATGGTACATCTCTTGTTGTAAGTGGCCAAATTATTCTTTTAACTTTCGTTTTAGTTGCATCAACCTTCGGGGCATAGTACCAAGCCCGACCCAAAGTGTGGGCAAGTGGAAGGGGAGACTAACTCCTTGTGGACCCAGATGGGAAAATAATTAAAAGGGGTTATAATGAGCAGAGGGGAGAGATGTATGTAGTGTTGGGAAGCAAAACCACGCAACCAAAATCAAGGTTTCCCATGTAGTGCCACTCCTAAAGCTAGTAGCCACTAGAGGAGATCACACATGACTAGGATACAAGACTAAACACCAAGTTGGACAACAGGACAAGAGTACAAACCAAACTCATTCTTTCCGCTGAATCACCCCACTAATCCATGTCTATATGTGTCCATGATAAGTAAGCAAAAATACCCAATTACATAATGAAAGCCATATTTTCGGGGTTGGAAAGGCCCACCTCCAAACATACGATCATAAAAAATCGGCGAGGGCACATAATGGCTGGCTCAAGTGGTAGATAATGGTGGCACATTGAGCTATTTGGTGGCTGCAAGGGGATTCTCGTTGTCGGTTGAAGACAAATCTAGGTGAAAATTTCTCCTATGGGCGTCACCCATTGGTGGTGGGTAACATAGTCAAACTTTAGAAATTCTGCGGCCAACTATGGTCAAGGTCTGTAGTCAACCTTGGTCAAATTGTGCATACAAATTTGGCATCTTGACCAATCAATTTGACCTTCCAATACAAAGATTTTCCAAGTCAAATGAACCCCAAGTGAACCCAAATCAAAGGTTGGTCAACATTGGTAAAATCCCTAAAAAAAGATGAATTTCATCCAACAAAAAAGACTCTCTATCTCCTTCACACGTGTGAAAAGAAACTGCAATTTCAGAAGTAGTCAAACCAATCCAAGAGAAGATGTGATGTGCTGGTGATGTGACAAGAGGTCTATTTATATGAGTCTCAAGGGGTCAAATTAGCTTTCCCAAGCCAATTTGTACTTTTTTGCACATATGGGTTTCTCATTAAAAATAACATTTTTTCATTAACCAAATTAAATTGTTACAAGGGCTAGTAGGGGCTTCTCCGGATGACAAAGGCTTCAGAAAGGAGGAAATTTGTCCTAGAGCTGCCAAATTAACATGAGGAAGATTGCAATACAAGGGATATTTAATGAAGGATCAAAATTATATTTCGAGAGCTCATCTAACCAATCTAGAGTGTAATATTTCGAGGATCCAGAAATCCCTTTCACATCAATAGTTTTGAAATGCTCATGAAATTCACAAGGAGTCATATTTATGATAATTTAACTGAAATAGACTCACCAATGTGAATTATCAATGCCAATATAGGTGCTTGCTTCACCCCTCAAACCACCTAACTTTAATCTTTCTAAAGAAATTGGGCTTCTTCATATCAATGGAGTTATAAGGTGAGTTAACTTATAAAAACCCTAAAATCTTACTCTCCAAAAATGTTATCTCTCAATTTCTCCTTAGAGGAAATGTCCTAACCTCTCTAATGGGAAAACCTAAGCAAACAATCAGATAAGCTTCCCATTGTCACCTTGACAACCTTGCCCCTCACTTTTAGGTTTGAAATATGCCTTCCCACCTAATTTGCAACTCCCTATATCTAATCCTAAGAACATCGTTTATGCATATGTGAGTGAAGGTTGTTAGGATTATATTATACAAATGAAGTTAAATCAAAGGATACTTTGGAGGCTTCTTAAGTGATTAATGATCTAGAGATCAAAATACAAAATGGTGAAGTATTTCAAAAAAATGTTTATAATGATCTTATTTACATCAAGGATTAATTCATTGAGAGCTATGCAAGTTCTTATTAAATATAGATTAATTTTGGACAAAAGAAATGAAGTAAAAATGGCTTTTCATCAAATTCATGCCCTATGCTACAACTCTCCAATATACCTACAAGATAAAACAATGGAACTTGGCCCAATATCTCAAATCACCAACCAAGGACAATAGACTATACCTTTGGCCATACTACCCAATCACTATTAGTTTTTGGTAGCACCAAACATGCGTTCTAGTCTCTATGGTGTCTATGAGGCTAAGGAATATATGAGGATAATTGTCTCCAAGACCCATAAATTATTTCTAAGGAAAATACCTCATTTAAACCAATTAGCCAATTATTAATTATTTTCCTAACTTAGGAAAACTAACTAATTAATTAAACAAGATTAATTGAAGAAAATTAATTTTTCTCTAGAGACATCCGAAAAAGTCACTTGATGGGGTTAAGATGATCTTATCCATCGATTATGATTAGATTGTGGTCATTGATGTTGATTTTTGTAGCATCGAATTTTCCCTGGCCTCGAGATTTTTCAGAGAGGCTAAGACACATGCATTCTCCAATAACCAGAAATCGTTTGGGAAAATTCCACCAAGAGATTATTTAATTAAAATAATTAACTTTTTTAAATGGTTCCCTAAGTCTAAACTTAGGAAATTTGGTTAATTAAAGGGTATTAATTAAATTTGGTGTGAATCTTCTAGAAGAAGACAAGGATCAACTCCAAGTTAATCTTAGCCTTTGATTATGATTTAATCTTGGGCGTTGGAGCTCCAACGAGAGATTATAAGAAAGAGCTTGATGGGCACTTGGAGAACATCTCGAGTGATAGAGATCAAGAGATCGAATTTCTCAAGAGTAGCAGCGTTGAGTTGCCTGAGTAAGATCGAGTGATCTTCTTGTAGTCAGGGGCTAAGATAGTAGTCCAAAGGAGAGTTTTCCATATCTAGAGAGTAAAAGGTAGAGAAGGCATAAAGAGGTTCAAAGAGGTAGTGAAATTCCATGTAGAGGTAGCACAGAGCTTGAGAGGGAGTTTGAAATTTAGTTGGGAAAGTCGAGATCTAGTGCCAGAACCCGGGGTGTGAGACCGAAAGGCCAGAGGGTCGAATTTCCAGATAGCAGGAGATCAGAGGAAGAGGTGACACAAAGCCCATAGATTGTGATGCAGATCTCCATAGGTTGATCTAAAAGTTGTGCAGAGGCAGCGTGGGACTAGCCTTCCAGAGCCTGATTAGTGTCAGATCTCCAGAAACTGTGTGAGATTTTTCTCACTAACTCTTTTCTAGTTTATTCTCTGTATCAGATTGCCAGTTTTGGCATCTAGCGATTTGTACTAAGAAATGACCGCATAATAAAAAAACCCTCAGCTGTTGCATCAGTTTTCCAAAGTTGGGGTTTTCCGGGGAAATTGTCCAAAAACAACTGTGTAAATGAGTGTGTGTTTATTTCTCTCCAGTTCATTATTTAGTTTCCGCGGTATTTATTTTGTGTAGGCTGCAGTGTATGTATTTCGATATTTGTTGTAGAAAAATGAAAGTAATTTGTTTAAATTAATTTAACAAATAGTTGAAATATCATTAATTTGCTACAGTAGGAATCATGCCACCAATTTTTCACATGGTATCAGAGCACAGATCATAAGTCGAAGAGCTCAGAGGAGAAAGGAAGAAGGAGGTTTGAATTTCTGCCTTGGCAACAGTTTGAAATCCCAGAGGCAGCGCAATCCTTGGGCCAAGGAGATCGAAGTTTTTAGGAAAGATCAATTTCTCTGAGTGAGTCGATAGAAAAAATCGATTTCCAGATCAAAGCTTTCCAGAGGCAAAAGGGAGCAACATATTTTTCTTGTAGAGCATATCTTTAGCTGGGACAGTTATTTTGTAGTAGTAGCTGACAGAATAGCATCAGAAGGAGAGGAGAGCACATAATGAGGGAATTCCTTCCTCAGAGGACTTCTAGCCAAGAAGTTCGAATTTTACTGAGCAACAATAGTTGTATGCAATATTTCTCACTCCAGAAGGGAGTGTGAATAGTTGGCCAGTAGTTGCACAAAGGAGAAGAGGAAGCAGTTCGATTTTTTTTAAGAGATATGACATCAACTGGGTTGAGATATCAATATCAGTTGGATGGAGCCTCCAACTATGTGATCTGGAAGGCCAAGATTTCCTACCTTCTAGATTCATGATCTCAAAACTTATGTGATAGTGTGGTAGTTGTACCTGCTGATGGATATCCGCTCAAGAAGTATAAGAAGGAAATGGTGAGAGCTAAGATATTTATTCTCGATGGGGTTCAAGATCATGTAGTATCCCGCATAGATGGCAAATATACTGCTCGAAAAATGTGGGAGGCATTAGCTACACTATATGAAGGATCTTCCGAGTAGTGAAAGATGTATTTGGAGGATAATATGAGATGCACAAGGATGCAAAAAGGGGAGCATGTAGACCCCTTCCTTACTAGAGTTCAGGATGTCGGGGATCAACTGGTTTCAGTAGGATCAATGCCCCAACCTACAAATTGTGTTTGATTAGCGTTGAACAACATTTATGAAGATTGACAAGTTTTCGCCCAGAGTATCCTGGGAAGAGAAAAGCTGTCAGATTGGGAACGTGTGTGGGCTGATCTGCAGTAGGAGGAGATGAGGTGTGATCTGGTGAAGGTCACCGTCAGTGGCAGTAGAAACAGTAGGATGAAGCAAGTTAAGGAAGAGGAGGACGTGGCCCTTGTGTCAAAGGGGCAGCAGGAGTAGCACAGAAGAAAGAATGACATTTCGAAAATCAAGTTCTTCAGGTGTGATGAGTTGGGCGACTACAACACTCAGTGTCCTCTCAGAAAGAAGGACAAAGAGGAGAAGCAGGATCAATAAGCTGCATCAGTTAAGATCGATAGGATGTCCTCCAGATTGGAGGAATAGTTTGCCATGATTGTTGAGTTACCTCCAAGGGTGAGGTGGGGTGATCTGCAATTGTAACCCCAGAGATCTACATGATGGGCAAGATTCTTGAGGAGGTCCACCTCATGAATCAGTACCTTTCTACAGGATCCCATGACATGCAATAGCAGGATGGATCAGTGGTACTTGGTGAAATAAGGTGCCAGAGTGACATATGCAGTAGCTAGTAGCAAGTCATACACTGAACATCGCAAAGCAGAGTTGGCAGCAGTGCAGTTGGCACAATGTAGAGTCAATAACAATGTAGAGGCTTCAATGACAAAGTAGAAGCTAGAATTAGGTAGAACTTAGACGATGGATGCATCATACTGACCACAGTTGGTTCAGTATTTTGGATTCTTTTCCATTGCAGTTATTATAGTTGCAACAATGGCAGATGGGTAAGGTTGCAGTGTAGATGCGGTGTTGGTAGAAGTTCAATAGGGCTAGCAACAACACATATGTAACAATCACAGTTGCGTAGTGGTTGGTGGGCAACAACAGCCAAACATCAACAGCGCAGTAGGATATGGTGAAGAAATAGAGTGATACTTCAATGGGTTGCATCACTATATCACATTCCTTGCTAAGAGGGAGTGTTGATTTCTGTAGCATCGGATGTGCTCTAGCCTCGAGATTTTGCAAAGAGGCTAAGACACATGCATTCTCCAATACCCATAAATCATTTGGGAAAATTACACCTAGATGATTTAATTAAAATAATTAACTTTTTCAAATGGTTCCCTTAGTCTAAACTTAGGAAATCTAGTTAATTAAAGGGTATTAATTATATCTAGTGTGAATCTTCTAGAAGAAGACCAGGATTAACTCCCAGTAATCTTAGCCTTTGATTATGATTTAATCTTGGTTGTTGGAGCTCCAACGAGAGATTATAAGGAGCTTGACGGGCACTTGGGGAACATCTCGAGTGAGAGAAATGAAGAGATTGAATTTCTCAAGAGTAGCAGTGTTGAATTATCTGAGTAAGATCGAGTGACCTTCTTGCAATGAAGGGCAGAGATAGTAGCCTGGAGGAGATTTTTCCAAATCCGGAGAGTACAAGGCAGAGAAGGCATAGAGAGGTTTAGAGAGGCAGTGCAAAGCTTCAGAGGGAGTTCGAAATTCAGCTGGAAGAGTTGAGATCTAGTGCCAGAAGTTGAGATGTGAGATCAGAAGGTCAGAGGGTCAAATTTCCAAATAGCAGGAGATCAGAGGAGGAGGTGATGCAGAGCCCATATATTGTGACACAAATCTGCGTAGGTTGATGCAGAAGTTGTACAAAGGCAGCATGGGGCTAGCCTTCCAGAGCTTGATTAGTGTTGGATCTCTAGAAACAGTGTGATATTTTTCTCACTAACTCTTTTCTAGTTTATTCTCTGTATTAGATTTCCATCTTGGGCATTCAACGATCTGTACTAAAAAACTATTGCATAATAATAAAACCCTCAGCTGCTGCACCAGTTTTCCCAAGTTGGGTTTTTCCGGAGACATTGTCCAAAAACAACTGTGTAAATGTGTGTGAGTTTGTTTCTCTCCAATGCAGTATTTAGTTTCCGTAGTATTTATTTTATGTAGGTTGTAGTGTATGTATTTTGATATTTGTTGTATAAAACTGCAAGTAATTTGTTTAAAGGAATTTTTAAAATAGGAGAAATATCATGAGTTTTCTGTAGTAGGAATCAGGCCACTGATTTTTCATAGTTGACTTCTCAAGGAGAGATTATACGAGAAAATCGATGGGGATTTGGAGGTCACTAAGAAAGTGCGATTTTCAATGATAGAAAGGGTGCAGAGGGAGACACCAACAACAGGGTTTCAACAGAGATTTTGGGAAGAGAATTTTCAGAGAAATTCTCCATAGAATTTTCCAGTCATTTTGAGGAGGAAAGGAGGCCTAATTATTCTGTAGTGGGGTCATACTAGCCAGTGCACATAGCTGGGCAACAAATCAATTTCTAGTTGTTGGAGACAGGTGCCAGAGGAAGTGTGAGTTTCTCAGCTGAGTTGCAAGTGGAAGAAGACATTGCAGGAACACTTTTCCAGAGGCAAAACATGTTCCAAAAAAAGGTTGTACGCATTTCCAATGTTTCCAGTGAGAGTTGCAGGCAGGAGGTCGCGAGGTTTTGTAAAAGGGAAACTCTTGTTTCCAGTTCAATTTTGCGAGTAGGAGTGGAGAAAATTATATGCAGGAGCTTTGCCAATGAGACGACGCACAATTGTTGTAATTCTCAAATTGTTGAAGATTTATTAATAATATAAACCCACATCTGCAGAATTGGTTTTCACCACATTGGGTTTTTCCAAGGACTATTATCCAAAAATATTAGTGTCAATAATTATTGTGTGTGCATTATTTCTTAGTTCCTCTATTTATTTGTGATGACTACAATAGTGAATTAATCATTATTTGTCGTAATTAAATTTCTAAAGAAAAATAATCTCTAGTAGATAGAAGATTAAATTCTAGTCATTGAAATTAAGGAAATTTCACATGGTAGTAGAGAAGATCTAAGCATGGAGGGTTTGGAGAAGTAAATCAGTGTGGGGAAGAGGAAGAGAGAGCCGAGGGTTTTAACCCAGTTCAATTTCTTCAGTTGTTCTCCAATTTATTTGAGTTTCACATATTTCCAAAGATGGTCGTATCATGATCAAGAGATCATGATAGACTGGATGGAGCCTCCAACCTTGGCGTGTGGAAGGAAAAAATGCCGTTCTTATTGGATGAGTACGGAATGGAGGAGTATGTAGAGAATTTTATTGGTGTAACTACAAATCCAGAACAATTGGAAACCTACAAAAGGAAAATGACAAAGCAAAGAGGAATATCCTTGATGGAGTCAAGGACCATATTGTTTCGCATATCACAAAGAAAGACACAACAAAGCAGATGTGGGATGCCATAGTAAAATTGTACCAAAATCCTTCAGAGAACATGAAGATGATTCTCAAAGAGAATTTGAGGACCATCAAACAACATAAGGGTTGATTTCCTGCCTCACCATAGTTTGACTTGTCAAAAATGAGTTTCATGCAGTGGGAGACAAGCCAAGTGATAATGAGCTAGTGCACATAACACTGAGTGGGTTTTCCAAGGAATGGAGTATGTTCATCCAAGTGATTCATGGGTGAGACACACTTCCAAGATGGGATGACCTATGGAATGACTTCACTTGGGAGGAGTTTAGGCTCTCTTAATCAATGGCACTAGTAGAAACGAAAAGACACGTAAGCTAGAAAAGCAATAGGAAAATGTTGCCCTAACAAGAAAGGGAAAGGCGAAGAAGGGGTCCAACAAGGGATCCAATTCAGAAGGAGAGAAGAAGAAGGACCTATTAAAGGTCAAGTGTTGCGGTTGAGATCAACATGGACACTATGTCAAGCAATTTCCTAACCAAAAGAAGGACAAGAAGGGAAAGCAGAAAACAACTTTAGCAGACATTGAAGATTGTCTTCTAGGTCAGAAGATGAATTAACTCTCATATCTTGCCTCTCTAGATCTACATCCACAAGAGTATAATATATCGATAATGGAGCATCAACACATATGATGGGGGTTAGAGAATATTTCTCCAGTTACAAGGAAGAGGAGATGAACTTCCAGATACAGATGGGAAACAAAATGAAGTGTACTCCAGTTGGGAGAGGTACCATTAACATTTAGAGGGAGTCATCTAAGAACACTAGTGTTACAGATGTTATGCATGTTTCAGGTTTGGGCATGAACCTAATTTCAGTTTTTTCACTACAAGATAACGGGTACGATTTTTACGTCATGGGGCAGAAGGTGTACATCAAGCACCAGAGTTGGAAGAAGGTAAAACATATTGGGGTTCAAAGAAACAAGTTGTACAAGTTGCAGTTCGATTCTCCAAAGGCATTAATCAACAATAGTAGTAGTGGTAGAGACTTAGGAGAGTTACGACATAGGAGGATGTAACACTTACATCATGGAGCACTCAGGTTGCTTAGGGAGACTATGATTAGAATTCCAGAATTGAGCACAGAACATGATGATATGTGTAGAGGATGTGTAATTGGTAAATTTGCAAAGTAAGCATTCCCAAGAAGTGACAGTAGAGCTAGTGGTCTGCTTTAGTCAGTACACTAAGACATTTGTGGCCTGATGTCAACCAAATCTCTCAGGGGTTACGAGTATTTTATGACCTTCATAGATGACTTCTCCAGGAAAACTTGGATATATTTTCTGAAGACAAAGGATGAGGTCTTCAGTTGCTTCCAATAGTTCAAGGCTCTTGCGGAGAATATGATAGGTAAAAATATCAAGGTACTTTAGACGGATAATGGAGACAAGTACACTAATAAAACCTTCACGAGGTTTTGAGCGAAGGAGGGATCAAGAGAGAGTGGATAGCTCCATAAAACCCACAACATAATGGGGTTGTAGAGCAAAAGACAATGACGATTGTTGGGGTAACAAAGGCAATGTTACATGACTAGGATATGTGCAGAGGCATGTAGCACAACAGTGGACATACATAAGAAGGTTCCTCATGTGCATTGGGGAAGATAACACCAGAGGAAGTCTTCATAGATAAGAAGTTAAAGGTTGGGCACTTCAATATCTTTGACAACATAGCATATTGTCATGTGTTGGATAATAAATGCACCAAACTGGATCATATTGCAGAGAAGGTCTATTTCATTGGCTACATCAAAACATCCAAGGCGTACAAGATTTATATTCCTAGAAGCAGGAGGATCATTGTGAGACGGTACATGAATCTCCAAGAGGAGAAATCCTTCGGGAGATCTTGTGATTTGTCAGCAGATGACCAAAGTGGGCTAACATAAGCTCCAAGGGTTGAGCAGAAGCGACAAGGACAGTCACATGGGAAACAAAGTACTGGTACAACTACCAACACGAGCACTAGCTCAAGTGAAGGAGGCCCTATCAGTTCACAATAGACTAAGCAATAAGGATAGGATGAGGATCTTGAAGCTCCAACCACCACTAGTGTCGAAGAAGCAAAGGAGTGCTCCAAACATTGAAGGATTCATAGGAGTTTGTGGGAGATCCTAGATAGAGCACCAAAGAGTGCATATAGCCAGACAGGTACAAGGCCTTGGTGACAAATTTCATTGATAGGGATCCTTCCAGTTATGATGACGTTTCACATCATAATGTGTGGCAAGATGCCATGGTGGGGGAGTATAATCCATTATGATCAATGATTTATGGAAGGTTGTTGCTAGACCCGTGGATAGGGCAGTAGTAGGTTGTCAATGGATCTACAAGATCAAGTATGGTGCATAAGAAACATGGAGAAGTATAAGGCTAGGTTTGTGGCCAAAGGATATGCATATAAGGAAGGCACATACAATGAGGAGAACTTTTCACCAATGGACAGATACACTTCCATCAAGGTTATCATATCTCTAGCAGTGCAAATGGGATGATAGATTCACCAGATAGACATTAAGAAAACTTTCTTGAATGGGGTGATAAAGAAGGAGGTGTGTATCAGACAACCAGAGGGATTGAAGATGCATAAGAGAGACAATCTTGTGTGCAAATTGAAGATGGAACTATATAGGTTCAAGCAATCTCTCAGGGCATGGTATGGTCGGATAGACAACTACTTGTAGCAGATGGGCTTCATGAAGAGCGAAGCAAATTCCAACCTCTACTATCTAATGGTAGGGGATGAGCCACTCATCCTAGTATTATATATGGATGATCTATTCTTGACAGGATCATCAGGGCTCATAGAGGACTACAAGAGGGACTTGGCAGCTGAGCTCAAGATGAAGGACTTAGGACTAATGCATTACTTCCTAGGACTAGAGGTGTGGAAGACAGATGGGGAGCTCTTCCTTGGATAAGGGAAATATACTATGTAGAACCTGAATAGATTTAGAATGCAGGACTGTAGAACCATGTCCACCCTAATATTACCAACTAGAGGAAGATAAATGCATTAGAGGACGTAGATGAGGACCCAACCTTATATAGGAAGCTCATCGTATCTATCATGTGTCTGGTCAACACAAGGGCCAAACATTTATTTCATTGTAAATACTCTCATTCAGTTCATGGTGGAACCAAAGAGAGCACACTGGATAATACTGAGACATGTATTGAGGTATCTACGAGGTTCAATCGAGTATGGTTTGCGATATACTCGAGGTGATGGTGTCAGTTTGTGTGGATATACAAATGCACACTAGGCAAGTAGTTCAATGGATCAAGAAAGAACCTCAGGGTGTTGCTTCAATGTTTGATCAGGGGTTGTCTCTTGGTGCAACAAGAAGTAGGAGTATATGGCATTGAGTTCTACAGAGGTAGAATACATGGCAGCTAGCATGGCCACATATGAAGCTATTTGGCTTCGGAACTTGCTAGTGGGACTATTTGATCAGCGGTTAGATTTGACCAGTATCTGTTGTGATAATCAAAGTTGCATCAAGTTCTTTGAGAATCCAATCTTTCATGATAGGTCGAAGCATTTCGACATAAGATACCACTTCGTAAGAGATTGTGTACAACATGTACAAGTTCGTCTACAATATGTTCCCATAGATCAGAAAATTGTGAATATTCTCATGAATGCCTTGGGTAAGGAAAAATTTGTTTACTTTAGGGATAAGTTGAGAGTAGTGGAGAAAACCTTCCTCACTAAGAGCGAGTGTTAGTTTTTGGTAGCAGCAGACAAGCGCTATAGTCTATATGGTGTTTATGAGGCTAAGGAACATAGGAGGATAATTATCTACAAGACCCATTAATTATTTCTAAGTAAAATGTCTCAATTAGATTAATTAGCGAGTTATTAATTATTTTCGTAAGTCTAACTTAGGAAAATTGGTTAGTTAAATCAGATTAATTGAGGAAAATTGGTTTTGCTCTAGAGACTTCCAAAAAAGTCACTTGATGGCATCAAGATGATCTTAACTATCAATTGTGATTAAATCGTGGTTGTTTATTGCTCAACGAGATATTATAAGACCAAATCTATGGGGCTTTGGAGATCACTAAGGAAGTGCAATTTGTAGTAATAGAAAGGGCATAGAGGGAGATACTAGCACTGTGTTTCAACGGAGAGTTTGGGAAGAGAATTTCCAGAGAAATTCTCCATAGATTTTCTAGTCATCGTAAAGAGGAAAGCAGACCAAATTATTTTGCAGTGAGGTTATACTAGCTAATGCGAGTTAGCCAATGCGCATAGTTGGGGAATAGATCGATTTTTATTTTCCCAAAGGCAAGTGTCGAAGGAAGTGTGAGTTTCCTAGTCGAGTTGTAGGTGGAATAAGACATTGTAAGAAAGATTTTCCATAGGTAATGTAATTCCAAAAAATGGCATACACAAATCAAGTGTTTTCAGTGCGGGTTACAGGTAGGAGACCGTGAGTTTTTGCAGAGGGAAACTCTTATTTCCAATTCATTTTTCTAGTAGGAGTGCAGAAAATTGTATGTCGGAGCTTTGCCAGTGAGAGGCAAGCAGTTGTTGTAATTCTGAAATTGTTGAAGAATTAGTAATAATATAAATCCTCGTCTCTAGAACTGGTTTTCCCCACATTAGGTTTTTTCCAAGGACTTGTCACTGCTCAAACTAGCAGGGGTCCTAGAGGGGCACTTGCTAGGTTAAGAGCAATAGTGGAGCCATAGCCCATTGTCACCACAACTAAAGCTCCCTACTCTTTACAGAGTTTCACTGATCGGAGGAGACCTGGTACATATAGGGAATCACTTATGAAGGGTAAATCAATGAAATGGATAGGAATAGATTCCAATAACCCTTTCCCATGAGAAGCCCAAAATCAGGTCTTGCTTGCTTTTTAAGCAAGGTGTAGTGTTCTCCAGGAGGGGTTGATGAGGATTTAAGGGTTAGGTTTAAGGAATATGATTGGCAAAGGATCTTCCTTGTTAGTTTTTGTAGCATCACATGTGTTATAGCCTTGATATTTCGTGGAGAGGCTAAAATACATGAAATCTCCAAAACCCAAAAAACTTTTCTAGAAATTCCGCCTAGAAATGACTTAATTAGATTATTAGCCAATTTTAAAATATTTGCTAAGTCTAAACTTAGGGAATATGGTTAATTAATCAGAATTAATTAAGTCAAGGAGTGAATGATCTAGAAAATCACACAGATCAACTTCAAGTTAATCCTAACCATCGATTAACATTTAATCTTGGTCATTGGAGTCCCAATAGAGGATTATAAGAAGAAGTCGACGGGCACTTGGAGAAGAAACTTGAGCAATTCAATTTCATGAGAAAATCAATTTCCAGAGTAGCAGCAGTCAATTGTCGAAGAGAGAGCTAGTGAGATCGAAGCAGTGAGTGAGGGGCAGAGACAGTGATTCGGAGGAAATATTTTCCAAATCCAGAGAGGCAACAACAAGTGAGCCGAATTATCCTAGAGAGGCAACGGTGAAGGGTAGCGCAGTTGCTTTAGTTAGGCAGTTCAATTTTGAGAGAAGAATTTTTTTTCTTAGTTCCAGAAGAAAAACGACTTCATCAGAGCCCAATCCGAAGCAAGTCATCTAGCCAGCTATGCAGAGTAGTACATAGGCTGATGCAAAGCTCCAGGAGGCCAAGTTTTTATAGGAAAAGTCGAGCCAGAGATTGCTTGTGGGAGAAGGGTAATTACCTTTAGTATTTTATCTCATATTTTTTTTTGTTTGGATTTCCAGTTGGGCTTACATTGGTGTACTTACATTTCACTACTGCATAATAAAATAAAACCCTCAGTGCTGCACCAATTTTCCCAAGTTGGGTTTTTCTAAGAACATTGGTCCAAAAATAACTGTGTTATTTTATGTGTGTGTGCTAGCATTTCGTTCAACATTTATTCTTCCACAGTTTTATTTGTGTAGGTTGCAGTGTGAGTTATTCAATATTTGTTGTAGGAAACAATAAATAAATTGTTAAATTAAAATAATAATTAGGAGAATAATTTCCAGTTGCTGCAATAGGATTTGGGTTTCCGAATTTTCACATTACTAATCCCTAAAATCCTTATGGAAATTGGCTTCCCAAGTGCTTTTTGAAGAATCAATTTTGATAGGTAATGGGACCACACGAGACTAGTGGACCCCCATATAGGTCAAGGTAATGGGATTTAACAACCAATGATGTACTTGAACCAACTAGGGAAGAGAAAGGGATCAAAGAAAGAATTTCTAATAAAGACAATATGATGATCCCAATAAGTGTACTAGCCCAAGAAAACCAAGGGTAAGATTCAATCATGAGGCTAGGTTTTGTGATATCTCACAATCCCATCGTCAAAATTCCCTCAAATTTGGAGGAGACCTAGGAGACACACCAACGTAGTAGGAGCCAAAAGATTGAATTTATTGGTGAGTGGTTTGCAAGAAACGTGATGCCCCAGGAGACCTAATGGGACTAGGCCTAGAAAAGGGAAGAAGGTGAGAATAAAGTTAGGTTTTAAGGTGATCACCTTATGGTAGACCAATTCCTAATCCTTTGGGGAGATTGGAGTCAAAAGAATAATGATTGTGGATTTCGTTTTCTAGTTCAAGGAGGATTCAAAGACAGCTTCGCTTAGAATTAGGGCAAGGGAGAGCAACTTCAAAAGCTTTATACTTAGTTTTGCAATATTAGATAACTTTTTGGGATAAAATAAACAATGGAACACCCTTAGGAACATTCATTCATCATACATGGCCTATACATGAAGAAGCACTATCTATAAACATAATTTCCACAACTTCGCATAAATGGATGCAACAAATTAGCCATAGCATAATGAAAATTCTATCAACAATACATGTGATAAAGTAAAGAAAGAATAGCATTGAATTGTACTTACATGTATAAGGATATATCCAACCATAAAGAAATTTTCCAATCAAGAAGCTCCAAGACAAGAGAAAATAATCCAAACATCAAAATTCATTCCATGCTCCAAATTTCGTCCACCAAGAAGGATAGTGAAGTTCTCTTAAGAGATACAATTCCAAACCAAGTGATGATGATCAAATGATTCCATCACACTTCCTAATGAATTTGATTTAGTTAATTAGGCCTAATTTAGCCTCTAGAATAAATTAATGTGCATAATAACACTAACTTTTAGGTGACAAGCCCACCAAATAGCTCAATAATACATGAATAACCCTTTGAACAGGGTCGAATGATCAACTAAGTGAGTCATTGGGCCTTTGAGGGGGCCTAATGAAGTCCAAAGGGTGCCATGATGTAAAATTGTACTCCCTACATAGTGGACAAGGGATTGCCCCCTTGTTTTCCAAGCAAAACCCTGTGGTGCTCCCAAGTGGGTGTTGGGACACAAGGTCATCCTCATGGGCCTTCAAATGGATCATAAGTGCTTGTAAACAATCTCTAAGGGTTGGAATGATGATATAAGACCTGCCTCTGCAACAAGGAACAATCCTCTTGACCTTGGAACATCTGCCAAGTGTTTGGTGCATCTGTGGAGCCGACTAGGCATGGTGAACCAAGTACATCATCCTCGTCCAAAAGGTGGAATAGGAGAAATCAAAGAACGTTGTTGGGAATCCATGAAGTAATCTTGGCTATGGTGGAGGCCCATGGCTTTCAACGCTCACCCTACAAGTGCCAATGTGGCCCTCGTGACGGCTATGACCCCCTATAGGGAGACCAAGTCCAAAATGGCAATCCACCTGCAATCTTGCATAAGATCCAATGTGTCGCCTTTGCCCTCCAATATAAAAAATCATTAGAATAATCAAGTAAAAGAGCTTACAAGTCATGGAACCAGTGGGACACTTCATGGTGGCATTCCCTTCCATAGTGGGCTTTTGTATGTATAAGTGTCTCCAAGCTCAATAGGGGGTTAGCCAAGGACCCTATTAGGTGGTTTCAATCTCTAAAGGGGGTGACATGTTCATGGTGCATCCTTCAAATGGCAGGTAGAAAATGATATAATAATGGAATGGAGTGGGATCAGGGGAAACATCCAGGCCACATGTCAAGGTGAAAGGGTAGTTATAACAAGGGAAGCCCATACATGGGTATAATAGTGTAGTGTGAAAAATTGGTTACCCAATTCCTACTACAGCAAACTGATTATATTTCACCTACTTGTTAAATTAATTGAACAAGTTACTTGCAGTTTTCTATGACAAATATTGAAATAAATACACTGCAACCTACACCAAAATAAATTTTCAGAAACTAAATACAACACGGGAGAGAAATAAACATCACACACATCTACACAGTTATTTTTGGACAAATGTCCCTAGAAAAACCCAATGTGGGAAAACCATTGCAGCAGTTGAGGGTTTTATTATTATGCAGTGCTTTTCTGAATACAATCTTTGGATGCCTTGTTGGCTATCCAGTACAAATAATATCATTGATAGAGAGATGAGCGAGATTATCTCACACTATCACTGGAGACCCTGACTGATCCAACCATTGAATGGCCAACCCCTGGTTGCCTCTGCACAGTCTCTACGCAATCACTGCGTAGGCCCCGCGTTACAACTACTGGGGTTTGTGTCACTCCTCCTGAATGATTGATTTTCTTCTGAGAATTTGAATTCTGCCCTCCTGGTCTCACACCCCAGCTTCTGGCTCTGAAAATCGATTCTCCAACAAATCTACGAATTCCCTCTAGGCTTCTGCACTGGCTCTACATGGCCCTACGTCAGCCTCTCTAGCTCTACGCTTCCTCTGCTGGATCTCTCTCTGCCTTCTCTGTTGAGTATTCTCGGATCATGAGAAATCTCCAACCAAAATTGTCCCTGCCCCTCACTGCAAAAGATCACTTCGAATTTCTCTCCTGGCAACTGTTGTGCTTCAGAAATTCGATCTTCTGATCTCCACTCAATGTGTCTTCCAAATTCCCATCAAGCCTCCTCTTATAATCCTTTTTTTGAGAACTAGCAGCCTAGATTCTATTCTAATCAATGGATCAAATCGTTTTGGCTTGATCCTCCTATTCTTTTAGAAGTTTCACTCACAGTGAGATTAATACCCTTTAATTATTTTAATTTCCTAAGTTTAGACTTAGGCACCCATTAAAAATAATTAATTATTTTAACAAAATTGATTCCAGGTGGAATTTCCCAAAATGATTTCTGGGTATTGTGGAATACATGTGTCCAAGTCTCCTTGCAAATTTTGAGGCTTAGAGCACATTTGATGCTACCATAAATCAATGCTCCCTCTTAGCTAGTAATGTGCTCTAGTAATGCAACATGCTAAGGCATCACTCTTACTTTGTAACATCTCCCTCTGCATTGTTGATGTCTAAAATAGCTTCCCATCAACTACTGTACAAATGTTGCATCTGCACTGTTGTTGACACTGCCACTACCAAGACTGCATCTGTACTACAACTCCCTCTCAAATTTTGCATCTGTGTTGCTGCTGGCCCCGCCACTGACAAAACTACATCTGCATTGCAACGTTCTCCAAATGTTGTTGTTATTGCATCAGCAACGGAAAAGCATCCCAAATTACTAAACTGGTGTTTAGCATGATGCATCTTGTTGTTGGAGTTCTGATTGCTGCTAGTCTCTATGTTGACCCTCTGAAGCCCCTGTGCTGCTGATGACCCCTGTTTTGTGCCAAATGCACTGCTGCTAACTCTAGCTATGCATTGCTCAGTCTCTGGCGTTGCCAGCTACTACAATTATCACTCTGGCACTCCTCTGCATCAATTGATCTGGTGCATCCTGCTACTTCTGATCTGGGCTTCTGTAGCAAGGTATTGACCTGAGAGGTGGACTCCTCAAGGATCCTGCCCATTTGCAGTTCTTTCGAACTATAGTTCTATATCACCCCACCTCTGGGCGATCATGGCAAACTCCTCCTTGATCTGTGCAGATGCAGCCTTTAGATCATGCTTCTCATCCTTGTCCTTCTTCTTGATAGGACATTGCATAGCATAGTGACCAAGTTCATCACATTGGAAGCACTTGATATTCGAAACATCTTTCTTCTTCTTCCACTACTCCTGTTGCCCCTTAAATGCAAGGGATTCATTCTCATCCTCCTCCTTGGGCTTGAACCCACTATTGTTGTTTCCATCAAGTTTACACTTGACCAAGTCTCTCCTCATCTATTCCTACTGAAGAGTGGCCCACATTCCTTCCTAGTTTGGAAATTTCTCCCTGCCTAGGATGCTCTGGAAAAATAATTGGCACTCTTCTGAGACTGAATTTAGAGCCAACCTCACCATCTCGATAAGCTAAGGTGTTTACCCCATAGCTGCCAAATCGTCTCAGGTTTCCTGAAGCTTTGCAAGGAGCGGATCAATGTGTTCCCCCTTCTACATCTGCGTGGATCTCATCTTCTGCTCCAATTACATCTTTCATTGCTCGAAAGATCCCTGATATAGCGTGGACAAGGCATCCCACATCTCCTTGGCGGTCCCTTTGCCTGAAAGGTGACATACGACATGATCCTTTACTCCATCGAGGATCATCCACTTGGCCTTCGCCATCTCTCCCTTGTACTTTTTGAGCGGATCTAGATCTGCAGGCTCAGCTACCACATTGTCGATGTAGATATTGAGAATATGTTCATACAAAAGGCATGACATCCTTACCTTCCATCTCACATAGTTGGATGCACCATCCAACCAATATTGATCTCTCAACCCACTGGCTTCCATGTTTACCAATCGAAAAAGTCGAATCACCTCCTTTATCCTCTGCGTTGTTGCTGGGCTGGCCTATGCACTCCCTGCTGGAGTTACTAGATGTGATGCCCCTTTATTGCTGCTCAACAATTGAGAATTCAAATTCCCTGGCTAGGAATGCTCTGAGGAAGAAATTCCCTCAAGTGTCTCTCTCTCTCTCCTGCTGACACTATTCTTCCAACAATTGCTGCAAAATATCTGCATCCCAACTGAAGATCTTCTCTACAAGAAAAAATATGTTGTTCCCTTCTTCCTTTGGAAAGCTTCAATCTGGAGATCAAATTTCTCTGTCGACTCGCTCATAGAAATCGATTTCTCCTCAAAACTTCACTCTTTAGGCCTTCGAGTTGTGCTACCTCCAGGGTTTCGATTTCTTGCCTCTACAGTGAATTCAAAATCCTCTTCCTTTCTGCGTCTGATCTCTTATGCTCACAATCTTTCTTCTGATACCATGTGAAAAATCGGTTACCCAAATCCTACTGCAACAAATTGATTATATTTCACCTACTTGTTAAATTAATTGAACAAATTACTTGCAGTTTTCTATGGTAAATACTGAAATGCATACACTACAGCCTACACCAAAATAGAGTTGCGAAAACTAAATACAAGACAAAAGAAATAAACATCACACATCTACATAATTATTTTTGGACAAATGTCCCCAGAAAAAACCAATGCGGGAAAACCAGTACAACAATTAAGGGTTTTATTATTATGCAGTAGTTTTCTAAATACAATCGTTGGATGCCTTGTTGGCTATCCAATATAGATAATATCACTGACAGAGAGATGAGAGAGATTAACTCACACTATCATTGGAGACCCTAGTTGATCCAACAACTAAATGGCCATCCCTTGGCTGCCTCTACTTAGTCTCTACGCAATCATTGTGTAGACCCGGCGTCACAGCTATTGAGGTCTGTGTCACTCCTCCTGGCTAATCGATTTGCTTCTGAGAACTTGAATTCTACCCTCCTAGTCTCACACCTTGGCTTATGCCTCTGAAATCGATTCTCCAACAAATCTACGGATTCCCTCTGGGATTTTTTGCTGCCTCTGCATGGACCCACATCAGCCTCTCTGACTCTATGTTGCCTCTGCTGAATCTCTCTCTACCTTCTCTGTTGAGTATTCTCGAATCAGGAGAAATCTCCAACCGGAACTATCCCTGCCCCTCGCAGCAAAAGATCACTTCGAATTTATCTCCCGGAAACGTTGTGCTTCAGAAATTTGATCTTCTGATCTCCACTCGATGTGTATTCCAAATGCCCATCAAGCCTCATTTTATAATCCTTCCGTTGAGAACCAACGCCCTATATTAGATCCTAATCAATGGCTCAGATCATTTGGGCTTGATCCTCATCTTCTTCTAGAAGTTTCACCCATGGTTAGATTAATACCCTTTAATTATTTTAATTTCCTAAGTTTAGACTTAGGCACCCATTAAAAATAATTAATTATTTAATAAAACTGATTCTGGGTGGAATTTCCCAAAACGATTTCTTTGTATTTTGGAATACATGTGTCCAAGCCTCCCTGTAAATTTTGAGGCTTAGAGCATATTCGATGCTACCATAAATCAACATGTAGGAAGGTGCAGATCGTGGTACATGAGTTACTCCGACCTTTGTTTTTCCACCCTTCTTCATATTCCTTTTTCCTTTTATGGATTTTTCTTCATAACTTCTTAAGACTCTAGGGGATGGAGATCATGATGTGTGAGATGCAACATTGAATACCCCTTTAAATTGGGGTGACTCATTGCCCACCAGGGGTTGGGACAAGCATGGGTTCCTTAATGATAGAGTGGGCTCATTTAGGGCCCATAGGAACCAGGGTGATGGCCATGGGTGAGGGGGAGAGCTCATGTTTGGCTTTTTCCCACATGCTAAATTTGCATGTCACGGCCATCTTTTGCATTATGTGGTACATATCCTGTTGAGAGTGCCCAAATTATGATTTTACTTTTCTTTTTAGCTGCATCAACCTCCGGGGCATCGTTCTAGGCCCGACCCAAGGTGTGGACAAGGGGAGGGTGATTCTAATCCTATGTGCACCCAGATGGGAAAATAGATGAATGGGGGTAAAATGAGTGGAAGGGGAGTGATGTAGGTGGTATCAGGAAGAGGGACCACACAACCAAAATCAAGATTTCTCATGCAGTGCCAACCCAAAAGCCAAATGGTCAGTAAAGGAGACTCCACAGGACTAGGATACAAGGGTAACCACGAAATTGGGCACTAGAGACAAGAACATAAGCCTAACCCACTCTTTCATCCAAATCCCCCCACCAATATATGTCCAAAAGCACCCATGAAAAGTAAGGAAAATTACTCAACTATACTATTGAAAAGCCATACCTTTGGAGTTAGAGGCCCACCTTCAAACATACATTCATGACAAGTGGTTGAGGGACCACATGACTGGCTCAAGTGGTGGATAAAATGGCACATAGATCTCTCTGGTGGCTACAAGGTGCTGCTGGCTACCGGCTGAGGACCATCTAAGAGAAAAAAAAAATCTCCCATACACACTACCCACAGGTGGTGGGTAACATCCGGCTCCAACGCGAACATGAGCTCTCGGAAAAGTGCGTGAAGCTACTCAAACGGGAGGTCATTAGAACACCAACAATCTCTTGGTTATTATAGACCTATTATATGCACATACAAAGACTAAGCACAAGGGGAAACATGTTTTTGTGGTGTCTTATGATCACCCATGCTTAGTATTAGGCTGTAAAAATCAACAAGAAAGAAAAGATATGAAAATTTAATCTAAATGCATACTCTATCATGAGAAATATGATATGATGTTAGTTCTAATGAGAAAATCAACATGCAATGCATCCTATCCTAACATGTATATAGTAAGGCTAATACTAGTTGTAATAATAAAAAACATGTGCAACCAATATATCATCACATCAATATACATATGCCTACTAGGATGATTACTCGTGAAATAAAATCCAAAGTGAATGTGGACATAATGAGATGGAGGGTGAAGTGGGTGGGAGGTGGGAAGACATAATATCCATTCGAGGTAAAAGGAAGCCCTATGAGAAGGAGAATAAATCAATCTAGAAGTGTGGGGCTTCCCCTCTAAGTAGACAACGGTGGAATGAAAGATCACTCTCAAGAACTCCCTATCACAATCATTGCTTACAATATTATACTTTGTAGATGCCACAAGGTCATGATGACAAGGGAATGAAGGGTGAAGAAAGGAAGGAGTGCAACAAACAGGTTGTTCATTGTGATGGTCACATTGGAGAGGAGAGGTCATAGAGTGATCAAAACCCTAAGGGTGTGTCCAAGGAGGTAAATTATAATCAATGAGGAGCTCTTCCTTGACACTATACTTGGAATGGGAAAAGGGCTCACGGTCACTTGAGATCATATGACAAGGGGTGGGGGGATCACTTGATCAAGATGCAAGATGATGAGCAATAGAAAAGGTCAAAGGGGAGAGTGAAGTCTCAATGAGATCCTTTTCCTAAAAATCTGACTCTAGAGGCTCAAGTGATTTGAATATACTCCCAAAATCATAAGGAAGGTAATTATGAGCATGGACCTTATCAATCCTATCATTATTGGTATCAAAGATAGGGTCTTCCCACAAACGATAATCAATCATCCTCAATTTCTCCCTTTCATGCAAGGGAAAATGATAATTCTCCTTCCCAAGGGTATCGATGGATATGTCATCATAAACAATGCCCAGGAGGAGGGGACGACCACTATCAACCTAATCCTCTTTGTCGGTGTCATAAATGGGGGCAGAGTCAAATTGAGGACCAACAATTTCCCATTTCTCCTTTTCAATATGGACATAATCTCCAATGTCATTTTCCAAGGGGATAATGGGATCACCTTCCTCCAAGTTCTCAAAAGAAGAGTGATCGAGAGTAATATCCTTGAGGAAGGCAAGTTTAGTCTCAACTTCACTTTCCATAGACTCATCCTTACCAACACATGTGTTTTCAAAGTCATCTTGTTCATCATGTGGACCCAATGAGGACTCATGTTCCTGCTCACCACTAAGGTCATCAAGGTTATCTCTAACTCCTTCATCTTGACTAACGATACCTTCCCTTCAGAGGGCTTCCTCTAGGCTCTCACAAGCAGCGTCATTGGATTGGAATTTGGGTCCCTTATACTCTATGAATTTGTTGAGAAACTCAATAAATATGAAATGCTTTTAGGCTCACACAAGTCAAGCCAACCTCGGTGCTTGTATTCAATAGAAGTGATAAATAAATCCATGAGGTTGTCTAGATGAACCACATTAGCTTCGTGTTGGGCGGGGAGCCTGATTATCTTCTTTATTTAGAGGTATCGCCACATTGGACCCCAGTTCGTAATGTGGCGGCAACGCCACCCGTAAAATGTATGCTACAAGGGGGGTCCAGGGGGGGTGGCTACGATCTTTGGGAGCCCCCCTGGTGGGGGATCGGGGGTAGCACCCTCAAAGCTAAAAATAGATGTAAAATTTCCTTGTAAAATGTTGTAATTTTGTAGTCAATCTGGGCCGTTCATTAGGCGAAGATCTGACAGTAGAATTTATGTTTAATTTAGGGTTTTTTTCCCTAGAAGGCAACCCCTCGCTATATATGAGGGAATTGTATTGTGTTTATGTAGATCTGTATTCTGAATGAGAAAGAGAGAGGAGATTGTGTGAGAGAGAAGAGGGAATTACAATGGATCTGTTGTAGGTTGTATCTCTTCAGTTTGCTGGATAATATAAAGGAAAGGACTGGTTGTTTCTCCGTGGAAGTAGCCCAAATTGGGTGAACCACGTATATCTGTGTCTCTCTTGTTTTATGTGTTTTATGTGCTTATGTTTCTGCAATATATTTTATGTATTTCATTGCTCTATAATATATAATTATCTAACACTTCGAAATCATGCTTAATAATTTTTGCTATGTGGTCCATTAATTTTCATGGACCACCCTAGAATTGTGGCATATTTTGCATAAACATCCAATCCAGGTCATTTGGGTATCCTGGAATCCACGTGATATGCAAAGAAGGAAACCACTCATGAAGCTTTTTAGAAGCCATTGATCTTTATATATTGATACCATGGGAGTCACCAAGGTGAACGAAAATTGCCTTAACAAATGCTTGCTTCACCCTACAAGCATTGACTTTGAAGTTCAATGAAGAACTAGGGCTCCGTTCTTCCAATGGAGTCACCAAAATGATATGTCAATAATGTAGTATGAGGAACAAGACACACGTTTCGTGTCCCCAACAACGACACCAAAATGTTACTTCTCAAACTAGCAGGGGTCCTAGAGGGGCACTTGCTAGGTCAAGAGCAACAATGGAGCCATAAACCACTGTCACCACAGCTAAATCTCGCTACTCTTTACAAAATTTCACCGATGGGAGGAGATCCAGTGCATATAGGGAATCACTTATGAAGGGTAAACCAATGAAATGGATAGGAAGTGATTCCAATAACCCTTTCCCAAGAGAAACTGAAAATTAAGACTTGCTTGCTTTTTAAGCAAGGTGTAGGGTTCTTTAGGGGGGTTGACAAGGATTTGAGGGCTAGGTTTATGGAATATGACTTGCAAAGGAGCTTCCTAATCCCTAAAATCCTTATGGAAATTGGTTTCCCAAGTGGTTTTTGAAGAATCAATTTTGATAGGAAATGGGACCACACAGGACCAAGTGGACCCCTAGATAGGTCAAGGTAATGGGATTTAGCAACCAATGATGTACTTGACCCAACCAGGGAAGAGAAAGGGATCGAAGAAATAATTTCTAATACAGACAATATGATGATCCCAATGAGGCTACTAGCCCAAGGAAACCAAGGGCAAGATTCAATCACAAGGCTAGAGCTTGGGATATCTCACAATCCCACCGTCAAAATTCACTCAAATTTGGAGGAGACCTAGGAGACACACCAGCACAGTGGGATCCAATAGATCAAATTTCTTTCGTGAGCGGTTTGCGAGAAACATGATTCCCTAAGAGACCTAATGGGATTAGGCCTAGAAAAGAGAATAAGGTGAGAATAAAGTTAGGTTTTAAGGTGATCACCTTATGGTAGACCAATGCCTAATCCTTTGGGGAGATTGGAGTCAAAAGAATAATGATTAAGGATTTTGTTTTCTAGGTCAAAGAGGCTTCAAAGACAACTTCACTTAGCATTATGGCAATGGAGAGAAGCTTCAAAAAATTTATACCGCGTTTTGCAAGATTAGATATCTTGTTGGGATAAATTCAACAATGGAACATCCCTATGAACATTCATTCATCATACATGGCCCATACATGAAGAAGCACTATCTAGAAACATAATTTCCACAACTTTGCATAAATGGATGCAACAAATTATCCCTAATATAGTGAAAATTCTATCAATAATGCATGTGACAAAGTAAAGAAATAATAGCATTAAATCGTACTTACATGTATAAGAATATATCCAACCATTAAGAATTTTTCCAATCAAGAAGCTCCAAGACAAGAGAAAATAATCCAAACATCAAAATTCATTCCATGCTCCAAATTTTGTCCACCAAGAAGGATAGTGAAGTTCTCTTAAGAGATACAAGTCCAAATCAAGTGATGATGATCAAATGATTCCATCACACTTCTTAATGAATTCGATTTAGCTAATTAGGCCAAATTTAGCCCCTAGAATAAAGTAATGTGCATAATAACACTAACTTTTTGGTGATAAGTCCACCACATAGCTCAATATTACATTAATAAGCATCTCAAGTGGGTTGAATGATCAACTAAGTGATTCGTTTGGACTCAGAGGAGGCTTAATGAAGTCCAAAGGGTGCCATGATGTAAAAATGGACTCCCAATATAGTGGACAAGGGGTTGGCCCCTTGTTTTCCAAGCAAAAACCTTTGGTGCTCCCAAGTGTCAATGTGGCCCTCTTGAGGGCTAGGACCCCGTATATGGAGACCAAGACCCAAATGGAAATCCACCTGCAATCATGCATAAGATCCAATGTGTCCCCTTGAACTCCAATACAAAAAATCATTAGAATAATCAAGTAAAAGAGCTTACAAGTCATGGAACCAGTGGGGCAATTCATGGTGGCATGCCCTTCCATAACGGGCTTTGGTATGTATAAGTGTCTCCAAACTCAATAGGGGGTTAGCCAAGGACCCTATTAGGTGGTTTCAACCTCTAAAGTGGGTGACTTCAAGTAGCAGGTGGAAAATGATATAATAATGGAATGGAGTGGGGATCAAGGGAAACATAGAGGCCACATGTCAAGGTACAAGGGTAGTTATAATAGGGGAAGCCCATACGTGGGATATAAGTGTAGGAGGGAGAAGATTGTTGTACATTTGTTACCCCGAACTTTGTTTTTTGGCCCTTCTTCATATGCTTGTTTCCGTTTATTGATTTTTCTACATAACATCTTCAGGCTCCAGGGAATGGAGAGCATGGTGTGTGAGAGGCAACATCAAATACCCCCTTAAGGTGGGGTGGTTCATTGCCCACCAGGGGTTTGGACAATCATGGGTTCCTTAATGATAGAGGGGGCTCATCTAGGGCCCATAAGAACCAGGGTGATGGCCATGGGTGAGGGGGAGAGTTCATGTTTGGCTTTTGCCCATGTGCTAAATTTGTATGTCTCGGCCATCTTTTGCATTTTGTGGTATATTTCCTATTGAGAGTGGACAACTTATGCTTTTACTTTTCTTTTTAGCTGCACCAACCTTTGGAGCATCGTTTCACACCCAACCTAAGGTGTGGGCAAGGAGAGGGGGAGGCTAACCCTATGTGGACCCAATGAACACATGTGGACCCAGATAGGAAAATAGATGAACGAGGGTAAAATGAGTGGAAGGGGAGTGATGTAGGTGGTATCGAGAAGCAAGACCACATTATCAAAATCAGGATTTCCTATGTAATGCAAACCCAAAATCTAAATGGTCAGTAAAGTATACCCCATAAGACTAGGATACAAGGGTAATGGGTAACCACCAAATTGGGCAATGGAGACAAGAATATAAGCCTAACCCACTCTTTTCACTGAATCCCCCCACCAATCTATCTCCAAAAGTGCCCATGACAAGTAAGGAAAATTACTCAACTATACTAATGAAAAGCCATACCTTTAGGGTCGGAACACCCACCTTCAAACATACATTCATGACAAGTGGTCGAGGGACCACATGACCGGCTCAGGGGCCGGAGAAAATGGCACATAGAGCGATCTGGTGACTACAAGGGCTTGTTGGCTACCAAATGAGGACCATCTAGGAGAAAAAAAAATTCTCCCATACACACTACCCACAGGTGATGGGTAGCAAGGCTATTGTCGAAAAACATCGGTGCCAATAATTTTTGTGTTTACATTATTTCTCACTTGTATTTATTTGTGAAGATTTTAGCAATGAATTAAAAATTAATTTTCCATAATTAAATTTATGAAGACAAGTAATCTCTAGTAGATAGAAGATTAAGTTCCAGTAGCTACAATTAAGGAAATTTCACAATCACAACAATACGAGAGAGTAATCTTCTCAAGTGTTGTTCCTAGTGCATTATAATAGTTCGATAGTCGAATGGTTGGTCTAGGATGCCTATGGTGCTTCTGATATACTTGAGGATATGTCGAAGTAATGTCTGTGTTCAAGTGTTGTCTAATGAAATACTACTCAAAGGAGAACCAACAATGGTTATCGACACTTCCACCAAGACGAGACCAAAGCTTAAGCCTCTTAAAATATTGAGTATCCTTGCATAGATTTCTCTCCAAGCACAATTTTATATGCTTAACAACTCCCTATTATTATTTATATATGTTAGAACATGTCCCTAGCCTAAAAATGGCTAAATGCCTTCCCATAAAAATGATCATCATCATAGTACCTAAAATAACTAAATTTTCAATGAAATGCCCAAAATCATATAAAGAAGAAATTAAAATGCAATTAAAAAATAATATTTTGAAATCAAACACTTCAAATTTCTATTTAATTAATGCTAATATAAAATAATTCATTTACAATAACCCAAAAATAATCTACAACAAAGATTAGTATTACACAAACACATTTCAATCATGGAATAACTTAGAAATTAACGAAAAATGTGTAGTAAACAAAAACATATATTGCAAAAATGTTAAAATTATCGTGGTAAACTATCTCACATGAGCATTCAATCATTGTATTGTTGGAATTGATGTTATGTAATTCGTGAAAGTAAAGTCTTCTTAAAAATGTTTCCTGAGATTAAATAAAATGTTCTGTGAATTTAACTAGCATAACACAATTTAGCAAGAAATCTCGTTTAATCCGTAAAACAATGTAAATATTTAATATTTTGAAAAAAATTATATTGGATTAACAATAACCTCTAATGTGAATTTAACCAACTGATGAAATAAAGTTAAAGCTTTGTTAAAGGCATAGAAAACCCGCAACATTTTGGTTATTAAGGTGCTAATACAGTTTCCATGTCGATTTAAGAAAAACGAATGACTTTAAAACTTTAGAAAATATTTAACTTGGAAATCGAATTAATTAAAGTTAGCAACAAACCATCTAATTTAAATACATACTAAGGAAAAAAAAAAGTAATTTATTCATTTATGTTTGAAAGATTTTAATTTGTTTAAATAAAACACCCAAAAAAAAGCTGTTGGCTATGGAGTGTGTGTTTTAAGATTAATCTTTGGTTTCTTGATGTTTAAATTGAAATGTTCTTCTCCCTTGCATTCTTTTCAGTTTGTGTGTTCAAGTTCTTCAACACCTTAAGGTATCGTTGAGACATTTCAAGCTTAAGTTCCAACCTCATGCCCTTACAAGAGGGTTAGTTATCATACCACAAAAATAACCATCAAATGCTTTGAAAATTTAAATCATAACTTGAAATACAAATCCAATTCCTACATGGACAATTTAGTTTACTATTCAATAAAAAAATCGAAAACTAAAGGATTTTGTCACACGTACTCTTTGAAAACTTTACCTCAAACCATAACACTTCTCTCCTTGTTAAGAAAACAGATCTAGAATCTCACTTTAAAATTTACTTGAAAGCATAAGGAAATAAGAAAATCTCAATTAAAATGTTAGTATAAAGAAAATCTCCATTGATCTCTAGTGAGTGAAAGTGGTGGGAGAGCCATGCTTTTATAAGCGGAGGCCTCTAAACCAGCAATTACAATCCATGTGCTCAATAAAACTAGATGTTCAATATAAGTGGTAATCCAACTTTTATCCACATGTTTAATGTAGACAAGGTCAAAAAATAATAAAAATAGTCTAGTGCTACCTCAAATAATGGTCCACACATGAGGACATGGAGTCAAAACCAATGTTTTACAAAACGGACTCGGATTCGGACTCGGCCGAGGATCGACTCGGAAACGGAAACGGAAACGGCAATGACTCGGCCGGCTCGATTTCAATGACTCGGTCGTTGTAAAAAATACATTAAATATTTATTTTTTTTATAAAAAAACATAATTTTAAATATTTTAAACATAATTTTAAAAATTTTCATTCAAGTTTCCAAACACACAACATTATAATATACATGGAAGACAACATATGATCAAAGTAGGCTCATGAACCAATCCATTATATCAAAATGGTACCCAATGGCAAATGGCAATAGTAAATACATAGTCAACTGTAGTCTGTCTGAACACACAGCATTATAATATAGATGGAAGACAACATATGACACTTCTGCCTTTACTGCTGGAGATGAAGCCTCTTCACAAGAGATCTGAACCTAATGAAGGATCTTATAGCTACTTTGGTTAGGTATCAAAACTTGAGAAACACCCTAAATTAGTCCACAAAGTAATAATATCTGCTTATATGAAGAGTAGCCCAAGGAAACCCTTATGCAATGAAAAACACACCAGAAATTTCAATGGCAAGTAATGTCACTTAAACCATGTTTTGATGCCAAAATTCCTTTGCTACAGAACTAGCCTTGCAACCACTGCTTCAGGTAAATGTGAAGTCAAACTTCTGGAAGTTTTACTTCAGTTTTGATCCAAGTGATGCTCTGCTTCATAAAGCTTTATAGAGTATATCTACAGGCTGAGGTCAACATTAATGCAAGTTAGAGGACTGACTTTTATATGATGAGGCAAAAGTCTGTCACAATTTACAAAAGGGTCCTTAGCATGTTTCGTCTTTGCCTCGAACATAATGAATTGAATGACCTCAGACGTGTCTGCCATACAAACTTCAGATCAAGCTGGTTGAAAATTTGAGCCTTAGAGGATTATGACAATACATATGTTTTCAAATCAGACTGAAGATCAATCACCAAACAGAGATACAAAACAGTCCATGGAGACTTAGATTAGTCAACTAAGTGATTTGTTTCAGCTCCTTTAATGACCTAGTGTTGGAGTGATATTCTCTGTGTAGGGCACATATTAGGTCTTATCAATGTTACACTACCAAGCCATGAACAACATTGTTACAACTACAAGGATGGGATTCAGTACACTTCAAGTTTAGCCACGAGAAGGGCTTCGAAACAGACATAAACAACCATAGATCGGGCCTTAAACAATTGCACAGATGCCCTTGCAAGCAAGCTGAATTGAATTAAAAACTTAAAAAGTGAATTTTTTTCATGTTTTACGCTGCCCAGCCCTAGGTTCATTGACTCGGCCGAGTCAATATGGACCCGGCCGGGTTGACCGAGTCAACTATGACTCGGCCGAGTCATTGGATGACTCGGCCGAGTCATAGTTGACTCGGTCAACCGAGCCGGGTTGCTGGCCGGGTCAATGTTTTTGGTTATGGCTCGGTTCGAAACGGCCGATTCGGAGTTGAAACGGGCGGGTTGTAAAACACTGGTCAAAACACACAATAATCTACACACGACAATTCTTGCAAGTTTAATATCGTCAATTTTTATCCATTTTTCTATTATGACCCCATTTCAAAATTCATATGGTCAATTTGCAACCAATGGTGCTAATTTGGCATAATGTTGAGCACTCTGTCAATAGATAATTGCCCCTAAAGTTAGTCACTCTTTCTAAAACTTCTAGAAGTAGATACTCATGAGGAAATAGTTAAATCACTTCCTAAAATCTTCTAGAAGAGTAATATGACTAGTGTTCACACTTATGGATGTGACATTAGTTCACAAATACATTAAATAGGCCCCCATGTAAGAACATGGCTATAAGTAAAGGGAACTCCCCTCATACATGTGAAAATAATACATATATTGTCAAGCTAGGGTATAACTCCCAAAATTTTGGATACTATTGCATCAATGAGAATAGAATTATATAACACAAAGAGCGTCGTTTGGGATTCATCTTCCAAGGTATGTTCTTATTATATTTGTTCATATTTCCATTTATTTACATATTTATAATTTATTCACCCAATCCCCAAAGATTAAGTATCTAACATCCCCGCCCCGCCCCCCTTAATCTAAAGGGGTGTTTGTGAGTCCAAGAATCATTTTGAATTTTTCAAAATTTTCTCTTCCAAGTGATTTCGTGTAGATGTCTGCAATTTTCTCACTTGTGGAATAATGTCATAGATGAATAGTCTTGGCCTCAACATGATACCAAATCAAATGATACTTTGTGTTGATGTGTTTGGTTCGATCATGGAATTTGGAATTCTCGGCTAACTTAATTGTAGGAGTATTGTGAATCAAAAGGGGAGTAGAGTTCACTTGTTTCTCCTACGAGTTTCCAAGAATTTTCCTAAGCCACACAATCTCCTTTGTTTCTTCAACAATTGCCACATATTTTTCATTTGTTGTGGAATCCGCCAAAACTGATTTTGTGTGACCTCCAAGAGACAACTCCTGATCCAAGATTCATAAGATACCCTGTAGTAGACACTCAAATTTCCTTATCTCCATTTTGAATCAAAATATCCAATCAGGCTGAAGTCATCCACCTTTGAATATTTGATCCCAAAGCCTTGAGTTCCTTTCAAGTAAATTATAACTATTTTTGCAGCAGACCAATGCCCTTCACAAGGCTTTTGCATAAACCTATAAAGGATTCCAACAACAAATGAAATATTTATTCTAATAGTGGGGATGTAGATAAGATCCCCAGAAGTTATCTATACTTAGTTGCATCCTCAAATCCATTCCCTTCTTTACATGTGAGCTTCAGATTTTGTTTAATTCGATCAGAAAAAGAATTGCATTTGACCATGCCAAACTTGTTCAACAATTCTCCAATGTTCTTCTATTGAGAAAGGAATATATACCTCGAATGTTGGATCAATTCAATGCCCAAGTAGTAGGGAAGAGGTCCCAAACCTGTCACCTCAAATCCTTTCTTCAACTCCTTCTTTATGGATGCAATATAGTTTCCATTGTTCCTTATGATCAACATATTATCTATATATACCACAAGATAGACAATAATTTTGCCAATTTTCTTGACAAATATAGTTACATCATCAAGATTAAAGTGTATGAAATTTTATTTCAGAAGATGTTCAATCAACTTCTCATACTAGGCTCGCAGTGCTTGTTTTAGGTCATATAAGGATTTGATGTGTTTTCATACTTTCAATTCTTTTCCCTTAACAAAAAAACCTTATGGGTGAACCATGACATTTTCTTTCCAGTCTTCATTCAGTCTTCACATCTATCTGATGAACTTCCCATCCATTCTGAGTTGCTAAGGCAAAGAGAGTTCATATGGTGGCCGATTTTGCTATCGGGGAAAATGTCTCTTCATAATTGACACACTTCTATGCAAATTCTTTTGCCACGAGCATTGCTTTGTGCTTGTCAAGTGGAGCCATTTCAATTGTACTTGTTATTATAGACCCACTTGCAACCAATTGGTTTGGTTCCAAATGGAGGGTTCACCAACTTCCATGTTCCATTCTTTATGAAAACATCATACTTCCTCTGCATTGTTTCTTTCCATATGTCATGAAAACAACTTCTTTGAACGTTGTTTAAAAAATGGTAGATAAATTCAATTCACAACCATATGAGACATATATATCATCAATTGAATCAGAATAATCTACGTCACCTCCATTTTGTTTGGTGGAACTTATAGTACTTATATTTCTGACCTCATCAGGATGAACACTTTCAAGTGTTTTGGTGAGCCATTTTGGGGGACCTTTTTGAGATGGTCCAAGTTTCTCAGTTGATTGAGATGGGGCTTCATCAAAATTTAAAATTCCAATCCTCTCAATCACATCACTGTAAGGATCTTCCTGGTCTAAATGAGTGGTTGAAACTTCACGAGGGGGAGATAGTGCTTCAAAAAGAGATTCCATAGGTTGACCGAAGATAGGGATCCTTCCTTCATATTAAATTTTCAGATTGTTTTATCTTGTATCATTTACTTTAGCCCAACTCAATACTTCAATTAGAAATATTTCCAATAACAATTAGTCTTTCCAATCATCAACAATAATTGAAGATAGAACAATAAATGAAATGACAAAGGAGACAATCAATACATCAACAAGAGACACCAAGTTAGGTCAAAGACAAGGGAAAAACCCCACAAGGGGGAAAACCTTTTGAAATTCTTTGTATATTAGATTGTCATAAAATGTTCAACAGAGAGTACAATAAGCCTAATGCAATATCATCCAACAACCCAATAACATTTAGAAATATGTTTCCAACATCAAAATATATCAGAGGAAACGTTTCGTGTTTGCGGTCAACGGTCAAATTTTAGTCAAACTTATCGGTCGCATGGAGGAGTTGTGCGAGAGACTGAAGGCTTCCAGTCTCTCCCTTGAGCCTACAAGCCAGTGGCTGTGGTTGAATTTTTCTTGTGATGAGCCAACGACTGTAATCCAGAAACCCTAGAACAAATGCGAACCTCAAACCCTGTAATTTTGGACCTTTGCGAACTTCGTTTGTCGTCCCAGCCTCAGACCTGTGCAAACCAATCAACGAAGAAGTGAAGAAGAAGATGCTTGGTGATGATCAAATGAGCTTGAGGTCACTTGTACTTATAGGCTTCCAAGGGTGACCAATTTACCATCTGAGGGCTGACCTGTCCAAATGTGCATAGTGGGATTTTCTTCATAAGTACACTTTCCCTTGTCCAAATTTGATGATATTTAGGTCGATTTTGGTCCTCTCGAAAAGAGGAATGTAATCATCATATCCATAAAATGAGTTGTTTAAAGTGGAATTTGGCTATAGTTTCATAATTTAACACTCCCTCTCAACTAGGGAGAATTCCACTGGTCAATATCTAACCATCGACCAACAATTCATCCTATCATCATATCATGTCCCATCTCTGCTCAACTCTATTTGCTGAAACATTCTTGAATCTAAAGAAGAAGAATCATCAGGGAGCTAAAGCTACCACCCTATACATCGTCAGAGAGAATATCTCAATCTAAAACCACATTGCAGAGTACATCTCAACCCAAAATCTCATGGGGGAGCTAAATATCTCCAAACCCATATTGAGCAATAGGTGATATAGGGGAGCACATCTCAATCCATCCAATTGCGTACAAACCTTCCCAACAATGACCCTCAACAACGATGTGGTAGAACACTTGCATCATTATCCAAGCTTGGGCTAGATACCCAACTTACCAAAACTTAAGGATCATATGCCCCAAGTCTCCTCAACTCGTTGGCTAGATGGGGAGGGGAAATCCCAACAAGACTGACTTGTGGGTATGATGTCAAGTGGGTTATACTCTGCAAAGACCAAGATAGTGCAGCAACATCTCCAACACTATGGGTAACATATATGGATGATACCCTATTTTCCAGAGATCGCTCAATCCCAGGAGCTCTCTATCTCAATTCTACACCCTGGGAGCTCAAACAGGGGGGAAGAATTGGTTTAGTGTCCTCGATCAATGATGCCCCTTATCAAGAGGGGTCACATCCATTAGTCCAAGCTACTCTCTGAAGACCAAGAACTTACCTTTTGGCAAAGCCTTGGTGAGAATATTTGCAATCTTCTCATCTGTCGATATGTGATGGAATCTAATAGCTTCTCTCTGCACCATGTCTCGAATGAAGTGGTATTGAATCTCTATGTGCTTGGACTTGTCATAAAATACGTGATTCTATGCCAGATGGGTCCCACTCTTATTGTCGCAATATATGATTGTAATGTCTAGGACCTACTCTAATAGCTCTCTAAAGAGCTTCCTCAACCAAACTGCTTTACAACTAGCCATGCTAGTGAGCAATATACTCTACCTCGACAGTGCCTAAAGCTACAAACTTCTTCTTCCTACTCATCCAAGATATCATGGAAAATCCAAGGCTAAAAAAGCATCCTGATGTACTCTTCCTATCAACAATGTTTCCTGCACAGTCAACATCGATGTATCCATGAAGTCGAACATCTCTGGCAGAATATCTCAGACCAAGTGTGATCGTCCCATGCAAATATCTCAAAATGTGTTTTTAGTGATCCAATGTGCATGGAGAGGCTTGGTCAAGAATTGACTCAACGTATTCACAACATAATATATGTTCGAGCGAGTGTTCACTAAGAACATCACAGCCCCAGTCAACTGTCTATACTTAGATGGATTCACCAAATCAAGTCTCGCAGATTATCCACATAACTTCTTGAAGTTAATTTCCATCGGTGTGGGTAGTGATTTGCATTCTGTCATTCCAAATATTTCCAACAACTTCACAACATATTTTCCTTGTGAAAGGAAAATCTCACCGAGCCTTTGCCACACCTCAAGGCCTAGAAAGTAATGCATGAGTCCAAGGTCCTTCATCTCGAATTCAGAAGCTAGCTCCCTCTTACACTCGATCATCAGGGGCTCACTATTTGTCAAGAATAGATCATCAACATATAAAACCAAAATCAACAACATACCTTGGACTACCTTGAAGTAGAGGTTAGGATCGACATTGCTTCTTGTGAATCCCAACTTCACCAAATAATTGTCTATGTGGGTGTACCATGCTCTGGGGGCTTGCTTCAAACCATACAATGCCTTCTTCAACCTGCAAACATGTGTCTTTCGATCCTCTACTTCAAATCTCTATGGTTGCTCAATGTACACTTCTTCTTGTAACATGCCATGAAGGAATGCAGTCTTCACGTCCATATGATGAAGGGTCCATCCTTGACTTGTGGCAAGGGAAACTATTGAACGAATGGTTGTATATCGAGCCACAGGTGAAAATATATCATCATAATCTTCTCCCTCTTTCTAGGAGAATCCTCGAGCCACGAACCTTGCCTTGTATTTCTCAATGCTACCATCAAATCCATGCTTGATCTTGAATAGCAACTTTAAAGTCACCATATATTTCCCCTTTGGTCTCGGCACAACATCCCATACGCCATTCTTCATAATATTGAATCATATTCTTTGGCCATGGCATCTTTCCAAACTTTTTCCTTTACGACTTCTTCAAATGTGGGAGGTTCAAACTGAATCACAGTGCTCATGGTTGCAACATATACCTGGTACTTGCATGGCTTCTTCCTTTCTCTAAATGATCTTCGAATAGGAGCTCATCTCTCATCATCCTGTAAAGTATCACAAAGCCAAAGTGGTCGCTTCTTGGTGGGAAGATCACATGGAGGAGGATCTACAGGATCTATAGGCTCCATGGGATCATAAAAAATATTTGTCTCAGATTCAGGCACAGAAGGACAATCTTAAATATCCATATCATCATTTTTCTTAGGAGGAGGAGGTAGAGGAAGGTACCTTGCTTTTCCAAGGGTGACATCCTCATCAAATATAACATCCCTGCTAATTTCAACCTTCCTTTGGCTAGGACTATATATTCTAAATGCTTTAGAATTTTCACAATATCCAACAAACGTACATTTTCTTCCAGTGGTCTCCAACTTGTTTCTTTTGTCCTTCGGCACATGAAAGTATACGGGGCAACCAAAGATACAGAGATGACCAACATCGGGCTTGACACCTGTGAATACTTCTTCGGGGGTCTTGTTGTCTAATGCTTGATGAGGCACCTTGTTTTGAACATATACGACAACATTCGTTGCTTCTCCCTAAAGTAACTTCGACAACTTTTGATCATGAAGCATGGCACGGATAGCTTCTATAATGGACATGTTCTTTCTTTCAACCACTCTAGTTTGATCGAGAGTATAGGGCACAATTGTCTTTTACTTGATACCTTCCTTCTTGCAAAAATCAATGAATTCCTTTGATATGTACTCTCCACCATTGTCATACCTGAATATTTTGATTTTCTTCTCTATTTGATTTTTGATCAAAGCTTTGAACTCCTTGAACATTTCGAAGGCTTCATCCTTGTGCTTCAAATAATATATCCATGTCTTTCTTGAGAAGTCACCAATGAAGTTGGTGTAGTAGAGATGACCACCAATAGAATGCACAGGCATTAGAACACATATATTAGAATGAATGAGATGGAGGATGTCATTTGTCTTGTTTGTCGCTAGAGGGGAATGGTCCCCTTGTCTTATTTCCACTGACACAACCTGGACATACTCCATCATGATGGGCTTGAACCTTTGGAATCCTTGATACCAATTTCTCCAATTTCATAAGAGCATCATAATGTAAATGGGCCAAACTTCAATGCCATAGCTCACTTAGATGATTAATGTCATGGACCAATGCTAAAAGAGGTCTTCCAGTAACCCTGTAGAGTCATTCATATCTTGATCCCAATGTGAATGCATCTCTCATAGGTGATCCAACATGCCAAGTAAGAACCTTTCCCTTGATGAAAGAAACCCTCATCCCTTTGTCTTCTGAAGTGGATATTGATACCAAATTATTCTTCAATATCAACACATACATCACATCATGGAGAAAAATAGATTCCCCAGAGTTCAAATGAAATTTGATGGACCCAAAGCCTTTAACGGAATGAGTGGAGTTGTCTCGAATAATGATTTTCAAATTTGACTCCCTTTCTACCAAATTAGAGAGAACTTCCTTATAACTAAAGATGTGATGCGTGGCCCCACTATCAACCAACCAACTATCCCACAAATCCAGAGGAGATGAGCTAGTAAGGGAAGAAATAAGAACATATTCAGATTGATTTGCATCATTACTTTCATACCTGGAGAATCTTGACTTCTTTTGTGGATACGATCTTCTTCATGATCACTTGTAGCATCTCTTCTTCTTATTTCATCTCTTCCATTGCGATCGTTCCTTCGTTCATATCTCCTTCTTTGATCATTGAACCTATTGTTGTTGCTTCTAGTATTGTAGTGTGGTCCATTGTTCTTCTCGGGGCAATCTCAACCATAGTGGCCTTTATTATGACATTTGTAGCATTCAACGTGCGATAATTCCTTCCTTCTATTTGGATTTTGAGGGGGAGGATTTCTTGAATTTGACGGACCTCCTTTTCCTTTCTTCTTCTTCTTGTCATGAGTGATGAATGCAACAGGCTATCCTTCATGCTTTTGAATCCTTCCTCTTGATGTCATCCTTGATTCTTCTTGAGTGAGATTTCCAACAATTTCATCAAATGATAGGAGGACATTGTTGTTTCTTATAGTAATAATAAAGGTTTCCCAAATAGGAGAGAGACCTCTAAGAGTCACAATCACCAATTCCCAGTCAGGGACAGATTCCCCAACTATTTTCAATTGATCCCTAAGACAAGATATCCTCATTATGTAGGATTGCACAGATTCTCCTTTGTTAATCTTTGTGTCTTCGAGTTGATATTTCAAGGAGATGATTTCATTCAAATTGTTGACTTCATACATGCCAACTATCTTATTATACTTGTTCTTAGACTTCCTCAAATTTCCAATATATGCAAGTAAATTATCTTATAAAGCACCAGCTATAATTTGCTTTGCTTTCAAATCACTTTTCTTGTACTTGTTCTTTGTAGCAGTGGAAGCATTCTCCGAAGGCTCAAGTACTTTTCCTTGAATGTATTCCAAACCATCATTGTTATCAGCTATGATCTCCAACCCGACTTTCCATGCAACAAAATTTGATGAGTCACCCAACTTCTCATTTTCCTTGAAAAAGGAAGATATCTTGACTTGAAGAGATTGGATCCTTCAACTTTCCCAAAGATGATTGCTTCAATGTTTGTCTCCTTTTGGGCTTGTTCTTCACCTTAACTTTCATTCCATGTTAAATTTTCAGATTGTTATATGTTGTATCAATTACTTTAGCCCAATTCAATACTTCAATTAGCAATCTTTCCAATAACAATTAGTCTTTCCAATCATCAACAATAATTGAAGATAGAACAATAAATGCAATGACAAAGGAGACAATCAACACATCAACAAGAGACACCAGGTTTGGTCAAAGACCAAGGAAAAACCCCACAAGGGGGAAAACCCTTTGAAATTATTCTTCTATTAGATTGTCATAAAATGTTTAGTAGAGAGTACAATGAGCCCAATACAATATCATCCAATAACCCAATAACATTCAGAAATATGTTTCCAACATCAAAATATATCAGAGGCAGCTTTTCCTATTTATGGTCAACTATGGTCAACTTTAGTCAACAGTCAAAGTTCAATCAAACTTCTCAGTCACATGGAGGAGTTGTGCGAGCAACATAAGGCTTCCAATCGCTCCCTTGAGCCTACAAGCCAACAATTGTGGTCGAATTTTCCTTGTGACGAGCCAACAATTATAACCCAGAAACCCTAAAACAAATGCAAGCCTCAAACCCTGTAATTTCGGACCTTTGCGAACTTCTTTTGTCGTCCCAGCCTTAGATTTGTGCGAACCAATCAATGAAGAAGAGAAGAAGAAGATGCTTGGTGATGAGAAAATGAGCTTGAGGTCACTTGTATTTATAGGCTTCCAATTTACCATTAGGGCTGACTTGTGCAAATGTGCATATGTGTGCTTTTCTTCATAAGTACACTTTCCCTTGTCCAAATTTGATGATCTTTAGGTCGATTTTGGTCCTCTCGAAAAGAGGAATGCAATCATCATCTCCATCAAATGAATTGTCCAAAGTGTAATTTGACCATAGTTTCATAATTTAACACTTCTAGATGTAGAATCTCATTATCAAAGTCATGATAATTTTTTGCATGATTGAATCTATCCAAACAATCAAACTTCCAATTAATAGTGTTGTCAATCTTGAAAGATTCAAGAAAAATCACATCTCTAGACAATCCAAACTTCTTATTTACCTCATCGTAAAGACGATATACTCTGGTGCTATCTAAATACCCCAAGAAGATGTATTTATGATTCCTTGCATCAAACTTGCTTATTTGTTCCTTAGGAATCCAGGCATAGTATGTGGAACCAAATATGTTGAGATGCCTTCTGGAGGAATGTGACCATACCACATTTCATAATGTTAGTTTAGCACTAGGGACAAATTCTCTCCTTTGGATAAACTTCCTCTTCAAGAAAGACCCTTCCTATCCCTTGGAATAATTTAATTTGGTCAAGGAAAAATATAATTTTCAATGATAGAACCATGTGTGCACAAAAGTACAAGTCGACTTAAAAGTCACATTGGGTCTCCTTCACCACATATAAATACACGCCATGTCACATCATTTTAGAGCATCATCATCACTCATATAATATTTTCTCTCCCTTCACTTGATTGGTTCATATAGGTCTAAAATAAGGAGGTCTGAGCTAACATGTGCAAAGGGAAAGAGGTGTTGGGATACAGTCCCTAGGGTCAGTTTTTAGGTTAGTTAACCCAATTTTTGTAAAAGATGTAAATTCTCCGCAAAATATGGATGTGGAGCGCACAACTAGATAGGAGTTAAAGGGGTTTTAGCCCCTTGTTTGGATAAGTAAATAGGTCGGTTTTGAGACTCACCCATGGTCCACGGACCATGGAATTGTATTGAAGAAATCTATATATAGTTGAGTCATAGCGAGTCTAAGAGGTAACTAATGGTAGCGAAGAATACGTTAGTCAAGATAGAGATTATTTTGGGCAAGTGCTAATGCAGGAAGCCTATCCTTCCTGTACTTAGGCAAAAAGGGAAGGCTCTTGCAGCTGAGTACGCAGGAGGCCTTGGTAAGTCCACAGTTGAGTGCGCAAGGTAAGGAAGTCTGTAATATGAACATTGAAGCTTAATAAAGACTGATTTTGAAGAAATATTATGCATTTGAGTATTATTGTCAATTATGTTTATGTTATGATCTGTCTCTCTATAATATGTTTTATGTGGAAAAATGTATAAATGTTGCACGAATTTAATGAATCTATTATATTTATGCATGTCTTAAGTAATTATCTATGTTCGCAAAGCTAAGGGTTAATTCTGTTACGATTTTTGATGAACTGGATAGATCTGCACGAAGGCAGATCAAGGGTTATTGATTAGAGTGCGAAAGTAGATAGACTGCTTAGGGTCTATAAAGATTGGTCGCAGACCTTTGCGAAGGTCTAGAAGCTATTTTACTTGAGTTACAGTATCAGGCCATAAAAGGGTACCGATTTGCGCAGAGGCAGATTTGAGCTGTAAGAATCTAGACCACTTATCACACTATCTCTGGATGCAGAAACCTGATTCTAGCATCCCCCAATATTGCTTCGAGTGAGACTGCAACCTGCGCTATGCAGGTTGTTGCCGAAAGGGCCAACAGTTAGGGTTTTGTTGGTTGGCGTGAAAAACTTTGAACCTAGGTCAGGCCCCCTTAAGCCAACAAATGGTTCTGTTGCTAGGACCGGGATCTATCTAAGAGATGTGTGATAAATGGTTCCCTACGAAGAAAGAGATTGACAAGTGGATTGATCGAAACATGCACGTGTTCATGGCTCAAGAGAATAAGAGCCCTAAATTATCCAAGGAGCAGTGGTTGCAGATATTTTTGTACACAGACGAGACTAACACGTTCTTCTGTTTCTTCCCTGAAGAACTACACAAGTGGTTGTCTAAATTGGTTGATAGTCAAGGGACGTGGAGGCTTAACGGTCCTATAGTGTGGACTCCTGAGCTGGTGCGATGTCTGGAAGCATCAGAAAGCAATATCGCACGGGTTGTGGATCACTGGATTGATCGCACATTGGGAAGCTTTGTGACTTATTTTGTGATTGACAGGAATATTAGTTATAGCGAAGCGGAATGAAGGCTCTTTAAAGGACCGCGAGGTAAGTATCTGAAATCATTAAAGACTGCGATTAAAATGTTGTTATGTGAAAAGAGGGTTATGCAGTTACCTTGATGTTTGGGGCTATGTGAAGTGGGATATTCTTTAGAAGAAATGGAGGATCCAACCTAGAATATAGTCCACTCATTGAACCCCCTTCAAGCGACGACGAAGGGATGGTGCTGACTACACCGCGAAGTGTAGTTCAGTTGATTATGCAGGGTATTCTGAAGATATGTCATCCATCCACTCCTCGTCCACCCCCACCTCCGCCTTCATCCCCTCCACCTTCATTTCCACAATTTAACATGGCGAACACAATGAAGATGCTGATTTTTAAGGGAACAGGGAGCGAAGATCTAGAACAGTTTTGGTTTGTCGCAGGAGCTGTTTGGACATCACAAAAGATTACAGACAATAGTATTAAGAAAACGCAATTGGTTACAACCTTACAGGATCGTACCTTAACATGGTACATCAAGTATTGCACTGATAACCCCAACGCGACGTTGGCAGATGCCCAGCTAGATTTGAACAAGGAGTTCAGTAAGCCTAAATCAGAGGCACAGTCAGTAATTGAATTTAAGGAAATCCGACAAAAGATAGATAAGACACCTTAGGATTTTGATCAAAGGTTGAAGTGCCTGATCAGGCAGGCCAATATGATAATCTTTGATTCCCAACATCGCGACCGGTTTATAGCATCACTCTTGCCACATTTAAGAATACCTCTATCGCAGCAGAAGATAGCAATGCAAACATAAGCCTTGGAGATCGCAATGAGGCTGGATGCATTTCCTATCCAGGATTCGAACCTTGGAGTGCTACAGATTCATTCACAGCTGGAAATCCTGCACTTGGTGTTGCAGAGCCTGAAGAAAGGAAAATAAGCTCAGCTGGAGGTGCGCGTTGAGGTCTGGTGTCTGAAATGTACGAGCCATGGACATGATAAGGATCATTGCCTCATCTATAAGAACTATATCATAGGGGGAGGGCCTATTCCCTTGAAGCTAGAGAATAATGTTGAGACGAGCATGGGAGCTACGCTATGGTGCACTATCTGTTAGGTTACAGGATAGCATGCTACTGATAACTTCCATTTATTGCAAAAAATTGTACAGACCCTTCAACAGTTGTTTTGCAATTTCTATAACTCTGTAGGACACGATGAACACCACTGTAGGAGTTATGAGCTAATGATGGATATAAGCCCTACTTATAGGATGCAAGCAGAGAACCGACCTTCGGATGAAGGCACAGGAGCAGCGCACAGAGGATACCAAGGCCGAGGACGAGGAAGAGGTGTTGGACCAGGTCAAGGGCATGGGTAGGTAATCTTCTATAATTGTGGCGAAGCAGGGCACTTCGCGCGAGATTGTACAAATCCCATGCATCCATCATGTCAGTATTGTCGACAGTTTGACCATGTCATAGAGGAATGTCCATTCCTTATGGCTAAAATGCAATAAAAGAAGGCGTAACCCCAACAATCTGCGCAAAACCTTCAAATGATGAGGGCTGAGCCCTGCGAAGAAGATCATAACATAAATATCGTGTTGAGAAGTGGTATGACAACTGGTGTAGATAAAGGTAAGCAACCTGAGGAAGACGAAAAGGTGCATAAGGCTGCTGAGAAGGAAGTATATTTTGATATTAATTGAGTTAAGGAGACCTTCATGGAAGTAAAGAAGAACTTCACTGAGGCCTCCACCTCAGGGAGTCATGAGAAAATGCCTGAGACTAGTGCGATGCAAGAAGTAGATCCTTCAATACTCGCTACTTTCTTGAACACTTGTATGAAGCTATTGTGCGACCAGAAAGCAGTAAAAGGGTTGCAAGAGTTAATAGAAAAGTGCACTAATAAAGAAAAGACTCTTGTTGAACATCGCACAGTAAGAAAGATTGGTAAGCATAAGACGCGAGCAGATGCGAGATGAGGCTAACTGCACAGATAGGCAAATATGAAATGGACCAGATAATATTAGATCTGGGTTTTGATGCAAATGTTCTGCCTAAGAAGACATGGGAAAGGATGGGGAGACTTGCGCTGCAGTGGTCTCCTATTCAGTTGTGCATGGAAAATCAACAGAAGATTATCCCTATAAGGTGCCTATATGGGGTAATGTTGGACATTGAGGGTAAGAGCGCGCTGACTGACTTTTAGGTCATTGAAATAGTGGATGATAGTAACCCTTACCCCGCGATGCTAGGAATTGACTAGGCTATTGATATGAACGGGGTAATCAACTTGAAGAAGCGGAAGATGACGTTTGAGAAGAAGTCACTTAGGGTTGTAGTGCCACTAGACCCTACAGAAGGAGCGCGTTATACTGAACCTGTCCGTGACTATGTAGAAAGCGACGATGATCTGGATTAGATATACAAGATAACAACGCGAGATGAGGATTGGATCAATTCCACAGTCAATGGATGAATTGCGTGGGACAGGGACAACTCTTGCGCCTCAGATTCAGATGAAGAACTTAAACACTAGCATAATCGGTTACATGAAGTATCTACACTCCACTGCAATATGATGACCAAATCGCTAAGGTGTGTCTCGAATGAGGTAAGAAACTTGCCGCATTATGATGGTTTGACTGATGTGGAACTGTTTTTGGATGAATTTGAAAGATAAGTACCGAAGAGCATCGGTTCCAAGCACTGGAGTTGGCGTTGCATACTACACCTGCCCGTTGGTGGGGTTACGCATAAGGAGAACTTTACTAGATAGAAAGAATACAGGAGAATGATGAAGTTAAGGTTTGGGTATGCTCATACTAGAATGACAGAAAAATACAACAAGAAGGATGATCTGCGCGATCATTTGGCACGATGGACTAAGGCCTGGGGAACAAAACCACAACCAGAATGGGTGCATATTTTTTGTCATACGTTAGATACAATCCCAATGAACTGGTATCTGGAGACAAAACTTCACCATGGAACAATTGAGTGGGACATTTTAAGGGAGAGTTTTCTATTAACTTTTAGCTTTGAGGATGGGTTTGAGAGCATTTATGAGGCAATCTAGGAGATAAAAGCCGTTATATTCAGAACATTAAAGGACCCAGTAGAATGGACTCATCCATATTGGAGTACATGGTTGCGCCATGCACTGGAATCTTATAATGTAACTATTGAAGAAGAAGAGGACGAACTGCGAAATATTACCATTCTAGAAACAAAAGGACAACGAGAAGTCAAAGGACCGAAGGTGGTGAACCCAGATATATTAGAGCCTTTGAAAACTCGACAAGTAAACATTAGATCTGAAGCAGAGCCTAAGTTCGCGAAGATCAAAGACTATTGGGACGAAGATACGGTTGATAAGGTGTTGAGATGTTGCGC
Source organism: Pinus tabuliformis (assembly GCA_031772625.1). Lineage (NCBI taxonomy): Eukaryota > Viridiplantae > Streptophyta > Pinopsida > Pinales > Pinaceae > Pinus > Pinus tabuliformis. The sequence continues at coordinate 1,404,221,302 of CM062820.1, read as the reverse complement.
GAGTACCAAGATATATTCCCAACGAAGTTTTCAGATTTAAAAGGGATCATTAGAGATTCATATAATATAGCTCTCCCAGTTGTTACACAGTGGTTACCACCACGCTCAAACTCCTCCCACATTTCAACATTTGGTTACCCACAATTATATATATATATATATATATATATATATATATAAGCCCCAAGGGTTAGCTCAATTGGTTGAGTCCCTATTGTTAAGTACCTTGCCAATTGGGAGGTCTCAGGGTCAATTCTCCTCGACGCCCTTGGGGTTAGGCCCTGCTAGTCTGGCTGACGGGCTTTAAAAGATTCCCTTCGGGGTTGATCTACCCATATTTTTCCAAGGGAAATATCTATATATATATATATATATATATATATATATATATATATATATATATATTATATATATATATATATATATATATATATATATATAAAATAACACACTGCGTGGATGGGCGATACACCATTTGGAGCCGAAGGCAACGCTGGATGGTGTATTTCTATGGAGATTTTCACTGATAGAGAGGTTGCTTCCTTTCGGCATGAGTGATAGTGCTCGATTCAATGCATCTGTTATGCCATTCATGGTGATAGAGTTTAATTCATGCCCTCAAACATTTATAAACGTGCGCCTTGTGGGTTGCATTCAAATGCTGAGCGTAATATGTCCGTTGATGTATTGAATGCCAAAGCATCCATGTGCGTTGAGATTTCAAGTCAAGCTATTTATATTTGCCATTGCCAACAACAAACATCTATGAGTTTCTGGCAGGTTTATTGAATTTCTTCTATGAGTTTTTGATAGGTTTATTGAAATTCTTTTATAGATTTGATATTGTTTCAAAACAGAGGAGGCTGAAAATCAAATTGTTCCAAGGAAAAAAAAATTGAAGTGGTGCTCTCCATATGTATGTTGGAAGTTCACCCACATTAATTATGTGCGTTGGTTGCATTGGTCTAAAAGGGTTTATGGCAGAATGTTGTGTTATATGATATGGTTGTGTTCCATTTAGTTGTGCGTTGAAAGGACAATAATGTATTCCAAATATTGCATGGTATATGAGTGTTATATGTTGGAGAGTGCAATCATATGATTAATTTGGGATTGGGATTTAACGTTAAGAAATTTCTTTTGTCTATCTTTTTCTCATCATTTGCTGAGAAAATGGCTAAAGTTTATGAAGTATTAGAGTTCCTGAAAACCCTGATACAATCTACAACTGGTGACACAGTCAAAATCAACAAAACCACCCTTATTGACATTCAAATATCTCTGCAAAATGCATAAGAACAAATTGATTTTTTGCAGCTTGAATCTCAACTGCAGCAGGAAGAAATACATCAGTGGAATCATCATTCTGAACCTGTTTATGTTCATAACATTAAAACAGACTCCCATAAGTAGCAAGTTGATTAAGATCTAGTGCCCAATGAAGCAATAGAATTGCATCCAGAAGCTGAAATTCAGCCCGCACTTCCCAGGTCGGTCATCAGACCTTGGGAAGAGCTTGTCCACAACAAGCATAGAATTGGTCTTGGATATGACAAGGATGTTTCCTTTCATATTCTAGATTACTCAAAGCCCATCCAGTTTCAGAGTGTTGGATTCCTTCATGACAATTCACCTTCACATATTCCATATTCTGCTCCTCAACATTCGAGCCAAAAGTTGTTAAATGCCAACACTGTGACCGAGTTGGACATATGAAAGATCATTTTTTTATCTTCATCCATGTAAGAGTTGTCATAAAACCGGTCATTCTTCAAACATATGCTTCAAAAACAAGTCTCCTGCAAGAACAAAGATTCATCTTGGATGGATCACTTCTTGGCAATGGTCTTCAATAGCCAAGAAGATATTTCAATCATATGTCAGAACTTGTTTTAGAGTATTGAACAATCTTGTAGTTGAGTTTTCTCCATCATCTCACCTTGTATCTAATAGGGGGGAAGTGATGATCATCTACAAGATTCAAAGCCACATCGAGTGAGCCTGAGCCACAACCTGCCATACCAGATTCAAAGTTGTAGCCAGAAACAAAGATGCCCCTGAGCATGCCTTCAGTTGGTGATGCCTCTTCAAAGAATTGGGGACACTTCCTCTAGTAGAAGACTTCAACTTCTTGCCAGTTTTGGAAGAGTTCTAGAAATTGCATTACGCATTCCATAGTTGTTGGTCATCATTAAACCATCACAGGTTGAGGCCTCCCTTTTCAGGTTCAATTTCTCCCTTTTATGAGGGGTAAGACCTCCCTTTCATGGTTTAAGGTTTCGCTCTTCAAAACATCAGGAGCACTTCCTTTAGCAGAAGGCCTCAGCTTCATGCCAGACCTAGAAGAGTTTCGGGAACTGCATTAAGTGTTCCAATGTTGGTGGTCATCCTTAAACCACCTCCCTTTATACCAACATTTCAAAGAGCACATTCAACCTAGTGCTGCCATGCATTTTTGTACATTTTGTATTACATCTCTCTTCTTGGACTCATACATAACCCTTCAGATTAAGTGTGGTAATGTTGGACACCTAATCCTATAAGGGTTAGTGTGGAATCTGAACAACCAAAGGGAGTCCAAGAGACCACTTGAAATATGAATCTAAGGGTCAAATAATGTACTATAAATGTATATCATTCTCAATAATAGAAGTACTCTCATGCTTATCATTCATACTCTGTGTCTCCCATGTATGTGTTTAACAATTACGTTGAAACCGGATGCGAACCCTGTTAACCAGCGACCTTATCGACTGAATCCCAAATATAAAGAGAAGGTGCGCCAAGAACTGGATAAGATGTTGGAGGTCGGTATTATTGAGCCTATAGAAGAATCAGATTGGGTAAGCCCAATGGTGGTCCAAGAAAAGAAACAAAAAGGAGAAATCCGCATATGCGTAGATCTGCAGAAGTTGAATGATGCATTCGTGCATGATCTGTTTCCAATGCCGTTTACTGATGAAGTATTAGAGAATGTTGGTGGACAGGAGGCATATTTGTTTACTGATGGTTTTTCAGGATATCATCAAATAAAGATCACGCCGGAAGATCAAAGCAAAACAACCTTCACAACTGAGTGGGGTTTCTTTCAATATATAATTATGCCATTCGGATTGAAGAACACACTTGCAATCTTTTCCCAGGTAGTGATCGTGGCGTTCAAGGAGTTTATTCATAAGTTCCTAGAGGTATATTTTGATGATTGGACTGTGTTTAGGTTGGTGAAGCGCCATGTTGCGAGTCCGCGCCTAATGCTGGATACATGTCGAAGGTATCAGATTGCGTTGAACTTGAAGAAATGCATTGTTATCACCTGGATTAAACCTTAGGTTGAAGGAAAGCAATGCCAGGGTAACGACAAACCACGCTTAGCCAAGTAGCTAGCCCTACTAGGTAGGGAGAGGGCTTTCTCTGTGAGGATCTCAGCCAAGATGATTGGATCAAGAAAAGGATATTAGGCTAGGTATAGTAGCACAAGGTTTGATTTGATTTTGAAAAGGTTTTGCTAGATCAGGAGGAGCCAGACAGGTAGGGCTAGGGAATTAGGTCAAAATTGCAGGGTGTTCAATGGGGCAAGGTAGGCATAAGGTTTAGCACTCTAGGGCTTGATGGGTGAGGTGTTTTAAGACTGGTGAGAAGCTAGGAAGAGCATGTGATTACCATAGATCCTTTCTAAACTGTAGAAAACATATAATGGTGAATATTTCCCCAAAGCAGAGCAGTGATGTTATGAATTCTGCCTATTAACTTGAAAACATTCACTTAGAAGCAATGAAATGATTAATGAAGTACACAAAACATATTAACATATGATCACAAGAGAAGAAACTAAACTAAACTCCATACCACATGGATCCCAAAGAAATAGCTGCAATTTTTATTAATCTCTTGCTAAATTGCTACAAAATGATATATAATCAAGGTATGAGCATCCAGTTGAGTCCAACCCTTTACAATGAGAAAGAAGAAGAAGATATAGGCATTGTTTCAACCTCCTCCCATCCTCAGGGGTCGAATCCCTAAGACGAGGAGCTAATCTAACCAACACTGAACAAGAAACAGAAATATAGGTATCTTAACAACTTGCCTCTAAAAATGAAAAACTGATTCATTTGAGATCAAATTGACTTTTAATCTAATGAATGTACCCTCTACTACTAATTATCCATCATATTTACAAGCCAAGTCATCATTTACCATAGTAAAACGTCCTCCATGAGAGAAAATCCGTGAACACATTCAAAACACAGAAAAATAGCCATCCTGTGCAAAATTTGCCCTACGCGCAGCGCCACTGGCCCAACGCACAGTGCCACTTTTAGGTCCTTTTTGGAAGTCTTCTTAACATCCCAATTGAGCTCATGATAGCTCATTGGAAAGGTCTTCAAGTCTATTTTCCAAAACAACTTGAATTTCTTCATTTGAAGTTAATTTGACCCCTCCAAAGTTGATTCTCCCCAGACTGCTTCTGTGTGTCCAAAAAGTGGCAGAAATTTCATTTTTAGGGTGTATTTTGACCTTTTGGTGGACTAGTCCTGCCCGAAAAGCGTAGCACCGTGTTGAGCTAGATTTTTTGTGTGTGCAATTTTCAAAATTTGCAAAAAAAAAAAATCTTCTCCAAACCCGACCAAAATTGGTGAGCAGCACCATCATCAAGCATCTTGATGAGCCAAGGAAGCTTCGGCAAGAAACCTAAGCCTATCCTCTTCTTTTTTGCCCTTTACAACCCGCCTTAGCCTAGCTTTCATCTTTTTGACCCTCATGTTGCAAATTTTTGTTTGAGTCCTATAATGGTAGGCCATGTGACTGATGATAAGGTTGTCCCTATTGGCCCTTTTCAACAACTTCTCTAGGTGTAAATTGACTCTTTCAAGCCAAATCTCTCTATCATCCTCAATTTCCTTCTCAATAGGAGTCAAAGTGACCGGTGCCTCCTTGTCACCTTGTCGTTTTACCTTGAGAAGTTCCAACTCCATGAGGACCTGCTTGTCACTCAACTGCTTGTTCTCTTGTTCCAAATATGTGATGACATACTTGGCTCTCTCCAAATTGTCCATCAATGCTTGGACTTGAGCCTCCTTTTCCTGTATGATGATGTCCTTTATTGTTTCTTCATCCTGAGCCTCTAAGTCAATTGTCTCTATGCCATGATGAATATAATGTTGTTCTGCTCATCATGCTCCTTCAAATCAAAGTCTCTTTCCTCCTCATCATAGCCTATGTCTTCTTTGTCCATGTTTGCAAATGTTGAGGTTGTGAACTCCTAGAAAAGGGATGAAGGGAATGAGTAAGAGTGATTTAGGAGTGGGGGAATGGGAAATGATCTAGTGAGGTATTTTGGTGGGCTAGAAAATGAAGGGGAGGGTATGAGTCATGAAAACGGTGGAGAGGGGCTTAGATCCTTTTTTGAAAGGTGAGGGGGTATAGAATGTTATGGAGTGATATATGGAAGGGATTTAGGGTTTCTAGAATGTAATTGAGGGAGAAAATAGGGTTTCACATTTGTCATGGTAAATTCCTTCAAACACGTCAATTGCAACTTCAATGATGAGGTATAGTGAGGGCACTTACTTGTTTGAGAGATGAGAGGGTGCCTTGGGAAGTTTTTATGAAGTTTGAGGCCTTTCTGGTCTTTGCTACTCAAAGCGCAACGCGATGCTACAGACACGCAGCGCCACCTCTCAACGTGCAGCGCAGTGTAATTTTGCACTGCGGAAACCTCCCAACGCGCAGCGCCCAGCTTAGACTCGCAGGTCCACCTCTTGAACGCGCAGTGCCACTTCAAGCCGACTTTTGACAACCTTCCCACTGTCCAAATTAGGCGTGGGATAGCTCGTTGGAAATCTTGTCCTGACTACTTTCCAAAACATTTTGAATTTTCAATTTGGAGCTCATTTGCTCTGCCAAAATCTCAATCTCCCAAGACTGGTCAAAATGTGCAGACTGAGGCTGCCAAAATGCAAAGTGTTGTTTCAGTGAACCTTTGGAGGTTAGCCTCATCTCCAAATTGAGATCATGATAGCTCATTGGAAAGCCCTCTATGTCTAGTTATCATTTGACTCATCAAGCAAGTTATTTGGTCACTCCAGTTAGGAGAAAGATTTATTTTTCCAAGGTCACTCCAGAAGTGCATCAACTCTCCTAAAGCGAATGATGTTTTTGACATTTCTCCCAAACGATGAGACCTGTGTAAAAATAGAAGGAGGTTTTTTTTCTTGGGTCTATGATGGACAAAAACCTCTCTCACTTTTGTCAAATTCATCTTTTCTTTCTCAAAAACATCATTTGAATAAAACCTATCCCGATGTGTGGAACAGGGATTTGTAAAAATGAAGGGAAATGAAAGGGGATGAGGGGCTTCTGATTTCTTGAGAAAAATTTGGGAAGTAGAGAGGGATGTTAAGAAGCAGGGGAAAGTGGAATTTCAAGGATTGAGTGAGGGGAAGGGGTCCAAAAGGGCAAAACACAGGCCTAACCTAGAAAAGTGTCAAATTGTAGCAATAGGCTAGGGTTTGTGGGAAAATGATGAATTTGAGAAATATCAGTGATGGGAAGTGTTTAAGAAGGTATATTAAGGATAGGGAAAGGTGTATGGGCATCATGATACAAGTTTGTTGATGATTTGACCATCTAAGAAAAATTACCTTCAAAACCCTAGGAGAGGAAATGAGCCTTACCTAAGCACAACTGAAGCACAAATAAGGTGTAAAATGACCCATTGGAACCTGAAATAATGATGACAAATCTTTGAATGATGGTACACTCGGCGGAATGGTGACATGAACCAATACTTGGAAGACTTTGGAAGGAGTGAAAACAATTCCTATACCTAATACCCAGTGACCAAATTTTTACTTGAAGACTCACTGAAATGAAAAATTTTGACTTTGACACCCTAAGACCACTTTATAAGAGCATATTTGATCACTGGTGGCAATATGCAAATACTGACTCTAACATTGGCTCCATTGGGGATGGTAGCTCCTTGGAGGTACTAAGAACACCGTAGACCAAGTAGCCTTATCCATTGGGCATGCAGTAAAAAAAAAAACCTCAATCTAAAATACATCACTGAATAGTGATGACTCAAAGACACAAACTGACTTATACTCAACTAAAAGCTGACTCAATACTAAAACACAACTAACAAACTGAAAAAGATGCTCAAACTGGAGCTTATTCAATAAAACCTACTCTAACTGTTCCATTCATCACCTGATCAAGTGAAATGAAACAACCAATGCAACCAAGTAAGCATTCTGGTTGTTGTTTGAATTCTCCACAAGTGCTTGTTTATGAGCAAGAAGAGAGAACTACTGAAATGCAACTCCCATGAAAACTTGTAAACATATCCAAATTTTCCCAGATTGAATAATATGGATTCTCTATCTGACTCCAAAAATACTGCATGAGGATCTTGAAATTCATGTGCACTGGGACTTAGCTCATCCAATGGATTACTTTGCTTCTCCTCATACCATGAATGAAAACTTTCATCTGAGCTTTGTGACGAGACTCCTGCTGAAAATGACAAAGAAACCGACTGTCGGATCAAGTTTGTATCAATACTTTTTCAAGCTCACAGTTAGCTAATGGAGAAGGACTTTGACTGCAAATATCATCCAACACATTAGCTATTGGATCATGAAAAACTTGAAAAGATTGTTGCAACCCATTTTCTATTGGTTCCAATGAGATTGCATGATTTTCTACAGGGTTCTCATCCTTTATTGAAGATATATGCAAATTTCTCTTCAAAAACTGAAATGATTCAAAACATAATGGTATGGAATCATCTTGCATCATTTGATCATATGTTCTAGCTTTCAAGTCTTCATTTGCAACCTGACATTCAGTGGCATTCAGGGGCTACAAATCTAGATATGAGAAGTCTTGAACAAGGATTTCATTTCTCTCTAGATGGTGCAGATCAAAACTTATCGACGATTGATTTCTGATTGCACGAAAGTTGTCTTTGATGTACTGAAACGAAGTAAAACAAAAAGGCAAAGATGCTTCACTTCAAAATTTTCTACACTTTCCTCCTCACTTCCATAGCTGATATGCATCGGCTGAACATCGAGCTGCTGAAAGTGATTCCACAAACCAACTGTTGATTTGTCTACAAGACTAGCTTCTGTTTGGAGAACATAATCATCATCATATTGATCAAACTTAGGGAAATCATCAGTGTAAAACACATCATCAAGCATACATGTCAGATCAACATATCTGTCTTCTGCAAGTTGATCTATAAAACAATCATTATAAGATTTATGACAATTGGGATAAGAAAGAAAATGTTTTGGATCAGCCACTTGTTCTTCTTCAATCAACGAGCCATGGTCTTGAACATCATACTCATTCCTTGTGGTGATATTTTGCATCATCTCTTCCACTGCACTTACCAAAATGTCGAGCTTTACCTCTAAAGATGTCGATTCTTCTGGATCTATATTCTTTATCTCTTCTTCCTTCAACTTTGCCCTTCTGATCAACAAATTATCCTCTACATCTACTGCACTATTTTGCATATCTTCAAGTGTTGCAAGGTTCTTTTCTCTCAGCTGAAACTCCATTTCCAGATCAACGGCTCTCGGATAATGCAAGAGAGATGAATCAGGAGGAGTCTTATATTAATAGGCATCGAACAATAAACTTGGTTAAATCTGGCAAAAAATTGTTGTACTGTCTGGCCGCATTTTCAGCTAGTTATACTCTTCTCGAATCAAGAAAGGGTTCTGTCTGACCACCCACTTGTCAAGGAAAACTTTGACAAACTATTGGAAATATGAGATGCTCGCATCAGGTAGGGTTTTGAACCAACTCTTGACTTTTCCTTGTAAAGAAAGAGCAAAAAGCCTAATACTGACATCCTTTTCATCAACTTCAAAAAGGTCAAGAAAAGACTCAAAATTCAGTACATGTCTCTCAGCAGTGATGTTGTCACATTCACCATCAAATATTGGTATATATAGGTAATGATTTTTAGGGAAAACATGGGATATAGAAGGTAAAATCAATTTGGAATTTTACAAGGTATAAGAGTATATACAAACGTTGTAAAATTATTCTTGATCTCGAGGCTCATTAGTTTGAAGACGGTCATCATAAGATTCAGAAGAATGGTCTTGATCAAGATCAAAGGCATGCGAATATTTTGTATTCGCAATCTTTAAAAGGAATGCATCACATGCAGGTCTAGGATATTTTCTCAAATACAATATACTTTGTAAAGCCTTCTTGACATTCTCGAGAAAAGAGAAGAAATAATTTATAACAAAGAATGTAATGTCCTGGATGAAATTCCAACTTGAATACCTGATCTTTCCATATTGTCCTTTTATGTTTTTACTGGTCGGGTTCATCTTCTAGTGGAGTCCTTGGATCTGATCTCGAAACTAATTTGGAATCACCAGGTGAATGATTTCAGCCTTACGGTGTCTGATCGTTGTCCACCATCAACAATCAGATCTGAACTTGATACATTTTGCTGAGGAACATAAACTTACGTTCCCCAGTATGGTCGCCACTATCTTATCACCTGAATTGAACATCAGGCTGAAGGAAAACAATGCCAGGGTAACCACAAACCACGCTTAGCAAAATAGCTAGCCCTACTAGGCTGGGGAGGGCTCTCTCTGTGAGGATATCAGCCAATATGACTGGATCAGGAAAGGGATATTAGGCTAGGTATAGTAGCACAAGGTTTGATTTGATTTTAAAAAGGTTTTGCTAGATGAGGAGGAGCCAGACAGTTAGGACTATAGAATTAGGTCAAAATTGCAGGGTGTTCAAAGGGGCAAGGTAGGAATAAGGTTTAGCACTCTAGGGCTTGATGGGTGAGGTGTTTTAAGACTAGTGAGAAGCTAGGAAGAGCATGTGATTACCATAGATCCTTCCTAAACTGTAGAAAACATATAATGTTGAATATTTTCCCAAAGCATAGTAGTGATGTTATAAATTTTGCCTATCAACTTGAAAACATTCACTTAGAAGCAATGAAATGATTAATGAAATACACAAAACATATTAACATATGATCACAAGAGAAGAAACTGAACTAAACTCCATACCACATGGATCCCAAAGAAATAGCTGCAATTTTTATTAATCTCCTGCTAAACTACTACAAATGATATACAATGAAGGTATGATCATCCAGCTGAGTCCAACCCTTTACAATGAGAAAGAAGAAGAAGATATAGGCATTGTTTCAACCTCCTCCCATCCTCAGGGGTCGAATCCCTAAGATGAGGAGCTAATCTAACCAACACTGAACAAGAAATAGGAATATAGGCATCTTAACAACTTGCCTCTAAAAGTGAAAAACTGATTCATTTGAGCTCAAATTGACTTTTAATCTAATGAATCTACCCTCTACTACTAATTATCCATCATATTTACAAGCCAAGTCATCATTTACCATAGTAAAACATCCTCCATGAGAGAAAATCCATGAACACAGTCAAAACACAGAAAAATAGCCATCCTGTGCAAAATTTGCCCTACGCGCAGTGCCACTTTCAGGTCCTTTTTGGAAGCCTTCTTGGCATCCAAATTGAGCTCATGATAGCTCATTGGAAAGGTATTCAAGTCTATTTTCCAAAACATCTAGAATTTCTTCATTTGAAGCTCATTTGACCCCTCCAAAGTGGATTCTCCCAAGACTGCTTCTGTGTGTCCAAAAAGTGGCAAAAATGTCATTTTTAGGGTGTTTTTTGACCTTTTGGTGGACCAGTTCTGTACCAAAAACTTAGCAAATGCATAGGGTGCATGTACTCATCACTTTGATTCCAAAAATACAAGCCATTTTTCCATTGAATTCCCCTAGGAAAAGCGCAGCGCGCATTGAGCTAGATTTTCTGTGTGTGCAATTTCCAAAATTTGCAAAAAACAAAATCTTCTCCAAACCTGACCAAAATTTGTGAGCCATACCATCATCAAGCATCTTGATGAGCCAAGGAAGCTTCAGCAAGCAACCTAAGCATATCTGCCTCTTTTTTGCCCTTTAGAGCCTGCCTTAGCCTAACTTTCATCTTTTTGACCCTCATGTTGCAAATTTTGTTTTGGGTCCTATAATGATAGGCCATGTGCCTGATGATCTGGTTGTCGCTATTGGCCCTTTGCAACAACTTCTCTAGGTGCAAATTGACTCTTTCAAGCCAAATCTCTCTATCATCCTCAATTTCCTTCTCAATAGGAGTCAAAGTGACCGGTGCCTCCTTGTCACCTTATCGTTTTACCTTGAGAAGTTCCAGCTCCATAAGGACCTGCTTGTCACTCAACTGCTTGTTCTCTTGTTCCAAATATGTGATGACATACTTGGCTCTCTCCAAATTTTCCATCAATGCTTGGACTTGAGCCTCCTTTTCGTGTATGATGATGTCCTTTATTGTTTCTTCATCCTGAGCCTCTAAGTCAATTGTCTCTATGCCATGATGGATATAATGTTGTTCTGGCTCATCATGCTCTGTCAAATCAAAGTCTCTTTCCTCCTCATCATAGTCTATGTCTTCTCTGTCCATGTTTGTAAATGTTGAGGCTGTGAACTCCTAGAAAAGGGATAGAGAGAATGAGTAAGAGTGATTTCGGAGCAAGGGAATGGGAAATGACCTTGTGAGGTATTTTGGTGGGCTAGAAAATGAAGGGGAGGGTATGAATCATGAAAATGGTGGAGAGGGGCTTAGATCCTTTTTTGAAACATAACTTGTGGCATGAAGGATGAGGGTGTATAGAATGTTATGGAGTGATATATGGAAGGGGTTTAGGGTTTCTAGAATATAATTGAGGGATAAACTAGGGTTTCACATTTGTCATGGTAAATTCCTTCAAACACGTCAATTGCAACTTCAATGATGAGGTATAGTGAGGGCACTTACTTGTTTGAGAGATGAGAGGGTGCCTTGGGAAGTTTTTATGAAGTTTGAGGCCTTTCTAGTCTTTGCTGCTCAACAAGCAACGCCATGCAACAGAACCGCAGCGCCACCTCTCAACGCGCAGTGCAGTGTAATTTTGCACTGATGAAACCTCCCAACACGCAATGCCACTTCAAGCCAACCTTTGACTGCCTTCCTGGTGTCCAAATTAGGTGTGGGATAGCTCGTTCGAAATCTTGTCCTGTCTACTTTCCATAACATTTTGAAGTTTTCAATTTGGAGCTCATTTGCCCTGCCAAAATCTCAATCTCCAAAGACTGGTCAAAATGTGCAGAATGAGGCTGCCAAAATGAAGAGTGTTGTTTCAATCAACCTTTGGAGGTCAGCCTCAACTCCAAATTGAATTCATAATAGCTCATTGGAAAGCCCTTTGTGTCTAGTTATCATTTGACTCATCAAGCAAGTCATTTGGTCACTCCAGCTAGGCGAAAGCTTGATTTTTCCAAGGTCACTCTAGAAGTGCATCAACTCTCCTGAGGAAAATGATGTTTTGGACATTTCTCCCAAACCATGAGACCTTTGTAAGAACGAAAGGAGGTTTTTCTTCTTGGTTCTATGGTAGACAAAAACCTCTCTCACTTTTGTCAAATTCATCTTTTCTTGCTCAGAAACATCATTTGAATAAAACCTATCCCGATGTGTGGAACAGGGATTTGTAGAAATGAAGGGAAATGAAGGGGATGAGGGGCTTCTAATTTCTTGAGAAAATTTTGGGAAGTATGGAGGGATGTTAGGAAGTAGGGTAAAGTGGAATTTCGAGGATTGAGTGAGGGGAAGGGGTCCAAAAGGGCAAAACACAGGCCTAACCTAGAAAAGTGTCAAATTGTAGCAATAGGCTAAGGTTTGTGGGAAAATGATGAATTTGAGGGATATCAATGACGGGAAGTGTTTAAGAAGGTATATTAAAGATAGGGGAAGGTGTATGAGCATCAGGATACAAGTTTTGTTGATGATTTGACCATCCAAAAAATATTACCTTCAAAACCCTAGGAGAGGGAAATGAGCCTTACCTAAGCACAACTGAAGCACAAACAAGGTGTAAAATGACCCATTGGAACCTGAAATAATGATGACAATTCTTTTAATGATGGTACACTCAGTCGAATGGTGACATGAACCAATACTTGGAAGACTTTGGAAGGAGTAAAAACAAACCCTAGACTTAATACCCAGTGACCAAATTTTTACTTGAAGACTCACTGAAATGAAAAAATTTGACTTTGACACCCTAAGGCCACTTTATAAGAGCATATTTGATCACTCGTGGCAGTTTGCAAATAATGACTCTAACATTGGCTCCATTGGGGATGGTAGCTCTTTGGAGGTGCCAAGAACACCGTAGACCAAGTAGCCTTATCCATTAGGCATGACGTAAAAAAAAAACTCAATTTAAAATACATGACTAAATACTAATGACTCAAAGAAACAAACTGACTTTTACTCAATTGAACACTGACTCAATACTAAAACACATCTGACAAACTGAAAAAGATGCTCAAAATGGAGTTTATTCAATAAAACCTACTCTAATTGTTCCATTCATCACCTAATCAAGTGAAATGAAACAACCAATGCAACCAAGTAAGCATTCTAGCTGTTGTTTAAATTCTCCACAAGTGCTTGTTTATGAGCAAGAAGAGAGAACTACTGAAATGAAACTCCCATGAAAACTTGTAAATAGATCCAAATTTTCCCAGATTGAATAATATGGATTCTCTATCTGACTCCAAAAATACTACATGAGGATCTTGAAATTCATGTGCACTGGGACTTAGCTCATCCAATGGATTACTTTGCTTCTCCACATACCATGAATGCAAACTTTAATCTGAGCTTTGTGATGAGATTCCTGCTGAAAATGACAAAGAAACTGACTGCCAGATCAAGTTTGTATCAATACTTTTTTCAAGCTCACAATTAGCTAATGGAAAAGGACTTTGACTGCAAATATTATCCAACACATCAGCTATTGGATCATGAAAAACTTGAAAGGATTGTTGCAACCCATTTTCTATTGGTTCCAATGAGATTGCATGATTTTCTACAGGGTTCTCATCCTTTATTGAAGATATACTATGCAAATTTCCCTTCAAGAACTGAAATGATTCAAAACATAATGGTACAGAATCATCTTGCATCATTTGATCATATGTTCCAGCTTCCAAGTATTCATCTGCAACTTGACATTCAATGGCATTCGAGGGCTGCAAATCTAGATATGAGAAGTCTTGAACAAATATTTCATTGCCCTTTAGATGGTCTAGATCAAAACTTATCGACGGTTGATTTCTAATTGCATGAAAGTTGTGTCTGATGAACTGAAACGAAGCAAAACAAAGAGGCAAAGATCCTTCACTTACTTCAAAATTTTTAGCACTTTCCTTCTCACTTCCATAGCTGATATGCATCGGTTGATCACTGCGCTGCTGAAAGTGAACTTCCTCCTTCCACAAACCAGCGATTGATTTGTCCACAAGACTAGCTTCTGTTTGGAGAACATAATCATCATCATACTGATCAAACTTAGGGAAATCATCAAGCATACATGTTAGATCAACAGATATCTCTTCTGCAAGTTGATCTATAAAACAATCATTATTAGATCTATGACAACTTGGATAAGAAAGAAAATGTTTTGGATCAGCCACTTGTTCTTCTTCAATCAACGAGTCATGGTCTTGAACATCATACTCATTCCTTATGGTGATATTTTGCATCATCTCTTCCACTGCACTTACCAAAATGTCGAGCTTTACCTCTAAAGATGTCGATTCCTCTGGATCTATGTTCTTCATCTCTTCTTCCTTCAACTTTTCCCTTCTGATTAGCGAATTATCCTCTACATCTACTGCATTGTTTTTCATCTCTTCAAGTGTTGCAAGGTTCCTTTCTCTCAGTTGAAACTCCATTTCGGATCAAAGGCTTCCGGATAATGCAAGAGAGCTAAATCAGGAGGTGGTCTTATATTAATAGGCATCGAACAATAAACTTGGTTAAATCTGGCAGAAAATTGTTGTACTGTCTCCCCTGGCTGTCTTTTTAGCTAGTTATAATCTTTTAGATTCAAGAAAGGGTTTTGTCTGACCACCCACTTGTCGAGGAAAACTTTGACAAACTGTGGGAAATCTGAGATGCTCGCATCAGGTAGGGTTTTGAACCAACTCTTGACTTTGCCTTGCAAAGAAAGAGAAAAAAGCCTAATACTGACATCCTCTTCATCAACTTCAAAAAGGTCAAGAAAAGACTCAAAATTTAGTACATGTCTCTCAGCAGTGATGTTGTCACATTCACCATCAAATATTGGTAGATATAGGTAATGATTTTTAGGGAAAGCATGGGATATAGGAGGTAAAATCAGAGGCTTGTATCTATCTGAAATTCTACAAGGTATAGGAGTACATACAAAAGCTGTAGAATTATTCTTGATCTCTTAAGGCTCATCAGTTTGAAGACAGTTATCATAAGATTCGGAAGAAGGGTCTTGATCAAGATCAAAGGCATGCAAATATTTTGTATTTGCAATCTTCAAAGGGAAGAAATCACATGCAGGTCTAGGATATTTTCTCAAATACAGTATACTTTGTAAAGCCTTCTTGACATTCTTGAGAAAAGAGAAAAAATAATTTATAACAAAGAACGTAATGTCTTGGATGAAATTCCAACTTGAATACCTAATCTTTCCATATTGTCCTTTCATGTTTTTGCTGGTCGGGTTCATCCCCTAGTGGAGTTCTTGGATCTGATCTCGAAACTGATTTGGAGTCGCTAAGTGAATGATTTCAACCTTCCAATGTCTGATCGTTGTCCACCATCAACAATCAAATCTGAACTTGATACATTTTGCTGAGGAACATAAAACTACATTCCTCAGTATGGTCGCCACTATGTTATCACCTGGATTGAACCTTAGGCTGAAGGAAGGCAATGCCAGGGTAACCACAAACCACGCTTAGCCAAGTAGCTAGCCCTACTAAGCCGGGAGAGGGCTCTCTCTGTGAAGATCTCAGCTAAGATGACTGGATCAGGAAAATGATATTAGGCTAGGTATAGTAGCACAAGGTTGATTTGATTTTGAAAAGGTTTTGCTGGATCAGGAGGAGCTAGACAGTTAGGGCTAGGGAATTAGGTCAATATTGCAGGGTGTTCATTGGGGAAAGGTAGGCATAAGGTTTAGCACACTAGGGCTTGATGGGTGAGGTGTTTTAAGACTGGTCAGAAGCTAGGAAGAGCATGTGATTACCATAGATCCTTTCTAAACTGTAGAAAACGTATAATGGTGAATATTTCCCCAAAGCAAAGCAATGATGTTATGAATTTTGCCTATCAACTTAAAAACATTCACTTAGAAGCAATGAAATGATTAATGAAGTACAAAAAACATATTAACATATGATCAGAAGAGAAGAAACTGAACTAAACTCCATACCACATGTATCCCAAAGAAATAGCTGCAATTTTTATTAATCTCCTGCTAAACTGCTACAAAATGATATACAATCAAGCTATGAGCATCCAACTAGGTTCAACCCTTTACAATGAGAAAGAAGAAGAAGATATAGGCATTGTTCAACCTCCTCCCATCTTTAGGGGTCGAATCCCTAAGATGAGGAGCTAATCTAACCAACACTGAACAAGAAACAAGAATATAGGCATCTTAACAACTTGCCTCTAAAAGTCAAAAACTAATTCATTTGAGCTCAAATTGACTTTTAATCTAATGAATGTACCCTCTACTATTAATTATCCATCATATTTACAAGCCAAGTCATCATTTACTATAGTAAAACATCCTCCATGAGAGAAAATCCATGAACACAGTCAAAACACAGAAAAATAGCCATCTGTGCAACATTTTCCCTACGCGCAATGCCACTGGCCCAACATGTAGCGCCACTTTCAGGTCATTTTTGGAAGCCTTCCCGGCATCCAAATTGAGCTCATGATAGCTCATTGGAAAGGTCTTCAAGTCTATTTTCCAAAACCCCTAGAATATCGTCATTTGAAGCTCATTTGACCACTCAAAAGTTGATTCTCCCAAGACTGCTTCTGTGTGTCCAAAAAGTGGCAAAAATGTCATTTTTAGGGTGTATTTTGACCATTTGGTGGACCAGTTCTGCCCCAAAAACTTAGCAAATGCATAGGGTGCATGTACTCATCACTTCGAATCCAAAAATGCAATCCATTTGTCCATCGGTGCCCCTAGGAAAAGCGCAACGCGGTGGCGTTGTGTGTTGAGCCAGATTTTCTGTGTGCAATTTTCAAAATTTGCAAAAAACAAAATCTTCTCCAAACCTAACCAAAATTGGTGAGCAACACCATCATCAAGCATCTTGATGAGCCAAGGAAGCTTTAGCAAGAAACCTAAGCCTATCCTCCTCTTTTTTGCCCTTTAGAGCCCGGCTTAGCCTTGCTTTCATCTTTTTGACTCGCATGTTGCAAATTTTGTTTCAGGTCCTGTAATGGTAGGCCATGTGCCTGATGATCTGGTTGTCCCTATTTGCCCTTTGCAACAACTTCTCTAGGTGAAAATTGACTCTTTCAAGCCAAATCTCTCTATCATCCTCAATTTCCTTCTCAATAGGAGTCAAAGTGACCGGTGCCTCCTTGTCACCTTGTTGTTTTACGTTGAGAAATTCCAACTCCATGAGGACCTGCTTGTCACTCAACTGCTTGTTTTTTTATTCCAAATATGTGATGACATACTTGTCTCTCTCCAAATTGTCCATCAATGCTTGGACTTGAGCCTCCTTTTCGTGTATGATGATGTCCTTTATTGTTTCTTCATCCTGAGCCTCTAAGTCAATTGTCTCTATGCCATGATGAATATAATGTTGTTTTGGCTCATCATGCTTCGTCAAATCAAAGTCTCTTTCCTCCTCATCATAGTCTTTGTCTTCTTTGTCCATGTTTGCAAATGTTGAGGTTGTGAAGTCCTAGAAAAGGGATGAAGAGAATGAGTAAGAGTGATTTAGGAGTGGGGGAATGGGAAATGACCTTGTGAGGTATTTTGGTGGGATAAAAAAAGAAGGGGAGGGTATGAATCATGAAAATGGTGGAGAGGGGCTTAGATCATTTTTTGAAACATAACTTATGGGATGAAGGATGAGGGGGTATAGAATGTTATGGAGTGATATAGGGAAGGAGTTTAGGGATTCTAGAATGTAATTGAGGGAGAAACTATGGTTTCACATTTGTCATGGTAAATTCCTTCAAACACGTCAAAAGCAACTTCAATGATGAGGTATAGTGAGGGCACTTACTTGTTTGAGAGATGAGAGGCTGCCTTGGGAAGTTTCTATGAAGTTTGAGGCCTTTCTAGTCTTTGCTACTCAACACACAACGCCATGCTACAGATGCATAGCGCCACCTCTCAACGCGCAACGCAGTGTAATTTTGCACTACTGAAACCTCCCAACACACAGCGCCTAGCTCAGACGCGCAGCGCCACCTCCTGAACGCGCAACACCACTTCAAGCCAACTTTTGACTGCCTTCTCGGTGTCCAAATTAGGCGTGGGATAGCTCGTTGGAAAGATTGTCCTATCTAATTTCCATAACATTTTGAATTTTTCAATTTGGAGCTCATTTTCCTTGTCAAAATCTCAATCTCCCAAGACTGGTCAAAATGTGCAGAATGAGGCTGCCAAAATGTAGAGTGTTGTTTCAGTCAACCTTTGGAGGTCAACCTCAACTCCAAATTGAGCTCATGATAGCTCATTGGAAAGCCCTTTGTGTCTAGTTATCATTTGAATCATCAAGGAAATCATTTGGTCACTCCAGCTAGGAGAATACTTGATTTTTCCAAGGTCACTCCAGAAGTGTATCAACTCTCCTGAGGCAAATGATGTTTTGGACATTTCTCCCAAACCATGAGACCTGTGTAAAAATGAAAAATGTTTTTCTTCTTCGGTCTATGGTGGACAAAAACCTCTCTCACTTTTGTCAAATTTATCTTTTCTTGCTCAGAAACATCATCTGAATAAAACCTATCTTGATGTGTGGAACAGGGATTTGTAGAAATGAAGGGAAATGAAGAGGATGAGGGACTTTTAATATCTTGAGAAAATTGTGGGAAGTAGGGAGGGATGTTAGAAAGCAGGGGAAAGTGGAATTTCAAGGATTGAGTGAGGGGAAGGAGTCCAAAAGGGAAAAACGCATGCCTAACCTAGAAAAGTGTCAAATTGTAGCAATAGGCTAGGGTTTGTGGGAAAATGATGAATTTGAGGGATATTAGTGATGGGAAGTGTTTAAGAAGGTATATTAAGGATAGGGGAAGGTGTATAAGCATCAGGATACAATTTTTGTTGATGATTTGACCATCCAAGAAAAATTACCTTCAAAACCCTAGGAGAGGGAAATGAGCCTTACCTAAGCACAACTAAAGCACAAACAAGGTGTAAAATGACCCATTGGAACCTGAAATAATGATGACAACTCTTTGAATGATGGTACACTCAGCCGAATGGTGACATGAACCAATACTTGGAAGACTTTGGAAGGAGTGAAAACAAATCCTAGACCTAATACCCAGTGACCAAATTTTTACTTGAAGACTCACTGAAATGAAAAAATTTGACTTTGAAACCCTAAGACCACTTTATAAGAGCATATTTGATCACAGGTGACAGTATGCAAATACTAACTCTAACATGCATATTCTGTGTGCCCTTTGGGATTTTGCTTGGCCATGTCATATGTAAGCAGGGATTGATGATGGACCCTGTGAAGATTGTTGTAATTGTAGATTTGGAAGCTCATAAGAATGTGAAGCAACTGCGCATGACATTGGGGTACATTGGGTATTACAGGAATTTTATTAAGGCATATGCTCAGATAACCACGTCGATGGAGAAACTGTTGAAGAAAGATGCGATGTTTTGATGGGATGAAGCTTGTCAGTGCAGTTTGGATGTCTTGAAGGAAAAATTGGTGACAACACCTATTTTGGTGTTTCCAGACTAGAAGAAGGAGTTCTATGTGCATGTCGATGCATCTTGTATTACGCTAGGAGTTGTATTAACACAGGTAAGTGAAGGAGAGATTGATCATCCAATAACTTTCGCGAGCAGAAAGTTATCCAAAGCTGAGAAGAATTACTCCACTACAGAGCGCAAAGGGCTAGTGATGGTCTACACGCTACAGAAGTTCAGGCATTATTTGTTGGGTGGACACTTTAAAATGTATACAGATCACTCTGCGCTGAAGTACTTGGTCAATAAGCCTGTGTTGGGGGGGGAGATATGTCGATGGTTACTATTGTTTCAGGAATATGACTTTGAAGTAATTGTGAAGCCTGGAAGGCTGAATGCAGGTCCAAACCATCTATCTAGGATTAAAACAAGTGAGGAACCAAGTAGTTTGGAGGAAGGATTGCCTGACGCGCAACACTTTGTAGTGCGCGTCGGAGATGATCATTTTGCCGATATCATTCATTTTTTAACAACGGGAACAACTCTGGAAGGTTATTCCACTCAATAGAAGAAGGAGTTAGTAGTTCGCGCTGCAGATTTTTCAGTGATTGCGGGTCATTTGTATAAGATGGGAATGGATGAGATACTGCAAAGGTATGTTCTGGAGTTTGAACATGCTAGTATCCTAGATGAAGCCCATGGAGGAGTGGCAGGAGATCACTATGCAGGGAAAGCGACTGCGCAAAAGATTTTTCACACTGGATTATGGTGACCGACATTACACAAGGATTCTAAGGCATACTGCAAGGTGTACGATGCTTGCCAAAGGACGTGGAAGCATTTGCGAAGGGATGAATTGCCCTTAAATCCTCAAGTTTCATTGCAAGTATTTGACAAATGGGTTATTGACTTTCTAGGCCCATACAACCACCAAGAAAGAAGACGGGCGCATGGTACATCATTACTACAACAGAGTATTTAACTAGGTGGGCAGAAGCGCAACCAGTGAAGGATTGTACAACGACCACTGTTGCGAAGTTTTTGTTCGAATATGTCTTAACAAGGTTTGGATGCCCTAAGATAGTGATGGGTGATTGGGGTACACATTTCTTGAATGAAATGATCAGCGCGATGATGGAAGAATTTCGAGTGTATCATTAGAAGAGCATGCCCTATCACCCACAAGGGAATGGAACGGTGGAAGATTTAACAAGATTTTGGAGCATGCATTAACAAGTTCCACACCGCACAGAGGAATCACTGGGACATGCATGTACCTATTGTTTTATGGGCTTATAAGATGACATGCAAGAAGTTGACAGGTCAAACGCCGTTTTGGTTGGTCTATGGAATTGAAACAGTAATGCATATGGAGTATATTGTCCCAAATTTACATATTGCAACGTTAACAGATATGGCGGATCGCAAAACCTTGGAGGAACGAATCGCATAGATCATGGAGTTAGAAGAAGACAGCTTCCTTGCAGGATTTCACTAGCAAGTGCAAAAGGAACGCGAGAAGGCATGACATGGATGGCATATTAAGTTGCGCATGTTTAGGGTAGATGATTTAGTGTTGTTATATGACAACAAGTTCACAAAATTTCCATGGAAGTTTCAAATGCATTGGTTGTGGCCATATGTTATTAAGGTGATCACGGATGGTGGCGTAGTTCAACTCGTGAAGCTGAATGGGAACCATTCCCTAGAAAAGTAAATAGAAGTAGGCTGAAGTTGTACGTAGGGGATCCTGCCCTTGTGCAATGACAATATGGAAGCAAGAAATTCTTAGTAATCCAAGCAGCTGGAAGGGATTGTGGGACTATAAACTACGTTGCCCGACTAAGTAAAGAACATGGTAGGCAGGTTGCATGATGGGTGACAGGAGTGCGACAAGTGAAGCTACGTTGGAGGAGCTGCATCATGTAGGATGGCGCTGCGCATATGGGTCCAAAAGTAGCCGTTGGAGTTACTATTCATGATTTGATGGCCAAAAATCAGTTAAGAGGAGCGGGTAGGTGCCATTTATGGCGAAAATATTTGGAGATCTGCCGCCAAAGATGCATTTATGATCAAAAATTGGGGGGAACGGTTGGATTTGAATTCAAAACCTCCTATAAATTGAGCATGTTGGTCCACCGAAGAACACTTTGCATTCTGAGAATTGTCTAGGTGCTTTGTTGTTTGAAGCTTATGAGTCGTCAATTCTAGGAGGATTTCGTGTCAAGCCCAACATTTGTAGCCTTACTTGAGTGGAACCAAAAGGTCATTCTTCAACAAATCACTGCCACAAACTCCACAAAAGCCGTGAGTTCTGAAGCTGCCATCTCTGACGCAGCAACCCCTGAGATATCAAGTATGGAAGCTACAACCCATGTGCCTACAACACCAAGGTCGCCTAGGCCGAAGTAATCTGCTGCCAAAGAAAAACAAAAGAAGACGATGTTGGTGAGACATTCACCACAGAAGACCCCAGAGGTGCGACAAAAGGAGAAAAAAGATAAACAACTAGAGAAAGTGGTCGATTTGGAGGAGGAATACCAAGGTGTGGAGTTGAATGCGGAGGAGGGTGAGCCTCTCACACGACTCCCAACGTATATCCCTGTACGGAAGGGAAAAACCAAAGTTACCAAAGACCCAGATTCTAGGAAATTCACAGTTTCAACACCCCTGTTTCCTGAATAGGTGGAATTTGAAGGCACAACATTAGTGTGCATTCCAGTGATGAAAATGGAGGATTGGGACATCACGGAACATGAGAGGTTCCCACATTTTGCGACTAGAAAGTATATGATGAAAATCTACTAAGAAGAGACTGGGGTTATGCAGTTGGAACCCATGAAGTGGGTCAGATGTGTTGAGCAGGCGGGATTGCTACACATGCTCTGCGTACCACATTTTCATAGATCGACGATTAACACGGTGTGTGTGTGTGTGCTAGCTCCTCGCACTGGTGCACGACGGGTGTCTATGGCTTAGGGAGCCCATCCTGATCACATACATGTTAATTCATCAAATTGCAATGCTTCCCTACAAAGGGGCATACCCTGCAAAGGAGTTTGGAGGGAAAAGTGGAGAGAAAGAGTTAGCAGATAAGATGAAGGCGGAATATGGTCTAGTTAAGAAGTCACGCGGATATTCTATCCACTCCATTCAGGACCAGGCGATGCAGTTCGCCGCCCAGATTCTTGCAGGGAAAATCATGAGGAAATGTCATGCGGACGAAGCTCCGATACCGGTAGTATCATTAGCTGCCCAGTGCGCGAAGGGAGTTAAATACAACTGGGTGAAGTATTTGTACAAGAAGATCCTCGTGAACTATCGCGAAGCTCAGGAAGAGAGCAAGCCATTCCATTATGCATGGCTTTTACTGTCAATCGCATTAGTAGCATGGAAATTGTCAGAGGACAGCTAGTTTCCTCCGTAGGCGGAAGATTTACTAGAAGAAGCGAAGTTCACTTCATTGTGGGCCACAAAGGATCCGAAAAGGATCAATGAGTCAAAAATTTTATGGATCTTGATGGAGATGGACCTTCGAATGGTTATCATTCAGAGGCCAAGGTTGTCCCCAACCTTGTTCGAGCAATTGACGACCTTCACATAGTTCAAGGCTGATTTCCACAATGTTTCAATCAAGGTGCAAAAGGACCCAAAGCACCTATGGCACAAGCTACCATATTTGGTATCTGAGATGAACGTGCAGGAGATCGTGGGGAGTTATCCGGCAAAGTGGCGCAAACCCATGAAGCTTGGTGTAGGTACAAGCAAAGGTGCAGAGAGCTCTATTGCGCAATCGAATTCTGTGCATAAGCGTAAGGAAGCAGCTCAGAAGGTCACGTGAGCATTGGCTTAGCAGAAGAAGAAGGAAGTTGTTGCTAAGGCCATTGCGGAGAAAGAATGCGTTGCAAAAGAACAAGTTGAGAAAGAACACCCAGACACAGAAGAAGTCGAAGAATCAACGTCGCAACACATAGATCAACAGGGAATTTCCGGACAGGAAGGAGGTGGTGGAGAGGAGCAGAGCACTCCCTTCACCTTGAAGAGGCACAGAAAGGAGCAGACTGTTGGGCAATGCAAAAAGCATAAGTTCGATAAGAAAACGCACATCGACCCAATGGTCCTTATAGAAGGGGATCTCAATGAGATCAACGATAAGGTTCGTGATACCACAACAAAGTTGTTGCAATAGTTCGAGCAACAAAATATGGAAACGCTGGGGAGCGTCCAAAAGGATCTATGCAAGTTGCAGATCTAGATTGGCAGGATTCAAGCGAGCATTGGGCAAGCAAGCCTGGCGGAAGGAAGTGGAACAATAGCAGAATTGGAACAGACTCTGGACCTTAGAGTGATACCTTTACCAGAAGGATCTATTTGCATAGATTTAGAGGAGGACCGCATTGTGCTAGGTACAATGAAGGACATGGGAGTCAACTTGGCCACGCTGCCGCTTCAGACCCTCCATGCATTGCATCAGGGGGTTTCAGATGAGTTAAGGATTAGAGAGAAGCGTGCCCTCACCATCATAAGTGAGTTCAAGGTGAATAATGAGCAGATGTTCATGGAGAAAGCTCAAGTGCTGAAAGAAAAGGAAGAGCTACAGACACAAAGTCAGAGCCTGAAAACAACCATAGAGTAGGCCTGCAAGACAGTTCTAGAATTGAACATCCTAGAGGATGCCGCAACTTCAACAAAAGTGAGAAAATTGGTTGCTGCCATTTGCGCGTCAAAGGATGAGATCGCAAGGTTACTTTTGATTTCAAATCAAGATATCAGAACTGCAGCTAAAGTTGTAGCCAACTACTCTGAGGTTCAGGAGCAACACGATGCAGTGATCAAGGAGAATATGAACACATTGGATGTCGCAGTTACAAACTTTACAACGATGTTTGATAAAGCAATAGAGTTATGGACGAACTTGCAGGAGGACCCGAACTTGCAGAGGCTAAACACAGATGTCAGGGAGACACAACGCAAGTATGATGAAGTCCGAGCGACTTCACTCACTTTTGCGTCAGCGCAACGCCTCGCGAAGTTACAGGAAGGTAAGACGCTGCAAGCACAGATGAAAGAATTACAGAGGAAAGAGGCCCTTCTAAAGGGTAGACTCTATCCGTGGCTAGAGGAAGCCTGCCAGCTTACTCTCTCGCTTCAGAAAAGCTAAAGGTGCTACAACAAACACAGAGGACAATGCGCCTAGCAATGGAAGGCCTAACGACGGAGAAACTAGTAGAGGAAGTGCAGCAGGCTGCAGTGCAGAGCATTGCTGGCATTGCAGCATTACAGTTTGAGCTAGGTGGTCTCCGCAGCAATATCGAGGCACCAGTTGAGTGACTCAAGGGCGAGTCATGATATTTGTGTTGGGGGCTTGTTGGGATACGGTCCCTAGAGTCATTTTTGGGGTTAGTCAACCCACTTTTTGTAAAATTTTTGTAAAAGATGTAAAGTCTCCACGAAATATGAATGCAGAGCGCGCAGCTATATAGGAGTCAAAGGGGTTTTAGCCTCTTATTTGGATAAGTAAATAGGTCGGTTTTGATACTCACCCATAGTCCGCGGACCATGGTATTGTATTGAAGAAAGCTATATATAGTTGAGTCATAGCGAGTCTAAGAAGTAGCTAATGGTAGCAAATAATAAGTAAGTCAAGATAGAGATTGTTTTGGGCAAGTGCTAAGGCATGAAGGCTCTGCATCTTGTACTTAGGCAAAAGGGGAAGAGTGTGCACGAGGCCTTGGTAAGTCTGCAGTTGAGTGCACGGACCCCTGTAGCTGAGTGCGTAGGGTAAGGAAGTCTGTAATTTGAATGTTGAAGCTTAATAAAGACTGGTTTTGAAGAAATATTGTGCATCTAAGTATTATTGTCAATTATGTTTATGTTATGATATGTCACTCTATAATATGTTTTCTGTGGAAAAATGTATAAATGTTGCGCGAATTTAATGAATCTATCATATTTATGCATGTCTTAAGTAATTATCTATGTTCACGAAGCTAAGGTTAATTACGTTACGATTTCTAATGAACTGGATAGATCTGCGCGAAGGAAGATCAAGGGTTATTGATTAGCGCGCAACCTTCGGGTCTATAAAGATTGATTGCAGACCTTTGCGAAGGTCTAGAAGCCGTTTTACTTGAGTTACAGTATCAGGCCATAGAAAGGTACCGATCTACGTAGAGGCAAATCTGAGCTATAAGAGTCTAAACCACTTATCACACTGTCTCTGGATGCAAAACTTGGTTCTAGCATCCCCCAATACTGCTTCGAGTGAGACTGCAATGTACGCTATGCAGATTGTTTCCCAAAGGGCCAACAATTAGGGTTTTGTTGGTTGGCGCGAACAACTCTAAACCTGGGTTAGGCCCCCTTAAGCTAATAGGAGAACAAATCTAATTTTTGCGTTGACTTTTTGATTGGGATAGATTGACCATCCATTGACCAACTTTGGCTTGATCTTTTGACTTGGTTTGACTTGCAAATTTTCAATTTTTGGAGGTTGAATTCATTGGGCAAAAGACGACACTTTTTTGGGAAGTTTGACTTGGGTTGACGACAAACCTTTGATTGGAGTTTAACTACAAGCCTATTCTATCCTTTGACTGAACTTTTGATAACTATTTTGACTGAGGTTTGACCAGCAAAGAAGGTTGAGTTGTTTGATTGTTCACTAAGCTCATTTGGAGGAAGTTTGATTGTTGACTTGTGGACTAGTTAGGGCATCTTTGATTGTTGTTGACTTTGACCAGAATTGCAGATTTGACTCGACCAAATTTGACTTTTGGGATCATCTCTTGGATATTGGTTGGTTGAATTTTGGATAGTCAAAGATTTGACTTTGACTCTTTATTGTGTTGGAAATATTGAGAGGGGAGATGAATAAGTATTTCTTAGCAATTAGCACTTTATTAATTGTTTTCATATCAATAGTTAATCTTCAACAATATTATGATTATTTAGTATCAGATATCAAAACAATAGACAACACCATACAACAATGCATAAAGATAAAACAGTGGACACAAAATTGTTTAGGTGGAAAACCCCCTCCAGATCAAAAACCACTGAACACTTCTTAGTAATTGTCTTCTCCTCCTATTTAAAGAAAAGTAATTACATCAAGTTTTCAACAACCACTGAAGGAGGCTCCAACCCTGTGATTTACAAGCTACAACCTGAAGGACACTACTACACCCTAATAACCTGCTGCAACCAGAAGGACGCCCTAACACCCTGTAAAGTCAAGCCACAACCTAACAAGTGCACTGTAATGTTCCTAATAGAAATTTTACAGTGATAACCAAAGACATGTAATAAATA
The DNA here is from genome assembly GCA_031772625.1 of Pinus tabuliformis. Taxonomy (NCBI): domain Eukaryota; kingdom Viridiplantae; phylum Streptophyta; class Pinopsida; order Pinales; family Pinaceae; genus Pinus; species Pinus tabuliformis. The sequence goes on along the minus strand of CM062820.1, from coordinate 1,404,194,140 downwards.
CAACACATAAAATTTTCAGTAAACACCCATAAGACAGAAAATGCTCCTAAAATGCCAAAATGGGCAATTGTATTTATATTGAGTTGTTCGAGTACGATAGGAAATAGAAAGAGTGCACCTAAGATTGCATAAGGCAATATACAAGCCTTAAGTGATCAATATGTCAATGCCCAATTGTTGTAGAAATTTGTCCTCCAGAAATTTGTGCTGGCCCAATTTTTCTGCATTGTTGGCTGTCCTGAGACCCTGATCCAACCCCTCAAATCTGCACAGAAAATTCTTTAAAATTAGGACTGGAATCCTTGCCAAAAACCCAGAAAAACCAAGAAAGGGTTTTCTCTGGTTTTGACCCTCAAAATTCGGCCCCAAATAGCTTGGCCCTTCTCCACAACCAAAAAATATCACATGTAGCAGAGAATGATGTTTGTTGCTCCCAAATTGACAGGAAACTCCCCATAATGATCCTCCAACCAAAATCTGAGAAACCCAACTCCTCAATCCTCTACCCAAGACTCCATTCACTTGACCCCCACAAGTCACTGCGCATGCTTGTAGGTGATGACACAGTCTCTACACCCAAAAATTCATACTGTGTGAGGGGCTCTCTCTCCACCTGCAAATCCTCCTCCTTTACTTGGAATTTGGTCAAGGAACACCCCAGCAACAATGTAATTTCCAGCCCTGCACCAATCTCCCTCAATGACTACATGGCTCTTCTTTCTGTGTCCCAGCTAAACCAGAATGGCGTAGTGCTATGTGATGCCTCTCCTAGCCTCCAAACAAAGATAGAAATCCTTCTTAGGGTGGCACTCAAGGTCCACCGAAGAAAAGGTTGAGCTTCGCTCCTTGGGAAGCTCTTGTGCTAAACAACACTTGTAACTCAACTGAACAACTAGAGTCACAATTGATAATCAAAATGTCAAAAGCCCCAAATGATGCTTCTCTCCACTTATTTATACTTGTTGGTCCTTGGTCTGATGTGGATCCCTCCTATGATTTCAGCCTCCCTTAGTAAATTCAAATACTCTACTAAGCGGTGTGTATTATTTGTGGGCGGGTGGCCCCCACATTCCACTAAAAAGCTCTTCGACCCACTTTTCCCAAGTCTTGCCTCCAAAATTGACAAAATTTACAAAACTGGGTTCTCTTACCTTATAAAATATTTAGGAAGGGACATTACAGTCCTCCCCTCCTGGATGTTGCAATATTTGTTCACTTTCCCATGTAGCATCCTCTTCCGACAAATCCTTCCACTTGACCAAATTCTTTCTGATTACTTGGTTCCTCAATCTCCTCTCCCAGGTCTCCAATATGGACTCTGATGTCAAAACTAAATGCCCCTTATAATCCAAGGATGGAAACTTATTTGTTGTTGTAACCTGTTGCCCCAACACCTTTTTCAGGCATGAGACATGGAACACATTGTGGATACGTCTCTCTGAAGGTAGCTCCAACTCATAAGCCACAAATCTGAATCTTCTAATCACCTTGTACAGCCCCTAAAATCGTGGTCGAAGTTTTTTTGCCCCCTTCTACTTTAGTGAAGATTGTCTATAGGGCTACAAACGTAGGTAGACCATGTCCCCTACCTCAAACTGCCTCTCCACCATATCCTTATCAGCGCACACCTTATGTTGATTTTGAGCCACTTGTAATCTGTTCTTAAGAGCTCGGAAGATCTCTTGACTCTCTTGAACCCAATCCTTTTCCCCTGGGGCCCTGTTATCTCCAAACATCATATCAAAAAAGAAAGTGCATCATATCCATAAAGTGATCGAAAACGAGACATACCAATCAACATGTGATAAGTGGTGTTGTAGCAGAACTCTCCTAGATGAAGCCACTTTACCCATGCTCTCTGTTGCCCCGTCACGTAGTTGCATAGGTACTCTTCCAACCACTTGTTCACGATCTTGGTCTGCCCATCTTTCTATGGGTCATAGCTAGTGCTGTTCGTAATCTCTATCCCCACCAACCGAAAAAAATCTTGCCAAAAAGCCCCCATAAATATGATGTCCTTGTCACTAAAAATGGTCTTGGGAAGACCATGTAATTGGAAAACCTCTTAGAAGAACAACTCGGCCAGCTGGAAAGCTAAAGATCACGATGAGATGGCGAAGAAATGGGCAAACTTGGTCAATCTGTCGACCAAAACATAAATGCAATCTTGCCCCTATGCAGCTGGGAGCCCTGTGATAAAGTCCATGGACACACTCTCCCACTTCCTCTCAGGAATGGGAAGTGGTTGTATAAACCTGCGGGATGTGACAACTCTACCTTGTTCCTCTAACAATCTACACACTCCCGCACGTGTGTTAGCACATCTCCCTTTAGCCCCCGACATGAGAATCTCTCCCTAATGACACGATATGTATTGAGGAACCTAGGGTGTCCAGCTAAAGGGGAATCATGGGCTCCCTGCATAATTCTCTCCTTGAGATGTGATCCAAGCACCAAGTATATCTTGTCCTTGTAGTAGATCACGTCATCCATCACCCGAAATTGGTCATCCCTGTGTGTGCCATCCAGAATCTCGCAAGCCTACCTGTCTTTCGAGTAATCGACCAAAAGTTGAGCCTTCCAATCATGAGTAACGTCCATCAAAGATAATATTGCGGGTCTTCGGGAAAGTGTATCTTCTACCAGATTGTGCTTCCCCTTAACGTACTCAATCTTAAAGTCATAGGCCTGGATCTTGCTCACCCACTTCTGTTGCCACTCCTCCAATGGCTATTGCTCCAAGAAAAATCGAATATTGTTGCGGTCAGTCTTCACTTTGAATCAGTTCCCCACCAGATAATGTCCAAACTTGCTCAATGCATACATCACGCCCAGAACGTCCTTGTCATAGACAGAGTACAACCGCTAGTGGGGTAGCAGTTTCCTGCTCTCAAATGCAATAGGATGGCATCCCTGCGTCAACATGGCCCCAACTCCCTCCCCAGAAGCGTCACACTCCAGCAGAAACGGTTGTGTGAACTCTGGCAAAGCCAAAATGGAACAACTTCTCATCACCTTTTTGAGGCGCTCAAAGGCCACCTATGCCACATGCGTCCACTCCAAAGCCCCCCTTTTTGTTAAATCGATGAGGGGTGCTGAGCTGTGAGAATCCCCTCACGAATCTCTTGTAGTATGTGAAAATTCCTAGGAACCCTCTCAACTCCATCACATTCCTGGGTGTGGGTCACTCCAAGATGGCCCTGACCTTCTCCTGGTGTACTTTCATTCTGTCCTCCCCAATCACATGCCCCAGGTACAACATCTTTGTTAGTCCAAATTCACATTTGGACGACATCTCCACATACAACTGTTGCTCCTCAAGTATGCGAAGCACTACCTCCAAATGTTGAAGGTGCTCCTCCCAAGTTCAGCTATATATGAGTATGTCGTCAAAGAAAATAAGGACAAAGCGCCTCAACTTCCCATAAAACATGTGGTTCATACACGATTGAAATGTAGCTAGGGCATTGGTTAGCCCAAAGGGCATCACCAAGAACTCGAAAAGTCCATAGTGGCAACAAAAGGCAGTCTTGGGGATGTCCTGCTCCCTCACCCGTATCTGATGATACCCTGAGCACAGATCTATCTTAGAGAAGTATTTTGCTCCTCTAAGCTCATCCATCAACTCGTCAATGTGCGGGATGGGATATCGATTCTTCAGTGTCTTCTTATTGAGGGCCCTGTAGTCAATGCACATGTGTAGTGTCCCATCCTTCTTCTTCGCCAACACGATGGAAGAAGTGAAGGGACTCAAACTAGGCCTAATGTGACCCAACCTCAACAGCTCTTAGAGAGCCCTCTCTATCTCATCTCGATAGGCCTTTGGGTGCCTATATGGGGTGGTGATGACTATGTTCACCCCATCCTCAAACTCAATAGTTTGCTCAAACCCACGATCTGGTGGTCTGCTAGGTGGGATATCCCCAAAATCCCCTTGGTGCCTCTCCGACAAGGCCAGTATGTCTAGATACATAGGTTATTTCGAAGCCCCTGTCTTCGAGATCCTCAACTCCACTGCCCACTATATGTCCCCATGTTGTAGATCTGCCTCCATCTGGTGAGCTAAAATTTTCTGGGGTGGATAAGAGTGCATTCCCCTCAATAGTACTAGCTTCCTAGCTGGCCCCATAAACTCCATATCTAACTTCTTCCAGTCAGTGGTGACCCTTCCCAATGAATACAACCACTGGACACCCAACACCACGTTGGTGTTTGGGACATCAACTACCAAAAAGTGATCAGTGAGCGAGTAGTTCTCCATATTCACAATGAACCTCGGGACATACATCGTGCACTGCATGGTCCAGTCTCATGGCACTAGTACGAAGAACCCCTCAAATATCTCTGTCTGAATGCCCTTACGCTCCACCATCTAAGCGTTAATAAAGTTGTTGGTGGCCCCATTGTCTACTAGGACTGACACTCGTTTCCCTTATACTGTCCCCCTGATCCTAAGTGTCAAGTTCTGCAGCACTCCCCAAAGTGAAGCAAGGACCCCCCTGGATGGGGCAAACGGTCCTCCTTTAGGTGGTGGTGGTGGCCCTCCTGATGACTATCCTCCCTCATCTCCCTGCTCTGATCCCATCTCAAACTCCTCATCTAGCTCACTATCTGAATACACCTCAATGAAATGGGCCTTGCCCTTGGTGCACTTGTGTCGGGGTGCCCAAGGCTCCTAGCACATGAAACAAAACCTCCTCCCACTAAGGTATCTCTGGGTCTCCTCATCCATCTGGCCACATCCCCCGTCCCTCTGAGGTGGTCTAGTGTCTCGGTTCCCCTGTAGGGTCGTGGGCATAGTGGGAGAAAACGCTTGGGTCTTGGGCACTGCATCAATCATATCTCGAGTCCTGGAGATATCATCTGTAAGTGATGGGTTTGTAAGACCTCACCCAACCACGCAAAGGCTCAACAAGCCCCTCCACAAATAGCATGCTCAGTCAGGCCTCTGAGATATTTGTCACCATCACTACTAGTCTCTACAACTCTGTAATGTAAGCCTTTTTGTTGCCAGTCTGCCTTAGATGGGCTAATTCCCTAAAATGAAACTCTGAGACTTTCCTCTCACATCTCTTCAGCAGCCTCCGGGTGAACTCTGTGTAAGAGGTGATATGGATGTGTCCCAATGTGATTAGCCCATCATACCACCCTTCCTGGGCATCCCCCTCCAAATGAAGTGTAGCGAACCATATAGCATCGATTTCCCGCATGGGGTTCAGGTGGAAATATGTATCTAACATCTGAATCCAAGCCCTAGCTGAACTCTTGGTCGACCCATCAAAGTTAGGGAGTGTAACCTTCCTTACTATCTTCTACACATCTTGGTTAGATGGTCCCCCTCTGTAGTGTGCTCCATCCCCTGTAGTACATCTCTCGTTCAACTGTATTTATTCCCCAAAAGACATCACCCGCTTAATCCAGGCATCCAGTCCCTCATAGTCATCCATACCAGATGCAACTGAGTTGATCAAATCTACAACCGGGTATGGCTCACTCTCTAGCTTTGGCTCATCCACAAAGTGAGGCATAGTGGGACAACCAAACTGCCCATGCTAGGGAGAATGTGGATGATGATAAGTACGACTACCCCCTCTTGCTCTAGAACCTCCATCGCCATGAGGCTCCCCCTCTGACCTTCCATCCAGCTGCAACCCCATCATGAGTTTCCCTTGTCTTAACATCTTCTGATTGGTTCTCAACAACTCCTCCAAAACACGATTCTGGCCCAATTACCTAGGTTTCTCATTGTCCTCTTGGTTTTCCATTCCACTTCTAATATTCTCAACTTCAGTGTCCGAAAATGGATCTAGGTCTCCTTCTCTACCTTGACCCCTGCCTATGCCTCTAACACAGCCTCTATGGAAAACCAAGCCTTGATATCTAGGTGGCATCATCTGCTCCTATCCCCACCTTGGCCAAGAACATGCTTTGATACCGTTGTAATGTTCCTAATAGAAATTTTACTGTGATAACCAAAGACATGCAATAAATACAACACAAAAAAAAAAATCAGTAAACACTCAAAAGATAGAAAATGCTTCTAAAACACTAAAATTGGAATTTTTTTTTAATATTGAGTTGTTGGAGTACAATAGGAAATTTAAAGAATGCACCAGGGCGTACACAAGCCAAGCTACAAGTCTCAAGTGGTCAATATGCCAATGCCCAATTTTTGTAGAAATTCGTCCTCCAGAAATCTGTGTTGACCCAATTTTTCTACATTGCTGGCTATCTTGAGACCCTGATCAAACCCATCAAATCTACCCAAAATATTCTGTAAAATTAGAACTAGAATCCTTGCCAAAAACCCAAAAAAAACCCAAAATGGGTTTACTCTAGTTTTGACCCTCAAAATTCGACCCCAAATAGCTTGGCCCTTCTCCACAACCATAAAATATCACCTATAGGAGAGAATGATGTTTGTTGCTCTCCAATTTCTAGGAAACTCCCCACAATGATCCTCCAACCAAAATATGAGAACCCAACTCCTCGATCCTCAGCCCAAGACTCCACTCACTTGACCCCCACAAGTGACTGTGCAAGCTTATAAGTGATGATGCAGTCTCTATGCCCAGAAATCCGTACTGCGTGAGGGACTCTCTCTCCACTTGAAAATCCTCCTCCTTTACTTGGAATTTGGTCAAGGAACACCCCAACAATAATGTAATTTCCAGCTCCCGCACCAGTCTTCCTCAATGATTGCATGGCTCTTCCTTCTGTGTCACAACTAAACCAGAATGGCGTAGTGCTATGTGATGCCTCTCTCCCAGCCTCCAAACAAAGATAGAAATCCTTCCTAGGGTGGCACTCAAGGGCCACCGAAGAAAAGGTTGAGCTTCACTCCTTGGGAAGCTCTTATGCTAAGAAACACTTGTAACTCAGTTGAACAACTAGAGTAATAATTGATAATCAAAATGTCAAAAGCCCCAAATGATTATTCTCTCCACTTATTTATACTTGCTGGCCCTTGCTCTCATGTGGGTCCCTCTTATGATTTTGACCTTCCTTAGGAAATTTGAATTCTCTACTAAGTGGTGTGTATTATTTGTGGGTGGGTGGAATCCACATTCCACTAAAATTCTCTTTGACCCACTTTTCCTAGGCCTTGCCTCCAAAATTTGCCTTTAGACCAAAATCGACAAAATTTACAAAATTGGGTTCTCTTACCTTAAAAAATATTTAGGAAGGGAAATTACAACACTGTGTTTATGAGTTTCCCTCGGAAGGATGCTTCGTATCCTTGTAATTTATCATCCCTAACTAAAAGGATGCCCCAACACTCTGTACAGGATACAACCTGCTCTAACACCACCCTGCCGCCCTAAACTATTCTCAAGCCACAACCTGAAGGTGACTCCAATCATCTGCCCTGCGCCACTCTTCCATCATGAAGAGTCAGCAGACCATGTTTCAAAATTTTCAAACTAGATCCCCCTCTTCCTATGTATATGAAGATAGTAAATAAGAGAATGTTGCTCTACTTAAAATGAATACCATGTCAAGCCCTGCAACTACATTGTTGATCACATTATATAATCCTATTCAACCTGCACAACCCTGCTCAATTTGACCATTGCACAATCAAACAAATCACTACATAATGTTGCACATCAAAACTCACTGCTTAATTGTACATCATTGTCACTACTCAACAACACATCACTGGCAATGCACAACTGCACATCACTGAGAATTGTACATCATTGTGGCTACCCAAACTAATATTGTCACTACACTTCTCAAGAATGAATAATCGTCATAGGCTCATAAGAAAATTGCCACATCATTAAACCAATCACATTATAATGTTGCAAGTGTCGAATACAAGTGTCTGAGAATGGCACAATCCCAGATGCCACAGGTCATCCCTATGACCTGCTACCACTACTTTCAAGCTTTTCCCACAGAGAGCTACCAACATATGTGCTATAGGGATTAATGCACGAGGTATTGTGGTGGTGATACCCTCAAGGATTTTCTCGAGATCCTTGGCAGACAGTCAGATTAGCTGTTGTTGGCCCAGATATACATGCACACATCCATATTAGTAAAATGATAATCAAAGTAAGAAGAAGGATTGTTACCTTAGATCTTGGTGTGGTGTTGTTGGAGAATGCAAAGTAGCGAAGTGGAAGACCCCACAGCTAGCTCCTGGATCAATACCTAAACATAAACAAGACGAGGTGTAATATCACAACATATAACTTTAATAAACAATACAAGAATACATAGGGATATCTAACTGCATACATCTAAGTTACTCATAATCATTATCGTTGCATAAACATGTAAATAAATCACAATACCAATGCCATGGAGTGGACAACACAACTACAGGTCTATATTAATGATAGAAAGAGTGATTACAACCATTCATTGCATCAAGCTTCCCTTACTCCTCCAACTCCTCTCTCTCCCTCTCTCTTCTTAACCTCTTGAAGAGCCAATGTCTAATACAAGCTTCGACAGTCAATAGGCAATCCTTTCAATACTTTCAACCTCTTTCACAATGGCCCTAGCCTCAAATATATAGCTTGAGAGGATAATCCTTGCCAAATATTTCATGAGTTCTTTTGGGCAAAAGTTGAGATGCTTCAATGCTTTATCGCTCTTTCCCTATTTGTAGACTCCGTTAGGAATAGAAATTCCTCAAACAGGTCGAATCTGGATGTTTCCCTGCTTTATGGGCTGACATATGAGTGAATATAGGGATATTATTCAGTCAACTCGCTCCTTTGACCTCCAGAAACTCACTAAAGTTGACTAACGCACACACTAAGGTAACACAGAGAGTTACCCTAGGGACTAACACACCTGATGCATGGCTAGGAAGCTTTATAAAGCACCTTGCTAGTTCCTGGAGAGCGTTAGCTTAGAAAATAGGCCTGTGAACTTGGTCAATCTTTCAGTCATCTTGCCCTTTTCCTCTGAGCTAATGAGGAGGTCATTTTATTGTGTAACAGATGCCCCCTAAAGTGTGAGATCAGAGATAGAGACGATGACCAAAATACTTTATAACTGTCGTGTTCTTGGAAAAAGAGAGAGGGGATTAGAGTTTCGGGATACGAGAAACCTGATACAACACATATATATAAAAAAAATCTAAAATCATGTCCTGAGTCGGGCATTCTCGCGCTCAGTAGCTATGTTAGAGAGATTTTTCAACAAAGCTATATGACGATCATGTCCACCGATAAGCACAACGTGGAACTTGTGTCATAATAAGATCATTCTGATGAGTTGTCTTTAAAATATAATATATGCAGCTTGGGAGAGGAAACAAAGCTAAGTGATGTAAGCCTCTACCCAAGGTCTTGATTTCCTCTTCACCTTAACAACATATTTCGATACATGTGAATAAAGGCATTGAGGTCGAACTTGTACGAAATCATCTGATTACAGTCAATAATGGAGACTATTAACAGACGTGAGGATGGCCACCGATAATGATGATGGTCTCCAAGATGCACAGTATAATCTAACGAGTGTGAATAATGTTTTTGTCGTTGAACACTCATAAAATCATTTAACTAGGAGCCAATAATGAAAACCCCTGACCAAACACAAGGTAACCTGCCACTAATGTCTACAAGTTCCGAGGCACTAAAGTGTTTCTGGGTTTGCTTCCTAGATAGTGTTGAAGTCGATAGGAAGAGACCTGTCGAAAGGTAGGAAATAATGTTCCCTACATAAGTCGACACGAAATGGGACAAGAATGATTGTTTTTTGAAGAATAGTTTGAGCATTGGGTCGAATCGACAGAGGGAATGATGGAAGAATATGTTTGATGGTTTGATGGAGAAAACATAAGATAAAGGGATCCCTTGAACAATAGAAGGCACGACACAAAATGTTTAATGATGCGGCACTAGACTCATGAACACCAAAGAGTGTTAGGATACAGAGATGCAAGAACATCAGGGTATATAGGCTAAACTCATACGATGGTAAGGTTCATTTTGAGAGGCCGTCACAAAGAAGGTTTTGCTGAGAGAGTGCCATGTTCAAGGGAACGAAAACTGCCAAAAAACTCTTTTCAAAATAATAACATAAGCAATTGTATTTTCCAATTTCCCCATCTGGTTAATTTAATGAGTCTAGACGAGTAAACTTGGTGGTATTTTCATATTTCGAGAGTCTCAAAAGATCGTAAAGAGCGACTCCAGGGGGGTCCCTTTGTCATAGTTGTTAATCGGGTGAGACAAAGGTTTATTAGTATACCCAAAATGGTTCATTTTCCGTAAGTTAGTCTACTAAGTCCGATAAAGAGATAAACCTATGTTCAATAGATGTTTGCCTCATTTTGTTACGAGTACGAGGGGATGGAGTAAACTCAATATTCATCGTGAAATTTTAATGAGTCATGTGACGACAAACTCAATAGATCTTCATCAAATTTCAAAGAGTCAAATGAAGAAAACCCTGGGTATCTTTTTCAGTTTAATGAGCAAGGAAAAAGAGGTAAAATAACTGCTCATGCCTTCTTCGTAGATTTAACGATCCTAAAGAAGGGAAAAAATCGGGATTTTTCAATTTAAGAGCGAGAAATAGTCCCAAAAAAGAAAGCGCTCATACTATCATCGTAGGAGTTTTACGAGCCCGATGACGAAAACTCGGGGTTTTTTCAATTTTACGAGTGAGAAAAAGTTCTTCAAAAGAATGTTCGGAGCTTCTTCATAAGTTTTTAACGAGCCCAAAGATGTAAGTCGGGGTTTTTTCAATTTTATGAGCGATAAAAAGTCCCTAAAAATAATGCTCAGGCTATCTTTTTCAGTTTAATGAGTTAGAAAAGGAGAGAAAAGGAGTTGCTCAGATCTTCTTCATAAGATTTTAAAGAGCCTGAAGAAGTAACTCAGGAATTTTTCAGTTCAGGAGCAAGAGAAAGTCCCCAAAAGAACATGCTCATATCTTCTTTGTAGTAGTTTAATGAGCCCAAAGAAGTAGACCCGAGGTTTTTCGCATTAATGAGCAAGAAATATACCATGAAAAAAATGCCTGACCTTATTTGTGGTAGTTTAACGAGCCTGAAGAAGGAGACTCTATGCTTTTTCAAATTACGAGCAAGAAAAATACCATAAAAAGAATGCTCGACCTTCTTCTTAATCTCATGCTTGACAATAGAATGGTCTATGCCTTGCATTTCCTCATAAGACCAAGGGAAAACATCACGGAAATCCTTAAAAGGGTAGGTGAAGCTCGCAATTTCCTCAAGATTGCAGTCGACTCCAATCTGAATATCTTCCATGATGCCTGTCTTGAATGAGATATCAATGAGAATTATCATTGAACGATTGCCCATGTTCCCTTCTGAATCCAAAGTTTGGACATTTTTATAACTTGAGGAAATGATCTCAGGTGGTTCAAAGGACAGGATTTGTATAGGGGTCGCGTCTAAATCGGATATTGAAACGCAATAGTGAGAGTTTTTGTTGGCTTAGGGGGTCCTGACCCAAGTTCAGAGTTAGTTGCGCCAACCAACAAAACCCTACACTACTGGCCCTTTCAGCAACAACCCACGTAGCGCAGGCTACAGTCTCACCCGAAGCAGTATGGGGGGATGCAAGAACCAAGTTTCTGCATCCAGAGACTAGTGTGATGTCTTCCAGTGCCTTGGATCTGCCTTCGCGCAGATCAATAAACTCTTAGGGCATGTTACTGCAACTATGTTAAAACAACCTTCAGACCTTTGCAAAGGCCTATGATCAGTCCTTGCGGACCTTTAACAGTCGATTTACCTACTTACACGCATCAGAAAGCAATCCTAAATTGGTGTTCACGCAGATCTACTTAAGTCGTTAATAAACATAAGAGGAATCACCAGAGTCTTCGTGAAAGTATTTAAACATGCATTGCGTACATTATTAAGACTTATTCAAGAGAATCACATAGCATTCAATCAATATTTCATAAAGCAAGTCATTCATCAGTGGCATATAACATAAATAGACATGAATAGAAATACTCAATAATTCTTCAGAAACTTGTCTTTATTGATCTCAATTCACAGATTACAGACTCAAACTGCCCTACGCACACAGCTGCAGGGGTCTGCGCACTCAGCTGCAGACTCTACCTAGGCCTCCGCACACTCAGCTATAGAGCCTTTCTTTCTCTATCTAAGTGCAGGAAGTAGAGCCTTCTTGCCCTAGCTTCTTTAATCAACCCAATTCCTTATCTTAGTTCCACCTAGTTACCTCTTCCTTTCGCTAAGACTCACTATTTATAGACTTTTTTCATACAATGCCATGGTCTGCGGACCATGGGTGAATCTCAAAAACCGACTCAAAATTTATCCAAAACAAGGGGCTAAGCCCCTTTGACTCCTAATCATCTACGCACTCTGCATCCACAAATCACGGAGACTTTACATTATTTACAAAATTGTACCAAAATTTGGGTTATCTTAACCCCAAACTAACCCAGGGGACCCCATCCCAACAGGACCCCAACACAAAGATTGTGACTTGTCCTTGAGTCACTCTGCTGGCACCGTGATCTTACTGCGAAGATCCCTAGTTCCACTTGGATCACTGCAACTTCAGCAGCGCTCTGTGTTGCTGCCTGTCAAACCTCCTCGACCAATTTTTCAGTGGTTGGTCCTACTGCTAGCCTCATCGTCCGCTGCATCTGCCGCTGTCCTTAAACTTATCTTGAATGGATATCGTGATCTGATAAGCCTCATCCATCCAAGGATGTAAGCTGGCCTTTAGCAAGGCCTCTTTCTTTTGCGCTTCCTCTACCTGTGCCAGTAGCTTCTTTCCTTCCTGTAACTTGGAAAGGCGTTGCGCTGGTGCTAAGGTGCGTATAGTCGCCCTGACCTCATCATATTGGTGTTACATCTCCCTTACCTTTGTGTTCAATGTTTACAGGTTCAGATCCTCCTACAGATTGGTTAATAGCTCCATAGCCTGATCAAACAGTGTCACACAGTTAGTGACTGTGGTATCCAAGGTAGCCATGCCTTCCTTAATTGCGACTCCGCGCTACTCCCGGACCTCAAGCAAAGTTGTGGGTTGCAACTTTAACTGTAGCTCTGCAATCTTCATATTGAACTCGAAAGTGACTCGTCCAACTTCTGCTATAGCCTCACACACATGAATGACTAATTTTCTGACTTTGGCTTCAAGTTGTGAATCCTCCGGGATGTGAAATTCAGGCACTATCTTACATGTCTCCGCTATTGTTGACTCCAGACTTGAACTACGCGCCTGTAGTGCCTCCTTTTCCTTAAGAGCCTGTGTCTTTTCAACGAACATTTGTTCATTGTTGACTTTGTACTCACTGATTTGGTTGAGGGCACACTGCTCCTTGCTTCTCTGTTGGACCGACATGCATAATTTATAGGGGCTTTTGAATTCGAATCCGACCATTCCCCCAAAATTTTGATAATAAATGTTGTTTTGGCAGTAGATCTTCAAAGATTTTTTTCCTTAATTACCGCCACCCTGCTCCTCTTAACCGTTTTCTAGCTGTCAAGTCATGAATAGTAACTCCAACGATCATTTTCCTGTTGGGCTGCAGGGTACCTTCCTTTTTGGCGCAACTTCCTAAGTGCAGTTCCACTGATTGTATCTTCGTCACTCTCCGTGTAGCCTGCTTGCTACGTTGTCCACCAAGCCGGTCTTTGTAGTTCATTGTCCCGCGCTCCCTTGCAATTGCCAAGAGCACTAAGACTATCCTACTTCCATATAGTCATTGTGCAGGATCCCCTGTATACAACTTCAATCTGCTCCCATTCACTCTTCCCAGGAAGGGTTCCCCATTTAGCTTCACGAGTTGAACTGCGCTTCCATCTGTAATTTCTTTGAAAATATACGGCCCTAACCAATGCATCTGGGATTTACCTGGAAATTTAATGAATTTACTATCATATAATAGGCCAAGATCGTTTACCTTGAATGTGTGAAACCTGATATGGTGATCATGCCATGCTTTTTCGCGTTCCTTTCGGATTTGTTGATGGAATCCTGCCACAAATCGATCTTCTTCGAACTCCATCAGCTGCGTGAGCCGTTCTTCCAAGGTCTCACGATCTGCCATATCCGTCAAAGCTGCTATGCGCAGACTAGGCACAATGTATTCCATCGGCATTATGGCTTTGACCCCATATACTAATCTGAACGACGTTTTCCCTGTCAGCTTCTTACAAGTAGTCCTATAAGCCCAAAGTACTGCAGGTACGTGCACATCCCAATCATTCTGCTGCGTGTTGCAGATCTTCGTCAACGTTGTCTCCAAAATCTTGTTAAAGGATTCAGCGATTCTGTTTTCCTGTGGGTTATATGGTGTACTCTTCTGATGGTAGACCTGGAATTCCTCAGTCAATGCACTGATTGTTTCATTCAAAAAGTACGTACCCTGTCACTCATCAACACTTTCGGGTAGCCAACTCTGGTTAAGACATATTCAAACAAGAATTTTGTTGTCGTAGCCCTTGTAAAATCCTCAACAAATTGTGCTTCTGCCCATCTGGTTAGATATTCCGTCACAGTGATAATATAGCGTGCACCCGTTTTCTTTCCAGGGGGTTGAATTGGCCCCACAAAATCAATCGCCCACTTCTCAAAGAGTTGCAAAGATACTGGAGGGTGTAGTGGTATCTCATCTCTTCGCAATGGTCTATTGGTTCATTGACAGGCATCACATGCCTTACAGTATGCCTTGGAATATTTAAACAATAAGAGGGAGCTAAAACAACTAGATAGATATCAGGGATTAGTAGCTCAGGATCGGAAGCCTGCCAGTTTCCAGGAGGAAGCTCAACATCAGGTTTGGCTAGATGCAATGGTAGAGGAGTACAACTCCATAATGGTGAATGATGTCTGGGAGGTAGTGCCAAGGCCTCAAGACAGACTAGTAGTAGGTTCGAGATGGATCTACAAGATCAAATACGCTGCAAACGATAGTGTTGAGAAATACAAGGCCAGGTTTGTGGTTAAGGGGTATGCTCAAAAGGAAGGAATTGGCTACGAGGAGACCTTCGCCCCAATAGCCAGGTATACATCTATTAGGACCGTGATATCTCTTGCAACTCAGATGTGGTGGGAGATTCATCAGATGGACGTCAAAACGGCTTTTCTAAACGGGGTAATAGAAGAAGAGGTATACATTGAACAACTAGAGGGCTTTGAGACACATGAGAAGAAGTCTCATGTACGCAGATTGAAGAAAGCCTTGTATGGGTTGAAACAGACCAATGTTGCACGAAGCGGGGGTGAAGCAGAAGCGTTTTTTGGAAGCGGGGACGCGGAAGCGTCATTTTCCAAAAATCTAGGAAGCGAAGCGTCCGCGGACGCGTCCGCTATATATATATATATATATAGATATATATTTATATTTTTTGCATTTATACTCAAAACAAACATCCCAAATACCAAATTAATTGTAGAAGACATGAAAACATGCATATTTTTGCATAAATCAAGATAGATATAACATCCATTGTACATTAATGATTAATTATTCGAACATCAACCATTTAGATGCATCAACCATCTAGAATCTAGATTCTTCTCCTCTTGTCTAGCCTTTGCCTCTGCCTCGATTGTCTAGGGATATTAGTCAACATTGCCCAATTTTGATCAAACTACCTAATTCAAGACTTAAAATATGGTAGAAAAAGCTTAACATGCTTGATCGATGATTTTGACTTGATTGAAAGGTAATTTTTTGCTAAGGGTGTGCTGCGTGACAAAGGAGTTCAACAATTAACACCACCAACACTAGCGTACATATAGGGCTTGGTGCTCTTGATTAAATGCTAATCGCATACTTTCATACTTGATATAATCTAATGAAATGCCACAATCCCATTGATCCTGAATTCCTGAAAACTATTAAGTCTGCTGAATTTTGAATAGGATATGAAATTCTATTTTCTCCATATGAAGTCCAATGAGGCTGGAACCACTCTCAAACATCCTGAGTCATTTCATGGTAATGTTAAAAATTTAAGTAAAATGATGAAAATAAAAAATAAAGGAGAATGTCACTTTTACTTAAAGAATTTAACATTACCATGGGGAGCATCTACTATATTTATATTTTTTTTGCCTTCATACATCACCCTAACCCAAGGTGGACCCACTCCCAACAAGCAAACACACCTAAAATTTAAAAAAAAATTAAAAAAAAACGATTTTCTAAACGCTTTTCCGGAAGCATATGGGAAGCGTACGCTTCCTCCTCCGAAGCACCACGCTTTCGATGCCTGAAGCGTGTACAAAGTGCGCTTCGGCGCTTCGGAAGCAGCGGTTCCATACCACGCTTCCAAATTTCCAGAAAGCGACAAAAAATTCGGGCCAAGCTTCCTAAGCGCTTCCGTACGGGACGCGCTTCGGGGCTTGGAACAGTGGGGGGGAGGGGTGGTGCTTCGTGCAACATTGAAACAGACACCTAGAGCATGGTATGGTCGAATCGCTGGCTATTTGCAAAAGATGGGATTTGTCAAGAGTGACGTGGATCTGAATCTCTACTATCTGGTTATAGAGAATGAACCACTAATCTTAGTATTGTATGTGGATGATCTTTTTCTGACAAGATCATCCAAGCTCATTGGGACTAATGCATTACTTCCTAGGGTTCAAAGTTTGGCAGCAGAAGGGAGCAATCTTCCTTGGGCAAGGGAGGTATGCTACAGAAATCCTGAAAAGATTCAGGATGGAGGACTGTAGACCCATGGTTACTCTAGTGATCACCAACTAGAAGAAGATTGATGCATCAGAAAACAAGGATGTTGATCCCACCCTATACAAGCAGCTCATAGGGTCCCTGATGTATCTGGTCAATACCAGGCTTGACATTTGCTACACTGTCAACAACCTCAATCAGTTCATGGTGGAACTGAAGAGGGCACACTAGGCAGCAGCCAAACACGTTCTCAGGTTACAGGGAATAGTCGATTATGGACTCTTGTAAACCAGGGGTAAGTTACTAAGGATATCAAACTTAGTAGATTTACTGATGTAGATCGAAGAAATTTCAACCCCCACTCCGATTATCAGTTTTCCTTATCACTCCATGCATTTAGTTTTAAATCCAAGGATGATAAAAATTCTAAAATCTGGAAATGTTAATATTTTTCTGAAAACACAAATTTAGAGATTTTACAACTGTTGAAATTGCAGAAATAAAACACAACAAAATTATAACAGCCACACACAGAAAATAACACAGAGATTTTTGGTCAATGTGACCCTGGAAAAACCTCCTACAACTCTTGGGGAAAACCAGTTTGAGAGCTCTTCTTTATTTCTGAAAATGCTTTTACATAGAAACTGAAATACACAGTAAAAAATCTAGCGACCACAAATTACAACTTATCTCGATTTCTGTGTTTGAACTTTGCCTTGAAAATTGTGCCAATCAACAAACAGCCAAAACAAAAAATTTTGCAGCAATAAAACAACATTAAATGTTGTACGGCCAGCCTCGAAAAATGTGCCCAGAACTACTTGTCCCTCTTCCTCGATTTTTGTGCCTTTCTCCTACTGTACGATTTTTCCTTGGGATGCGTGCCAATAAACGCTGCTACCCAGATTCACTGAAATGTCTTCTTGTTGCTCTCCTCCATTTCCTCACTGCTCATAAACGCTGCTACCCAGATTCGCTGAAATGTCTTCTTGCTGCTCTCCTCCATTTCCTCACTGCTCATTAATTTTCTCCTTGCTCTCTCTTCTCTTTCTCTCAAATGCTCATGAAAGAACGAATGATCTTATCCTCTTCTCTTCTCCTTTTATTCTCTAAATGACCTTTTGGGTTACCCTAAGATCTAATGGCTGAGATTCATTTAGATCTAGGGATGAATAAATGTGCATTTAATTCTCACTTTCTATTTTTTAACTCACCCACTTAAATAAAGACCCACTTAGCATTTTATTTCCATAGTCACTTTTTCACTTTCTCATTCTTCATTCACTTTAATAAAGTCACCTTTAAATTAGAATGTAACTTTACCACTTATAAAGTCACTTTTAAATTAGAATGTGACTTTATCACTTATAAAGTCACTATTAAATTAGAATACAACTTTAGCACTTATAAAGTCACTTTTAAATTAAATTGACTTTACCACTTATAAAGTCACATTAGGAGAAAAGTAAAAAATAAATCTGGACACTTTTCCCTAAGCCAAAGATCAAAGCTTTAGGGAACCACTTGTCCTCCGGTACTTAAATTTTAACACTCTCTCTTATCGAGGAAAGTGTTCCTCACCACTACCATCTTGCCTCTGAAGTATAGATGCTTGCCGCGTGGTAAGGCTTTGGTGAAAATGTCCGCTACCTGCTCATTTGTGGAAATGTACTCAAGCTTGACAGCTCCCTTTTAGACATAGTCTCTAATGAAGTGATACTTGATCTCAATATGCTTTGACCTGTCATGAAAAACTGGATTCTTCGTGAGTTTTATGCAACTCTAATTATCACGGTAAATTACTGAAGGTCTCAATGCCTAACCAAATAGACCAAACAACATCTTGTGAAGCCATATGGCCTCACAACTAGCCAAACTAGCAGCCATATACTCTGCCTCAACTAAACTCAATGCAACTGACTGTTGTTTCTGGCTAATCCACAACACAACTGCCAAACCCAACCCAAAAAAACACCCAGAAGTACTCCTATCTGAAGCACAACCTGCCCAATCTGAATCTGTGTACCCTACTAGTCTCACTCCATCACCCTATCTATAATCCAGACCAAAATCCATTGTCCCCTGCAAGTAATGAAGAATGTGTTTTGCAACTACCCAGTGCACTCTCTTGGGCTCACACATGAACTATCTCATAGTGTTAACTGCAAAACATATAGCTGGTCGAGTGTTGACCAAATACATCAAACAACCAATCAACTGTCTGTATAGATTAGGATCCACCAACTCGAAATCAAAAGCGTGAATCTTCTTCCAGTTAGTGATCATAAATGAAAACATGAGCTTGCAGTCCTCCATGTGAAATCTGCTAAGAATATCCACAATGTACTTCCCTTGTCCCAGGAGGAAATGCCCCTCCTCCTGCCACACCTCCAATCCCATAAAATAATGCATCAAGTCGATATCCTTCATCTCAAACTCTGAAGCAAGATCTCTCTTGCAGCCCTCAATGAATCTCTCTGCACTAGTGATGATCAAGTCACCAACATACAACACCAGAATGAGAGGCTCCTCACCCACCACAATGAAGTATAGGTTCGGATCAGCCTCACTCTTTGTGAAACCCAACTGCTGCAAGTACGTATCAATCCTCGAGTACCAAGCTCTAGGAGCTTGCTTGAGGCCATAGAGTGTCTTTTTCAATCTGCATACATGGGACTCCTTCCCATGCACCTCAAAGCCCTACGGCTGCTCAATATAAACCTCCTCCTAAATGAAGCCATTGAGAAATGCAGCCTTCACATCCATCTGGTGGATCTTCCAAACCATCTCTGCTGCAATTGATATAATGGAGCAAATAGATGTACACCGAGCTATGGGAGCGAAGGTCTCCTCATAGTCAACTCGCTCTACCTGTGAGAATCCTCTCGCCACAAATCGAGCCTTGAACTTCTCGATGCTGCCATCTGCAACATGCTTTATCTTGTAGAGCCATCTGGAAGTAACAACTGATTTACCTTCAGGCCTCGGCACTACCTCCCAAACATAGTTCTTCATAATAGAAGAATACTCCTCTATCATGGCCTCTCTCCAGACCAGCTAGTTGGTTGCCTCCTCATAACTAGAAGGCTTGGAGTCAACAATGCTTGTTACCAATACCATGTAACTACAGAACCGCTGAGGTGGTTTACTCTCTCTAACCTATCTCTTTGGCCCAGCGACTGATGTGGCCTCGCGCAAGGCATCTTGAAGCCACTTGGGCTTTCTCTTCCCTGAGCATACTTCTCCCACTGAAGTGAAAGAATCCTCATCATCATCAGAAGCTTGAACTCCTGAAGACCTGTCAACTGACCTCATGCCTGAACCTGTGCCTGTAGATGCTAAAGTACCGTGTGGACTGTCCATTAGTGGACTTCCCTGTGAACTCCTCTGCGGACTGCCCTGCATGCTGCTC
This sequence comes from Pinus tabuliformis, assembly GCA_031772625.1. NCBI lineage: Eukaryota > Viridiplantae > Streptophyta > Pinopsida > Pinales > Pinaceae > Pinus > Pinus tabuliformis. The sequence goes on along the minus strand of CM062820.1, from coordinate 1,404,174,096 downwards.
GAAGAACCACCCACCTAACTCTGCGAGCCATTGCTCACTGATGGCCCTGACACTGTAATCGACGTACCTTCTGCTCCCTGACCACTGGATCCCTGTGACTGACTCAGCTACTCCTGAGGGTCTGGTGACTCTAGATACTCTAACTCCCGTGACCTCCTGAAAGCTCTCTCCTCCTCGAACTTCACATCTTTCCTGACAATCACTTTCCTTTGCGCAGGAATATAAATCTGATAAGCTTTCGAGGTCTCGCTATAACCCACAAAGATGCCCTTGTCTGCAGAGAGCTCTAGCTTGGTCCTGTTCTCCTTGGGGACATAGGAATATGTAAGGCACCCAAAGATATGAAAGTGCCCAACATCAGGCTTCTTCCCAGAAGAAGCCTCCTCCGGAGTCACATTCCCCAAGGCACGATGTGGACTCTTGTTTTGCAAGTACACAACAGTGTTGCAGGCCTTTGTCCACAAAAATAAAGGTAACCCCTGATCATGAAGCATGGATTTGGCAGCCCCTGCAATGGATTTGTTCTTCCTCTCTGCAACCCCATTTTGCTGGGGGTAGTAAGGAACTATGAACTCCTTCCTAATGCTTGCCTCAGCACAAAAATCAACAAACTCACCAAGGGTATACTCCCCTCCATTGTCCGACCTGAGGACCTTGATCTTCCTACCTGTCTGGGTCTCCACAAGAGCTTTGAACTCTTGAAACCGCTTGAAGACCTCACTCTTGGTCTTCAAGAAATAAATCCAGGTCTTCCTAGAGTGGTCATCAATGAATAAAACATAGTACTCATAGCCACTCAAGGATACATGAGACATCCGACCACTCACATCGGTATGAATCAAGTCAAGGATCCCGGTCGCTCTGCTGTCATTGCTGGGAAAAGGGGATCTGACAAACTTCCCCATAGCACATCCTTTGCATACATCAAGGTGATCAGAACTGAAATCTGGCACACTAGTGGTGATCTCCCGCAATGTACTCAAGGTCCCATGATACATGTGCCCCATCTTGCGGTGCCAAATCTCACAAAACTCTAAACTGCTAGATCTGTTGTCGGTCATGTCCCAGGTGCTACTACTCAATGCCATTAGGGGCTGGAATGAGAACTTGTACACCTTGGCATGGCGCACACCAATCTCTCTAGCTGAAGAAGCTGGAGTTCCCCTAGGATATATAAGCACCTGCCCTCTCCTGAACAACACATCATACCCTCTATCCTCAAGTGCTGAGACGGATATCAGGTTCTTCTTCATTCCAGGCACATATAGAACATCTGACACTTTCAAGGGAGGTTTGGGTCCCCTATCAAATGTCAATGTCCCCACACCAACTGCTCTAACAATGCTTTCATCACCAAGTACTACCTCCATATCAGTATCACCCTCTGAAAGCTCTGAGAAGTACTCTCTGACTCCTGTCATGTGGCGAGAAGCGCCATTGTCAACATACCAAATGCTAGAAGATGCTCTGCTAGTAGCGGGGAAGGCACACTCCCTCTGAACTTGTATGGCAGGTGATCCTGCACTAGTGGCCTCACAAGCTATGAACCCAAACTCCCAATCAAATCTCTTTGAGAAGCTCTCTATCTCTGCAGATGCTGCCATGGGTTTGTCTTTCCCTTTCTTGTTCTTCTTCTCCGGACACACAACAACATAGTGTCCCAACTTTTGACAATTCCAACATTTGACTTTGGAATAGTCCTTCTCCTTGTTCTGTTGCTTGCCTTTACCTTTGCTTTTGCCTCCACTGTTGGAAGCTTGCTTCTTTGCTCTACCCTTCTTGCCTCTTGCTAACAATGCTACATTGTCATCCTCCTCCACTTGTTTGGCTGCTCCAAGATGGTTCTTTCTTATCTCATCTTGAATGCAATCATCCCACAACCTCTCACAATCGGGAAGGTTTTCCCGTGCAACAATGCCATCCACAAAATTCTCCCAAGTCTTGGGAAGACCATTCAAAGCAATTCTCACCAACTCAGTGGGTGCAATGATCTCACCTACGGCTGCCAACTCATCTCTCACTGAAGTGATCTTTGTGAGGTATGTTGTAGCACTGTCAGTCTTAGCCATTTTAATGGCCTTCAGTTTCTCCTTTAGGACCATTTTTCTATTTTCATTTGAGCTCTAGTAAAGACTGGTCAAGGTTGTCCACATCTCATGTGCATAAGTCTTTCCTCTCACATGAGGAATGACATGGTCTTTGATTCCTTCCAGAATCAATCTTTTTTCCTTAGCATTCTTTTTGTTAAACTCTGCCAACTGTACAGGGTCAGTAGGTACTGCTACTGGGTTCTGTGTGGTATTTACCATAATGCCCCAGACTTCTGCTTCTTCAAATATGCTCTAGATTCTCTCCTTCCATGCACTATAGTTGTTCTTCCCATCCAACCTGTCTTCAACTCTCAAACCCAAAGACATGTTTCACTATCCTATCAAACTGAAATTTTCAAATCTGTGGTAAAGGTTTCTGTTTTCTGTGTAAAAATCAGCTTGCTGTAATTTTCACTTTGCTGTCCCAAACTGCACTTTTCAGCCAACCAAGCTCTGATACCATGAAGAAATTTCAACCCCCACTCCGGTTATCAATTTTCCTTATCACTCCATGCATTTAGTTTTAAATCCAAGCATGATAAAAATTCTAAAATCTGGAAATGATAATATTTTTTTGAAAACACAAATTTAGAGATTTTACAACTACTGAAATTGCAGAAATAAAACACAACAAAATTATGACAGCCACACATAGAAAATAACACAATGATTTTTGGTCAATGTGACCCTGGAAAATCCCCCTACAACTCTTGGGGAAAACTAGTTTGAGAGCTCTTCTTTATTTCTAAAAATTCTTTTACAGAGAAACTGAAATACATAGTAAAAATTCTAGCAACCACAAATTACAACTTATCTTGATTTCTGTGCTTGAACTCTGCCTCGAAAATTGTGCCAATCAACAAATAGCCAAAACATAATTTTTTACAGCAATAAAACAACGTTAAATGTTGTACGACCAGTCTCGAAAAATGTGCCCAAAACTTGTTGTCCCTCTTCTTTGATTTCTATGCCTTTCTCCTGCTGTACGGTTTTGTCCTTGGGATGCGTGCCAATAAATGTTGCTGCCCAGATTCGCTGAAATGTCTTCTCGCTGCTCTCCTTCACTTCCTCACTACTCAGAAATTTTCTCCTTTCTCTCTCTTCTCTTTCTCTCAAATGCTCATGAAAGAATAAATGATCTTTTCCTCTTCTCTTCTCCTTTTATTCTCTAAATGACCTTTTGGGTTACCCTAAGATCTAATGGTTGAGATTCATTTAGATCTAGGGATGAGAATAAATGTGCATTTAATTCTCACTTTCTATTTTTTAGCTCACCCACTTAAATAAAAACCCACTTAGCCTTTCATTTCCATAGTCACTTTTTCACTTTCTAATTCTTCATTCACTTTAATAAAGTCACCTTTAAATTAAAATGTAACTTTACCACTTACAAAGTCACTTTTAAATTAGAATGTAACTTTATCACTTATAAAGTCATTTTTAAATTAGAATGTAACTTTATCACTTATAAAGTCACTTTTAAATTAAATTGACTTTACCACTTATAAAGTCACTTTAGGAGAAAAGTAAAAAATAAATTTGGACACTTTTCCCTAGGCCAAAGATCAAAGCCTTAGGGAACCACTTGTCCTCTGGTACTTAAATTTTAACACAGATTGGGTAGGAAGTTCAGTGGATCGGAAAAGTACCTTTGGGTATTGTTTCAACATTGGATCAGGAATGACTTCCTGGTGTAGTAGGAAACAAAAGTCCATGTGGCGGCGAGCATAACTTCGAGTGAGGCCATATGGCTATAAAATTGCTTGTGAACCTATTCAGAAGGAAAATGGAGGCGACCAGGATCATGTGTGATAATCAGAGTTGCATCAAGCTCTCTGAGAATCCAATGTTTTATGATCGGTCAAAGCATATTGATATCTGGTGTCACTTTTTCAGACACTCCTACAGGAGAACAGGTGGCAAACATCCTCACCAAGGCCCTTGGAAGGACAAAGTTTGATTACTTGGAGGAAAAAATGGGGATAATAAAGAACCCATTTCAGTAGTAGAAATGGGGGTGATAACAACACAAATGCAGAGGGAGTTGCAGTGCAGATGCAGTGTTGGGAGAAAAGGACCAGCAACAACACGGATGTAGAGTTAGTTGTCGTACAGATGCAGCAATGGCAGTAGCAGAGCCATGGGTAGCAGTACAGGATGCAACAGTGCAGAGGATGTTGGGCAAGGTGGCTTAGCATCAACAGAAGGACCGATGTCGGATGATCAGGGTGATACTCAGTGAGGAGTATTACTAGAGCACAGTCCTCGCTAAGAGGGAGTGTTGATTTGGGTTATCATCGGATGTACTATAGCCACGAAAATTGATGGAGAGGCTAAAGCACATGAGATCTCCAAGGCCCAGAAATGGTTTGGGCAGAATCTAACCAATTTGGAAGATATTAAAATAATTAATATTTCTAATGGAGTCCCTAAGTCTAAACTTAGGGAAAATAAAATATTAATGTGAATTAATATAAAACTGAGTTAGAATGGTCCAAAAGTCACGTATCAAGCCAGATCTAATCTTATCCATTGATTAGGGACTTAATCTCGGCCGTTGATGGACCAATGAGGAAAGTATAAGAAGAGGCTTGAGGGTCAGTTGGAAAACACACTGAGGGAGACCAGTCAGTTCGATTTCTGGAGCGGGGTTAGTTGAGAAATTTGAACTAGTGGTCTGGAGAGTAGCATGAGGGAGCAAGTACGGAGCAAAGAGTCGGGATCCGCAACATAATACGAGTGCAGAGGCAGGAGAGGCAGACGTTGAGGCAACAGGAGACTTCGCAGTCACTAGAGGGCCTGTGTGGGTGACGCAGAGAGGCCCAAGGATGACGCAGACAAGCAGGGGCTGACGCCGAGTGTCTAGGAGCTATGTAGAGGTCAGCCAGGCTGACGCTGGGACTGGGAGAAGTGTTGGAGAATTTTTCTCTCTATTGGGTAAGCCAGTTTGGCACCCGGTTGTACTGAAGAATTGACGAATAATAAAATCCTCCCTTGCTGCACCGGTTTTCCCACATTAGGTTTTTCTGGGGACTGTTGCCCAAAATATCTATGTTGATGTGTTGATTCTTGTGCATGTGTTTGTTTATGTATTATGGTGTGATTTCTACAACAGAAACTATTTTAATGTTTACTGAAGGAATTTCATAAATAACTTATTGAAAATAAGTAGGAAAAGTAAATTAGATGTTGCAGTGATAGAATTTTCACAGAGTATCCTTAGGTGGAGGATATCACTAAGTAAAAATATCTCTCCTAGAAGATGTACTTACAGTAGAAGGAAGAACAAAGTGTCGGAAGAAGGACTAAGTGCCGAGGAACAAAGTGTCGAAAGGAGGTAGACAAAGTGTCGAGGAACATAGTGCAGAGAAAAAGAAGGACTTGACGTGTGCTTGAAGGATCTTCTAGTCAAGGGTCTATGGTTTGGCATTGATCAAGAAAGAAGCTTCAATAAGAGAAAACTTACCAAAGGGTTTTCCTCTCAAGAGAAGAGAGGATTTGGCCCTGGCAAAGAGCCAACATCTTTTGTTCTTGCTCTTAAGTTTTGGTAGCAGTTTGATGAAGTACACTCCCATGCATTAATAAGAAGTAGAAGAAGATGAAGCTAACAAGAAATAAAGAAAAAAGTAAAAAGACTCCACAAATTGTTATTAAGTAACGAAGAATCCTACTATACCTAATTGCCCTAGATTCTTCAACAATCACTTGAATGATAGGATCAATGGCAAGGTATAACATGATTTCCTAGGCCCATTCAAAGGAGAGGCTCAATTAATGGTTCAAATACTTGAGGAAAACCTGAAAGACTCCCCAAGAAAGACCTATGAAGGATGACCTCAGGCTTAGGAATATTAAAAAATGATGAATGCTTAAGATCAAAATTTCAAAATCCCTCACTTGTGATTGATGTGTTTATACTAGGGTTCAAAGTGGGGCAAGGATGGCTCATTCAATGGAAAGATTCAATTAAATTGCAAGTTTTGGGAGAAGCTAGGGTGACTTTCCACGAAAAACACCTTGAGAGAAATACAATAAGAGGCCAAGGGTTGAGAGATATACAGTGGTAAATGCTCTTCCAATGATCACTTATAGTTAAAGGAAAAGTTTTTGAGTGATAAACTACAAAGTGCAAACCTTCAAGAAATCCCCAAGTCAAAGCAGCTTCAACGGTTCCCTCTTGGTGTGATAGCTAGGGCATCAATTTATTTGAAATTCCACCATCAGAATTCGTTCAAAACTGGAGGATGCCTAGAGGAGACATAAATGAAGAAACTTGTCTGAATGAAATCCTAAAATTCCTCCTCCCTAAAATTTTGCACCAAGCCCTAAAAAAACTCCTTATCCTTAGGGGATGAAGAAAAAAGTAAGAAAATAGGGTGAAAGAATGATATTTGGTTAAGTTAATGTGATCACCAAGGATCTAGGACCAGTGTCTAGCTATTGGGAAGATTAGAGTCAAAATGATCAAGATTTGGGAACTTCACTCATCAAGGAGGCCTAAGAAAGCAGTTTCACTACTAATGGATGTAGCTACATGACAACTTTAGACTTTTATACTTCGATATGCAAGATTTGATGGAGTTTCAAGGTAAACGTGCACAACCTATCCCTAGGAAAATTTGTTCTTCTTGCCAAGATGAATAACATATGCAACGAGCCAAGATTATAAATGTTTCATAAATTCGCATTAATTTTTAGGGCACAAGCAAAATCAAAGCATAGTGTTCCATACATTAGACATAAATTATCAAGAAATTTGCATGAAAATAGCACTTACATGACAAGAGAGTATATCCATCCATCACATTTGCAAAATAGAAGCTCCAAGAGAGATAGTGGAAATATTCCACATCAAAATGCATTTAATCATCCAAATCACTACACAAATTGCAGGTTTGAAATCTTTAGAAAGATATATCCCAAATCCAAGTGATGATGAATGAGAGAGAACACCTCTCTTATATTTATACAATCCTCTAAGGGGTTCAAATAACCTAATTTAGCCTAATGATGCCCCTATAATAAAATAATGTGCAAAATAACAATACTTGTGGTGACAAGCCCACCAAATAGCTCCATAATATGGATTATAAGCCTCTCAAGAGGGAAGAAATGATAATACAATAGCTAGGAGAGTTGTTTTAAAACCTAGTGAAGTCCCTCATGTGTCATAATGAATAGGAGGGCTCCAACAACAATGATGAAGGGGGTGGCCCCTTGATCTCCAAGCAAATGATCTATGGTGCTCCCAAGTGGCTGTGGGGGCACAAAAGCATCTTCATGGGTCTCCAACTAAATCAAAAAAGCATGTATCCCATCTACAAGGGCAAGAACCATTATGCAAGCCCTCCCTTGTCTCCCATGGTGAGACAAAACCCCATCTGGGCCTTAGATCAATTGCCAAGTGTGGGGCACAAGTGTGTAGCCGTCTGGGCAAGGTGGTCCAGGTGCATCATCATCATCATCATCAAATAAGTAAGACACAAGCGAGCAAAAAATGGTGCTGAAGGATCCCATGGCATGGCTATCTTCTCTCTGTTATAGTGGAGGCCCATGGCTCTCAACGCATGACCTACAAATGCCAACATGACCCTCAGTGGGCTTGGACCCCATTTAGGGAGACCAAACCCCAAGATGAAGACCCACCTGCAATCCTGTATAAGATCCAATATGTCTCCTCACCTTCCAGCACAACAGTTCATTAATGCAATTGAGCAAATGAGCTTACAAATCATGGAACCAAGTGGGCACTTCATAGTGGCATGCCCTTCCATAATGGGCTTTATAATGTACAAGTGTCTCTAAGTTCAAGAGAGAAGCTAATCAAGGACCCTATTAGGTGGTTTCAACCCCTAAGGGAATGACAGATCCATGGTATGTTCGTTAGATGGTCAATGTCACATGAAATAATGATGGAATGGAGTGGGGCAATAAGGAAGGCTCCACGCCACATGTCATGGTACAAGGGTAGTTATAGCAAGGGAAGCCCACAGATGGGTGTATAGATGTAGAAGGGAGAAATCATGGTATATGAGTTACCCCGCCCTTTTTTTTCCACCCTTCTTCATATGCCTTTTTGCCTTTTATTGGTTTTTCTTTTACAACTGCTCGAGGCTCTAGGAAATGAGAGCATCATGTGAATGATATAGCAGTGAATACCCCCTTTAAGGTTGGGCAGCTCATTGCCCACTAGGGGTTGGGACAATCATGGGTTCCTTAATGATGCAAGGGGCTCACATAGGGTCGTAGGACCCTGGGTGATGGCCATGATAAAGGGTAGAGCTCATGTTGGGATTTTGCCTATGTGCTAAATTTTTATGTCCTGACCATTTTTGCATTTTATGGTACATTTCTTGTTGTAAGTAACCAAATTATGCTTTTAACTTTCTTTTTAGCTGTATCAACCTCCGGGGCAATGTTCCAGGCCCAGCCCAAAGTGTGAACAAGGGGAGGGGAAGGCTAACTCCTTGTGGACCCAATGGACAAATGTGGACTCGAGTGGGAAATATGAGAAAATGGGTTATAATGAGTGGAGGGGGGTGATGTATGTGATATCGAGAAGTGGGACCACACAACCACAATCGAGGTTTCCCATGTAATGCCACTCCTAAAGCTAGTAGCTAATAGAGGAGATCTCACGAGACTAGGATACAAGGTTAACCACCAAGTTGGATGAGGGGACAAGAGTACAGACCAAGCCCATTCTTTTCGCCGAATCACCCCACTAATCCATGCCCAAAAGTGTCCATGTTAAGTAAGAAAAATTACCTAATTACATAATGAAATCTACACCTTTGGGGTTGGAAGACGCGCCTTCAAACATACAATTATGACAGATGGGAGAGGGTGCATAATGGCTAGGTCGGTGGGTGGAGATGATGGCACATCGAGCTATCTAGTGGCTGCAAGGGGTTGTTGGATGTCGGATGTCGACTAAAGACAATGTAGGAGAAACATTTCACCTATGGGTGTCAGTGTGTCACCCACAGTTGGTGGGTAACAAAGTCTTCGAAGGCAATATAGTACAGCAAAAATCTCATTGCCCAAATAACTTTAATGAGATATTCCAAGCGAAAATAGTATTTCTTATCAAAGTTTCCAAAGAAATTTCATTTGCCAACTCTGCCTAATTTATGGAAAATATTAGGAAGCCAACATAAATGTATAACAAGAAAATGAAATAAAGAGAAATTCCTTCCCTACTTGGTCCAACGACAACACTCATATGTTGGTAATTTGATACATTGTGCACAAAATAATCCATTGTGGGTTGTTTTCATGAAGTTTGTTGACTCCTTGGCTAGGGCAGTTTAGCACTTATGAATGGATAAGTAGACTAAGGCTCTGAAGCATTATTGTGAGCACCTTTATCCATGGCCCACCCACAAGGAAAAATGAACAGAATGTATGTAATGTGCTATGACATGGACATGGATCTCTAAATGGATTTTTTCCTCGCCAAGAAAAATTCACGACCTTTCATGGGAAAATGTTGTGTGAAAATCTGATTCTACACCAGAAGGCTCTTGAACTGTTGACAAATTGGGTTTCTTAACTATATTTTATGATCCTTAGGGTAGATAGAATTTAGTCATGGGTAGGAGTAGGATTTCAAATAGGAGAGACAACAACCAAGAGTGCGCAGACGGAGATGGTTCCAAAGATAGAATGGGTACACAAACTAGTTGATTGAGTAGAGGAAATGGGCTTCCAATCGAGAACGACATTGAGCGCCTTGAGATTCTATGAAAGAAGCCAAAGCTACAAGAGGGGATCGTTACTGCAAGAGTAGTGTTAGATGTGCAGGGAGTGTTTCTAAGAGTTGCGACAGAGCTAATGGGCAAAGGGACAATTAAGCAGAGGAGTTATACTAAGTGATAGTGTCTAAACTTGGCTCTAATACCATGTCAAGCCAAGGAATAACTCTCAATTTTGGATACATTTGCATTAATGAGAATAGAATTATATAACATTAAAGAGTAACCTTTGGGATTCATCTTCCAAGGTCGGTTCCTATTCTAACTATTCATGTTTCCCTTTATTTAGATATTTACAGTTTATTCACCCAAACCCCGAGGATTATGTGTCTAACACATCAATGAGTAATAAAGATGTCCAAATTATGTTGATTGCACATGAATGTTGATATAGACATCTAGTGATGAAGTGACATCCATGTCATCATCCACATTAGTTGACATAGATCGCAAGACATGGGCATGCATCCAAGAAACTTTGACATGTATCTCAATGCAAGTGAATATAATTGCAGATAGGTACACAGATCCCACTACAAATACATGGATCGTGAGGCACTATGCATGTGCCCCAAGGCATGGTACACAAATTACAATGCATAGCTCCCAACCTATAATGACACATCTAGCTTCAACTAGTCATTAATTACTAACATAGATAAGATAATTTAGTACCAATACCATAAGCAAATGTTACCAATCTACTTGGAATAAACCATGGGGTCAACCTTATCCCATTACAAGTGATTCTGGGATAAGACATAAGGTATTTCCCAAGTTATCTTGGTTAGAGTAGGTAAGTGATGTTAACTTATTGAATGGAGATATAAGGGAAACCTATGGAATAATTTTCAAAGTCATATTATGATATGAAGGGTCTATACCTAGTCCAACTAGCAGATTAGACTATGGTTATGAGTCTTCATTTACTTGCAAAATCTTATGAGAGGGAGCTTTTTCTACTTTACACACACTTCCCCTTTCGTTTCTTTTTTTATTTTTCTTTAATTTTTTCTAAGTCCCTTTTCTCTTTAGATGGACATTATCCTCTTAAGACTTTGAAAATGGGGGTGCATAGTGAATTAGATATTTTTCTTTCCTTTGTTTTATGTATACTCTTCACTTGTTGATCCTTTTATTTTAACCTGATTTACTCGAGGCTTGCATTCTTTTTCTTTCGTAATTCTTCTTGACTCTTGTTATGACATTTGATATGTTAACTATGAATTAGGGGATATTGATTTTTATGGATGAGATGGAAATATAAGGAAAATTGACGAAAATTATGTATGGGGTGATGTGACTAGCCTACACACCTTTATTTCTTGGTAGTACCTGGTGGCCTAGATTAAGGCACACTTATGCAGAAGTAACTTTGTCCTGACATAGTTAGATATAGTAACTAGGTAACATCTTTACTTAGTTATAAACTTATAAGCGACAAAAAATCCTTCTAATGCTAACATTTCACAAACAAGTCAACACCTTAGCATCACTTCTAAGCAAGGAAACCACACAGAAAAAACAAAACCCACCGCAGAGACATCATCTAGCACATCTTAGATCGAAAGCATAGGGCACAAGAATTGATATAGCATTGAATATGAAGGATTGCTGGGAACAGGAATGCATTTGATGTATGGAGAAGAACAAGTCCAAGTTGATGAGCAGGAATCTCATCAAATCTGCCAAGTCACACCCATATGAATGTGTCTCCAAGGTAGTTTCCTGAAGGGCAATAGACCCATGAGGTAGTTATACCCTAGCTTGCATGCTACAAAATTTAACCTCAAGTTTTCTGCTTGAAGAACATGAAAACCCTACTTTAGATCAAACATTAAAAGGGATGTGCATCAAATGCCTAGATTAAGTTCTCTCAGAAACAAATTTTACAAGAAATGTTTTCAAACAAATGGCGTCAAATCTCACAAAATGCCCCAAAAACTAGATCTTGCCACACTATCTTTTTGTAGATGTGACATAAAGTGTTACATTCAAAAGATCAAGAACCACTTATGCTTCAAACTTCTCAATAAGCATAGACATCTTTCTTAGTTAGGATGAGATAGTATTATTTATGTCCATAGGCGACCAAAACAATATGTCAATAGGATTAGAAAATATATCAGTTACAAACATAATATGGGAGTGCAATGACTCTCTTTGAAACCTACAAGATAAAAGAGATAGAAATGAGAATAAATAGAAAGAGTGTAAGAAAGGGTGACCCAAGTAAACCCTAGAAAAGAAAGAACCACTACTTAGCATTAGGCATACGGTAGAGGTACAAGTAGATTATCAAGCAGAAACATACCTTCATCCACATTAATCATGAAGATATCAATTGAATGCTTGACGATGTCATCAGGGGAGCATATCATAGACTGAAATGTTAGCAAATATAATTTCATTTTCTATATAGGTTTTACAATATATGCAGAAAATCTGGAGACTACAGACTTTGAGAGATCGAGACAAACATATATGCTAACTCCTATAGTGCTTGGAATTTGGTAGAGTAATGTAACATTCCAAGGAATAATAAAGGCAGTTCCCAAAACCAATAAACAAACAAAACGCATTTAAATTGGGTTAAGCAGCATCATTGTAGCTTGGAAGTTTGTTTACATACTGTTAATCAAAGTTAGAATTGAGGCGGTTAGATTGCTGCTATATATCCACAGCATTCATCAACTCATTCTCAATTGTATCAATGCAATCACCGACTGACTTGCTAAACATCATAGCTTCTGCGAGTTTGGATCGAGCTTGTTCATGGCGACGCAGGAGTGTTATTGTATTTAGAACTGCCCACCGTATTTGTGAATCTGCTTTCTTTTGAGTGAAGCTTAAACTTTTCAGTAAGTTATCCAGCTGGTTGCACAGGAACAGAAACATAAAACACTATAGTAACAACCTCTGTCCCAAGGACTTCCAATTAAAGATCGTACAGAAACATTATTGAAGGGCCGCATTTAGAAAATTATTTTCTGTCCTTAAAATAAAGGTTTGAATTGAATTATGCACACATATTTACATAAAATTAAAACATTGACTTGAAAAAGTTCACATATTTGCACAAGGAACAAATGATCATTGTTGGTTGATTGTTCAGTAGAAGTCTAGTGTGGACAATTTGAAAACTTCAGAAAGAGGAAAACTCAATGTACTTTTCAACAACATTAGCAGATGAGTAGGGAGAATATGGAAAAAAAAAAAAAGGTGAGATGAGGGGCAGAAGTCATTGCAAGAGGGTTGTGAAGAAAAGACATTGTTATTAAGGGATTGGGCTGAAAGCTGAGATAGAAAGCAGGGATGGCTGTCTGCCAACTGGAGCTGGAAGGGATGCTGCTTAGACATCATAGCATCTTATAACTGACAGGTTAGTTTCTTTTTAGCTTTTGTTTACAAGATGTCATGGATTCCAATCATGAGTTACCCTTGGTAAAGAGATACATGCAGATTTAAAAATATAAACACCTGTGATTTTCAAGCATACCTTTTGACTGTAAAAAATTCAAACTATCAAAGTGAGAAATAACCTGTTTTATGTCGGCAATACCTCCCTCTGCCAAACCAAAGAGCAGATACTCAACGGCCACACCAGCTAATGCAATACATGAATAATTGCTCAAAGTCTGTAATGATCACAGCCAAAATAAATATGTTAGATCAACTCGCCAAATATACAGATCATCCATCCATTAAAATGGTGAGCACATCCATGGCGAAAAGAATACATCCATGAAGGAAATCAACTCACTCTAATGAACAAAGGAATACTGTTGATACAAAAGGAAATGCTCTGAATAATGCATTAGGGATGGTATCTTTGTTGATAAATAAATGACAGGACTGCCATTTCCTGAGCTGTTTCATCAAAACAATGGGGATTTTCAAAGAACTTGGCAAGGATACACTTCCTGGATGAATCCTGAGATAAACCAGGTCTGCAGAACATGGCCTGAGACAGATATAGTTGGAAAACAAGAAAATAAAAATACACACAAAACCCTTGGACAAGACCCTTGAGCCCTGAGGAAAGTTTCAACTTTCTAAAAGCTCAAAAGGGCAATTTTATAAACAAGGTGTCATGGTTTTGTTAGTTTTTGTAGCATCAGAGGTGTTCTAGTCTCGAAATTTTGTGGAAAGGCTAAAACACAGGAGTTCTCCATAATCTAGAAATTGTTTCTAGAAATTCCACCTGGAAGTGCCTCAATTAGATTATTAGCCTATTTTAATATATTTCCTAAGTCTAAACTTTGGAAGAGGTGTTAATTAATCAATATTAATTGAGATAAGGTGTGAATCATCTAAAAACTCACACGGATCAACTCTGATATGATCTTAGTCATTGATTAAGATTTAATCTTGGCCATTGGAGTCCCAATAGAAGATTAGAAGAAGAAGTCGATGAGTAGATGGAGAACACACACAGTTGAGATCGATTTCCTTGGAGAGTTCGATTTTTCCAGAGAGCAGTTGTTGCCGAAAGAGTTTGAGCTTCAGAAGGGAAGCAGAGATAGAGAGGCGCAGGTACAATGAAGCTGGAGGAAGATTTTTTCAAATCCGATGAGTGTGAAAATTCCAAACCGGAATCCTCTTGCAGCAACTAATATTATTTCTCCTAATTGCTAATTAATTAACAATTTATCTGCTACGACAAATATCGAAATAAATACACTGCAACCTTCACAAATAAAACTATGGAAAAAATAATGCGCTGGAAACTAAGAAATGTTAGCACACACATAAAAATAACACAATTATTTTTGGACAAAGGTCCCCGGAAAAACCCAACTTGGGAAAACCGATGCAACAATTGAGGGTATTATTATTATGTCGCGGTGAGAAAATATGAGTACAACTAGATGCCAAAATCTAGCAATCCTACAGAGAAAAATACTGGAAAAAATCTAGTGAGAAATTTTCCTCACCCCACAGCGAAACTCCCGACGCAACTTTCCTTCAGAAATTCGGCCCTCTGACCCTCTGCGTCAGCCTCTGCACCACTCTGCACAACTTGCTGGACGTCAAGCCTCTGACTGGTCTCTGATGAAGTCATTTCGCCTTCTGTTGGCCGGAAAGATGCTTCTCTGACACTTTGGGACTCCTTCCCGGCCTCTGGAACTGAAGACATCTCTCCCTCTCAACGAATTGATCTTGCCTCTAGAGATTGTTGTGCTACCCTAACGTTAGCCTCTCTGTGGCTCTTCTGCCTCTCTGCAAATGCACTCGCTGAATCTGGAATGCCTCCTCCAGCCTCACTATCTCTGCCCCTGTTAAAATTGGCAACTAGGGCCAAACTCCACATGGGTCATCTTATTTATGACAACTGATATTTTTCTTGGATTCCTCTCTTCGAGAGGTGTAGGATTGATCTAAATATCATCCGATTCTGACATGTACAAATGAAGTTATGAATTTATTTTGATTATGGTCAAATTGTCAAGGTCGGCCAGCAAACTTATGTAGGCTCAGAAGCCCAACAATCACGTCTATTCATCCTCAACGTTGCATATAAATAGAAGGCGACTTAGCCTCATTTGGACACACTCATCTTCACACTTCTCTCTCTCTCTCCTCATTGATTGGGTACGGAATTGTGGGCCTCTCTCTCTCCACATGTCCGAAATTTCAGGAGAGTGAAATTTTAGGAGGCCGAAATTTCAAGAAACCGGATTTCTTGACTGTTGACCAGCATTGACTGCAACTATAGTTGATTGCAAGTAAGTTGTTTGACCAGACTTTGACTAGGCTAAACTTGACTATTTTGAGGGTTGTTTTATCTTGTTGTTTGGAGGCTAAAGTTGATTGAAGTGTTATAAATGATCAGATTTGTAAATTCTACTATCTCTCTCTGCTGAACTATTGAAGACTAAAAGAAGATTTGATCAAGGGTTTCCCCATATTGGGGTTTGTCCCTCACTGGTGCCACATCTTGTGTCCTCTTGTCTTGGCTTGTCTTCTACTGTTTATGTTTATGTTCTATCTGCATTTTACTATCATGTTGATGTGATTGCTAATCTGAATATTGATACTGGGCTAATAAAGAAATTGAAGTAAAATTGCTCTAAAGCATAGATACCATTGTTGTCTAAAATTAACAACCCCTCACTCACTACTTCGATCTCTAGCTCTCTCTGACAACTGATTGTTGCTACTATGGAACTTGATCTGCCAAGAAATCAAACTGTTCAAGTGTCTCAATTGATCTTTGCATCACCACATCGACCTCATCTTATAATCCTCTGTTGGAGCACCAACAACCAAGATTAAAACATAATCAATGGTTAGGATCATCTTTGGATCGATCAATGTGAGTTTCTAGATGATTCTCGCCTTGATTTAATTAAATACTAATTAATCAACCATATTCCCTAAGTTTAAACTTAGGAAATATTTAAAAACTGGTTAATAATCTAATTAAGTCATTTCTAGGCGAAATTTCCAAAAACGATTTCTAGTTTTTGGAGATCTCATGTATTCTAGCCTCTCCACAAAAGTTCAAGGCTAGAACACATTCGATGCTACAAAAAGTAACAGTGAGTACATTGCAAAGAGGCTAAAATTTCTCCAAGAAGATGCGCAAAGGCAACACAGAAGCTACAGAGGGCAGTTTGATTTTGTTGGGGTGAAGTTGGTTATCAGTTTCAAAGGCCAGAAGACATGTCCAGAGTGCCGCAGAGACCATTTCCTAGTCAACAGTAAGAAGTTCAGAGCTAAAGCATTCGAGGGATTGCGTAGAGGGGACATAGGGTCTGCGCGGAGATAGGTGGAAGACTTGCTTTTCAGAGGCAGCCAAGTGTCGAGATTGCTTAGAGAGAGGGTAATTTCCCTCAAATAATTTTGGTCAGTATTTTCTCTACAAGATAGCCAATATTTGGCATCCAAATTGTACTCAGATTATTTCACTGCTACATAATAATAAAAACCCTCAGTTACTGCACCCGTTTTCCCAAGTCAGGTTTTTCCAGGGACTTTAGTCCAAAAATAAGTGTCAATTTTCATGTGTGTGCTAGCATATTTCTCAGTTTCCAACACTATTATTTTTTGCAGTTTTATTTGTGAAGGTTTTTGACCACTGGAGTGGCACCTGAGGATAATCTAAAGACTCCTTGCCTAAGGATGTACCAAAGGATGTTTGTACCATCAGAGATCATCATACTACCAGAGTTTTTCAACTCTACTTCTTCTTTTTATCATTTTCTGTTGTACTCAAATTCCACAATCCCTGTGGGGACAGCGTAAAAGTAATACTAGTATGAGTCGAGTCATGTAACAGGCCTGGGTAGCTTGGGACCTTATCATCAACTGAGTATTACTCTAGAGTTTCTTTTCACTAGGTTAATCATCTCCTTACGAGGACTTAATAATTAATTGAGTTTTTTCCTCCAAATATACCTCAAAGCCGGAGTACGGCTTAATAGTGAGACCTTAGGTGAGTCCTAGTGTCTAGGGTCAATGTATATTACCATACTAGATCACACAAAACAATTCGTGGACTTTGATTAGGTCTAGGGGGTCAGTTTTTTTTTTATTTTTTTTTATTTCCAGCAATGCGGAAATTAGAATAAAAATTGTATATGAAATGTAATAAGTGATGTCTAGAGAAGTTGTATGGGGTATCAGTAATAAAAATTGCACCTCTCACCCTCAACTTTCTACTGAAACAAACATGAGGGGTTAAAAATGTGATCTAGACCCTCAAAACCAATGTTTCCTAAGTTTAGTGGAAAAAGTGGCAATAAATTAAGCCAACAATTAAATAAATGGAAAAAAATAAATATCCACACATGCTAAATGATGTGTAAATGAGGTGGAAAATCATGGAGAAGTTAAAGTGAAGTCCCAAGGTGATGTGGACTTGTAAAATCAAGGAAATGACATGTGCTCAAGGAAATCTAATTTCTGGCAATAAATGAGGAATTTGCTTACTTGGAAAATTCAAATTTGTGAAGTTAATGCACATTTGGGAGGATTTGGAAGAATATTTCGTGGAGATCTTTGTGTGAAATTGTCTCCACATTGGTTCCCACCCATATACACTTGTCATTTCATCATGGAATTTGATTTTTCTTGAGGGATTCTTGATGCCACTTCGGAAATTCGAATTTGCATGGAGGTGCTTTGGGATTGTCACTCATTTGCCTTGGGATAGGCTCCTAAGCTTCTATATAATAAGAGATTTGTGCTCTCACTTGTAATCTTTGCAATGACCTATTGTGCTTGGGGAAGCCCTGCTTCTATGTACCTTCATATGAATAAAGAGACTTTGGGGTTCATCCATGATTGTTATCTCTACTTGTTTCCAAGGAGCTCTCATCGTTATTTGGATTTCATAGATCTAAAATCTTTTGAAAGTACTTGTTCTTGCAAGGTTCTCTTTCACATAGTTTATGCATAAGATAAAATATTAAAAAATTAATTTACTTCTTTGAATTTGTGTTTTCATTTCATTATCTAGCTATTCAAGATATTCTCATAAGCTAGACAAGCGATGGGGATCTTTTCCCATCACTTGATTTAGCCTCTATATATTATTTGTAGCATTATCACATATTTACATGCTCTCTTTTTCACACTAACTTTGGTTTTAGTTTTGCAGCCCTAACATTTTTGTTGTATGTTCTCTCAAGCTCCAATTTTCATCTTCAAGGAGGTCGTGGGCATTAGGAGGGCTTGCAAAAGAGGCTAGGTCATGTATCACTTTGGGAGCTTGTATTTCCTAGTTGTAGCACCATCTTCATCTCTCTTGACCTCCCATACTTGAAGGACTTTCCTTGTGGTTTCAAAACCTCATATTGTACTTCCATCAATTGCTTGGGTAGCTCTCAAAGAGCCATTAACCTCATTGTAACAACAAAGTAATAAAAATTTCATTTTGTTTTGGGAGTGTGGGCGTACCCATTGGCATCCCTGTCTCTCCATTTTAAGGAGAGAATCTTAGGTGGATTCATTTGTTAAGTTTTAGCTTTTCCATTTTTGCTTTTACATCACATATGCTTGCTCTAATTGGGAAGTAACACAAAGCACATTTCTCTATTTTCAAGTTTGTTAAAGTTCTTTAAACTTTCACCATTTACAATTGTTGCTCAAGTCTCAAATTTACATTTTACTTTACAAAGTTTGTTCACCATCCATCTTTAGCAACTCAAAATTCTTATGAAGCTTATGCATCTTGCGTTTACTTGAGCAATAATCTTGTGGAACATAATTAATTGAAGCAATCTTTCACATAGCACTTACAATCTCACTTGCACATCATAGTAGGCATTCTAGTTTTAGTTGCACTTTAAAAATTGACCTCCAAGCATAAGCTTGGTTGATAGAAATCGTAGGAAAAGACTTTCTTGGAAAGATTTTCCAATTGGTAGAAGTAAGGTAAAGGCGTGTGGCCCTGCAGTTATGAAGGTGGCATGTCCCCTTGTAGGAACGAAGGCACACACTGGTTGGTAAGACTCAGGGGATAGGTATCATTAATGACACCACCATGTCCTCGCCCCCTCTTTCTTACGGTCACCCCAATTTTTATTCTTTGTAAGAGCTCAAAAGGAGGATCTCTCCCTAGATTAGGCATTTAAATTAAAAAACAACCAAGATAATTGCATCCAATTTTAGCTTAGGTGCATTTCATATTAACACATCTTATTGTTTCACTTGCAAATAGCCATTACACTTGTCATTTCTGAATATGTGTTGAATTGAATACTTTGTTTTGGCAAGTATCATCTCATTCTATATTTTGCAAGTAGAATTCTAATTGGTTTCCTTTGCAAGATATTATTTCCTTGTATGCTTTGAATTAACAAGTGATCATATATCTTGAAAGCATCTTTATACCTTGTATTGATTATTTTATTGTGCTAACATCCTTTGTTTCATTTTCAGGATTGTTTGTGCTTCTATTTGGAAGCATTTCATTCATTTTGAGCAAGTATCTTTCATTTTTTAGCAATATTTTAAGGCACTGGTTTTCCATATGCTTATTGTTATCTCATGTGTTGATGGTTATTTTTGACTCACATTGTTCATATTATATTTGTTTGTAATCTCAAAAAGTAATCCATTTCAGTCTAATATCTCCTAGAAACTTCACATCCTTTTTTAACTTAGTTTTCCATTTAGGGACCACCCCCTTAGCTAACCTAGGAGATAGCTTGAACGGAGAGAGTTGGGAACAAGCCACAGCCCCACCTCTTTAATTTGCCACCAGCCACACCTTGTGGGGTTAAGGGCTTTTCTCACTAACTGGTAGGTATGTGTGACAAGCGGAAACAAAGGTTGCAGTGTGATTTATTCAATATTTATTGTAGAAAATAAATTGTTAATTAATTAATAATTAGAAGAATTAATTCCAATTGTTGTAATAGGATTTCAGACTTCGAATTTTCAAGCCTATCAAGATAACATGATATCTAGGAAATTTCATTCATCTAATAATGGCCCATACAAATAATAAGCTAAATAGACACAATTCCACATTTCGTACATGCAGCAATTAGCCCTAATTATAGCAAAATTCAAATAGATGTAGCAACAAGAAAATAGCATTAAATTTGTTCTTACAATGTTAGAGAGTATATCCAACTAGCATCACATTTGAAAATAAGAAGCTCCAAGATAGAAATAGGCCAAATCCATACATCAAAATTCATCCATCATCCAAAATAATCCTCGAAGGAAAAAGTGTGAAATTATCTAAAGATAGAGAGATCCCAAGTCAAGTGATGATACAAATGAATCCAACTAACTCCTATTTATACGCTAATTAGGAGTTTGATTTAGCTAATGAGCCTACATTAGCTCCTATAAATAAAATAAAGTGCAAATGACCTAACTTTGGTGACAAGCCCACCAAACTAGCTCACAAATGAAAAGATAAACGTCTCAAGAAGACAAATAATAATCTATGCGTGTCGCAGGGCCCTCTAAGAGGCCTAATGAGGCCCATGGGTGTATAGGACCCTCAAAAGTAGTGGACAGGGGGTTGGCCCCTTGTAATAACCTGTGGTGCTCCAAATGACATGTGGGGGCAAACAAGTGTCCTCACGAGTCTCCAAACAAATCGAAGATACCTGTAGGTCACCCTCAAGGGCCAACATGACAATGTAGGAGATGCCACATCATCGTAGAAGTCTTGGATCATCTGTCAAGTGTATGGTGTAGATCTGGGGCCAACTGGCCATGATGGATCAGGGGTATCCTCCTCATCCAATGAGTGAACCATGAACAATCTCTGAATGGTTGTGGGGATCCATGAACTGCAAGCTACTATTGTGGAGGCCCATGGATCTCAACACTCACCACATATGTGCCAATGTAGCCCTCTCGAGGATTAGGACCTCGTATAGAGAGACCAAACCCCAAATGGAAACCATCAATCCTGCATAAGATCCAATGCATCCCCTAGGATTCTAGTACAACAAGTCATTAGAGAAATCAAGTAAATGAGCTTACCTAACCATGGACCACAGGTGGGGACTTCATAATGGCCTGCCCTTCCATAATGAGCTTCGGGATGTGCCAATGTCTCCTAAACTCCCAATGGAGTTAACCAAGTACCCCATTAGGTGGTTTCTGCTTCTAAAGGGGATAATATAGTCAAGGTACATCGGTCAAAGGTGGTGGCATGTGGAAAATAGGTGAATGAAATAAGGAATAAGAGGGGGCAGCTCTGGGTCACATCTTGGAGCACAAGGATAGCTAATAAGAGGGAAGCCCACACTTGGGTTTATAAGGTGCAGGAGGGAGCAATCGTGGTACATGAGGTACCCTAACCTTGATTGTTCCACCCTTATTTATGTGTATTTTGTCCTTTTATGATTTCCTTTATTAGCTGCTCTGTTGGGTTATGTTATATTCTTTCCACGACTAGCCCACGTAGATAACTGGGGGGTTAGAAGGGGGGCGAAGCCCCCCTTTTGTTGCGCCGATTGCATAGCGGGAGGGGGTCACAGGGGGTTTGACGGGTGCAAGTAACCCGTTTTGGACCCTATGTTAGGTTGGGTGGACCTACCTATGGTTTTGTGCATGATTTTCGCACATGGTTTTCAATGCGATGGTTTTCAGTCCATGGTTTTGGACGCGATGGTTTTCGATCCATGGTTTTGGACGCGATGGTTTTCGATCCATGGTATTGGATGCTTAGACATGTATAAATATGTATTGTAACATTAAAAGGAACATAATGAAAAATCAAGCTGGTAGTCCCGATTTTGGGATCTAGCGGAAAATCTCTGTGTATATGTGTTTTATGTGTTATGCTCTCGCATTGTTTATTTTCTATGTTTTAGAATTCGTATGCAGGTAATTTTTGTACAGGGTTAAAACCTATATTTGGTATCAGAGTTGTTTTGGCTTCAAGGGGGCGCCTTTGTTGCTGACGGGTTTCGCTCGGGCCTGTGGTAGACCCCGTTCAGTGGGAGATCTGCGTGATCGATTCTGGTGGTGAAAGAAGACGGTGAGCAGTGGAAAGATAGAGATCGAGAAATTCAATGGTCAGAGTTTTGAGTTGTGGAAACTCAAGATGGAGGATCTGTTGGTGGATAAAGATCAGTGGATCGCGGTAGATCCAGGTACTAAACCAATGGGAGGGTCTGATGAAGAATGGAAGAAGTTGGATCGGAAGGCAAAGAGCACAATACGATTGTGTATCTCAGATTCAGTATTGTTGAATGTATCAGGGGAAGCTACGACGAAGGCTTTGTGGGACAAGTTAGGGACTTTGTACCAATCTAAGTCTCTGGTGAATAAACTGTTCCTACGGAAAAAGCTATATAACCTGAGGATGAAAGATGGAGACTCGGTGACAGAGCATCTGAATGCGTTTAATACTGTGGTAAGTCAGTTATCATCTGTTGATATAAAAATTTCAAATGAAGATAAGTGCATTAGTTTGTTGTGTTCTCTACCAGATTCGTGGGATAGTATGGTTATTACAATAGGTAGAAATGCAACTGCCTTGTAGTTTGATGAAATAGTGTCATGCTGACGAAGGAGATGAGACAGAAAAATATGGAGAGCCAGAATAGTGATGCCTTGTCTGTACGAGGACGGTCCCAGAACAGAAACAAAAAAACGTCATCGAGTGGGAGATCTAAATCTAGAGGGAGATCTAAATCTCCAGGAAAACCTGTAAAGGTGGTGTGCTGGAAATGCGGAAAGGAAGGGAACTACAAAAGGAATGTAAATCTAAAGCTCCTGACAAAGGAAAGGACTCTGAAGATGCTCCTTCTGCAGAGGCAAAAACCACCTCAGATGAAGGTGGGGATGTGTACTTGGCTTCTTCAAGTACACATGTAGATCATGAGACATGGTTGATTGACTCAGGTGCATCCTTTCACTTCACTCCCCATAGAGAGTGGTTCTGCGAGTATGAGAAATACGATGGTGGTGATGTCTTTTTAGGGGATGATAGGAAGGCTAGAATCGTTGGTCGCGGAAAAGTAAAGTTGAAGTTGCAAGGTGGAAGGGTTAGAACACTTCTGGGTGTTCTACATATTCCTGCATTGGCCAGAAATCTGATTTCTGTAAGCAAGCTGGATGATGCAAGTGTAAAAACAGTGTTTGAGAAGGATACCTGCAAGATGGTTCGAGGAGCACTGGTATTGATGCGGGGAGTTCGGATTGGAACTCTGTACAAGCTGCAAGGTAGCACTGTTGTTGATGGGTGCAATCGTTTTATGGTTCTTGAAAGTGGAGTAGAAAATCTAATGGTCTTTGGAGAGAAGACCATGCTGTGGCATCAAAGACTTGGACATATTGGAGAGAAGGGGCTTCAAATACTTCATGGTAAAGTTACGGTAGAAGGTATGAGTAATAGCTCTCTGGATTTTGATTTCTATGAAAATTGTGTATATGGGAAGCAGAATCGGGTGAGTTTCCCCTCTGGTGGTAAGAGGGCGAAACAGATATTAGAGCTTGTGCACAGTGATGTGTTTGGCCCTGTGAAGGTTCCATCACTGGGTAAGTTTGTGTACTATGTATCATTTATAGATGACTTCTCAAGGAATACATGGATATATTTCCTTAAAAAGAAATCTGAAGTCTTTGACAGGTTTAAAGAATTTAAGGCTCTGGTGGAAAACCAGACAGAGAAGAAGATAAATTTGTTGAGGACAGATAACGGTGGAGAGTTTTGCAGTAAGGAATTTGAAGAATTATGTAAGAAGTGTGGTATAGCACGGCAGAAGACTACTCCATATACACCTCAGCAAAATGGAGTTGCAGAAAGAATGAACAAAACATTGATGGAAAGGGCAAGAAGCATACTCAGTGGTGTCAGGTTAGGACAAAAATTCTGGGCAGAGGCGGTGGAGACAGCGTGTTAACTGGTCAATAGATCACCTTCATCAATGTTGAAGATAAGAGTCAAGACTCCACAAGAGGTATGGACTGGTAAGAAACCCTCTCTTTTACATCTGAGGGTATTTGGATGTGATGCATATGTACATGTTTCAAAGGAGAAATGAACCAAGTTAGATAGTAAATCCGAAAAGTGCATCTTTATTGGGTATAAGGATGGTTTAAAGGGTTATAAGCTTTGGAACCCAGTAACAAGGAAGGTTGTGTACAGCCAAGATGTGGTGTTCAAAGAGGTGAAAGATGTTATTAAACATGAAATCCAACCAAAGGAACCTGAGAATATAGAGTTTGAGCTAAAGGAGGAAGAATTAGACTCTACAGCAGAGGAAGAATCAGAAGATGAAGAGCCACAAACTCCGAGTGTGAGAAGATCAGTTCGAGAAAGAAGGCAGCCAGAAAGGTATAGTCCATTTGCTTTCTGTTCAAATTTTGCTTTATCTATTACTGATGATGCTCCCAGAATTGTAAAGGAAGCAGTAGATTCAGAGGATGGAAAACTCTGGAAAGAGGCCATGGTTGATGAAATGGCATCTTTTCACAAAAATGAGGCTTGGGATCTGGTGGAGTTTCCGACTGGAAGGAAACCCATTGGCAGCAAATGGGTGTTCAAGAAGAAGACAAATGCAGAAGGAAAGGTGGAGAAATACAAAGCTCGGTTGGTAGCAAAAGGTTATTCCCAGGTGCCGGGAATTGATTTTGGCAATATTTTTTCTCTTGTTGCCAAGGTAACTTCTATTAGATTACTTTTTTCTATTGTTGCTGTTTTTGATTTTGAGGTAGAACACATGGATGTGAAGACAACATTTCTTCACGAGGATCTCGAAGAGGAGATCTACATGAAGCAACCTGAAGGCTTTGCGGTGAAGGGTATGAAAGCACTAGTATGCATGTTAAAGAAGTCTGTATTGGTTAAAACAGTCACCTAAGCAGATCACTGTGTGTATTTTAAATTAATTGGTGACCGTGTTATTTATCTGGTCTTGTATGTGGATGATATGTTGCTGGTTGGAAATAACAAAGAAATTATCCAGAATTTGAAGACCCATTTGTCCTCCAAATTCGACATGAAAGATCTTTGTGCTACAAACTATATTTTGGGCATGGAAATTAAAAGAGATCAGACAAAGAGGAAGCTCTGGTTAAACCAGAGGAAGCATGTTGAGACAATATTGCAGAGGTTTAATATGAAGGATAGTAAACCGGTGAAGGTTCCTATTCTTGTAGGTGTAAAGTTATCTGCTGAACAGTGTACCAAGACACAAGAAGAGGAAGAGGACATGTCCCGTGTTCCATATGCAAGTGCAGTCGATAGCCTGATATATGCAATGGTCTGTACTAGGCCAGACATTGCACATGCAGTGGGAGTATTGAGCAGGTTTATGCCAAAACCAGGGAAGGAGCATTGGACAGCAGTGAAGCGGGTTTTCAGGTATTTGCATGGCACTAGTGATTATGGTTTGTGCTACCAAGGAAGACCAGGATTGGACAGAGTGTTGGATATTTGTGGCTTTGTTGATGCAGACTGGGCTGCAGATCTGGATCAAAGAAGATCTACAAGTGGGTATATGTTTAACCTATTTGGAGGTGCAGTCAGTTGGATGAGTAAGAAACAATCTATAGTGGCACTGTCAACTACAGAGGCAGAATACATGGCAGCCACCCATGGAAGCAAGGAAGCAGTTTGGTTGCAGAGATTGTGTTCAAATATGGGGTTAGTATAGGGAGCTATAAGGATAGACTGTGACAACCAAAGTGCAATTTTCTTGGCAATGAATCCTACATATCATTTAAAGACAAAGCACATTGATGTGCAGTATCACTTTGTGAGGGATATGATAGAAGACAAAAAGGTGTTGCTGGTAAAGGTGGACACTTTGAAGAATACTGCAAATGCATTGACAAAATCTGTGAGCTCTAAGAAGTTCTCTTGGTGTAGAGAAACAATGGGTGTTGCAAGGCTAGATAAATGACTAAGCTCTCTTGTGGCCCCCTGTGGAAAGAAAACAACAAGTGGGAGAATGTTGGGTTGTGTTATATTCTTTCCACGACTAGCCCATGTAGTTAACCGGGGGGTTAGAAGGGGGGCAGAGCCCCCCCTTCGTTGCACCTATTGCGCAGCGGGGGGAGTCACAAGGAGTTTGAGTGCAGGAAACCCCACTCTATGGGGTCCGGGGTAGCGCCCCGAAAAATTTTGGTTTTGGACCCTATGTTAGGTTGGGTAGACCTACCTATGGTTTTGTGCATGATTTTCGCACATGGTTTTGGACGCAATGGTTTTCGGTCCATGGTATTGGATGCTTCGGCATGTATAAATATGTATTGTAACATTGAAAGGAACATAATGAAAAATCAAGCTGGTAGTCCCAGTTTTGGGATCCAGGGGAAAATCTATATATATATGTGTTATGCTCTCGCATTGTTTATTTTTTGTGTTTTATAATTCGTATGCAAGTAATTTCTGTACGGGGTTAAAACCTACATGCTCGAGGCTCAAGGAGTTAGAGCATTATGTATAAGATATAGCAGTGAATTCCCCCCTTTAAGGTGGGGTGGTTCATCACCCACCAGGGGTTGGGGCAATCATGGGTTCTTATGTGATGAGGAAAGTTCATAGAACCTGTTGGAACCTGGGTGATGGCCATGATGATGGGGTAGAGCTTCATGTAATGGATTTTTCCCACGTGCTAAATGTTTTTGTCCCGACCATCTTTTGCACCTTGTAGTACTTTTCCTGTTGAATGTGGCCATATATTCTTTTGACTTTCTTTTTAGCTGCATCAACCTCCAGGCTCCATTCCAAGCCATGACCCTAGGTGTGGGCAAGGGGAAGGGGTGAGTTGACCCTATGTGGACTCGATGGAGGAATGTGGACCTAGGTGGGAGAAATGATGGATGGGGTAGTAATGAGTGGAAAGAGGGTTATATAAAAGGATAAGGGAGCGGGACCACGCAACCAAATTTGGGGTTTCCCATGAAATACCATCCCTGAAACCAAATGGTCAATAAAAGAGATCCCGCAGGACTAGAATCCAAGGTTAAGTCCTAAACGGGGTCTAGGGGACAAAAGCATAGACGTAGCCCATTCTTTCGGCTGAATCCCCCCATTAATACATGCCCAAAAGTGTCCATGATAAGCAAACTACAAAACTCAATTTCAAAATGACAGGGCATACCTTTGGCTTAGGGAGGCCCGCCTTCAAACATATGATCATGGTAGATGGCTGAGGGACCACATGGCTGGCTCAAGTGGCGGAGAAATGGCATAGTGAGCTAGCTGATGCCTGCAAGGCATTGTTGGTTGTCGGTTGAGGACCATCTTGGAGAAAATATTTCTCCTAGGGATATTACCCACAAAATGGTGGGTAACAGGGTGAAAATATGCAATAAATTCTAGATTTTGTGTTTCAAATATGAATGAATGTAATTTTCACCTAAAGGACAATAACATATAGGAACAAAAATGCTATTAAATGCAAATTTAAATCAAACTCTAACCTTAGTTATAAAGAAATAAAGAAAAGAGAGAAATTTTAGAAGGTGGCAATGGAGTCAATTAGGGTGAGGTCAATGCTGGAAGGACTTGGATAGAGAGGGTGGAAACCTAATTTGCTTCTCTTATAAACCCTACTGAATTCTTTCATAGGGTATTTAAAGTCAAACGATGCATGAAAACTAGTTCCTTTAATGGATTCTTAGATGACAAATTTTGCATAATCACGTAGAAACAAAAGTTCATGAAAGATATTGCAATTTTTAATATGGCACAAGATAAAGCTAATTTCATAAAATCATTGCAAAATGGAAGAAGGTAGAATTAAATTTACACAATTCAAGAATAACTTCATCAATCCACAAGATAGTCTCTCTATGCAAAAATATCCTCCCCAAGACAATTCGCACCATTGTTCATACATTGTGTCCAAGAGAAAAAGAAAAAAGAGCTAGTGTGCACTCACTGAAGAGAAGATATGTGAGTATGCGTGATGATGATTCAATGAAAATTACTTCCCTCTATTTATATGAGGAAAACCATTTCATTTTTCATTAATTTACAATGAAAATCCCTAAAAGTTTGCTTGAAGCATTCAGCTAGGCTAATAGGTCACAAGCCGACCTAAGATAGCTTTACAAATGACAAATCGTAATAAAAATTACATAAATCCTCCACATGTGTCGGAGGAAAGGCTCTCCAACAGATGTCATCCTCCAAAAATTGATATCTCTATCAAGCAAGTGAGAAAGTGGGTCTAAGAGTGCTCCTTACTCATCAAAATGCATGGGTACATCTCCAAGTAACATCTCCTCCACCAAGAACTCATCATCAAAAAGGCTCACATCACCTTCCTAGGGCGTGCATGGTTGACATGGCAGCGCTAGAATCTAGCTATGGTATCAAAATGGGGTGTGCTAGCCCTCCCAAACCATCTCAAGTGGTCTCCATCATCAATCTAGGCTCTGGAATAGGGCAAATTCCATCAAGAAAGTTTAAAGCTAGCATAGGGGCACCCTTGGTCATCTAGGTACATTGCTGGTGGAATTATATGTATTCTAATTCCAACATTTAATTATCAAATTCGGGGTTGTAAGACTCAGAGATGAAAGCACAGGAAATGCAGGATTAGAGCTTATTCTAAGCTATGCTAACAACTAACACTAAAAAGAACCAATCACTAAGGATTATAACTTATCACTAGACAGTGGGACTCTAATGCTTATCAGGTTTTGAAGCACAATCTTCCATTACTGACAAACATAGTTCATGTGATTTTATTTATGTAGCTTATTAGATCTTGAGAATTCAACGGTTCTAATCTATAGTTAACCACCGAAGAGTTGTCGCCCCACAAATTAGATAAGAAGGATTTTCCCATATTTCTATCAACCTAGCTTATGCTAGGAGGTAAATTATTAATGCGAGATAGACTTAGTACGCTTAATGCAAGATGATGAGTGAAAGCTATCTTGAGTTAAGATTGTGTAAGTTACTTAAGTACTTATTGTGAATTAATCTAAAAGCAAGAGTACTTAACGATATTAAGATACAATCTTAAACAAGATACCAGTGTAAACTTCAACAAGATGCCTAAGTAAATCAACTTATCCACGAGATATTATGCCAAATTAAACTAGAAGGCCAAGTTAATTTTATCCATCAACAAGATTAACTTCATATTTTGAATGCAAAGTTAGACACCCTTTAAGAACAAGATGAGATAAGCCAATTTCAGATTTATGACAATTCAGATCAGCTAATACTTCAGAAATTTCAGACTTCATCAATGTTATGACAGTAGTAAGAAAACCTCTTCAAATCATGAAATTTGCCCAACACATGAAACACAAAAATTTAAATCTAAATTAACTTGTTTAGTCCACTTTATGATGATGTATTTAGTGATATTTCAGATCTGATTTTTAATTTACAACAGTAGATAACCACAGATCATCAAACTTATGATGCCAAAAATAGATGACCAATATGCCCAAAAATAGAAAAAATGCATCAAAACTTGAAAACTTCGAATTTTGGAGCTATTTAGAGGTTGTGATTCAGAAATTTCAGAACTAATATGTTTATTACAACAGTGAAACAGTGATAGATCAGCAACCCAACGATGCTTAAGACAATTCCTAATATATCAAAAAATAGTAAAATTTTGCAAAAAATTGAATATTAAAATTTCTTAGCGCTTCTTAAGTATTTGATTCGGAAAATTTTGCAGACTTGATTCAACAATTTACACAGAAAATTCCAACAACCAAAATTTTAGATCCAGGCCAAATTTGAGATACCTAAGTGGCCAAAACTCACAAAAATCAAGATTTATCAACTTTGGCCAATTTTGACCATTTATTATGTGATTTTGAGACGGAATTATTATTGATTTGATTGTTGTAACAAAACTGAAGCAAAACAAGGGTTTTGAGGTTAAACCCTAGACCCAAGGTGTTGAAGTTCCCATACTTGAAATTCATTGAAACTTTGGGATCAAATTACCGCTTGAAAAATATGAATTTTGAGACCTTAAACCTACAAAACCAACAAGTATTTAGCTTTTAAAATTCAGATTAGGGTTTCAGGTCAAGCTAAGGCAAAAAATGGCTAAGGAAAGTTGAAACTAGGACAAGGAAAGCCAACGCTTGAAGATAAAGGGGTCAAGGTGATAGATCAGGGTTCAGGAACGCTGGAAAAGGCCACAAAAGGTCAACACAAGAGGAAGAAAGCCTAGAAAGGCTTGAGGCTAGGGTTTTGGAAGGCAAACAAGGGCCAAAAGGAGGACGGTCTACCTAAAGGGTAGTCATTTGGGTAAGAGAAGGGTAGCCGTGTGGCCTAGGGCCCACGGCTAAGCCTTTTAAGGCCTTAAGGCCCCAACGCTGGGCCTAGAAGTGGAGATGCTGGCCTTCCAAGGCTACGGCCTACACTAAAAGAGCAGAAAATATGACACAGAGGCCAAGAAGGCTAACGCAGGCAAAGGGAGGGAGATACTGGGCTTGGAGGAGGCAGATCTGGTCCCAAGAAGGCCAAAAACTGAAAACCCTTGTCTCAAAAAAAATTTCTTCTTCCGGCTCTGAATTTTATCATCAAATCTTCAGTGAAAGTCCCTACAAAATTATCAAGAGGCTAGATCTTACTCTCAAGGGCCTAGATCTAGCTCTTCCATCCTTTGATCCCTTGATCCAACCTGCAAAAATTAGAAATACAACACCCAACCCCCAAATATATACGAAATAAATCTTAAAAACCCCAACCCAAGTAAGAAAAAAAATTTACAAAATTATTTTACAAAATATACATGGCTTTTAAAATAGATTTTGAGAAAATAATTTTTTATGATATTTTTTCCTTGAAAGAATGGCTAAAACGCTTCAAAAAATTTATGCTCACTATAGCCCTAGCGAAGATTCAATCCACCATATAAAAACTAAGGATCCAAGAAAAGTAACCCTTGCCCACAGCCTGTGAACTTGGAGACCAAGGATTGAGTACCTGCAAACACTATGTATTATCTCAAAATAATAATTATAAAGTACCACATAGGAAGCCCATAGTCAATACATACCACAGATCAATGAACAAGAATACATCGAGTTGCACTCCAAAGTCTTTTATTATAGTAGAAAAAATAGTTCACAACGGGACAATAATTTACAAAATGTTTCAACAGCAATTCTAGCCAGAGGTCAAGATGAGTAGAGACTCAATCGACTCTCTAATTTATAGATAAATCCTCCAAATGGAAAAATAACAGCTAGTATCTTCAATCCTTATCAAAATAATCTTGTCATTTGATAAACACTTCAAAATCTTTTAATCTTGTCCCTTGATTTTTTATTTTTTAGGAATTTTCGAATTTATCATTTAATTCCATTTTAATTAACTCAAAATTAATTATTTTGAGCTAATTTCACCAAAAAATTTAACTGACTTAACCACTAAGGTCCAAGGGTCCAAATTTTCTTGAAATATACAATATTCTCTTGGTGGAGGACCTTTAAAAATTGACTCTTTTAAGACCCACGAATCTTTCCATTTGGAGAATTTATTTTCCAAGACAATTTAAATTTGACTCTAATTAATTGATTTTCTGAGTTAGGATTTAATTTTTACATGAGAGGATTTAATTATTTTTCCAACCCTCTAATACATAAGATTTTTCATTTACAAGACTCAAAGAGGGAATACACATTTGGCTTAGACCCTCAAGACACATAACCCATCTGTGACACAATATGATCTAGTAAACCAAGTGATTTGTAATAAAATAATTAAGCCAACTAGCTTAAATTATTCCCAAACCACTTTTACATCAAACTTGACTAAAAACACTAGGACTCACCTAATAATTCGACAATAAATTTCACCCTAGCTTTGAGGTTTAAGCTGGAGAAGAAAAATTCTTCTGATTAGCCGTGTCTAGAAACACAGGTAATCAGCAAGGTTAAAAAACCTCCTAGGATGGAATTCATCATCAAATTATAGGCTTACCTAGGTTGTTACATAGACTCAAGGTTTTATTAAGATCATTTACAATATATAACTTGCAGAATGGGATGACAATGACACATGCACTATTGATATGTGATCCGATCTTTGTTGGAAAAAGTTGGTACTCCTGCTTACATGGAATTTTGACAATTTGAGTGCAACATCTGGCTCCATATGGGGGCACGTTGCTTGCAAGAAGTAACATGAGAATCCCAGAATCTTGCATCCAAGGAAACAAAAAATTGTCAAATTGATATCCATTCAACATCGAAATCATCATGCATATTTAGAAAATATCACTGGAATAGAAAATCTACTCTAACAAACTAAAATATAAAAAACATAATATAAATGCGTGAAATAAATTATCCAACGACATAAAATAAAAGGGAGTAGGGTTAGAGATACTATACAAAATGATGCCTTATGGCATCAGATGTCTTGAACATGGTGCATATTGATCATCTGCCGACTCTCTGGCAAGTCTATGGGTTGCTTCTCTGATGTGCCATGCTAAATTCTAAAAATAGTAGGACTTTGACTCATCTGAATGTCGAGTTGTTCTTGGTCGTCAAATGCGTTAAACCTCTTCCTTCTTCTTTTCTACCTTTTGCTTTTTTTCATGGTAGGTTGTGATGTCAATAATGAGCTCAACTTAGATTTTATGTCTTGATCACAACACTGCTCAAATGAAAAATCTGAGGTATGCCAATTTTATCCTGGATATATTCTGTTAATGGAGGCACATAGGCATGATCTTTCCAATTTTCCCTTTCAACCATGGCACTTCTAGCGGACCTGTCCTGAATGGGGCAAGTGACCTTCTCGCAATGAGATGAGCACTGCTCTGGCGGACTAGGAGGCTTGTGATTTGTTGAAGATTTATGCTGAAATTCTTGTACCTATATCTTTTCCATTACTTGCAGCTTATTCTGAAGAGTGATCTTTTCAATTCTCATCGCATCCATCTATTTAGAATGTTCATAATTCATAGCGCGAATTTCTTTGGCATGGTTTTCCGCCATGGCTAACAACTTATTTTGAATACATATCTGACCAACTTTCATATCCTTTATTACTTTGTCATTATCTATTTTAATGGTAATCAAATGATTATGTATATTGGACATCATATTTTCTATCTCTTGAGCACATTTTTCCTTGATGGTGGCTATATGATTGGAGTGATTAATTTTTATGACCTTTAGCTCCTAATTTACTTGAATAGAATCAATTTCCCCCTTATGATTTGTTTCCATGGTGACCAGATAACTTTGCATGGCGACCATCTAATTAGAATGATTAATATCCATGGTGACCAGATAACTTTGCATGGCGGCCATCTAATTAGAATGATTAATTTCCATGGTTTTCAGATCCTTAGCATGCTGCTCTTTTATGGCTAATAATATGTTCTGAAGATTGGTCTCCCTGTCCTGAATAGAGCTTATCTCTTTCTTATGATTTTCCTTTATGGAACTTAACTCTTCAACATGCTTTTTCTCAATAGCCATCCACCTGATGTGCAAGGATTTCATTTCCTTGGAGTGATCTGCTAACAATTTCTCATGATTAAGTTCCAAAGTCCTCATTAACTGAGCCTAAATGACTTGTGCGTCTCTAAGCCTCTAAGTTAATTCCCTGATAAGATCCCCTTGATCACTTGTTCCTGCCTTTCCACTATCTCGAATTTTGATTGCAAAGGCACATGTGGATTCATCATGAAAGTGGTCACAAGGTCTGCAATAAGGTACATTTTGATGTGGTTCATTTTCTTCTTTCTTTATAGTACTAGGGGCACAAGGCGAGCCACTTTGATCTCCATATCTATCTTTAAAAGTATCGAAGATGTCTTGTAAAGAATCAAAAGAATCATCAGGGAAATCACAAAACCAATTCCTAGCATCACCTTCCAAGGAAAGGACAAAGAGCTGCATCTTGATGTCTTTGTGATTGTATGCAGTGGAATGAGCATACCTTTCCAGACAAAGTCTAAACCTTTGGATGTGCTTTGCCGCAGTGATTGCATCATTACCCATGAAAGAAGGCAATTTACTCATAGCCATTTCCGGAATATCATGAGGAATGTTAGTAAAATGCAACGGGGCAAACAAGTCATCCATGATGACCTTCTTTAGGGGAAAAGGGGCTAATGGATGTCAGAGAGAAATCCTTGTTCAAGAAAAACAAGAGATCCAAAAGAAGCGAGCTTCTAGAAGGAACTCTTGTAAGAAATGAAAGAAGTGGAGTTGCCACTTGAACATGAATCCAACTCTAAAATCCAAAAGGTGGAAACCGAAAAGTTACTTAGGGAGAAGCAAATGGATATCAAGAATGCTTCTTGTTTGAGAAAAATGAATGCTTTCTAGAATGCAATTTATTCAACCGAGCTCTTAGAGTGGGGTTAACCAAGCTATTAGAATTCTTTCTAATGAAATCTTTTTGTGAATGGATGAATCAATGGAGTCGCCAATCAAACAAGAAACTAACCCAAATGTCCAGGTGCTAAGGTGGAAACTGAGGATTGAACAAAGTCATAAGAAGATTGGTGAGATATCAAAGCACCAGAAAATGTGGTGCTTGATGGACTAAGGAGATGAAAATGGATTAAAAGATTATGAATATTGTTGTTGAAGAGCCGAGAGCAAGTTAAACTTATCCCCGACAACGGCACCAAAAAATATTGCCGCTCAGATTGTATAGGTATAGCGACAACGCTCAGGAAGGGGGTTGTCACTCTGATCCCTGCTCGCTACGTTCTAGCCGTCTCCCAACAATGGGCTATGGAAGGTAGTCCCTATGGAATGAGGTGAAGGAAAACAAGCGAGAATCAACTTGTTTGGTAGACACGGATGAGTGGCCTAGTCACTTGGTTGAATTTAAGCAAGATTATTAATTGGATTAGATTTTAAAGTATGATATCAGTGCCTTAATGGAGTCACAAATTCTTGTTTATAGTAAATTGGAACCAAATGACTAAATGAACACTGGTTGCTTTAGATGATTGACTAACTTAAATGATATGCAAGTCCTATGACCTATGTATGATGCAATGATCTTGGTTATTTTTAATAGTATGCCTGATCTAAATGTGACCTTCCCTTAAAGATTTTGAAGCTAGGCTCCAAGGAAGGTTGTGGGAAGGAGGCCAACACGAAGCAGGCTAGGGCTTGATTAACGATACCTTCTGTTGTGCTCCTATCACTCGATGCCTCCGACATTGCAGAGATTGTGGCTCTGACGACTGCAAGGCCACCATCTTAACCACCGAAGAGTTGTCGAGGCCCCTTAAGCTAGATGAGAAAGGTTGTCCTCGATTTCTATTAACCTAGCTTATGTCAGGAGATAAATTATTAATGCGATCTAGACTTAGTATGCTTAATGCAAGATGATGAATGAAAGCTATCTTGAGTTGAGATTGTGTAAGTTATTTAAGTACTTATAATGAATTAATCTGAAAGCAAGAGTACTTAACGATATTAAGATAAAATCTTAAACAAGATACCAGTGTAAACTTCAACAAGATGCTTAAGTATATCAACTTATCCACAAGATATTATGCCAAATTAAGCTAGAAGCCCAAGTTAATTTTATCCATCAACAAGATTAACTTCAGATTTTGAGTGCAAAGTTAGACAACCCTTGAGACCAAGATGAGATAAGCCAATTTCATATTTATGACAATTCAAATCAGCAATAATACTTCAGAAATTTCAGACTTCATCAATGTTATGATAGCAGTAAGGAAACCTCTTCAAATCATGAAATTTGCCCAACACATGAAACATAAAAATTTCCAACAACAGGCAAAAGTAAATTAACTTGTTTAGTCCACTTTTTGATGATGTATTCAGTGATATTTCAGATCTCATTTTTAATTTGAAATGGTAGATAACCACATATCAACGAACTAATTATGCCAAAAATGGATGACCAATATGCCCAAAAAGAAAAAATGCACCAAAACTTGAAAGAACCAAATTTTGGAGCTATTTAGAGGATGTGATTCAGAAATTTTAGAACTAATACGTTTATTACAACAGTGAAACAATGACAAATCAACAACCCAACAATGCTTAATACAATCCCTAATATATCCAAAAATAGTAAAATTCTGCCGGAAATTTAAAATTAAAATTTCTTAGCCCTTCTTAAGTATTTGATTCGGAAAGCTTTACAGACTTGATTCAAAAATTTATGCAGAAAATTCCAGCAAGCAAAAAGTTTAGATCTAGGCCAAATTTGAGATACCCAAGTGGCCAAAACTCATGAAAATCAAGATTTATCAACTTTGACCAATTTTGACCATTTATTATGTGATTTTAGGACTGAATTATTAATGATTTGATTGTTGTAATAAAACTGAAGCAAAACAAGGGTTTAGAGGTCAAACCCTAGGCCCAAGGCTTTGAAGATCTTGTGGTTGAAATTCGTTGAAACTTTGGGATCAAATTGCCGCTTGAAAAATATGAATTTTGAGACCTTAAACTTGCAAAACCACCAAGTATTTAGCCTTTAAAATTCAGATTAGGGTTTCAGGTCAAGCTAGAGCAGACTAAGGAAAGCCGAAACTAGGCCAAGGAAGGCCAATGCTTGGGGATAAAGGGGTCAAGATGATAGATCAGGGGTCAAGAAAGCTAGAAAAGGCCACAAAAGGTTAATGCTGAAGGAAGAAAGCCCAGAAAGGCTTGACGCTGCTGTTTTGGAAGAAAAAAAAAGGGCCAAAAGGAGGACAATCTACCTAAAGGGAAATCATTTGGGCAAGAGAAGGGAAGTCGTGTGGCCTAGGCTTACAGCGAAGCCTTTTGAGGCCTTAAGGCTCCGACGCTAGGCCTAGAAGGGGAGACATTGGCCTCCCATGGCTATGACCTACCCTAAAATGGCAGAAAAGATGACGCAGAGGCCAAGGAAGGCTGACGCAGGCCAAGGGAAGGAGACGTTGGGCTTGCAGGAGGTAAATTTGGTCCCGAAAAAGGCCAAAAACTGAAAACCCTTGTCTCAAAACAATTTTCTTCTTCTAGATCTGAATTTTGCCATCAAATATTTAGTGAAAGTCCTTGCAAAATTATCAAGAGGCTAGATCTTACCTTCAAGGGCCTAGATCTAATTCTTCCTTCACTTGATCCCTTGATCCAACCTACAAAAAAATAGAAATACAACACCCAAACCCCAAATATATACAAAATAAATCTAAAAACCCCAACCCAAGTTAGAAAAGGAATTTACAAATAAATTTACAAAATTATTTTAGAAAGCGTACATGGGTTTTAAAATAGATTTTGAGAAAATATTTTTTTATGATTTTTTTCCTTAAAAGCATGGCCAAAACGTTTCAAAAAAATTATGTTCACTATAGCCTTAGCAAAGATTCAATACACCATATAAAAGCTAAGGATCCAAGCAAAGTAACCCTTGCCCACAATCTATAAACTTGGAGACGGTTACCACTCAAACCAGCAGGGGACCTAAAAGGGTTCCTAAGAGGGCAACTACTAGGTTAAGAGAAACGGTGGAGGCTTAGCCCACTATCACCACGCTAAGTCTCCCCACTTTTTACGGATTTTAACCGATGGGAGGAGTCCCGGTAGTGTAGGGATCACTTGTAAAGTATATGTCAATGGATAGGTGGGAAGGGACCCTGAAACCCTTTCCCAAGGATGGAGTGAAGAATGGAACTTGCTTTCTCTTTAAGCAAGGGACTTAATCCTCCAGGGGTAAGGGGTTAGGACTAGAGGGTTGAGGGAGAAGGAGTAGACTTATAGACAAGGTCCTCAATCCCTATAATCCTTGGGAAAATTTGATTCCCTAATGGTCCTTGACAAATAATCTTTATTGAGAAGTGGGACCACACGAGGCCAAGTGGACCCAATCCAAGTTCGGGGAAGGAATGTAGCAACCAATGACGTTCCTATCCTGGACAAGGTGAAAGGAAAGGACCAAACAAGAACATTTACTTCAAAAGGTTGAATTGATCCTGTTGAGGTCTAGCCTTGGGGATGCCCAGGCAAAATTCGATCCTAGAGCTAGTGCTTGGAATTCTCGGAGATTCTACTATTAGAATTACCTGAAATTTGGAGGAGGGAGGGAACCCACCAGCGCAGTAGCCTGTAGGAGATCGAAAATTTTCCTTGGGCCAATTCCCGAGAAATTGATGCCTTTGGTGACCTTTGAGGGCTAGACCTAGAAAAAACGTGGTAAAAGGTGAAAAGGAGATGACCACCCTTCTAGGGATTAGTGCCTAATTCACTTTGGGATATGGAGTCAAGGATGATGATGAGTACAAACTTCGTTTCTTGATCAAGGAGGCCCAGAAAGTCAGCTTCATCCAATGTTGAGAGAAAGAAAAGAAAAGTGACCTTCAAGCATTTATACTTCAAAGCAAACAATGCAAACTTATCGAGACAAATAATCTCTAGGACATTTCATTCATATAACTGGCCCATACATTAAATTAGCTAAAACATGCTTAATTCCACATATCAATTATGCAGCAACTAGCCCTAATTTTAGCAATATGTAGCAACAAGAATAGCAACGTTAAAATTTACTTGCAACGTTATAGAGTATATCCAACCAGCATTTCATTTGCAGGACAAAGCTCCAAGACAAGAAAAATAACTCAAATCCATACGTCAAAATTCATCCATCTCCAAAAATATCCTTCAAGGAAAAAAATGTGAAGTTCTCTATGATCTAGTAAACCAAGTGATTTGTAATAAAATAATTAAGGAGACTAGCTTAAATTATTCCCAAACAATTTTTACATTAGACTCGACTAAAAACACTAGACTCACCTAATACTTCGACAATAATTTCACCCTAGCTTTGGGGTTTAAGCTGGAGGGAAAAACTCTTCTGATTAGCCATGTCTAGAAACACAAGTAATCAACGAGGTTAAAAAACCTCCTAGGATGGAATTCATCAAATTATAGGCTTACCTAGGTTATTAGATAGACTCAAGGTTTTACTAAGATCATTCACAATATATAACTTGCAGAATGGGATGACAATGACACATGGACTGCTGATATGTGATACGATCCTTGTTGAAAAAAGTTGGTACTCCCGATTCCTTGGAACTTTGACAATTTGAGTGCAACAACTCAAAAAGCTTGGGTACTTCGAATCTTGCATCAAAAAATTTCCAAGACAAGGCAGTAGGATTAACAGTAATTACATCATCATCACTATCGCAACTAACCAAAAAGAAAAGAAAAAACCGAAAAAAGAAAAAAGATATAAAAAACGAATCACCAAATTTGAGCAGGATCAAGCCTCAACAAATCAATAATCGAAAAGGGAAAAGGAAGAGGCTTGGTATATTTGATGGCCACAAACAAGTTAATATTGGGGCAAGTCAAAGTCCGAAGATATGCAAGATTAGACAGAGCTCATCAGAGAAAGAACCTACAGATCTGCCTGTGAGTAGGCAAGTTCTCAAGATGGATTTCACCGAAGACATCTAGTGCCATAGGGCATCTCTTGTATTGTATTTCTAACCCTATCCTTTGTCATGTTGATTAATTGGTTTCATTTCATGAATAAATTCTCATTTATGTTCTTAGAATAAATTTCCATTTCTTCATTTTTGTACTTGATTTCATGTGATGATATTTTGAATGGATATTGTTGATATATGTAATGACCCACCTGTTGACCCGGCCACCTACACCTACCTACAAGTCAGTGAGAAAAGCCTTCAACCCCACAAGGTGTGGTTGGTGGCAGGGAACTCAGAGAAGGGGCTGTCAAACTAATCCCGACTCTCTCCGTTTAAGCTATCTCCTAGGTTAGCTAAGGGGGGTGGTCCCTAATGAAAAGTTAAGTTAAAAAGAGATGTGAGTTTCTAGGAGAATTGTTAGAGTTAAATAGATTATTTCTTTAAGATTTATAAGCAAAAATTGATATGAGAAATAACCATCATAAGATAAGCATGAAATACATAAACAACTAGTGCCTTCCAAGTATTTTCTCTTTAAGAAATGAAATTGTATTTTGCTTAAAACAAAAGTAGAATGCTTCAAAAATTGAAAGCAAAGCAATCCTGAAATGGAGACAAAGATGACATGAAATAGTCAAAATGATAATCTACAATTAGTGTACAAGAACTAGATCAAGA
This sequence comes from Pinus tabuliformis, assembly GCA_031772625.1. Lineage (NCBI taxonomy): Eukaryota > Viridiplantae > Streptophyta > Pinopsida > Pinales > Pinaceae > Pinus > Pinus tabuliformis. The sequence goes on along the minus strand of CM062820.1, from coordinate 1,404,133,776 downwards.
CATGCAAGAGAACTCTATGCTTGTCTAGTTAAATAAATGCTCTAGGTAGTAAATAAAATCCTTGAAAGCCCAAGATATTAATCAAGAAAAATATTTAATTTAAATTTATGTGATCTTAGTAGGCTAGAGGAAAGGAAACTGCCTCTTTCAAAATCGTTTGATGAGATCCTTGAAGCAAACCGATTGGGTCCTTCTATTCTTAATCTTGGGAGTTAGTTCGTCTATTGGAGAGCTACCCCACGCCCAAGTAAATCCTTCAACCAAATCTAAAGATCTCTACTCACTTGGAAAAAGAGGTCAGCAATCATAAGGGATTAGATTATACAATGGAGAAGAAGGCTAGAGATTTCACCAAAAATCTTCTAGTGCTCCTCTTCCTAGAGTATTTCTCTAACCCAAAAAGTTAAAAATCATACAAGATAGCTTGCATATGTTAATCCAAACAAGTGGCAAAATGATAACTAGCATAATCCAACATACATGTAGAATTTAAAGCACAACAATTGAAATAACATCACATTAAGAAATGGAAGGAGAACACCAACACAATAGTACCCCAAAGTCTCTTTTATTATATGAAAGATTAATACAAAATCCAGCAGAGTCTCTGCAAGCCCAATAGCTCGTTCTATGATACAAATGAGAGCTCAAGACTCATATAAATAAGAAACTGGGAGATGATCCCAAAGAAAATTCCAATGACAAGTGGAGATGGATTGACAATCCCAATGTAGAAAATCAAATCACAAGTGGCAAGATGACTCACTGTAGGTGTTCCCAAACTGCTGGTACGTACTTCACTTGTGTATCAACGTGCTAGTTCAACTGCTGATCAAGTGTAGACTTAACTGAAGAGTGTGGTAGACAAACTTCCTCAAAAATATGTGTTGGCTGCCACCTCTAACAAACTGTTGTTCATAATCTCCATAGGCTGCTGTTCACTATGCGTTAATTTGTTGTGTATCATTCTTTTAGCTGGCAGTGACATATCCCTGCGATGAACCCATTGATTGATATGTATATGAGTGGGAGACAAGTGAGAGTAAGTGGGGGACAAGAACTGTCCCATGTGGCAGTTCTTTCCCCACTTAAATTTTTCCAAATCCGTTACATTTTAAAACTAATTTTTGAAGACTTTTTGCTAATTCGTTGACTTCCAACACTAATTGATGACTTGGCTAATTTGCCCCCCACTATTTGTGGGCCCCATGTGGCTGCCATGTCATATATTTTGTCCCCCTTTAAGCTTTTAATGTGCACCACATATTTTCAACATGTTAAAAACTTTTTCGTTGTGCCTTATGAACTCATGGTTGGACCATTTGACTTGCCACTTGGAACCTTGACTTTGACTTGTGCTTTATGTGGTGGGCCCCACATGGTTGCCACATCACCTTTGACTTCCCTTCAATTTTCCTTGGCATTTGTTTGACTTATTTTGACCTTGGAAAAATTTAAGAATCTCTCCAATTATTAATTTTTTTAATTTTTTCTTATTTTTTGCCACTGATATTAGGAAAAACAACTTTTGAGGGACTACAAGTCATTTCTTGACTCTCAAAGTGGGTCCTAGGATAATGTTTGGCTTCTGAGGATGAATTTCGAGTAGTCACACGCCCCAGACAATTCCTAAGGCCACTTATTTACACCATTACATAGAAACTAATTAAGAAATCTCATTTTGCAGGAAATTTTTAATTATTAAAAAATCCTACTTAGACCTAGCCAAATTCCACAAAATTTTTTGTGTGATCTAGTATGGTAATATACATCAACTCTAGACACTAAAATGTGTTAGGGGTTCAACCTTCAAACCGTCACCCTGGCTTTGTGGTAAAAAATGAGTGAAAAAAACAGAAAATTATCCGCCTCTGGAAAATAAGGGATAATTAACCAGATAAAAAAACACTCTAAGGTTTACTCGTTTGTTGATAGAGTCCCAACATCCTAGGCCTATTACAGACTCAAAAACTCATCATTACTAGTATCACTTATTACAATTCCTCGCAGGGTGTGGAATTTGGGTACAAGAAAGATGATGAGAAGATAGAAGTAGAGTTAAAAAACTTTGTTGACTGATGATATCTGATGGTACAAGTGCCCTCTAGATCATCCTTGGGCATGGAGTCTTCATATAATCATCAGGTGCTACTTCAATGGTCAACACCACCTACAATTACAAACAGAATGTGAATCTTAGCATACATACAATGCATCCATATGATAGCTACATATGCATGACCCACATGTATTGCACTAGTATACATACTGGCTAATATGGAAAATGTCTAAGTTTAGTTTGACAAATTGATTATCGAAATAAATTCCTAATTCACCAGAATATAATAAATATATCAAGTAGGGTCTTGATATGTGTACCATTTGAAAATTCCTACACTCAAGGAACCCCTACTGCAGCAAAATATGAATCTACTTCACCTATTTGATTTTTTAATATACATTATCAAGTTATTCTTCTGAATACCGAAGCAAATTACTTCTGCAGCCTACACTACTTAAATGTTTGATCTCATGAAACAGAAAACATAGCAAAGAACAAGATACATAGGACACACTTATTTTTGGACACAATAGTGCCCGGAAAAACCCAAATGCGAGAAAACCAGTGCGACAATTCTGAGGGTTTATTATTATGCAGGAGAAATATCTGAATACAAATCTAGGATGCTCAGCTAGAAATCCTTTACAGAGAAAATACTAGAGGAAAATCTGAGTGAGTTTTACCTCACTTCACTCAGTAGAATTCTGGCTCATTCGGCACAAGACTGGCTAACCTTGGCTATTTCTGCATCACCTCTTTTGCCCTCTACATCAGCTTTCCCAACTGTACTGGCAGGTCCCAGCAATTTGGTTGTTTCCGGCAGTTCCTGCTTCTACCCTCTACGCCAGCTTTCCCGGCAGTTTTGGCTTCTGCCCTCTACGTCAGCTTTCCCAGCTGTTCCAGTAGTTTCGGCTTCTACATCACAAGCATCTTTTCTACTCTGTGCTGGCCCTTCTGGCTCTGCGTCAGGACTAGGTGGGCCCAAACTGGCCCAATGTCAATTCGCCCGGCTACTGCGCTGCCTCTTTGTTGGCTCTCTCCGCCTCTCTGTCAGTATTCTCTGAAAAGTCCTCCTCTCGAATTCTCACTGCCCCTTTGCTGCAAAATGATCACTTAATTCGAAATCCTTAGCAAACCCTGCCCTAGGAACCGAATTCTAGATCAATTCTCTCCCTCTATGTGTGTTTCCAAATGAACCTCAAGCCTCCATTTTATACTTTTCCTTTTGAGTCTTCAACGGCCTAGATTAAGTCTCTAATCAACGGTTAAGATTAAAACATGACTTTATCTGCCTTCTAGATCATTCTCACCCATATTTTGATTAATACCCATTTATATTTTAATTTTCCTATGTTTAGACTTAGAAACCCCATAAAAAAATATTAATTATTTTAATAAAATACAATCCGGGTGGAATTTCACCAAATGGTTTCTGGGTTCTTTAGAACCCATGTGCCTTAGCCTCTCCACCAATTTTCAAGGCTAGAGCACTTCCAATGCTACCAAAAACTAACACTCCCTCTTAGCGAGGAAAGTGTTCTAGTAACAATGTTCACCTGCATGCTGCTCTATTTCTGAAGCACCTCCTTTATGCATTGTTGCTGCCACCAACACTATGTTGTTGCTACTACTATACTGTTGTCCATGACACTGCCACTGCCACTGCTGCATCCATACTACAACTCCCTCTCAAATGCTGCAATCTGCTATGTTGTTAGCACTGCCACTGCTAACACTGCAACTCAATTACTGAGAGAAGCAACTGAAAAACATCCAAAAGTAGTTGAACTTAATTGTGTTCAACATAATACAATGAATGTTGGAATCTGACTGCTACTGATTTTGAAGCTCTAAATCTTCTACACTACTGTTGACTCCTGCACTGTGCCAACTGCACTGCCGCCAACCTTGCTCTGCACTAATTAGTCTCTAGTCCCCAACTACTGCATCTATCCTCCAAACACTCCACTGCATCATTTGACACTAAGTCCATCTCACTATTTCTAAATCTTGGGCTCTCGTAGCAACGAATTGATCCAAGAGGTGGACTACTCAAGGATCCTACCCATTTGTAGCTCTTTCGAACTACAACTCTAAATCTCCCCACCTCCCTCCTGGAGATGCAGCTGCCATCTCTGCCAAATGTCGAATGACCTCCTCTCTCCTCTACACAACACTAGACCGGCCTACGCACTCCCTGCTAGAGCTTGTATATCTTCCCCTCTCCGTCGTTGTTCAGCAAGTGAAGATTCGAACTCCTTCGCTGGAAGTCCTCTAAGGAGAAAATTCCCCTTCTATGTGTCTTCATTCTTTTTCGACAGATTTCTACCCCGGCAGAAACTGTGCCCTTCAAGCACTGCGCTGAGGCTCTACATCACTCCCTCTGCCTCTGCAAATTCACGAACTAGAAATAGTACCTCTTTGTCTTCTCACTCACAGAGATATTTCCTCGAATTTGCTTCCCGGCAAGGACTGCGAAATCCCTTCAAGGGGATTCGAATTGTTGCCAAGTGCAACTTTCGGCCTCACTGCTCAGCATTGGATCTACTCTTCCTATTACAAAATCAATGCTCTGATACCATGTGAAAATTCCCACACTCAAGGAACCCCTGCTGCAGCAAATTTGAATCTACTTCACCTACTTGATTTTTTAACATACATTATCAAGTTATTCTTCTCAATACTAAAGCAAATTACTTCTGCAACCTACACTAGTTAAATGTTTGATCTCATGAAACAGAAAACAGAGCAAAGAACAAGATACACAGGACACTTATTTTTGGACATAATAGTCCCCAAGAAAACCCAATGCAGGAAAATCGACGCAATGGCTTTTGGGGTTTATTATTTTGCAGGAGAAATATCTGAATACAAATCTAGGATGCTCAGCGAGCAATCATTTACAGAGAAAGCATTGGTGTAAAATCTGAGTGAGTTTTATCTCACTTCACTTAGCAGAATTCTGGCTGATCCGACACAACACTGGCTAACCCCGGCTATTTCTGTGTCACCTTTTCTGCCCTCTGTGTCAACTTTCCCGGAAGTGTCGGCTGTTCCTGACAGTTCTGGCTTATGCCCTCTACGTCAGCTTTCCCGACTGTTCCGGTAGTTCCCAGCAGTTCCGGTTGTTCCCGGCAGTTCCGGCTTCTGCCCTCTGCGTCAGCTTTCCCGACAGTTCCAGCTTCTGCATAAGGAAAGGATGTCAAGTATACGCAGTTCAGGAAGTAAGCAAGGAGAAGGGACTATCCTTAGAGCAATCTCTGATGTTATCTGAATTTCTGGATGTTTTTCCAAAGGAACTACCAAGATTACCTCCTCAAAGGGAGTTTGATCTTACAATAGAATTAAAACCTAGTACAAAACCAATCTCTAAAACACCCTATAGAATGACGGCTCCTGAACTTCAAGAGTTACAAATCCAGCTGAAGGAACTACTGGATATAGGACACATCCGACCTAGTACCTCACCTTGGGGTGCACCTGTAATTTTTGTCAAAAAGAAGGATGGTTCCTTGCGGCTATGCATAGACTATCGAGACTTAAATCGAGCTACAGTAAAGAATCGATACCCAATGCCTCGAATTGATGACCTCTTCGACCAAATGAAAGGAGCTTTTGTCTTTTCAAAAATCGATCTATGATCAGGTTATCATCAACTAAGAATTAAGGAAAGCGATATCTCTAAGACTGCATTCCGAACATGCTTCGAGCATTATGAGTTTACAGTGGTACCATTTGGGTTGACCAATGCACCAGTAGTATTCATGAACCTTATGAATAGTGTTTTTCGCAAATATCTCAACCAATTAGTACAAGTATTCTTAGATGATATTCTCATCTACTCCAAAAATGAAAACGAGCATGAAGAACATTTGTGGATGTTAGGATATTCCGAGACATAGGAAATAGTTAAGTATAACTTGGTCTAGTGTAGAGTTAGGTAAAGTGTGTTTCTTTACTATGTACTTTTGTAACTTACAATCCGACAGTCACAATATGTTCTAGACATGAAGTAATCCAACGGTTCATTCTCTCATCGGTATTACCGACACTTGATCCATGGCTTAACACCCGATTGGTCCATGATATTTATTTAAAGAACATGGACGGTCATTTGTAAGGTGACTATTCATGAGAGAAGCTTACGTAATTTTTCTTTCGTTTACATTAATAAATTGCCTGAAGTGGCCGCGTTGGCTCAAGTCGTGGACTGTTTCCTCTTTGAGGGTTTTAACCACATCAAAAATACTGGTGTATTGATCTGTGATCTGTTTGTGAGCGGTGTCCTTCGGTGTTCTATCTGAGGAAAAATATATTTTTGTTGGATATTCTGAAGGTGTCAAAGGATATAGACTTCTTTCACCTAAATCCAAAAATGTTATCATTAGAAGAGATGTAAAGTTTGTTGAAAATATATCGGCCTACGAGCCTAGTTCGGCGGATGTGCCACCTCTCTCTATCCCTTCTACTTCTAAAAATATTTCTTCTTCAGATGATGACAGTGAGGATGACAATCCTCCCCCACCTTCTCAAGATCCTCCTTCAGCTCCTCAGTTTCCAAAATGGGTCCGTGCTACTCGGGATGCAGCAACTTCTCTTGCACTTGATCCTACAGATCAACGACGTACACGTTCTCAGTTCGATAAAGCCTCTTCTTTACTGCCTCAAGCTTCAACAAATTATGATCCTGACACCTTTGCAGAAGCTCTAGGCCATCCAAATTGGGACGCAACTATGAATGAAGAATATCATTCATTATTGGCAAATGATACATGGGATCTTGTTCCTCTTCCAAAGGGAAGAAAACTTGTTAGATGTAAATGGGTTTACAGAACCAAGTTTGGACCAGATGGAAAAGTTGATAAACATAATGCTCGTCCTGTTGCTAAGGGTTTTTCACAAGTTGAAGGCATTGACTATACTTAAACCTACTCCCCTATTGCCAAAATGAACTCTATCCGCCTTGTTTTTTCCCTTACTGCCTCTTTCAAATGGGAAGTCCATTAGATGGATGTTAAATCTGCCTTCTTACATGGGGACTTGCATGAAGAAATCTATATGGAACAACCTCCTAGCTTTATACAAACAGACTCCAACCTTGTATGTCGGCTTAAGAAATCCCTTTATGGTCTCAAGCAAGCCCCTCAGGCTTGGTATGCCAAAATGGATAGCTTTCTTTTAGATACTGGCTTTTCTAGGTGTCATTCTCACAATACTGTCTACACCAAGAAAGTGGGTAAGTCTCTTGTAATTATTGTTCTTTATGTTGATGATCTTATCCTTACTGGTAGTGATCCCAACCTTATAAACCATGTGAAGTCCAACCTTAAAAAGCAGTTTGAAATGACAAACTTAGGACACTTGCATTATTTTCTTGGTCTTCAAGTCTTGCAATCTAGGGAAGGTATTTCCCTTTCCCAGTCCAAGTATGCCTGTGATCTCCTATGCCACTTTCACATGGAATACTGTAAGCTAGCCCCTTCTCCCTTTCAGTCTGGAGCCAAACTTTCAGTCACTTGTACTTCCCCTGAAGTTGATGCTACCTTATACTGTCAGCTTGTAGGAAAACTTTTGTATCTGACCCATACCCATCCTCACCTTTCCTTTGTTGTTGGCCTTATTGCTCAGTTTATGTAAAACCCACATTAAAGTCACTGGAAAGCAGCTAAAAGAATACTTCATTATGTTCGAGGTACAGTTCAGTTTGGGATTCATTACAATGCAGAAGCATCTCCTCTATTGGTTGGTTTCACTGATTTTGATTGGGCTGGTGACCCTGATGATAGGAAGTCTACTGCAGGTCATGTCTTCACTCTTGGTTTTGGACCTGTTGTCGTGTCAATCTTTGACACGACAACGCTCAGACCGGGGGCTGTCACTCTGATCCTCGATCCCTCCGTTTAAGCCTGTTTCCCGCAGCTAAGGGGGGGAGTCCCTGTGAGATGATGAGGCCAACTGTCGACCAGTTGGTTGGGAAACACGAGATACGATATAAAAAGGGCTCGATGGATTTGATTTAAATTAGCAGACCAGTGCCTTAAGAGATAGTTATTAAAATGATTACTTGTTAAATGATATAAAAAGATGGACCATGAACAACAATCATCTATCATCAACTAAAACACAATGCTCTTAGAATGACAAAAACGATATCCAGCAGCTAAAAATTTGAAAAGATGAATACTTTAAATCACCACGAGAATCATAAACCATCAACCAGATATCAATTTCGCATCTCGGCTTGAAAACTTTAGACCTCAGCAATAAAGATATAACGTGAAAGCTCCTGAGACTTGCAAAAATAATTTCCCACAAAATTTTTATTTTTTCAAAAAAAGTTTTTAAATCTTTTTCAATTTTTTTTTTATTTTTTTTTTTATTTTTTATTTTTAATCTAAAACAAAAAATCTAAATCTAAATTAGAACCCTGAAAAATCCCCTTAAAAAAAAAAAATATATATATATATATATATATATATATATATATATATTTTCTATTTTTTATATATTATGAAAATGAAAATTAAAAAAAAAAACTTAAAACTAAAATTTAAAACATTATACAAAAATCTAAATCTAAGTCAAAGAAAACTAAATAAAATTTATTATTTTTTTTTTTTTATATTTAGAAAAAATCCCTAAAGGGAAAACGATTTATTATTAAAAATTAATATCTAAAAAAAAAAATATAATCTAACAAAGGTTAAATCTAAGCACTAATTTAAAATATAAAACAAAACTATATACAAAATTTAAATCTAAAGCTAAAGAAACCTGAAATAAACCTACGCTAACCTAAGCTATGCATCTAATAATCCAAAGCGTTAAACATATAATCTGATAAAGCCTACGCATTTGGAATACGATCTACGTAATAAAAAAACTAAATCAAGGGCGGAAATTACACAGTCGACGGAATGATAAGACTGAACCTACGCTACAATGCAGAACTAATATGCGTTATATGACCATAAAACGACAACTCGACTTACCTGCTACACAAACGGAGAAGGGATCAATGCGTTTACCTGCGTGCTGGCCTGCGTGCTGGCCTGCGACCTTATCAGAACTTGAAATCGGGTTTGACATCACCGCTGTTTCATTAATACACAGATTTTTGCTTCAATCGGACGGCAGCGTTTTGGCAACTTCAAATTTCAGGTGTATGATGGCTTCAACACATGATGCCGGCAGAAATCGTAGATTCAAAACCGGCGGTTTGCAGCTTCAAGTTTAGATCGATTTTCCAAATCGAATTTCTATGCAGATGCATATGCTAACCCGATGGCAGATAACTTGAATGCTTTCCGGAAGATTTTTGGCATATCGGAAATGTATAAACGACAGAGTCACAACCTCCCTGGGCCGGCGGTGAATATATGGTTGATTTTCTGCGTGATGGCCGCTGTTTCGTTTGGAGGATTTCACGCTGGTCGTGGTGACAGTCCAATCCGAGCAGCAACGACAAAATGAATATGATTTCTCGCAGGCCTCAACGTGGGTCTTTGAAACCCTTTGATATTTCTCAGATAATTCCTTGGCTTGCCTGAAAATTTCATACAATAATGCCCATCATTAGTTTGCTGATCAGATGGATTGAATACGTTCTCCTTTATCCAGCTGGTGCACTGATGCATGAAATAATGCCCATCACAGTGTTAGCACATGTTTTTACAGCCTCGGATCAGAAGTATGTGAGCCTGCAAAACCCTAGGCAGCGCAATGACAACCCTGGAGAACAAAACAAGAGCCCGGCAGATAATATGCAAAACTTCAAAGTGAAACCCTTCAAAATTAACCTAGAATCACAAAAAATTTACAGCTCTAAGATAGCCAGATTTGGCAATAATTGCAGTAATGTTTTCAATATATCAGAAATTTTTGAACTTCACTGTGAACAGAAAGAAAATCTCTCAATGTAAAACAGAAAAGAAACTTTAAATGATTAACCCAGGGAACAATCCGCTGGGCTCTGCACAGAAAGTGCTTGCGGGAGTTGGCTGGTTCAGCCGAGAACTTCCCTGAACGCCCACAAAATTTCCTTCAAAAAATGTTTTCCTGCACATCTCAAGCAACCATCAGCAAAGAGAGAGAGAAAACTGCTAGATCTCAGGAAATAATGGAGATACCTGCCATTATTTCAGAAACCCTAGCAGCCCTCAAACCCTAGCAGGTGAACAAGATACCTGTGCTCACACTACTCTAAAAACAAGCTATGATTAATGGCTGAAAACTGAAATATGCAGAAAATTAAAGATCTCACAGCAATTCCAGAGAGTAACACCAACACGATTTGGACCCCAAAGTCTTTTTATTAACCAGAAAATCAGATTACAAGAGAGCTTTTCAGTACGGACTCACAGATCAGATGCCTTGAAATGACCCCCTAAGACCCTATATAAAGGAAATGATCCTAACGGCTAGTTCAAGTGATCCATGTAGAAATGATCTCGACCGTTGATGAGGATCAAGACATCTCCTGATCTCATCCGTCGATTTATTAACTTAAAATATTATTATTTTATTAGTTAGGGTTTTTGCTTCATTTTTTAATTTTTTATTATTTTATTATTTTTATTCGTTTTTTAATTTTTTAATTCATTTTAAAATGGATCACTGAACTAAGCCTTTCGGAAACATCACCTAGGACCTAGGACTTAGGACTCATGAGGGGATTTAAAACATTTCTCGACCCTCAGGACACATTACATCATGACTTTTACAAAATTACATCTTAAGGGACAAACCCATTTAATACAGACCCTCACAAATCACCCAGCTCTGCGACACCACGATAATCTAGCAGATCAACACACTAGGATTCTCCTAAAGTTCTAATGACAAAATCAATCCCGGCTTTGGGGTCAGGTTTGAAGGAAAACTCTGCCGATCCGTGGATCGGTGAGACGAAAAACCTTCCGGGACGAAGATTATCATCAGAAAGTTAGGTCCACCTAGGCAAAATACATACATGACTCATGTCTGCTAAGATTATTTACAATTAATACATGCAGACTGGGTTTACAATCAAAAAGATCAAGCTGCTGCTGATGGCAGGATGGCACGGACATGCTGATCAGGTGCTGCCCCTTTTTGCCAAGAAAAGGGGGATGTACTGCATGGGTAGTTGACCAGTAGAGGTCAACATCTGGCTCTACTTGGGGACACGTTGCTGCTTGCAGGAATGTGAGAATCCAGAATCTGCATCCATACAACACAAAAAATAAGTAGCGTCCATCCAAAAATCAGCATATACATTAAGCACATAAAAGCTCTTCATTTATTAACTATCTAATAACATGAAAAGTAAATCTAATCCTAAAACAGAAATGAAACGCTGAAAAGACGAGGAGTAGAGTTAGAAATACAATACAAAAAATGCCCCACGGCATCAGATGTGTTCAATATAGTGCATACTGAGCATTTGCCTGCTTTCAGGCAAATCTGTCGGCTGCTTGTCGGATGTGCCATGTCCAATTTTGCATATGGTAGGACTTTTTCCTATCCGAAAATCAAGCAGCTCACGGCCATCTGATGCGTCAAATCTTCTTCTCATTTTCTTCCTCTTGCGCTTTTTCTTTCTGGCAGGTTGAATTACTGATGAGCTGGAACTTTCTGTCTCGAAAGTGTCAGATGAAGTATGCGTGATATGTCTCTCTTTAGCCCGCATCTGATCTTTATCATTCTTAAGCTTATCTGGATCACCTTCAATTATCCACCTAATGACCTCCTCATAGTATGATGGAACTTGTTGCGGCAAATGGGAAGGCTCCTGGTTTCTCTTATCATCTGACCATTGTTGAATCTTTTGAACTTGTATTCTAATGGCATCCATCTGACGAGAGCATTCATCCCTTATAGCACTGATTTGCATGGCATGGTGTTCTTGCATGTGTTTTACTACTTTATCATTCTTTTCCTCTATGTCCATCAAGCAATGTTGCATGAAATTTATTTCTTCTTTATGATTCACTTGTATGTCAGCCAACTGATTGTTATGATTGAATGTCATAGAGTCAATTTCCCTATCATGCTCAGCTTTCATGGTCACCATATTTTCCTCTAAGACTGACATCTTGCTTTGCATGCTTCTAATCTCTGTTTCATATTTAGTTTTCATGGCCTCAATTTCCTTAGCATGCTGATTTTGCGTGTCCTCAATCTCCTTATTACGTTTTTCCAGATGGGTGCGTAAAGTTTTAACATCATTGATAAGATTAGTTTGGTTGCTTTCCATATTTTTCACCAGCATCATTAAATCTTGTATTATTTGCTTTTGCTCTTCCTTTTCATTGTCATTTGTCCCTGATTTTTCACTATCATGAATTGCAATATTTCCGGTGGATGACACATTCTGACATGATGAATCGTCTTGGGATCTTTCAGCTGGACTTCTTATCAAATTATTTTTATTCTGCTGCACAATTTTAGAGGCAGAAGGCAAGCTGTTTGGATAACCATATCTATCTTCAAAAGCATTTACAATGTCATTTAAAGAAGTAAAAGAATCCTTAGGAAAATTGTTAAACCAATTCAAAGCATCATCTTTTAAAGAAAGGACAAATAGACGCATTTTGATATCACCATGACTAAACTGAGGGGATCTGCAATATATGATCATGATGCGAATAAACAAGTCTAGATGCCTTTTAGCAGCGATTGGATCACCATCTGAAAAAATAGGTAATTCAGGAATGGCCTCCTCCGGAAGATCATGGAGATGGTGAGTAAAACGACATGGTTTAAATGAATAATCCATGATGAACAATAAGGGATCAGATGGATGATAGAACTAGCTCTTTGCTCAAGAAAATCAAAAGATGAAAGAAGTGGAGTCGCCACTTGAACAATAAAACTGATTCTAAGATCCAAGAAGTAATCAACAAACAGATATGCGGGAGGCTTCTTGTCTGGGAATAATAAGAAAATGGAGTCGTCACCCAAACAAGAAACACACCGAAGAAATAAGGCAATAAAAATCCAAATGATAACCTGAAACGCCGAATCTGCCAGCTCAAATGAGAAATAAGAAGATGAGAAGATGAATGTCGATGAAACCCCAGGAATAGAAAAACTCTGTCCCCGGCAACGGCGCCAAAAAATGTTGGCGTTGCCGGCTCAAAAGAATGATAGACAGATGAACGATGAATGATGAAAAGATGATGAAATGCCGAGAAAACAAAGTCCCCAGCAACGGCGCCAAAAAATGTTGGCGTTGCCGGGCCAGATGAACAGATAAAAATGAGAAGGATGATTGTCGTTGAAACACCGAGAACAAAGTCTCCCCTGCAACGGCGCCAAAAAATGTTGTCGCGCAGATTGACACGACAACGCTCAGACCGGGGGCTGTCACTCTGATCCCCGATCCCTCCGTTTAAGCCTGTTTCCCGCGGCTAAGGGGGGGAGTCCCTGTGAGATGATGAGGCCAACTGTCGACCAGTTGGTTGGGAAACACGAGATACGATATAAAAAGGGCTCGATGGATTTGATTAAATTAGCAGACCAGTGCCTTAAGAGATAGTTATTAAAATGATTACTTGTTAAATGATATAAAAAGATGGACCATGAACAACAATCATCTATCATCAGCTAAAACACAATGCTCTTAGAATGACAAAAACGATATCCAGCAGCTAAAAATTTGAAAAGATGAATACTTTAAATCACCACGAGAATCATAAACCATCAACCAGATATCAATTTCGCATCTCGGCTTGAAAACTTTAGACCTCAGCAATAAAGATATAACGTGAAAGCTCCTGAGACTTGCAAAAATAATTTCCCACAAAATTTTTATTTTTTCAAAAAAAGTTTTTAAATCTTTTTCAAATTTTTTTTTATTTTTATTTTTTATTTATTTTTTTTAATCTAAAACAAAAAATCTAAATCTAAATTAGAACCCTGAAAAATCCCCTTAAAAAAAAAAATATATATATATATATATATATATATATATATATATATATATATATATATATATATTTTCTATTTTTTATATATTATGAAAATGAAAATTAAAAAGTTAAAAAAAAAAAAAAAAAAAAAAAAACTTAAAACTAAAATTTAAAACATTATACAAAAATCTAAATCTAAGTCAAAGAAAACTAAATAAAATTTATTATTATTTTTTTTTTTTATATTTAGAAAAAATCCCTAAAGGGAAAACGATTTATTATTAAAAATTAATATCTAAAAAAAAAAATATAATCTAACAAAGGTTAAATCTAAGCACTAATTTAAAATATAAAACAAAACTATATACAAAATTTAAATCTAAAGCTAAAGAAACCTGAAATAAACCTACGCTAACCTAAGCTATGCATCTAATAATCCAAAGCGTTAAACATATAATCTGATAAAGCCTACGCATTTGGAATACGATCTACGTAAAAAAAAAACTAAATCAAGGGCGGAAATTACACAGTCGACGGAATGATAAGACTGAACCTACGCTACAATGCAGAACTAATATGCGTTATATGACCATAAAACGACAACTCGACTTACCTGCTACACAAACGGAGAAGGGATCAATGCGTTTACCTGCGTGCTGGCCTGCGACCTTATCAGAACTTGAAATCGGGTTTGACATCACCGTTGTTTCATTAATACACAGACTTTTGCTTCAATCGGACGGCAGCGTTTTGGCAACTTCAAATTTCAGGTGTATGATGGCTTCAACACATGATGCCGGCAGAAATCGTAGATTCAAAACCGGCGGTTTGCAGCTTCAAGTTTAGATCGATTTTCCAAATCGAATTTCTATGCAGATGTATATGCTAACCCGATGGCAGATAACTTGAATGCTTTCCGGAAGATTTTTGGCATATCGGAAATGTATAAACGACAGAGTCACACCCTCCTTGGGCCGGCGGTGAAAATATGGTTGATTTTCTGCGTGATGGCCGCTGTTTCGTTTGGAGGATTTCACGCTAGTCGTGGTGACAGTCCAATCCGAGCAGCAACGACAAAATGAATATGATTTCTCGCAGGCCTCAACGTGGGTCTTTGAAACCCTTCGATATTTCTCAGATAATTCCTTGGCTTGCATGAAAATTTCATACAATAATGCCCATCATTAGTTTGCTGATCAGATGGATTGAATACGTTCTCCTTTATCCAGCTGGTGCACTGATGCATGAAATAATGCCCATCACAGTGTTAGCACATGTTTTTACAGCCTCGGATCAGAAGTATGTGAGCCTGCAAAACCCTAGGCAGCGCAATGACAACCCTGGAGAACAAAACAAGAGCCCGGCAGATAATATGCAAAACTTCAAAGTGAAACCCTTCAAAATTAACCTAGAATCACAAAAAATTTACAGCTCTAAGATAGCCAGATTTGGCAATAATTGCAGTAATGTTTTCAATATATCAGAAATTTTTGAACTTCACTGTGAACAGAAAGAAAATCTCTCAATGTAAAACAGAAAAGAAACTTTAAATGATTAACCCAGGGAACAATCCGCTGGGCTCTGCATAGAAAGTGCTTGCGGGAGTTGGCTGGTTCAGCCGAGAACTTCCCCGAACGCCCACAAAATTTCCTTCAAAAAATGTTTTCCTGCACATCTCAAGCAACCATCAGCAAAGAGAGAGAGAAAACTGCTAGATCTCAGGAAATAATGGAGATACCTGCCATTATTTCAGAAACCCTAGCAGCCCTCAAACCCTAGCAGGTGAACAAGATACCTGTGCTCACACTACTCTAAAAACAAGCTATGATTAATGGCTGAAAACTGAAATATGCAGAAAATTAAAGATCTCACAGCAATTCCAGAGAGTAACACCAACACGATTTGGACCCCAAAGTCTTTTTATTAACCAGAAAATCAGATTACAAGAGAGCTTTTCAGTACGGACTCACAGATCAGATGCCTTGAAATGACCCCCTAAGACACTATATAAAGGAAATGATCCTAACGGCTAGTTCAAGTGATCCATGTAGAAATGATCTCGACCGTTGATGAGGATCAAGACATCTCCTGATCTCATCCGTCGATTTATTAACTTAAAATATTATTATTTTATTAGTTAGGGTTTTTGCTTCATTTTTTAATTTTTTATTATTTTATTATTTTTATTCGTTTTTTAATTTTTTAATTCATTTTAAAATGGATCACTGAACTAAGCCTTTCGGAAACATCACCTAGGACCTAGGACTTAGGACTCATGAGGGGATTTAAAACATTTCTCGACCCTCAGGACACATTACATCATGACTTTTACAAAATTACATCTTAAGGGACAAACCCATTTAATACAGACCCTCACAAATCACCCAGCTCTGCGACACCACGATAATCTAGCAGATCAACACACTAGGATTCTCCTAAAGTTCTAATGACAAAATCAATCCCGGCTTTGGGGTCAGGTTTGAAGGAAAACTCTGCCGATCCATGGATCGGTGAGACGAAAAACCTTCCGGGACGAAGATTATCATCAGAAAGTTAGGTCCACCTAGGCAAAATACATACATGACTCATGTCTGCTAAGATTATTTACAATTAATACATGCAGACTGGGTTTACAATCAAAAAGATCAAGTTGCTGCTGATGGCAGGATGGCACGGACATGCTGATCAGGTGCTGCCCCTTTTTGCCAAGAAAAGGGGGATGTACTGCATGGGTAGTTGACCAGTAGAGGTCAACATCTGGCTCTACTTGGGGACACGTTGCTGCTTGCAGGAATGTGAGAATCCAGAATCTGCATCCATACAACACAAAAAATAAGTAGCGTCCATCCAAAAATCAGCATATACATTAAGCACATAAAAGCTCTTCATTTATTAACTATCTAATAACATGAAAAGTAAATCTAATCCTAAAACAGAAATGAAACGCTGAAAAGACGAGGAGTAGAGTTAGAAATACAATACAAAAAATGCCCCACGGCATCAGATGTGTTCAATATAGTGCATACTGAGCATTTGCCTGCTTTCAGGCAAATCTGTCGGCTGCTTGTCGGATGTGCCATGTCCAATTTTGCATATGGTAGGACTTTTTCCTATCCGAAAATCAAGCAGCTCACGGCCATCTGATGCGTCAAATCTTCTTCTCATTTTCTTCCTCTTGCGCTTTTTCTTTCTGGCAGGTTGAATTACTGATGAGCTGGAACTTTCTGTCTCGAAAGTGTCAGATGAAGTATGCGTGATATGTCTCTCTTTAGCCCGCATCTGATCTTTATCATTCTTAAGCTTATCTGGATCACCTTCAATTATCCACCTAATGACCTCCTCATAGTATGATGGAACTTGTTGCGGCAAATGGGAAGGCTCCTGGTTTCTCTTATCATCTGACCATTGTTGAATCTTTTGAACTTGTATTCTAATGGCATCCATTTGACTAGAGCATTCATCCCTTATAGCACTGATTTGCATGGCATGGTGTTCTTGCATGTGTTTTACTACTTTATCATTCTTTTCCTCTATGTCCATCAAGCAATGTTGCATGAAATTTATTTCTTCTTTATGATTCACTTGTATGTCAGCCAACTGATTGTTATGATTGAATGTCATAGAGTCAATTTCCCTATCATGCTCAGCTTTCATGGTCACCATATTTTCCTCTAAGACTGACATCTTGCTTTGCATGCTTCTAATCTCTGTTTCATATTTAGTTTTCATGGCCTCAATTTCCTTAGCATGCTGATTTTGCGTGTCCTCAATCTCCTTATTACGTTTTTCCAGATGGGTGCGTAAAGTTTTAACATCATTGATAAGATTAGTTTGGTTGCTTTCCATATTTTTCACCAGCATCATTAAATCTTGTATTATTTGCTTTTGCTCTTCCTTTTCATTGTCATTTGTCCCTGATTTTTCACTATCATGAATTGCAATATTTCCGGTGGATGACACAATCTGACATGATGAATCGTCTTGGGATCTTTCAGCTGGACTTCTTATCAAATTATTTTTATTCTGCTGCACAATTTTAGAGGCAGAAGGCAAGCTGTTTGGATAACCATATCTATCTTCAAAAGCATTTACAATGTCATTTAAAGAAGTAAAAGAATCCTTAGGAAAATTGTTAAACCAATTCAAAGCATCATCTTTTAAAGAAAGGACAAATAGACGCATTTTGATATCACCATGACTAAACTGAGGGGATCTGCAATATATGATCATGATGCGAATAAACAAGTCTAGATGCCTTTTAGCAGCGATTGGATCACCATTTGAAAAAATAGGTAATTCAGGAATGGCCTCCTCCGGAAGATCATGGAGACGGTGAGTAAAACGACATGGTTTAAATGAATAATCCATGATGAACAATAAGGGATCAGATGGATGATAGAACTAGCTCTTTGCTCAAGAAAATCAAAAGATGAAAGAAGTGGAGTCGCCACTTGAACAATAAAACTGATTCTAAGATCCAAGAAGTAATCAACAAACAGATATGCGGGAGGCTTCTTGTCTGGGAATAATAAGAAAATGGAGTCGCCACCCAAACAAGAAACACACCGAAGAAATAAGGCAATAAAAATCCAAATGATAACCTCAAACGCCGAATCTGCCAGCTCAAATGAGAAATAAGAAGATGAGAAGATGAATGTCGATGAAACCCCAGGAACAGAAAAACTCTGTCCCCGGCAACGGCGCCAAAAAATGTTGGCGTCGCCGGCTCAAAAGAATGATAGACAGATGAACGATGAATGATGAAAAGATGATGAAATGCCGAGAAAACAAAGTCCCCGGCAACGGCGCCAAAAAATGTTGGCGTTGCCGGGCCAGAGGAACAGATAAAAATGAGAAGGATGATTGTCGTTGAAACACCGAGAACAAAGTCTCCCCGGCAACGGCGCCAAAAAATGTTGTCGCGCAGATTGACATGACAACGCTCAGACCGGGGGCTGTCACTCTGATCCCCGATCCCTCCGTTTAAGCCTGTTTCCCGCGGCTAAGGGGGGGAGTCCCTGTGAGATGATGAGGCCAACTGTCGACCAGTTGGTTGGGAAACACGAGATACGATATAAAAAGGGCTCGATGGATTTGATTTAAATTAGCAGACTAGTGCCTTAAGAGATAGTTATTAAAATGATTACTTGTTAAATGATATAAAAAGATGGACCATGAACAACAATCATCTATCATCAGCTAAAACACAATGCTCTTAGAATGACAAAAACGATATCCAGCAGCTAAAAATTTGAAAAGATGAATACTTTAAATCACCACGAGAATCATAAACCATCAACCAGATATCAATTTCGCATCTCGGCTTGAAAACTTTAGACCTCAGCAATAAAGATATAACGTGAAAGCTCCTGAGACTTGCAAAAATAATTTCCCACAAAATTTTTATTTTTTCAAAAAAAGTTTTTAAATCTTTTTCAATTTTTTTTTTATTTTTATTTTTTATTTATTTATTTATTTATTTTTTTTTTAATCTAAAACAAAAAATCTAAATCTAAATTAGAACCCTAAAAAATCCCCTTAAAAAAAAAAAAAAAAATATATATATATATATATATATATATATATATATATATATTTTCTATTTTTTATATATTATGAAAATGAAAATTAAAAAGTTAAAAAAAAAAAAAAAAAAAACTTAAAACTAAAATTTAAAACATTATACAAAAATCTAAATCTAAGTCAAAGAAAACTAAATAAAATTTATTATTATTTTTTTTTTTATATTTAGAAAAAATCCCTAAAGGGAAAAGGATTTATTATTAAAAATTAATATCTAAAAAAAAAAATATAATCTAACAAAGGTTAAATCTAAGCACTAATTTAAAATATAAAACAAAACTATATACAAAATTTAAATCTAAAGCTAAAGAAACCTGAAATAAACCTACGCTAACCTAAGCTATGCATCTAATAATCCAAAGCGTTAAACATATAATCTGATAAAGCCTACGCATTTGGAATACGATCTACGTAAAAAAAAAACTAAATCAAGGGCGGAAATTACACAGTCGACGGAATGATAAGACTGAACCTACGCTACAATGCAGAACTAATATGCGTTATATGACCATAAAACGACAACTCGACTTACCTGCTACACAAACGGAGAAGGGATCAATGGGTTTACCTGCGTGCTGGCCTGCGACCTTATCAGAACTTGAAATCGGGTTTGACATCACTGCTGTTTCATTAATACACAGATTTTTGCTTCAATCGGACGGCAGCGTTTTGGCAACTTCAAATTTCAGGTGTATGATGGCTTCAACACATGATGCCGGCAGAAATCGTAGATTCAAAACCGGCGGTTTGCAGCTTCAAGTTTAGATCGATTTTCCAAATCGAATTTCTATGCAGATGTATATGCTAACCCGATCGCAGATAACTTGAATGCTTTCCGGAAGATTTTTGGCATATCGGAAATGTATAAACGACAGAGTCACACCCTCCCTGGGCCGGCGGTGAAAATATGGTTGATTTTCTGCGTGATGGCCGCTGTTTCGTTTGGAGGATTTCACGCTGGTCGTGGTGACAGTCCAATATGAGCAGCAGCGACAAAATGAATATGATTTCTCGCAGGCCTCAACGTGGGTCTTTGAAACCCTTTGATATTTCTCAGATAATTCCTTGGCTTGCCTGAAAATTTCATACAATAATGCCCATCATTAGTTTGTTGATTAGATGGATTGAATACGTTCTCCTTTATCCAGCTGGTGCACTGATGCATGAAATAATGCCCATCACAGTGTTAGCACATGTTTTTACAGCCTCGGATCAGAAGTATGTGAGCCTGCAAAACCCTAGGCAGCGCAATGACAACCCTGGAGAACAAAACAAGAGCCCGGCAGATAATATGCAAAACTTCAAAGTGAAACCCTTCAAAATTAACCTAGAATCACAAAAAATTTACAGCTCTAAGATAGCCAGATTTGGCAATAATTGCAGTAATGTTTTCAATATATCAGAAATTTTTGAACTTCACTGTGAACAGAAAGAAAATCTCTCAATGTAAAACAGAAAAGAAACTTTAAATGATTAACCCAGGGAACAATCAGCTGGGCTCTGCACAGAAAGTGCTTGCGGGAGTTGGCTGGTTCAGCCGAGAACTTCCCCGAACGCCCACAAAATTTCCTTCAAAAAATGTTTTCCTGCACATCTCAAGCAACCATCAGCAAAGAGAGAGAGAAAACTGCTAGATCTCAGGAAATAATGGAGATACCTGCCATTATTTCAGAAACCCTAGCAGCCCTCAAGCCCTAGCAGGTGAACAAGATACCTGTGCTCACACTACTCTAAAAACAAGCTATGATTAATGGCTGAAAACTGAAATATGCAGAAAATTAAAGATCTCACAGCAATTCCAGAGAGTAACACCAACACGATTTGGACCCCAAAGTCTTTTTATTAACCAGAAAATCAGATTACAAGAGAGCTTTTCAGTACGGACTCACAGATCAGATGCCTTGAAATGACCCCCTAAGACCCTATATAAAGGAAATGATCCTAATGGCTAGTTCAAGTGATCCATGTAGAAATGATCTCGACCGTTGATGAGGATCAAGACATCTCCTGATCTCATCCGTCGATTTATTAACTTAAAATATTATTATTTTATTAGTTAGGGTTTTTGCTTCATTTTTAATTTTTTATTATTTTTTATTATTTTATTATTTTTATTCATTTTTTAATTTTTTAATTCATTTTAAAATGGATCACTGAACTAAGCCTTTCGGAAACATCACCTAGGACCTAGGACTTAGGACTCATGAGGGGATTTAAAACATTTCTCGACCCTCAGGACACATTACATCATGACTTTTACAAAATTACATCTTAAGGGACAAACCCATTTAATACAGACCCTCACAAATCACCCAGCTCTGCGACACCACGATAATCTAGCAGATCAACACACTAGGATTCTCCTAAAGTTCTAATGACAAAATCAATCCCGGCTTTGGGGTCAGGTTTGAAGGAAAACTCTGCCGATCCGTCGATCGGTGAGACGAAAGACCTTCCGGGACGAAGATTATCATCAGAAAGTTAGGTCCACCTAGGCAAAATACATACATGACTCATGTCTGCTAAGATTATTTACAATTAATACATGCAGACTGGGTTTACAATCAAAAAGATCAAGCTGCTGCTGATGGCAGGATGGCACGGACATGCTGATCAGGTGCTGCCCCTTTTTGCCAAGAAAAGGGGGATGTACTGCATGGGTAGTTGACCAGTAGAGGTCAACAGGACCTATTACATGGACTTGCAAGAAACAAAGTGCCATTTCTCTTTCTTCAGCAGAAGCAGAGTATCGTGGCGTCGTAGATGCTAGTAAGGAAGCCCTGTGGCTTCGTCAAATCCTATCAGAGTTTGGCTTTCAACAGCAGCATCCGACTACACTTTGGTGTGAGAATCAAAGTGCCATTCAACTATGCAAAGATCCAGTCCAATATCAGCGCAACAAACACATTGAACTACACATGCACTTCATCAGAAAGCTCATTCATGACCATGTTCTCGAAGTGCAATATTGTTCAACTGATGATCAATTTGCAAACATCTTTACAAAGGCTCTCACAAAGGTGAAGTTTACTAAACTTCGATTTATGGTTGGAGTTCAAGAAGTTGTCACTAAGGGGGATAGACTGTAATGCCTCCTTCCTTCTCCTAATGTGTCATATTTGTACATCCTTCAATCCTATCCCAAGTTGTTCTTAAGGAGGAATGCTAGGATATTCCGACACATAGAAAATAGTTAAGTATAACTTGGTCTAGTGTAGAGTTAGGTAAAGTGTTTTTCATTACTATGTACTTTTGTAACTTACAATCCAACGGTCACGATATGTTCTAGACATGAAGTGATCCGATGGTTCATTCTCTCCTTGGTATTATCGACACTTGATTCGTGGTTTAACACCTGATTGGTCCATGATCTCTATTTAAAGAGCATGGAGGGTCATTTGTAAGGTGACCGTTCATGAGAGAAACTTATGTAAATTTCTTTCTTTTACATTAATAAATTGCCTGAAGTGGCCGAGTTGGCTCAGGCCACAGACTGTTTCCCTCTTTGAGGGTTTTAACCATGTCATGAATACTGGTGTATTGATTTGTGATCTGTTTGTGAGCGGTGTCCTTTGGTGTTCTATCTGAGGAACTTGCTTTATAAATTCCTATAGTGGATAGTATTATCTTGCCTTAGGGAACATCAGTTTTATGGAAGGTTATCCAAGTGTTCTTTCTTTCAGAAGAATATTCATTACTTGGGTCGTATTATATTTGATGAAGGGACCTCAGTAGATCCTGAGAAGGTAAAAACAATCATGGAATGGTCGATACCAAAGAATGCACATAAAGTGCGAAGTTTTATGGGTTTAGCCGGATATTATCGAAGGTTTGTAGAAGGGTTCTCATTGCTCAAAAATTGGAAATCCTGTCACAACCTTCTAGCATAACGGAGTTAGGTATGAATGGACTAAGGAATGTCATAGAGCATTCTCTAAACTTAAAATATTGTTAACCAGTGCACCAATCTTGCAAGTACCTGATATGGGCAAAGATTTTACTGTGTGTACTGATGCATCCAAGCAAGTATTAGGTGCAGTATTAATACAAGATAAAGGCGTAATAGCATATGCCTCCAGGAATTACAGCCTCATAGAGAACTCTAAGCCACACACGATTTAGATTTAGCCGCTATAGTGCTAGCTTTAAAGATATGGAGACACTATCTACTAGGGAGAAGCTTTATGCTCAAAAGCGACAACCAAATTTTACAATATCTGTTTACCCAAAGAGACTTAAATGCTAAAAAAAATGATGCAGTGAATTCCTAAACGAGTATGACTTTGGAATTTCCTACATAAAAGGGAAAGAGAATGTAGTGGCAGATGCTCTAAGTAGAAGACCAAGAATCTTTTCCTTCATACCTATTAAGGTAGATGTTGGAATTTCTAAGTCTAGCTATTAGAAACCATTTATGTACTTTCCTGATTTATTTCTTCCTACTTGTTCTGATTAATTAACAAGTTATTTACCATGTAAATACTGAAAATAAATACAAATACATGCTCAACACATTACAAATCATCAACTAAAGGAAACAAAACAAGCACATAAGTGACACCGTTGTTTTTGGACCAATGTGCCCAGAAAAATCCAATGCGAGAAAACTGGTTCAACGATCTGAGGGTTTTATTATTATGCAGTTTCTGAATACAATATGGGTACCAAAACCGACTCACCCAACAGAGAATAATCTTGGCAGTAGCACCTCTCTACTCAGAAGCAGATATTTCGGCTGAAACCCCAAATAAACACTCTGACAACTCCCAGCTCCAATCTGCCCCACGAAAACCCCAGCGTCTACCTCTAGGGACTGTGTAAGCCCTTCCTGGCCCAACGTCAGCGCAGCATCAGCCCAATAACCCCTGCGTCAGCCTCTGTAGGCATTGCGTCAGCCTCTAGAGCCTTTGCGTCACCCACGCTGGCTCTCTGAGGCACTATGCAGCTCCTGGCTGCCTCCGTGTGGGCCCTAGATGGCTCTACGTCCTCTCTCCCGGCTTCTATGTTGATTCTCCTGGTACCCTCTCTGCCTCTCTGCTTCTGTATTCACTGCACCTCAACTGCAACTTTGATCACTCTTTCGACTTCCTCAGCAAACCCTGCCCCAAAAAATCGAAATCTTGATCAACTCGGTGTATTCTCCAAGTGACTCTCAAGCCTCCTCTTATACTTTTCTCGTTGACAACTCAACGGCCGAGATTAAGTCCTTAATCAATGGCTAAGATTAACTTTGGCTTGATCCATGACTTTGGACCCTTCTAACACAGTTTTATATTAATTCACATTAATATTTTATTTTCTCGAAGTTTAGACTTAGGGACTCCATTAAAAATATTAATTATTTTAATATCTCCCAAACTGTTTAGAATCTGCCCAAACCATTTTTGGGTATTGGAGATCTCATGTGCTTTAGTCTCTCCACCAATTTGCGTGGCTAGAGCACATCCGATGCTACCCCAAATCAACAGTAGACTTGAGGAAGCAAGTACTAGAACATCTCTTGAGAGACGGTATTTAAAAGTGAGATCCGGGCTTAATAGTAAAAATTCAAAAGAACGTAAGATTCAGGGATATGAACTAGAACATGATGGAATTTTGCGATTCCATGGAAGTATGTACATTCCCTATAGTGGGGATCTCTGAAACACCATTCTTAAGGAAGCCCACAGAGCATTGTATTGTGCACATCCTGGTGTAAAGAAAATGTGTGTTAATACAAAGAAACTCTTCTTTTGAGCAGGCATGAAATGCGATATTGTCCAAATCGTTGCAAAATGTCTCGAATGTCAGCAAGTGAAGGTTGACCATTGTCATCCAGCAGGTCTCCTACAACCTCACGACATTTCTATGACCAAATGGGAGATAATTTCTATGGATTTTATTGTCGGACAACCTCTTACTCCACAAAAGCATAATGTCATTCTAGTTATGGTAGATAAATTAACGAAAAGCGTCCATTTTATTCCCATAAGAGAAACTTACGAAATTGCTGACGTAGCTGGGTACTTATAAATGAAATTATCAGATTTCATGGCGTGCGTTAAAAGATCATATCAGATAGAGATTCACGATTTCCTTCAAGATTATGGACTTGTATGCAGTCAGCCTTAGGAATTCAACTAAATTTAAGTACAGTTTATCATCCTGAGACTGATGGACAAACAGAATGGGTGAACCAAGAATAAGAAGATATGTTGAGTATGTACATTATGGACTAGCAAACACACTGGAAAAAGTACTTGCCCTTGGTTGAATTTGCATACAATAAAAGTTGCCATAGTTCAATCAGAATGCCTCAATTTGAAGCATTATACGGCAGATCTTGCAGAACACTGTTGAATTGGGATAGGTTGGAGGACCAAGTGATAGTGGGATTGGAATTAATTCAAGAGATGGAAGAACAGGTAAAACAAATTAGACAACGGTTAAAGGAAGCACAAGATAGAAAAAAGAGTTCTGTTGATGCTCACAAGACAAATAAGAACTATGAAGTAGGGGATCAAGTTTTCATCCGCATCATACTGAACAAAAGCACCATCTGGTTTGGAAAAAGAACAAAGTTGTCACCCCGAATTATTAGTCCATTCAACATCATGGAAAAAGCTGGACCTGTCGCCTATCATCTTGCGCTGCCACCCCACTTGCATAAAGTTCATAATATATTTCATGTATCTGTATTAAGACATTACATAGCTGACAAATCTGATAACCTTCAATGGAAGGAACAACAGGTATCAGACAAGGGAACCATTTTGATCAAACCATTACGTATACTGGAATGTAGGGTTCGACAACCCATGAACTGCCTAGTAGACCAAGTTAAGGTCTAGTGGGACAAGTATAGCACTGGATTGGCTACCTGGGAAGATACAGAGACCATATGTCAAAGATACCCCAACTTGTGTTGATTTTGACGAACTTAAAACCTTATTTTGTATATGACTACTTTATTTTAGCTAGATACTTAAGACTATCATTTTGAACTATCACATCTAAAAATGAATTTTTATTTTGCTAGTATATGGATACCAATAAGAAATATGTTATTTGCTTAACTCTGCTAGTACGTGGATACCAATATGAAATATGTTCTTTAATTAACATTACTGGAATATGGATACCAATATGAAATTTAGTATTTGATTAACCTTGCTATGAAATCTAAATTATGAATTATGTTAAGGATGAAATATCTATAATTTTATTTTATTTTTGCATATCGACATGATTGATGAGATGGAAATAAAGATTGACTACATTTTAATATGAAAGCGAACTTACAGATGTATTAGATAGCCATAGCCAAATATGATTATATGAACTCAAAAGATCAATAACATAGATGACAACATATCAGAAATGCACAAAACAAAATGTTATCTGAATACGATTAGATTTGAATATATTGATGCATATGTTATAATGTGTGGACAAGTATTTACATTGTAGATAATAATGTTACCAAAACGGCCACATGATGACGAAGGCTCCAAGAACAATTAAGGCTCAATAAGATTCCATGATAGGGTGTTCACCTTGGTCCCACTAGGAGAGGTGGATGTATTACCTACCGTTTATCCACCAAAATTTAGAGTCATGGGAGGATTGTGCGAGTCACGCTCCCTTAGATGTGTGATGATGACTTCCGGATGCCTACTAGGAAATCAGGTCGATATAGTCGATGTTGTCATCCTTAGGGTCTATGAATGGTTAGGTCAATATAGCTAACGTCATGGGATACTCCAGTAGAGAACGGATAGGATGGGAGCGAAAGAGATTAGGAAGGATAGGATGATTCTAGAATAGCGTGGGAATCCGGCAGGCGTAGGGCATGACTGTTATTATTGTAAAATTTTAAACATTCAAAAATAAAGTTTTAAAATGCCCTCATGTTAAACAAAAGAACAAAAAAATCAATTTTGAGATACAATTCTTATGTGATTATACTAATCACTAAATAATTATCAATATACTATACAAACCCTAACTTCGAGACGAAGTTTTTGGAAGGAGGGATGTATGTAATGACCCACCTACAATTACAAACAGAATGTGTAGCATACATATGACGCATCCATATAATAGGTACATATGCATGAACTGCATGTATTGGACTAGTATACATGCTGGCTAATATGGAAAATGTCTAAGTTTAGGTTGACGAATCGATTATCGAAATAAATCCTAACTCACTAGAATATAATAAACATATCAAGTAGGGCCTTGATATGTGTACCACTCTTATATACCTAGGTCCTATACATATATCCTTTAAATCAAAAACATATATATAATAAAGATACTGAAAAATAAATTAAAATTGAATTAAACTTATAAATGAATTAAATTTATTAAATTAATAAATAAATAAGAATTAAATTAAAATATTTTAAAGTATAAAATTAAATTAAAGTATGAAATAAGAATTAAATTAAAAACATAATAAAAGTAATAACACATTGGTAGTAATGTATGAACTTAATTATTATAATGCTACTTTATAAAATAAATATCCTACTTACCATTAACATATGACCGCCTCTAAATTTCAGAAGGAGCACCTTGGATGCAAGAGTTCACTCCACTTGCAACCGACTCAAAGCCAAAAAACCTCATTTTAAACCAGGATATGGAGACGGTGGAGGAGGGCAGTGAAAGAGGGGATGTTATAAGAGAATCGAGGAGGACAGAAAAGGGGAAATTATTTTGGTTCTTTCACAAACAGAAAAGGAAATATGAAGAAAACCATAGACAAAGAGGAAATTTGAGCAATTGTTCTTAAAGCTTT
Source organism: Pinus tabuliformis (assembly GCA_031772625.1). Lineage (NCBI taxonomy): Eukaryota > Viridiplantae > Streptophyta > Pinopsida > Pinales > Pinaceae > Pinus > Pinus tabuliformis. Next base: position 1,404,105,449 of record CM062820.1, on the reverse strand, counting down.
TGGGCACGAGGGGCAGATTACTTCAAATTTAAGGTATTTTGGAGCTGGGTATCGAGATTGTGCCCAATTTGGCAGGGAGGTTTTGGTTTTTTGGTAGCGGGAGCAAATTAATTGCTATAGCAACGCGAGGTCGACTTCAAACTCGAAAGTCAGGGATGTATCTGTGTATTAAATTGATAAATTCCTGTTTAAAATTACATCTGTTAAATTTAAGTAGAATTTAAAGGATTTAATTGTGGTTAGGGCATTAAATTCTGGTTAGGGCATTAAAGTATGTCTTTTGGTGGTGGATGCAGATTCTAGGTACTTACACACTATCACTTCATATCTAGCATGCATCCCCATATGGAGCCAAATGTTGACCACTGGAGTAGCACATGAGGATTATCTTAAGACTCCATGCCCAAGGATGTACCAAAGGAAGCTTGTACCATCAGAGATCACCATACTACTAAAGTTTTTAAACTCCACTTCTTCTTCTTATCATTTTCTGTTGTACTCAAATTCCACGATCATTGCGGGGACAATGTAAAAGTGATACTAGGATGAGGAGTCGAGTCATGTAACAGGCCTAGGTAGCATGGGCCCTTGCCATCAAGTGAGTATTACTCTGGGAGGTATTTTTCACTTAATTAATTATCATCTCCCTACTAGGACTTAATAATTAATTGAGTTTTTTCCTCCAAATATACCCCAAAGCCGGAGTACGACTTGATGGTGAAGTCTTGAGTGAGTCCTAGTGTCTAGGATCAAAGTATATTACCATACTAGATCACACAACAAATTTCGTAGAATTTGGTTAGATCTAGGGGATCATTTTTTAATTTTTAAAATTTTCTACAGGGCGGAAATTGCAATAAAATTTGTATATGAAATGTAATATGTGTTGTCTAGAGAAGTTGTATGGGATATGAGTAATAAAAATTGCACCTCTCACCCTCAATATTCTACTATGATACACTTTGAGGGATTAAAAATGTGTTCTAGACCCTCAAACCCACTTTTCTTAAGTTCAGTGGAAAAGGTGGCAATAAATTAAACTAGAAATAAATTAAATGGAGAGAAATAAATTGCTCCATGTGACAAAATGACTTGGAAATTATCTCAAGTCAAAGAGTTGAGTTAAGGGACATGTGGAGGATGACAAAGCACCTTACATCATAAATGCACCACTCACTCAAGGAAATCGAAATTCTTGGAATAAATGTAGCAGCTAAAGACCTGGAAAATCGATTTTTTTGGGAGTTAATGCACATGGAGATTTTGGAGAGATATTGATTCAGATATTCTTGTAAGTTTGTCTCCACTTATATTCCATCTCCTTTACATTAGGCATCATCACCTCTACACTGAATTTGCTCAAGGAGGGACCACGCAGTTCATGAGGGATCTACGCTAAGCTCATTGGGATCATCTACAAGGTGTGGCATCACATGGTTTGTTCTTAGAGTTTGACTTGAGTTAACTCCTTGATTGGTTCACACTTGGATTCGCTCGTGGTGCCACATATGGAATTTGATTTTACTTGAGGATATCATGGTGCCTCATATGGAATTCCATTTTCCTTGGTGTCTCCCTCATCTCCACTTGAAACTTGACTTTCTCTTCTTGGGATTCGCTTCATAGTAATTTGTCATGTGGATGATTCATTGGGATTTGCTCCCACTCTCTTATATAATGGAGCCTTGAGCTCTCATATTGTAATCTGGAATACGAGCTATTGGGCTTAAGGATACTCTGCTAGATTGTACACTATTTGCAAATTAATACAAAAAACTTTGGGGTTATATTTGAGGTGTTCTTCTCCTTGTGTATGGTAACTTCTTGATATTCTTGTTCTTATATTTCTACTTGTTTCATTATGTTATTATTTCCATTATATTTTTCAAGTTATGTTGATGTGTAGCTATCTCACATTAGCATAAGGATTATTTGCTTGCTCTAGATAGAGAAATGTTTTAGTTGATGTCAAATATATCTCTAAAATTTTCTCTTCATTGCATTTGATTGAGCCCATATGTATCTAATTTGTTCATGTGAAGTTGTGTAAAAACTATTTCTTTGATCAAGTTTCAAGCATGAGGGGAAGTTCTCGGGCAAACCAACCCATTCTTGAAAGTACTCAAGGAGAACCCACATTTATCAATTTCCAAAGTCTTATCATTCGAATTTGTCTTGTAGGGATTTCTTTTAAGCTTTGTTCTCATATCTCTTGCTTCATAATTCAATATTTATTTCTCAAAGATTGTGCTTCATTTGCTAATATCTTGTTATTTTAGAGTTAAATCATGGCTAGGCAAAGACGAGAGTTTACTCGTATTCTTTAACTTAGCCTTTGTAGATTATATTGTATACATACATTTGTAATTTTATTGAGTATTTTCATAGCTAACACATGGTTCGTATTGTAGCCCTCAATAACATGTTTCTTGTGACAGCTTGCGGGATTTATCATTTGAAACTATTAACAAGTTGCGTGCAGGACCTTAGGCTCTCCATTCAAGACTAATTTTCTCTCTTGGTCATGGGCATTCGAGGCTCTCTTTCACAATACCGAGTTCCATTTTGGGGTTGCATTTCTCTCTCTTAGCCGTGGGCTTTGTGAAAATTCAGAAACCCGAATCCTATTGCAGCAACTGGAAATAATTCTCCTAATTGTTAAATTAATTTTTAACAATTTATTTACTGTTTGCTACAACAAATACTAAATCAATCACATTGCAAACCTACACAAATAAACTGTGGAAGAAATAAACGCTGGAAGAAATACTAGCACACACATAAAATGATAGTTATTTTTGGACCAATGTCCCTAGAAAACCTAACTTGGGAAAACCGGTGCAGCAGTGAGGGTTTATTTTATTATGCAGCAATGAAATCTGAGTACATCTATGGATGCCCAACTGGCAATCCAAACAACAAGAAAATCTGAGTAAAATATCGAAGGGAATTACCTTTCTCCTACAAACAATCTCTGGTTGGACTTTCCTTATCAAAAACTTGGCCTCCTCGAGCACTATGTCAACCTCTACATTAATCTGCGTAGTTGGCTGGATGGCTTGCTTTGGACTAGAAGTTAAGAAAATCGTCTCTCCAGCCCTCTGGGACTCCTTCCCGGCCTCTGGAACTGAGAACGATTTTTCTTCTCTCCAAATCGATCTGCCTGACTGAAGCACTGTGCAGTCCCTCAGCGTTGCCTCTCTCAAATAATTCGACTCACTTGTTGCTGCCTCTCTGGATCTGGAAAATCTTTCCTCCAGATTATCATCCCTGCCCTTCACTCACTGCTTCGATCTCACTAGCTCTCTCTCTGGGAACTGATTGTTGCTACTCTGGAGATCGATCTGCTCATGAAATCGAACTGTTGAAGTGATTTCTCCAAGCCCCATTGACTTCTTATAATCCTTTGTTGAGACTTCAACGGTCAAGAATAAATCTTAATCGATGGCTAGGATTAATTTGAAGTCGATCCGTGTGAGTTTCTAGCATATTCACACCTTAACTTCATTAATTCTGATTGATTAGTCATATTCCCTACGTTTAGACTTAGGAAATATTTAAAAATTGACTAATAATCTAATTAAGTCATTTTTAGGCAGAATTTCCAGAAACGATTTCTAGGTTTTGGAGATCTCATGCATTCTAGCCTCTCCACAAAATTTCAAGGCTAGAACACATCTTATGCTACAAAAACTAACACTCCCTCTTAGCGAGGAATGTGTTCTAGAGTTGCTTCCCCTTACAGCAACACCCTACCTCTGCATCATCTCCTGTCACGTTGTTGATGTTTGATTATTGTTGCCCAACAACTACTGTGCAACTCTGATATACGTTGTATCTGTGTTGTTGCGGACTCTGCAAAACTATTGCCAACACTACATCTGCAGTCCAACTCCCTCTCCATCTGTTGTTGCTGCAACTGCAACATCTGCAACTGAAAGCATGCTAAGTACTGAATCAACTACGATCAGTATGATGAATCTGTCACCCAAGTCTCTGACTATTGCTAGTATTTTTGATGTCACTGAGGCATCTACACTGTTGTTGACTCTGCACTATGCCACCTACAATGCTGCCAACTCTGCACTGTGCTTCCCAGCGTCTAATTGCAACTAGACTATGCATCTGTCACTCTAGCATCTGACTGCATCTACTGCCACTGATCAATCCTACTACTAAATATTGTGGGCCCCCGTAGCAAGGTATCGATTCAAGAGGTGGACCTCCTCAAGAATCCTACCTAACTATAGCACTCTAGGGCTACAACACCAAGTCACCCTACTTCATTCCTGGGGATATGTCAGCAAACATGGCGAAGTCTTCCTCCAACTTGGAGGACAGCCTATCGATCTCTGTTGATGCTTCCTGCTGATCCTACTTCTCCTCCTCGTCCTTCTTCCTGAGAGGACACTGGGTATGGTAGTGATCAGGCTCACCACATCTGAAACACTTGACCTTCAACAGGTCCTTCTTCTTCTTTCACTACTCCCCCTGTCCCTGACTGGGACCCTTTGATGCGAGGGCCACATTCTCCTCCTCTTTCACTTGATTTGTGTGAAAATTCCTAAACCCGGAATCCCTACTGCAGTAAACTGATGTTACTTCTCCTACTTGTTAATCCATGCAAGTTATTTACGGTGTTCTACTGTAAATATCGAAGTAAATACAACTGTAGCCTTTACTTAATTAAATTATACGTGGAAACAAGAAACTGAACAGGAAAGAGATACAACACATCTACATAGTTATTTTTTGGACAAATGTCCCTAGAAAATCCCAATGTGGGAAAACTGGTGCAGCAACTAAGGGTTTATTATTAAGCAACAGTAATTTTTTAGTACAATTCGTTGGATGCCCAACTAGCAATCCGATACAGAGAAAAACTGGACAAAACAAGTAGTGAGATGCTCTCACCCTGTCACTAGAAGAATTTGACCCTAATCTCGCTGGAAAGAGGCTTTGCATCCCTTCTCCGTTAGCCTCTGCATAGAACTACATCAATCCTACGCAGTCTCTGCCTCACCTCTGCCAGGGACTGCGTTGCTCTTCCTTCTGATCCTCTGTTGCCCAGAAACTTCGATTTCCAGCCTCCTGGTCTCACACCCCGGCTCCCGGCTTTTGAAACTCGATTTCCTTAGCAGGAAATTCGATCTCCCTCTAGGCTCTACGCTGCCATTGCGTCGGCCAGCGTCAACCTCTCTCTAGATGTCGTTTTTTTCTCTCTGCATTATACTCTCTGGCCCAGGAAAAGACTCCTCAGATACTATTCTTGCCCCTCTCTACAAAAGATCACTATCGAAAATCTCTCTGGTAGCTGCTCTGCTTCAGAAAATCGAACTTCGGATCTCTCCTCTATGTGTTCTCCAAGTGCCCCTCAAGCCTCTTCTTATATCTTTCTATTGGACAACCAACGCCCCAGATTAACTTCTAATCAATGGCTTAGATCACTTTGGCTTGATTCTCGTCTTCTTCTAGAAGTTGCACCCACAGTTTAGATTAATACCCATTAATTATTTTAATTTCCTAAGTTTGGACTTAGGGTCCCATTAAAAATAATTAATTATTTTAATAAAACTATCTTCGGGTGGAATTTCCCAAAACAATTTCTGGGTATTGGAGAATGCATGTGTCTAAGCCTCCTTGCAAAGTTTGAGATCTAGAGCACGTCCGATGCTACCAGAAATCAATACTTCGATCCGCTGCTACTGCCACTGATGGAGCTCTTTACCAAGTCTCGTCTCAACTCCTCCTGCAGCAAATCGGTCCACATCCTGTCCCACCCTCGCAAGGTGTCTCAGCCCAAGATACTTTGGACAAATATATGCCACTCCTCTGAGACACTGTTGAATGTCAATCGCACTAGCTCCATGGGTTGAGGCCTTGCCAAACAGCTGCAAGTTCGTCTCAGATCTTCTAAATCCTAGTGAGGAAGGGGTCTATGTGTTCCCCTTTTTGCATCCTAGTGCATCTCACCTTCTCCTCTAAGTACATCTTCCACTGCTCGGAAGTGCCCTAGGACAGCGTGGAAACTGTATCCCACATCTCTTTGGTCGTTCCCTTGGCTGCCATGTGTGATACAATGTGATCTCGGACACCATCAAGGATCAACCTCTTTGCACGCATCATCTCCTTTCTATACTCCTTCAACTGATCTGCATCCTTGGGGATAGCTACCATTGCATCTATGAATGGTTTTAGTCCATATTCATCCAAAAGGAAGGACATCCTTGCTTTCCAGATGACATAGTTGGAAGCACCATCCAACCTGTCCTGATATCGAAATCCGGCAATGGCCATCTCAAACAATGTCGAAAATCTTCTCTTCCCTTCTGCTCAGCTATCACTAGGCTAATCGCACTCCCTTTTGGAGTGAGAAACTTTGCTCACAACGACTGTTGATCTGCAAGGGAAATCGAACTTCTTGAGACTAGAAGTTCCCTGAGGAAAATTTTCTCTTAGTGTGTGCTCTTCTTCCACCCGACGCTAGTTCTGCTCTAGCAAACTGCTGCAAAACTACTGCATCCAGCTAGAGATCTGCTTTGCGAAAAAATATTGGCCGCTCCCTCTGCCTCTAGAATCCCTTGATCTAGAGAGATCGAATTTTCTGTCCCTCTCTCAGAAAAATCGATTATCCTCAAGAAATTCAACCTCTTGGTCAAGGTGATTGCGCTATCTCTGGGATTTCGACTTGCTGCCCCTCAATGAACAGTGAAACTCTCTCTTCCTTGTTGATCAGTGGTTGTCATTGATGTCAACCCAAGCAGCACCAGAGGCTACCCCGACTACCCCGATCTTGCATGGGCATTTTGACTTGACAACTTACTCTATTCTAAGTCAAGGATCTTCTAGATGGATTTTACTCGTCGAGATGTTTCCGTTGATATATGCCACACCAAGTAATTCTTCATGGTTTGAAAGATATTCATGTTTGAAGTTAGTAACCCCAGTTAGTGGGCTAAAACCCTATGGGGTTGTGGCATGGCACTCATAATTGGTTGTGGTCATTGAATAGTCGCTAATTAATAATGTTTTCTTTGCTCCTACAATCCCTCCAACGTTCACTTGTTGAGGACCCTCTCAACTCAAGACATTCATATAAATAATGACCCTCATATCCTCCTCTAGTAGGGATTTTGTGGCTTCAAACAGGTCATCGTGGAATTTTTGCTATAAAATTTTTCTACGAAGCTTCAGAAGCTGAAATTAAAACCCATTTGAGCCGAAATCTTGATAAACCTCGTGACCGAATTTCAGATCTTGGTTCACTATATTTTCAGAGATATGATCTGAGGAAGTTAGGGTTTTTGCAGGCTCCCGAATTCCATGTCAAATAGGTGACGTTGGGAAAATCGTCATAACTTTCTCTCTGAGCATTGGATTCAAATTTCGTAAATAGTGACAAATAGGATGGACTGTAGTTTCTTGGGTATCGTTTTCAGGGCCGAAGGTCACAATAGTGACACATGGCACTTCGTACAAATTCGCTCTACTGAACCAGTCTATAATCAGGTCATCGTGGGAGATTTGGCATAACTCTTTCTTGAAGAATCCAATCTTGATCAGACTTGTGGGGTTGCAAAGAGGACTCAGAGGGCTACCACAGGACGAAATTTCAAACCCTAGAGATCCGAAATTACATAGATACAACAGGTTCAATATCGAGCTCCTAGAATGCAAGGAAAAAATGCATTCAAGGATCACTGCAGTAATGACCACACATCAACAGTGAAAGGTAAGTCTCCTACAGCAAGGTATGTATGATTAGTGTTTACATTTGAATTTTGAGTATCATCTCTGACATATGTTTTTGCAGGACAACGTAAGTATATACAGGGTCTCGGTTATATCTCTATGTCTCTATATGTCACAGTTAGTTTTGATACCACATTTCGGATGTCCTATTCTTGATACTACACATTTGATGCTACACCAAGTCTGCTAAATCTATATGATGTTGTAAGTTCATGTTACTTGTCTTGTCATAGTTGATAGAATGGTCTCTATTGTTGTACTTAGAACTTGGTTCATCACAAGTCTAGGGTCAGTTTTGGATATAGTCTTGCATAGAGTAACGGCTTATATCAAGAGTGGGAGTCTTTGTCTACTACTGCAACAAGTCAACAACAGAAGTGACAAGCACACTTCAGGTACGCATTGTAATTTTAATTTGTATTTATTCATTATTATGCACTTACATGTGTTTTGCACGCAAAGGTAAGTTGAAGGGTATATTGTGAAGAAGTATCAAGGCCAAGAGTCATTTGTAAAAGAGTCATCATTGTAAAGTTGTAAAAGAGTCATCATTGTAAAGATTGTAAAAGAGTCATTTTACCTAGAGTCGAAGAGGCAATGCTGGGAGGTATAGGAGTCACTATTGGAATGATGTCATGCTTGAGTTGCAGGTCATAGAGTGATTGGGTATTTGGTCAAGTACACGAAAATTATTGTACATCTTAAAGTATCATGGATTGTTGTCCCTGGTTTGGGAATCCATTGTCTTGTCTTATTTTAGTCATTATAGGGTGGCAGGGAGGTGCTAGGCAGGTGTATGAAGTCGCCTACAAGTTGGGGCCTGTGAACACTTCAGGGTGGTAGGGTGGTGCTAGGATGACTTGTGGCTCGCTAGGGTGTTGGGGCATCCATTTAGTTGATTACTGAAGAAACTAGGGCGTTGGGGCGTCCTTCCAGAGGGAGCTGGAGAATAATGCTTTTCTAGAATTCTAGGAAGCTGTTGCTTTTATTTCAGTTGAGGCTGGAGATTAAAGAATTTATTAGAAAAGCATTCGGTGGTTTTTGACCCGGAAGGAGTTTTCCACCTAAAATTCTTGTGCCTACTGTGTTCTTTTATTTACTATTATTACTGCATAAACATTAATAATAATTGAAGATTAACTAATGCTTTGAAACGATTTAAAAGTTCTAATTGCTAAGGAATACTGATTCACTCCCCCTCTCAGTATTTCCAACATTCCTTCGCTATTGAGCTCTCGGTTGATCATCTGCACTCTGATACCATGTGAAAATTCGGAAACCCGAATCCTATTGCAGCAACTGGAAATAATTCTCCTAATTGTTAAATTAATTTTTAACAATTTATTTATTGTTTGCTATAGCAAATACTGAATCAATCACACTGCAACCTACACAAATAAACTGTGGAAGAAATACTAGCACACAAACATAAAATGACACAGTTATTTTTGGACCAATGTCCCCGAAAAAACCAAACTTGGGAAAATCGTTGCAACAGTGATGGTTTATTTTATTATGTAGCAGTGAAATCTGAGTACATCTATGGATGCCCAACTGGCAATCCAAACAACAAGAAAATCTAAGTAAAATACTGAAGCAAATTACCTTTCTCCCACAAACAATCTATGGTTGGACTTTCCTTATCAAAAACTTGGCCTCCTGGAGCACTATGTCAGCCTCTGCGTTGCTCTGCGTAGCTGGATGGACGACTTGCTTCGGACTAGGCTCAGATGAAGTCGTTATGCCTCTAGAAGTTGAGAAAATCATCTCTCTAGTCCTCTGGGACTCGTCCCCGGCCTCTGGAACTGAGAACGATTTTTCTTCTCTCCAAATCGATCTGCCTGACTGAAGCACTGCGCAGTCCCTTAATGCTGCCTCTCTAGGATAATTCAACTCACTTGTTGCTACCTCTCCAGATCTAGAAAATCTTTCCTCCAAATCACTATCCCTGCCCCTCACTCACTGTTTCAATCTCGCTAGCTCTCTCTCCGGCAACTAACTGCTACTACTCTGGAAATCAATCTACTCATTAAATCGAACTACTTAAGTGATTTCTCCAAGCCCCATCGACTTCTTCTTATAATCCTCTGTTGAGACTTCAATAGCCAAGATTAGATTTTAATCGATGACTAGGATTAACTTGAAGTCGATCCGTGTGAATTTCTAGAATATTCACACCTTCATTAATTATGATTGATTAGTCATATTTGCTAAGTTTAGACTTAGGAAATATTTAAAAACTTACTAATAATCTAATTAAGTCATTTCTAGGCGGAATTTACAGACACAATTTTTGGGTTTTGGAGATCTCACGCATTCTAGCCTCTCCACAAAATTTCAAGGCTAGAACACATCTGATGCTACAAAAACTAATAGGCTTAAGGAGGCTTAGCCTCTCTTGCTTTGGTGCAAATTCCTCTTTTTCTTATATCTAATTTTTGTATTTAAAGCAGACCCTTTGAAATTTCAAATTTCAAGGCCCTTCTTAGTCTCATTTGCAACAGTAATTCATCAAAGAAACGTCTATGGTCTAAGGGCTTCATTGTAAAAGATTTCCCTTGAGTTTGGAGGAGGCTTTAATGAGCCCTTGCCTCTTGTAATTTAAATAATAAAATTTCTGACTTTGGGAGCATAGGTTTTACCCATTTGCATTCGTATCTCTCCACTTTGGGAGAGAACTTGTGGTTGGTTTGATTTGCTGATTCTAGCTTCTCTTCTCACTTACATGCATGCTTCAATTTGCTAATTAACACAACCAAACATCTCACTTGATTTGCTAAAGTTCACTACAATTTGCTTGTCATTTACATTACTTGCTACAAGTCACAAAGTTACACTTTCATAGCAATTCATTTTTATGCAAACATCTCTTTAACTTGATACATTTTAGCTTGGGTATTGTCTAAAGTTCACTTATGCTTCACTATTGTGCAACAATTCCATATCTTAAGTTTTGATGCATTGTGTATTTGGGCAATTTCAATTTCTAAAGCAATAATCAATTTTATGTCAAGTTAATCTCTCATGTTAAAGTCTCTTTCCTTTTTGCAAGGCTATTGGGTACAATCTTAAGTTTATTTTTCACAAGCATTGTCATTTATTTCACATGAAAATCAATTGCTCATAAGTTTCAAGTTTGCTTTTGGTGGATCATTAATTTATCATAAGTCAAAGCAAATACTTTCACTTCACAATTTTACATGTTATAAAGCTTATGCGATCTTGTGTTTAAAGCACCTTTGTCTTTTACATAGCACTTGCAAATTTACTTGCATATCATAGTAGGCAGCTTAACTTAGTTGCACACTTAAAATCAACCTCCAAGCATAAGATTGGTTGATAGAAATCATAGGGAAAAAAGACTTTATTGGAAAGTTCTTCCATTTGATACGAAGTAAGGTAAAAGCGTTGTGACCCTACAGTTATGAATGTGGCTTGTTCCTTTGTAAGAACGAAGGCACATGCTGACTCATAAGACTCTAGGGACGGGTATCGTTAATGACACCACTGTGTCCTCACCCCCTCTTTCTTACGATCACCCCAATTTTTACCCTTTGTTAAGAAATCAAGAGGAGGATTTCTCACCTAGATTAGGCATTTTAGATTAAAAATAACAAAGAAATTGCATTCAAATATAGTGTAGGTGCATTTCATATTAACATATCTCATGGTTTTATTTGCAAATTGGTCATTTTACTTGTCATTGCTGAATTGAATACTTTGTTTTGGCAAGCATTATTTCATCTATATTAATACTAATTGTTTTCCTTTTGCAAGATATCTTTGTATGATTTGGTTTAGCAACTGATCATATATCTTGAAAGCATTCTTATATCTTGTATTGATTATTTTATTGTGCTAACATTTTCTTGATTTACTTTTAGGATTACTTGTGCTTTTATTTGAAAGCATTTCACTTATATTAAGCAAATATCTTTCATTTTTTAGCAATACTTTAAAAGGCATTGGTTTTTATTATGTTTATGTTTATCTCATGTGTTCATGATTGTTACTGGTTATTTCATTTCGTATTGCTCACATCATATTTTCTTATAATCTTAAACGGTAATCCATTTCACTCTAACATTCTCCTAGAAACCTCACATCTTTAACTTAGTTTTCTTCTAGGGACCACCTCCCATAGCTAGCCTATGGAGATAACTTAAACGGACAGAGTTGGGAATAGGTGACATCCCCTTCTCTTAGTTCCTTGCCACCAACCACACCTTGTGGGGTTAAAGGCTTTTCTACTTAACTATTGGTAGGTGTAGACAACAGGGTCAACAATACCCTATTCTGAATGTAAATTGTTATGCTACATTCTTTTGCCCAAAGATATCTAGGTCTATCCTGATCATATAGCATGGCCCTCGCTGCTCCAACTATCGTTCTATTCTTTTTTTGTGCAACCCCATTATGTTGCAAGTTATACGAAGTTGTCCATTCTCTCTTGATTCCCTCCTTCACATAGAAATCCTTGAAGGCTTTCTCGATGTACTCACCCCCATTATCCGTCAGAAGTACTTTTATCTTCTTTCTTGTCGAATTCTCCAAAAGAGTCGTAAACTCTTGGAAGCGACTAAAGACTTCATCTCATGTCTTCAAGAAGTAAATACATGTCTTCATGGAGAATTCATTGTTACCACTCAAACTAGCAGAGGTCCTAGGAGGGTATCCTATAGGGAAACTACTAGGTCAAGGGCGACAATGGAGAGATAGCCCACTTTTACCTCAGATGAGGCTCCCTGCTTTTTACGGACTTTCACTGATGGGAGGAGACCCCGCATAAGAGAAATCACAATAATGGATGTGTTAATGAGAGGATAAAGGGTGATTCCCAAGGCCTATTCGTAAGAGAGACTCAATTGTGTGGTTTTCTTGCTTGGAAAGCAAGGTGATAGGCTCTCTAGGAAGGGTTAAGAGGATTCTCAAGGCTAGGGTTTGGGAATATATCTTATCAGGAGGTTTCCTAGACCCAAAAATCCTTATGGAGAATTGGTCTTTACATGATCTTTGTGGAATTAGAGTTGTAAAGTTGTGGGACCACAAAGGACCAAGTGGACCCAAAATTAGGTCAAGGGTATGGAGTTGATCAACCAAGGAGGGGCTTGACCTAATTAGGGAAGAGAAGAGGATCAATCGACAAATTTTCTTTTGAGATTTGGATGCAATGATCCTAATGAGGTCACTAACCCAAAATCAACCTAGGGCAAGAAATGGCCTTGTGGCTAGGACTTGCTATATCTCAAGGATTCCACCGTCGAAATTGCTTGAAATTTGGAGGACCTCTTGAGCGAACTACAGCACAGTAGTGGACCAAATTTCAAGGGTTTTGGATGGCTACAAATGATTTTGTGTCATGCCCTAGAAGACCTTCTGGGGTTAGGCCTAGAATTGGAAGAAATGAAAAAAGAAAATGTTACTTTGACCACCAAAGGGATACGAGGATCATTGCCTTATTGCTTGGGCTTAATGGAGTCAAGATACACATATATCATGAAATTTCGTGAGCTAAGGAGCCCTAATTGATCTTTGCTAGCCTCTCCAAGAGCAACAACTAGATCAATGGAGATTTATACTTCAAATTTGTGAAGGAGACAGTTTCAAGGTCTTTAACCTAAGAGGTAACTCTAGAAACATTCACCCAAACCCTCAAAGGTCAACACATCCATTTAATCACTTATTCAAGGTCCCAGAAGAATTCCGCATTACATTTAAACCATACAAGAATAAAGATAACAACATACACGTAGTTAACCAGTAAGATAACAAGAATAGCATCAAAATTTCGACTTACATGAGAGAGTATATCCATTTATCAACTTTGCATTAGAGAAGCTCCAAAGACAATAAGGAAATCCAAACATCGTAGTCCATCAAGAAAAGCTACAAAAATTCATCCCAACAAAAGTGCAAAAATCTCATAAGAGATACTAATCCAATCCAAGTGATGATGATAAGAATGAATCACCTCAGTTCTATTTATACAATCATTAATGAGTTGGATTTGGCTAATTATTCCTATTTGAGCCCCAAATAATAAAATAATACGCAAAAATAACAATCCTTGGTGACAAGCCCACCAAGATAGCTCAATAACATAATAATAAGCCTCTCAAGAGGGTCAAATGATCAATTATAGGACTCCAAATTATTTAATCAGATATCTACACTAAACAAAATATGCAAGTTGCTTTAAAGTTTAACCAGAATTCATAACATCAGAATTCATTAATTTGTTTTTGAGTACCTACCTGGTTTGCAATAGTTGAAGATGCTTCAAAATTGCTCCCACTCTCACTCCTACTACCAAAAGACCAAAACCTCCCAGCCAAACTGGGTACAACCTAGGTACTCAGTTCCAGAATGCTTCTCAATTGATGCAATCCAGTCCCTCGTGCCCAAAAACCTAAGAACAATTGAGGCTCTTCTCAGTCTGTGACTTTCTCCATAATTTTCTCCTCCCTGCACTCACTCTCCTCTCCCAAGGTTCCCCTCCTTTTATTTCTCTCCCACCGCCTTCCTCCCATCTTCGTGTCCTTATTTCTGTTACGTGGAACTTTTTATGAAATCAAATCTCATTTGATTTTTAAAGATTTTATTGAGTATGTAGGATTTAGTTTTATTTAAGATTTATATTATTTAATAAATTTATTTAATTTATAATTTTAATTAAATTATATTATTATTTTATTAATTTTAATATAATTTGTAAATCTAAAATTAACATACTCTTTTAATTAAAGATTTATCATATATATGTATATAAAGTGGTATACGTATCAAATATCTAATTTGATATACCCATTATATCCTGGTGAGATAGGGATTTATTTCGATAATCAGTTCATTACCTTAATTTAGACATTTCCCTGTATTAACAAGTGTATATATAGTGTGATACATGCGGGCCCATGCATACGTAGCTATCATATGGAGGTGCCATATGTATGCTAATATTTGTATTTTGTTTGTAATTGTAAGTGGGTCATTACATCAACAAAGCGAGTCGTTGGGCCTTTAAGGAAGCCTAATGAAGTCCAGAATGTGCCATGATGTGAGAATGGACCTCAAATATAGTGGACAAGGGGTTGGCCCCTTGTTTCCAAGCAAATCCCTATGGTGCCCCCAAGTGGCGGTGAGGGGCACAAGGACATCCTCATGGGTCCTCAAGTGGATCGGAAATGCCTATGAACCATTTGTAGGGACCAGGATGATGTCATAAGCCCTTTGTGGTGCTCATCTAGACCCCAAATCATCTTCCAAGTGTATGATGGAAGTGTGGAGCCGACTAGGCATGGTGAACCAGGTGCATCATCCTCATCCAAAAAGGTGGAACAGGATCAATCAATGAGTGGTATTGGGCACCCATGAAGTACTCTTTGCTATGGTGGAGGCCCATGGCTCTCAACACTCACCCTATAAGTGTCAATGTGGCCCTCTGGAGGGCTAGGACCCGTATAGGGAGACCATGCCTCAAATGGAGACCCACCTGCAATCTTGCATAAGATCCAATGCATCCCCTTGCCCTCCAATACAACAAATCATTAGAATAATCAAATAAAAGAGCTTACAAGTCATGGAATCATTGGGGTACTTCATGGTCACATGCCCTTCCATAGTGGGCTTTCGCATGTACAAGTGTCTCCAAGCTCAATAAAGGGGTTAACCAAGCCACCTATTATGTGGTTTCAACCTTTAAAGGGGGTGACATGTCCATGGTACATCCATCAAATGGAAGGTGTCAAGTGATATAGTAATGGAACAGAGTGGGGTCAAGGGGAGAATCCCAACCACATGCTATGGGAAAAAGGGGTAGCTATAATGCGGGAAGCCCACACTTGGGTATATGAGTGTAAAAGGGAGCAAATTGTGGTACATGAGTTACCCTGGCCTTTGTTTTTCCACCCTTCTCCATATGCCTTTTGTCTTTTATTGATTTTTCTTCATAATTGCTCGGGGCTCCAAGGGGATGAGAGCATGATGTGTAATGTATAGCAGTGGATACCCCCTTAAGGTGGGTTAGTTCATTGCCCACCAGGGGTTGGGACAATCATGGGTTCCTTAATGACAAAGAGGGTTCATCTAGGGCCCATAGGAATCGAAGTCATGGCCACAGATAAGGGGTAGAGCTCATGTTTGGCTTTTGCCCACATGCTAAATTTGTATCTCCCAGCCATCTTTTGCATTTTGTGGTACGTTTCCTATTGAGAGTGGACAAATTATGTTTTTTCTTTTCTTTTTAGTTGCATCAACCTCCAACATGTCATTCCAGGCCCAAACCAAGGTGTGGACAAGAGGAGCGGGAGGCTAACCCTATGTGGACCGAGTGGACCCATGTGAACCCGGATGGGAAAAGAAATGAATGGGGCTAAAATGAGTGGAAGGGAGTGATGTATATGGTGTCGGGAAGCGGGACCACGCAACCAAAATCGGGATTTCCCATGTAGTGCCAACCCTAAAGCTAATGGCCAGTAAAGGAGATCCCACGGGACTAGGATACAAGGCTAACCACGAAATTAGGCAGTGGAGACAAGAGTACAAAACTAGCCCACCCTTTCCACAGAATTCCCCCACCAATCCATGCCCAAAAGTGCCCATGACAAGGAAAATTACTCAACTATACTAATGAAAAACCATACCTTCAAGGTCGGGAGGCCCACCGTCAAACATACAATCATAACA
The DNA here is from genome assembly GCA_031772625.1 of Pinus tabuliformis. Classification (NCBI taxonomy): domain Eukaryota; kingdom Viridiplantae; phylum Streptophyta; class Pinopsida; order Pinales; family Pinaceae; genus Pinus; species Pinus tabuliformis. Next base: position 1,404,089,012 of record CM062820.1, on the reverse strand, counting down.
AGAGGGCGAGGGACTACATGGCTGGCTCAGGTGGCAAACATAATGGCACATCGAGCTATTTGGTGGCTACAAGGTGTTGTTGGCTGCCGACTTAGGACCATCTTAGACAAAAAATTTCTCCTATATACACTAACCATAGGTGGTGGATAATAGTCATAAATAAAGGTCACAAAAGTACTCATAACCCCTAAGAGAATTAGTGGACAATGGACCACAAATATCAAAATGTATCAAATCTAGCACACTCTTGGCTCTATTATCATTCCTTGGAAATGTTGGCTTTAAGAAATTCCCAAGTACACACCCTTTGCACACATTATCATCTTCTGTACTCACTTCTAGAATAATTGTCACGGTCTCTCTAAGCAACTTAAGTGCTCCATGATGGATATGACCCATCCTCCTATGCCATAGCTCTCCCATATCTCTACTATTATCACTGCTAACTAGTGCCCTTAGAGTGTCCAACTGCAACTTGTACAACTTGTTTCTTCTCACCCCAATCTCCTTTACCGACTTCTAATCTCGGTGCTTCAAATGCACCTTTTTTCCTTGAAAGTATACGTCATACCACTTAACCTGGAGAGCAAAAATTGAAACTAGGTTCATTCCCAAACCTGACACATGCAACACATCTATAACATAGATATTTTTATCCAACTCCCTTTGAAACATGACTATCCCTCTCCCAACTAGAGTACACTTCCACATGTTTCCCATTTGAATATGGAAGCCTATTTCCTCTACTTTATAGCTGGAAAAATACTCTCTAATTCCTGTCATGTGACATGACACCCCACTGTCAATATACCAGACTCTTTTGGTAGTTGAGCAAGATAAGAAAGTTATAAGAGCAAACTCATCTTCTAGTCTTGAAGACAATTCATCAATATCCACTGAACATGTTGCTTGTTGCTTCTTCTTCTTATCACCCTTCTTTCTGTTCGGACATTGACCAACATAATGTCCATGTTGACCGCATCCAAAACACTTTATTTTACTCAAGTATTTCTTTTTCTTCCCTCCCATGGAGTTAGGCCCTTTTCTTGAGCATTTCTTGGCTTTTCCCTTTTCTACAAGAGTAACATTTTCACCATCCTCACGCTTATGGCTTTTACTGCTACTCCACTAACGAGGCTCAACCTAAGATCTGCCTGAGTGAAATTGCTCCTTAGACAATCCCATTCAAGCAGTTCTTGTTGTCCATTAACCACTTGGACAAACACATCCCACTACTTTGAGAACTCATTTAGAGCAGTTCTCGCGAGCTCATCATCATCTATCGTTACTTTGATAGCTGCTAACTTGTCCTTGACTAATCTAACCCTGGTGAGATAACTAACAATGCCTTCTCCTTTATCCTTTCTCGTGTTTCTTAGCTTCTCTCTGAGGATCAATTTCCTATTTACAATAGCTTTCTGGAACAATTTCAGGATGGCATCCCATATCTTTTGCATATATCCAATTCTACAATATGGGGAACGATGTGATCTTTAACCCTGTCTTGGATAATACGCTTGACCTTGGCATCCTAGATCTGTAAGTATGGCAACAACTGCCATATCAAGCTCCCTCAATCCATGCTTCTCTAGCAATAATAAAATTATGGATTTCTAGATACCAATGCTCGATGCACCATCAAGTATGTCATGATCCCTCAATCCAACTGAAACCCTTGAATAATAAACTCCAATAAATTTGAAGAGATCTACGTGTGTGAAAACCTTTGATTTCTCCTTTGAAACCATCACACTTAGATAACCAATATCCTTAGCACTTCAATGCTCTGATACCATGCAAAATTTATGGATACCCAAAAGGCATTATCAACATAGTTAATTATTTCCTATTACTTGTTCACAACAAATTAGTTATTCTGTTGGAAGTAATGAATAATAACATGAACATCACTATTAAGTTTTAACAAAATTAAATTGTAGCTAAATATACAAAAAACCAATCAAACAACTAACACAAGTATTTTTGGACAAAGGTCTCTAGAAAAACCCCAATGTGGGGAAAACCAATTTTCAAATGAGGGTTTATATTATTATCTTCAACTCTGGTATTAAGAAATTACAACTTCTTTCTTGACACTAGCAAAGCTCCAACAATATTTCATCTTCAGTTATGCTAATCAAATCAACTTGAAGAAACCCCACAACTTCATCTTCTACAATTCGCACTGGCAACCTGGTAACTCGCACTGGTCTTCTGACAATTTGCATTGTCTCCTAGAAAACTCGCACTTCCCTCTAGAAACTTTCTCTGCCTCCTGGAAAACCCGATCTGCCCTCCTAGTAATTTGCACCTCCTCTGGCAAACTTGGATTGGCCTCTTGAAGATTCGAACTGCCTCCCAAAAACAATATTGGCCTCTACTCCTACGAATTTACTAAGTAGCTCAACCTCCTCCTAAAGCTCACAACCTCACTAGAAAAATCTGATCTCCTGCAAAAAAAAAAGCAAAAACCTCTAGAAATTCTTCTCCCAATCACTGTTGTTGAAGCCCTCCTGGTGTCTCACTGAAAATCATCCACTCGATGTGTCTCTAACATTGCCCATTGATTCCCTTTATAATCTTTCATTCACAAATGAATGGCCACAATTAGCCAATCGATGCATAAGATCATCTTAGAAATTTTCCACAAGCTTTTAGAAGTAAATCAAACGTATCCCAGCTAATATCAATTAATTACCGACTTTCCCTAAGTTTAGACTTAGGAAATATTTAAAATATCACTAATTGACATAATTAAGATATTTTCCCAAGGTGAAACTTAGGAAAAATTACATGGGCATGGAGATAATTAAATCCTCTGTGTTCCTAACCTCTCAATGCTAGAATGCATGTCCGAGCTACAATGGTTAACATGTATTTCATGTATGAAGTTTATTATGTGCAGTTGCTTTTATTGGATAGGTATTACATTATAATATTGGCTAGTTGTGCAAGGTTGTAATATTCCTTTCTAAATATTTAGCTAAACATAACTCCAACAAAATTATACCATTAAATTTTCAAAATTTTACACAAGAGATATTGCCCATAAATTGAACAAATTTGCAAAAAAACATAGAAATTAAATGAAATGCTACAAACTCGGAATTAACACGAGAAAGCACAACAAAATTCAGTCTTGTTATTATAGTAAATAAACTCCAGCAAATGGTTGATAATAGTTATTACATCAATGAAGCACATATCTAAATGATCCCCACTCCAATCCTCAGATCTGCTCCAAATCTAATCTCCAACGAATGCCACTGAAGCTCCGTGAGATTTTTGGATGAAATCTTCTCAACAATGGATTGGGTTTTCGTCCAAATCAAACAAGGAAACCCAAGGGTTTCCGTCCTAGGGCTTACTGAAGCTGAGAACTGTGTTCCCAAAACCTCTCCACAAAAGAATACTCAAATCCAAGATGTTTCCATGATTCGCTTCCCTTCTTTTTAGAGACTTGATTGATGGCTCTCCAACCTTCTAGAAGCATTTATTTTTATTATTTTGTTGGAACTCTATAAGCTTCTCCCTCTTATGTGACCTTTTATTTTATTTTAGCCACTTTCCCCCTTTTTTTCCTTTCTCTCCTATTAAGCATTTCCCCCGCTTTTTATCTAATAAAGTGACTAATTAAAATCACTTTTTAACCCCCGGAAAATGATTATTTGGCCACCATACTTTCCTCAGCCACTTGAAGTCACCTTTCACCATCCCATCTTATAGATCTCTTCGTTTTGGTTCCAACAAGCTATTACAATAAGGTGTTCCTTCCACATGACAGCTTTAGCATATTTATTTAAGATATGCTCAATAATAACCTCGTTTTACTTGAATTGTCAAAATGCATTGGAACCAGGTGCAAACAATGCGAAACTAACCATGATGATGAAATACAACAAGCAATCCCCATTGGGCCCCATAAAACTCCTCAAAACCCCTCTAGGAACTCCGATGACATAATCTTGCTCATGTAATCTAGCTGTTGCAAATCCTGGAAATCCATCCTAATTGCATCATAAGGGAAACTGAAAATGGGGACATTACAAATCCTCCTGACCCAACATTGTTTTCCTTCAAGCAATCCACATTTGTTAACTATAGAAGCATCTATACATCGATACCAAGATCCCATATAAACCATTGTGCCACATCATGCCTCTATGTTATCCCATCATGAATGGATCCCTCAATACCTGGATCCAAAACCAACCTCTAACTAATCTTGGCATCAATAGATCCACTTGGATCACATTGCCAACTCGAACATCTTATGTCTGAAGGCTCTTGTTGTGCTGTGCCGCTAACCAAGAATATCGCCCCATCAATAGATTACCAACTCATGATCCCTCGCCAATCCATCCTCTAGCATAAATCTTGTGCATAAACGCTTACACAAGAAACAATCTTGTCATATTGATGCTACACCACTCTAATACTCATTAGGATGTGCCTAAACTGTTGGCCCATCGATCGATCTTGGCCAAACTGTAAAAACCAACTGAAAGCTCTGCGCCTTCTTGCCTATACCAAACCTCCTCTCAAAATGGCTTAATAGTACCACACGCCATGTCTATGTACTCTTGAAGAGGGTTGCTTTGAAACTCCCAAGTATGCTCCTCTCGCTGCCTCGCTAAGGACTTTAGTCGTCCCTCAACACTAGACAGCTTGGTCGTTGACTTCGCACATACCACTCTAAGCTCCTCAATTTTGTTGTTCTGTTGTAGGATGGTGCCTCAGATTGTCCGGACCTTCTGCTTTAACGCCATAAGATATGTCCTGAAATGTTCAATCTTCTCTTGGTGGCTGCCATCTAGAAGTTTTGGAGACTTGTTGGATGCCTATGCATCTATTCGCACCTCATCAATGGTTGGCTCCAAATATGGATGCTTAACTCTCTCAACCACTATTTGAGCCCGCAACTGGCTCTCCAAAGGTGACTCATCATGCACACCATATATATCAAACTCCTCACTTTCATGCACCTCTGCGTGCTCATCATGCTAGAACATCGCTAGTGGCTCATCCCTTAAATCTCCGTGAGCGTCTTCTTCTTGGCCTTCTTCACTCATGGAAACAATTTGTTGCTCACCATTCTCAACCGTAGAACATCAACGTATAGCTAGACTGTTGTCAATGTCTTTATAGTATTGCTCATTCTTTGTAGTGCATGAGTCCATCTCACTCTCATCAAGATGATTAGACGGAATCTTCTCCTATTCTACCTTTGTCATCTCCTCCATATCACCCAAGCATGAGTGGTTAGGTTCCCAAGGTCCCTTGCAGATAAAGCATAGACCTTTCCTCCTAAATTCATTCTTGCTACTTATTTTTGTTACTTTCTGTAGCATCAAATGTGTTGTAGCCATGAAATTTTGTGGAGAGGCTAGAATATATGATATCTCCAAAACCCAGAAATCATTTCTGGAAATTCTTCCTAGAAATGACTTAATTAGATTATTAACCAGTTTTTAAATATTTCCTAAGTCTAAACTTAGGGAATATGGTTAATTAATTAGTATTAATTAAGTCAAGGCAAGAATCTTCTAAAAATTCACACGAATTGATCCAGAGATGATCCTACCCATCGATTATGTTTTAATCTTGGTCATTGGTGCTCCAACAAAGGATTATAAGAGGAGGTCGACGTGGTGATGGAGAGCACACTTGTGCATTTTGATTTCTGAGCAGATCGATTTTTTGAGTAGCAGCAGTCAGTGGTCGAAGAGAGAGCTAAAGATTGAAGCAAAGAAAGAGGGGCATAGATAGTGAGGCTCGAGGAGGCATTCTAGATCCAACGAGTGCATTTGTAGAGAGGTAGAGGAGCCACAAAGAGGCTGACATTGGGGCAGCGCAATAGCCTCTAGAGGCAATTTCGATTTTGTTGGGGAAAAGTCGAGTTTCAGTGCCAGAGGTTGGATAGAGGTTTCAAGGGCCAGGAAAATTTCTTTCCCAAACAGCAGCAAACTAGACAGTTTGAGGAGAGGCTAATCCAAACTAGGCACAAAAGGGATTGCACTAGGGTGATGCGGTGCCAGCATAGAGACAGTTTGGACGGCTCAGCTGCAGTCAGAGCCCGAGTTTGCCTATGGGGTGAGGAAAATTCCTCATTAGATTTTTGCCAGTATTTTTCTCTGTAGGATTGCTAGATTTCAACATCCACATGTATTCAAAATTTCTCACTTCTACTTAATAATAAAACCCTCAGCTGCTGCACCAGTTTTCCCAAGTTGGGTTTTTTCGGGGACTATTGTCCAAAAATAATTGTGTTATTTTTATGTGTGTTAGCATTTCTTCCAATGTTTTATTCTTCCATAGTTTTATTTGTGTAGATTGCAGTGTGATTTATTCAATATTTGTCGTAGCAACCAACAAATAAATTGTTAAATAAAATTAACAATTAGGAGAATAATTTCCAGTTGCTACAAGAGGATTCCAATTTGCAATTTTCACATGGTATCAGAGCACAATTGATCCGCCGAAGAGCTTAGAGGCGAAAAGAGAAGGAATTTTGTTGTTCATTGTGGGCAGCAGGCCGAAATTCCCAAGGGCAACACAGTCATTCTGCCAGGAGGTCGAATTACTTGTGGAGGTTCAATTTTTCTGAGTGGGGCAGAAAAATTCAATCCTACTAGATCGAGTAATTCCAGAGGCAGAGGGAGCAACTCAATTTTTTTTTTCATTGAGCAAATCTCTAGCTAGACGCAGAGGTTTTGTAGCAGTATGCTAGAGCAAAGCCAGCGTTTGGTGGAAGAAAGAAGAGCACACACAGAGGGAAAATTTTCCTCACGGAACTTCTAGTCTCAAGAAGTTTGATCTTTCCTTGCAGATCAATAGTCGTTGTGAGCAGATCTTCTCACTCCAGAAGGGAGTGAGAATAGCAGAGCAGCAGTTGAGGGGAAGGAAAGGGGAAATTTTCGACAAAGCATTGAGATGGTCATTGTTGGCCTTCGTGATCAAGACAGGTTGGATGGAGCTTCCAACTACGTCATCTGGAAGGAAATGATGTCCTTCCTTCTAGATGAATATGGCCTGAAAGCCTATATTGATGCGGTGGTAGCAGTTCCCACGGATGCAGATCAGCTAAAAGAGTACAGAAAGGAGATGGCATGAGCGAAGACGTTGATCCTAGATGGAGTCCGGGATCACACTGTCAAACATATAGCGACCTAGGGAATGGCCAAAGAGATGTGGGAGACTCTCTCCACGCTATACAAAGGTATTTCCAAGCAGCAAAAGATGAACTTAGAGGAGAAGTTGAGATGCATTAGGATGCAGAAGGGGGAAGGCATAGATCCCTTCCTCACCAGGATTCAGGAGGTTAGAGACCAATTGTCAGTTGTTGGGGCAACACCTCAACCCACAAAGCTAGTGTGATTGGCACTCAATAGTGTCTCAGAGGAGTGGCATCCTGCAGGTATTCATCCAAAGTGTCTTGGGCAAAGATACCTTGCCAAGGTGGGACAGAATGTGGGCCGATATGTAGCAAGAGGAGTTGAGACAAGCTCTTTTGAAAAGCTCCATGAGTGGCAGCAGTAGCGGATCGATGCAGGTGAAGGAGGAGGAGAATATGGCCCTTGCATCTAAGGGTCTCGGTCAGGGACAGGGGGAGTAGAAAAAGAAGAAGAAGGACTTGTCAAAGGTCAAGTGCTTCAGGTGTGGTGAGCTTGGTCACTACAGTACCCAGTGTCCTCTCACGAAGAAGGACAAGGAGGAGAAGCAGGACCAACGGGGAGCTTCAATAGAGATCAATAGGCTTTCCTCCAGGGTGGAGGAAGATTTCGCCATGTTTGCTGATATACCTCTAGGGGTGAAGTGGTGAGATTTGGTGTTGTAGCCCCAGAGCACTACAGATGGGCAAGATCCTTGAGGAGTCCACCTCATGGATCAATACCATGCTACAAGGGCCCGCAGCATTCAGTAGCAAGATGGATCAGTGACAGTTGATGCAGTCAGATGCTAGATTGATAGTTGCAGAGACTAGTAGCAGTTAGATGCTGGGGAGCGCAGTGCAGAGTTGGCTACAGTGCAATTGGCATAGTGCAGAGTCAACAGCAACGCAGATTCTTCAATGGCGATGCAGATACTAGTAGAAGTCAGAGACTCGGGTGACAAATGCATTATACTAATCATTGTTGATTCAGTATTTTGGATGCTTTTCAGTTGCAGCAACAACAGATGAGAGGGAGTTTCACTGCAGATGCAGTGTTGCCAGTAGTATAGCGGTGTCAGCAACAACACAGATGCAGTGTATATCAGAGTTGCGTAGTGGTTGGTGGGAAATATGGCCAGACATCAGCAACGTGACAGGAGATGATGCAGAGATAGGGTGTTGCTACAAGGGGTGCAGTAGCACTAGAACACATTCCTCGCTAAGAGGGAGTGTTAGTTTTTGTAGCATCGGATGTGTTCTAGCCACGAAATTTTGTGGAGAGGCTAGAATACATGAGATCTCCAAAACCCAAAAATTGTTTCTGGAAATTCCACCTAGAAATGACTTAATTAGATTATTAACCAATTTTTAAATATTCTCTAAGTCTAAACTTAGGGAATATGGTTAATTAATCAGTATTAATTAATTCAAGGCGAGAATCTTCTAGAAACGCACATGGATCGATCGAGAAATGATCCGAGCCATCGATTATGATTTAATCTTAGTCATTGGTGCTCCAACAGAGGATTATAAGAGGAGGTCGATGTGGTGATGGAGAGCACACTTGTGCAATTCTATTTCTGAGCAAATTGATATCCTGAGTAGCAGCAGTCAGTTATCGAAGAGAGAGCTAGAGATTGAAGCAGTGAGAGAGCAGCAGAGACAGTGAGGTTGGAGGAGGCATTCCAGATATAGAGAGTGCCTTTGCAAAGAGGCAGAAGAGCCACAGAGAGGTTGACGGTGGGGCAGCGTAGTAGCCTCTAGAGGCAATTTCGATTCTGTTGGGGAAAAGTCGAGTTTCAGTGCCAGAGGTTGGACAGAGGTTTCAAGGGCCATGAGAAACATTTTCCCAGAGAACAACAAACTAGACGACTTGAGGAGGGACTGATCCAGACTGAGCAGGGAAAGCACTGCACTAGGGTGATGCAGAGACAGTGCAGAGGCAGTTTGGAAAACTCACTTGGAGCTGCAGTCAAAGCCAGTGGGGTGAGGAAAATTCCTCACTAGATTTTTTCCAGTATTTTCCTCTATAGGATTGCCATATTTCGACATCCAGTTGTATTCAGAATTTTTCATCGTTGCTTAATAATAAAACCCTCAGTTGTTGCACCGATTTTCCCAAGTTGGGGTTTTCTGGGGATCTTTGTCCAAAAATAATTGTGTTACTTTTATGTGTGTGTTAGCATTTCTTCCAGCATTTTATTCTTCTGCAGTTTTATGTGTAGATTGCAGTGTGATTTATTCAATATTTGTCGTAGCAAACGACAAATAAATTGTTAAATAAAATTAACAATTAGGAGAATAATTTCCAGTTGCTGCAATAGGATTCCAATTTGGAATTTTCATGGTTTTACCCTTTGAATCCCTGTCTTCACAACAAAATCTTAATCAACTCCTCCTTGGTCAACTGTCTTTTGAACGGTTTCATGCTATGCTCAACCAACCTTTTGGCTAGCTCATAAATAGCAGGTGATACAACTTGTTCCTTCCTCCAAAAGGCCAACAAAATGGATCACAGCTTCTTGCAAATGGCATCATAGTCCCCCACAATTGAAGACAAAACAGACTACATGTTTATTGTGACACTGTTTGGATGATGTTCCTCAATATTGAAGAAGCATTGGAACATTTTAATAATAAAATCTTTGCACTCCAGATCAAGCATGATGTCATATGATTTGATTTCGGCCATGACTTCCAAAATATTTAGTTTCTTCTCCAAGGTAGGACCCAAGGTGTTATCCAACTCTTGGAAGCTTTCTACTATCAGCTGGAAAAATTCCCTCGTAATATCTACATTGTAAGGAGGTATAGGTGAAGTTGTCCTTATGATCGCACAAAGACAAGAGGCAACTATAAGTCTTACCACCTCACAAGGGTGTTCCAAGAATCTTTGTTGTATCAAGGCAAGCATTGCTGGTTTTAGCGCCCAATTTAGAAAACTCAAATTTGATTGACCCACTTTTGAAAGAAGTGAGTCTAGTTTCTCTAGATTAAGGAGAATTTTCTCACTCACCTTCATGTTCTTCAAAACTAACCTGAGTGCAAAGAGGCAATTCCCTATCTCCTTTTCTTTTTGTAGATCCCTCAATTGTTCCAACTGTAGAATAGCATGGATTCCCATTGAGAAGAGTTTGTTGTTCTGCCTTTTCCCCTAGTCCATATTACAGTCCACTAAGGTAATGTTGTTGTAATATTCCTAATAGGAAAATTGACAATGCTATCAAGCAAAAATACACAGGAAAACAAAAAATTTTAGACAACCATTAAACACCTAGAATTTACACCGAAATTGAGCCAAAATTCAACCATTTTATTATATATAAAGAGGAGTACAATGCATGAAACATGTGCACCTAGGCTTGCCAAGGCAACAATCCCAAGTGAGAAAATGTTGCCCGGATGCAAAGGAAGAAACTCCTCATCAGTGTACTGTGCTAACCTTGGAATTTTTGCACTATTGGCTGAAAGCAACCCATGTTTGAGCCTCCAAAAATGCCTAGAAAATTCTATCAAATTAATCTTGGGCTCTCCACCACAAACCCAAAAAAACCAAGAAAGCGTTTGGTCTAGTTCTGACACTCCAAAATCACCCCCAAATTCTATGGACGACTCCATTGCCAGAAAAATACGACCTACAGGAAAACTGACCTCTGCAACCCCTCCAAAGGCTAACAAATCTCCCATAATCACCCTTCTTGCACCTTTGGCTCAATTCAGCCCCAAATCCCTCAACCAAGCCTTCCCCACGAATATTTCTAACAAGAATTGTGCAGCCCAAGACAATTATTGTGTTGATTTAGGGTAGCATCAGATGTGCTCTAAGCCTCAAATTTTGCGGGGAGGCTTGTGCACAAGTATTCCAAAGAACCCAAAAAGTGTTTTGGGAAATTCAACTAGAAGTGATTTTATTAAAATAATTAATATTTTTAATTGGGTTCCTAAGTCTAGACTTAGGAAAATTAAAATATTAATGGGTATTAATCTAATCAGGGGTGAAACTTCTAGAAAAAACCATGGATCAAGTCAAAACGATAATAGCCTTTGATTAAGGTGTAATCTAGGTCATTGGTTGTCTAACAAGAAGATATAAGAAGGGGCTTGAGGGTCATTTGGAAAATACACAGAGAGTTGATCAATTAGATCAAATTGCTGAAGCTAGAGGTAGCGTAGTGATTTGTAGTGATCACGCAGAGAGAGGCAAAGGGAGTTTTGGCTAGTGGATCTTCTTCGGAGCCAAGAATACTCAGCAGAGAGGCAGAGAAACACACAGAGGAGGCAACGCAAAGGCCAGAGAGGGTGACGCAGAGCCAAGAAAGGCTCACGCAGGGCCCACGCAGAGCAGCGCAGAGCCTCCTACACAGAAGTCTGAATTTGTTGAGGAGGCTGACGTTTCTGAGGCAGGAGCGCTGGAATCAGCTCTAGAGGGCAAATCGATTCCCATCAGAGGTGGCGCAATTCCTTAGAAGCTGACGCAGGGCCCACATAGGGGCAATGCAAAAGTAGCAGGAGACTCGTTGGTTCAGCTGTCAGATCAGTCGGGACTTGCAGTGTAGAGTAAGGTAATCTCACTAATTTCTTCTGCCGAGTGATATTCTTTGTAACTGGATTGTTGGGAAGGCATCCAGAAGTTGTATTCATAAATAGTTCAGCTTAATAATAAAAACCCTAAGATCTGTTGCACCGGTTTTCCCGCATTGGGTTTTTCCAAGGACATTTGTCCAAAAACAATAGTCATTTGTGTTGTATCTTTCTATATTGTTCAGTTTCTTGTTTTGACATATTATTTAATTGGTGTAGGCTGCAGTGTATGTATTTTGGTGTTTACCATAGGAAACTGCAGATAGCTTGTTCATGTAAATCTATCAAGTAGGAGAAATATCATCAGTTGCTGCAATAGGGATTCCGGTTTAAGGAATTTTCACATGGTATCAGAGCAGTGCTGGTGAGGCAAGAAGAACAGTGGCAGAGAACCGAGCGTTGAGTGAAACAGGAGATCGAAATAGCTGCAGGAGGCAGCAATTCGAATCCCCAGAGGGATTTGTGCAGTGCTAGCCAGGAGGGCTGAATTTTCGAGGCAGTCTCTCTTTGAGTGAGTTGAAGATCTCCCCATTCTTCTGCCAAACTTCCAATCCTCGAAAATAGTGCATCAACCCCACATCCTTCATGTCGAATTTTGCTACAAGGTTCCTCTTGCAATCTTTTATGAGCCCCGATGATCCTGTCAAAAACAGACCATCCACATACAAAACCAGAATGAGTGGCTCGTTCTCTACCATAAAATAGTAGAGGTTGGGATCTACATCACTCTTAACGAATCCCAACTGCTACAAGTCCCTGTCAATCCAACCATACCACACCCTGGGCGCTTGCTTGAGCCTGTATAGGGCTTTCTCCAACTTGCACCCATGAGCGCGCTTCTCCTAAGTTTCGAAGCCTTTAGGTTGTTCTATATACACCTCTTCTTCTATCACCCCGTTCAAGAATGTTGTCTTTACGTCCATCTGGTGAATCTCCCATCCCATTTGAGCTGCTAGGGATATAACAGATCTGATAGAGGTATATTTGGTGACAGGGGCGAAGGTCTCCTCGTAATCTATTCCTTCTTTCTATGCATACCCGTTTGCCACGAACCTAGCCTTGTACTTCTCTACATTGCCATCTGTAGCGTACTTGATCTTGTAGATCCATCTAGAACCTACAACTAATATGTTATACAGCCTCGGCACTACCTCTCAAACATCATTTTTCATGATAGAACTATACTCTTCTACCATGGCATCCACCCACACCTGATGTTGTGAAGCTTCCTGAAATCTAGAGGGTTTTGTAACCTGAGCTACCAAGGCTTGATATCTTTCAGGCTGTCTGCACTATCTCTTATTCGTCCTAGAAGTTCTGATAAACTCCTATGCATCTCTCAATGTCTAACGAACTTACTTGTTGGCTCTACCATTGGTGGTGGGACATTCAATCAGTTCCTCCTCCTATGCCTGCTACTCCATTTGTTGATAACTCCCCAGATCTCCTACCCTTGAGAAAATATTGGTACTAGTCACTGTACTTGATCCCTATGATTGTCCTCCTATTGGTCCCACTAGCTGTCCCTGCTGCTGGACTAATGGAATTTCTGCTGATTGATTTTGATCACCTGCAGGCATCTCTCGAGATCTCCTAAAAGCTCTATCTTCCATGAAATTTACAACTCGTCTCACTACAATCTTCCTACTACTAGGAATGTAGATCATGTATGCCTTTGAGGTCTCGCTATACCCGACGAGGAATCCCTTCTCTGTAGTCTGATCCAATTTATTGTGTTTTTCATTTGGCACGTGGTAGTAAGCTGCACTCCCAAAAATCCTCAAGTGACTTAGTTCAAGCTTCTTTCCTGTGAAGACTCCCTTTGGCATTTTCTTCCCCAATGCTCTATGAGGAGTTCTGTTCTAAATGTACATTGTTGTGTTACATGCCTCTGCCCATAGAAATCTGGGCAGATCCTGATCATACAACATAGCCTTCGCAGCCCCAATTATTGTTCTATTTTTCCGCTCCACTACTCCATTCTACTGAGAGTTATATGGAGTTGTCCATTATGTTTTGATGCCTTCCTTCGCGCAAAAATCTGTGAAATCTTTATCAATGTATTCTCCACCATTATCTTAGCAAAGCGCCTTGATCTTCTTCCATGTTACATTTTCTACGAGTGCCTTAAACTCTTTGAAACGATCAAAGACCTCATCTTTGGTCTTTAAGAAATAGATCCAGGTCTTTTCGCCACCATTAAGAGCTCTAGTGGACATAGGGCCACAAATATCTGAGTGTATTAGTCCTAACACGTCATTTTCTCTACTGTCACTTCTCGGGAATGATGCCTTCACGTACTTTCCAAGTATGCATCCTCTGCATACAACATCGTGCTCCATACTGATGAATGACTTACTTAACGCAGTTGAATCCCAAAAAATGATCTAATATAATGCACTGCGAAAACCCCTCAATACTTAAATTCAAAACAGTGAAAGGAACTCCACTTGAATGGTTCATGAGGCACAATACTTGCTAAGGTTTTGCAAATGGAGTAGCAAGCTAAGTGGGCTTGATTGTGGGGAAAACCCCATAGTTAAGCGCGCTTGAGCCAGAGGCGATTTGGGATGGGTGACCTCCCAGGAAGTCCTGGTTACCGGGTGCAAGCCCTAGAAGTGATGATTGACACTATGTGATTCATTTCACTAGTTTCAATCCCACTTCTTCACCCCTGTGAGCATCACTCGATGCAATGAGTGTTAAGTGGACTATTCAAAAATCATGAGAAATTAGTCAATTACGACTACCTCTCATGGAAATGATCATAGATGAATGACTTACTTAACGCAGTTGAATCCCAAACAATGATCTAATATAATGCTGTGAAAACCCCTCGATACTTAAATTCAAAAGAGTGAAGAGAACTCTATTTGAATGGTTCATGAAGCACAATACTTGCTAAGGTTTTGCAAATGGGGTAGCAAGCTAAGTGGGCTTGATTGTGGGGAAAACTTCACAGTTAAGCGTGCTTGAGCCAGAGGCAATCTGGGATGGGTGACCTCCCGGGAGGTCCTAGTTACCGGGTGCATGCCCAAGAAGTGATGATTGACGCTATGTGATTTATTTCACTAGTTTCAATCCCACTTCTTCACCCCTATGAGCATCACCCGATGCAATGAGTGCTAAGTGGACTACTAAAAAATCATGAGAAATTAGTCAGTGATGACTACCTCTCATGGAAATGGTCATAGATGAATGACTTACTTAACGCAGTTGAATCCCAAAAATTGATCTAATAAAACTGGAACTCTTGTTACAATTTCTTTGAGCATTTTGAGTGCTCCATGGTGTAAATGTCCCATCCTCCTATTGCCACAATTCGTTCAACTCCTTTCCACTGCTACTGTCACTGCCTATTAGTGCCATTGGAGAATCGAGCTACAACCTGTATAACCTGTTGCTTCGAGCTCCAATTTGTTTCACCTTCTTCCAACTTGAGTGTTTGACATACACTTTCTTCCCTATGAAGTGTACATCATACCCCCTGTCCTACAACTGGGACGCTGAAATTAGATTCATACCCAATCCAGGCACATGCAATACATTAGTAGCGTTGGTGCTGGCTCCTGACTCCCTCTGAAACTCTATGGTGCCTCTCCTTACAAGAGTAAATTTAGTTTTATTGCCCATAGTGATCAGGAATTCCATCTGCTCTTCTTGATAGCTAGAGAAATATTCTCTAACTTCTGTCATATGAGTTGAAGCTCCACTATCTATATACCAGACACCAGGTGAAGCTGATCCTGATAGGCAAGCAAATTCATCCTCCAACCTGGAAGATAAATCTAAATCATCCTGACTGTTAATTGTGCCATAATTTTCTGTGTTATTTCTCTTTCCTCCCGACACTGAATCTGCTCAGCGAAATTCTGCAAAAATTATTGCGTTTGGCTAGAGATCTACTCTGCAAAAAAATATGCGGTTGCTCCTTCTTGATCTGGAGAAATCAAGTTTTTCTGTCGCTCTCTCAGAAAAGTTGATTTTCCTCTGGGGATTCAAATTGTTGCTCACACTGAACAGTGATCCTCTTCCTTTCTTTGCTACTCAGCTCTTCGGCTGATCATATCGGCTCTGATACCATGTGAAAATTTTAGCTATTGCAATAATTGAAAAATATTCTTCTAACTGTCAAATAGATTATGCAGTTTATTTGCTACGGAAAATATCAAATAAGTTTACTACTGCAATTTTCATAATAAATTACTATGGAAAATAAAATGTTGGAAATAGAGAAATCATAGCACACACATAGAAAATATTAACACAATTATTTTTGGACAAATGTCACATGAAAAACCCAATGTGGGAAAACTGATGCAACAAATGAGGGTTTTCTTATTAATTTTCAACAACAAATCGAGTACAAGAATTCTGGCAATCTAGACAGAGAAAAATATTGAGAGAAATTTTATAAGAAATTTCTCACTCTCCACAACAACTTCCCGACCAAGAGATGGACCCTCTGCCCATACGTTGGTGCCTCTGCGTCACTCTCTGCGCAATGACTGCGCAACACTCTTATGGAATACCCTCTCCCTCACGCTTCCTCTTCCTGAATTCAAAAATCTACCTTCCAGACTCCTGTTGCTACCCTCTCTCTCACCTGCTACTCATCCTCTAATTCTATCTCCTCTGCTGAATCCAACCACTGAGAAAATCGATCTGCCTGGGCAACTGAGTAACTACACTAGTGTGTTCTCCATCTACCCATCGACTTCTTCTTATATTCTTTTCCTGGAACACCAATGGCCAAGATTAGAACATAATCGATGGCCCAGATGATTTCCCTATAGATCCATGTGAGTTTCTAGAACATTCACACCATGACTTCATTAATTCTGATTAATTAATCATATTTCCTAAGTTTAGACTTAGGAAATATTAAAAATTGATTAATAAATCTAATTAAGTCGTCTCTAGGTGGAATTTCCAAAAACGACTTCTGGGTATTGGAGAAAACATGTATTCTAGCCTCTCCACCAAATCTTGTGGCTAGAACACATATGATGCTATAAAAACTAATATATCCTGCATTGGTGTTTCCTCAAGCTTTCCTCCAATTTTGAAGCCATTCCGACGGTGGAGTTGGGAGAAAAGCCAAGCCCTAGCTCCCGAATCAAACTTTGTCTTCACATCCCCAAGGGCTAGTACCTCATAGGATCAAATCAACACCTTCAAGTGAAAATTCTTTCTTTGATCCTTCCCCACCTTGTCTAGGATAAGAACATCATTGGTTGCTATACTCATTCCCCCTATCCTAGACCGGGTCCACTTCGTCACATGTCGTCCCATTCCTTTGAAAAGACAATTCTTCAAGAACCATCTCGGATACCAATTGAAATTAGGATTTTAGGGATTGGGAAGTTCCCTCACAAGTCCCAACCCTTAAATCATCCCTTCCTTTCCCTAGAAAACATTGCACTTTGCTTAGAAGGCAAGCAAGCCTTATCTTTCTAACTTTTTCGAGAAAGGGATTGTTTGGGTCACTCCACATCATTCATTGACTTATCCTTCATTGGTGACTCCATAATATACCGAGCCTCCTCCCATTGGTGAAAGTTCGTAAATGGAAGGCAGCCTTAGCTGAGGTGACAGCGGTCTAATCTCCATTTGTTGCCCTTGGCCTAGCATTTTCCCTTTAGGAATCCCCTTTAGGTCCCTTGCTAGTTTGACCGGTAACACTACCCACTCTATGTCCCCATGTCGTAGCCCTGCCTCCATCTAATGAGCGGAGACTGTCTGGGGTGGGTAGGAACGCATTCCCGTCAGCACTACCAGCTTCCTATTTGGGCTCATGAACTCCATCACCAGCTTCTACCAACTATTGATTTTTGGGTAGCATCGGATGTACTATAGTTCTAAAATTTTGTGGAGGGGCTAGAACACATGAGATCTCCAAGACCCAAAAATCGTTTGGAGAAATTCCACCTGGAGTGCATGTTATTCAAATAATTAATTATTTTTAATGGTGCCAAAGTTAAAACTTAGGAAAATAAAATAATTAAAGTGAATTAATGTAAATATGGGTGAGAAGCTTCTAAGTGACGAGGATCAAGCCAAATTTAATCTTAGCCGTTGATTAGATATTAGATCACAGCCATTGATTTCTCAACAAGAAAAGTATAAAGGAAGGCTTGGAGTCAGTTGGAGAAAATACATAGGGAGAGCAGCAATTGAGCTAAATCAAAATTCTGGGGTGTGGTTTATCGACAATTTCAGAGTAAGCTTCTAGTGCAAAGAGGGGCAGTTTAGTAGCGGGACTTTGGTACAAGGCCAAGAATACATAACAAAGAGGCAGAGCAGCACCAGGGAGAGACAACGCTGCTCCAGGAGGGTGACACAGAGGCTGGTGGGCTGACGTAGTCACGCAGAGGCAGCGCTGGGGTTTCTGTGAGGTAGATTGGGCATCAGTTCAACAGATAGATTTCTGAGCCGGGAAGGCTCACTAGGAGGGTGACACAGCTCCTAGAGGAGGTGACGAAGTTCCAGCGTTTTGACCACTGGAGTGTCACCTGATAATTATATGAAGACTCCATGCTCAAGGATGATCCAGAGGACACTTGTACCATCATATATCGTCAGTCAACAGAGTTTTTTAACTCTACTTCTATCTTCTCATCATCTTTCTTGTACCCAGATCCCAGACTCTACGGGGAATTGTAATAAGTGATAGTAGTAATGATGAGTTTTGAGTATGTAACAGGCCTAAGATGTTGGGACTCGATCAGCAAACAAGTACAACTTGGAGTGTTTTTTTATCTAGTAAATTATCCCTTCTTTTTCAAAGGCGGATAATTTTCTAAGTTTTTTCACTCACGTTTTAGCCCAAAGTCGGGGTGACGGTTTGAAGGTTGGGCCCCTGACACATCTTAGTGTCTAGATTTGATGTATATTACCATACTAGATCACACAAAAAATTTCGTGGAATTTGGTTAGGTATAGGTAGCCATTTTTTAATTTTTTAGATTTCCCACAGGTCAAAAATGACAAATAAAATTGTATTTAAATTGTAATAAGTGTAGTCCAGAGAAGTTGTTTGGGGTATGAGTAATCAAAATTACACCTCTCACCCTCAACTTTCTACTATAACACACTTTGAGGGGTTAATAATGTGTTTTGGACCCTCAAAACCCATTTTTCCTAAGTTTAGTGGGAAATCTGGCAATTAATTAAGCCAAAAATTAAATAAATGGAGAAAAATAAATATCCACACATGCTAAATGTTTTGGAAATGAGGTGGAAAATTATGGGGAAGCTAAAAAGAAGTCCCAAGGTGATGTGGACTCCTAAAATCAAGGAAAGGACATGTGCTCAAATAAAATCGAATTTCTGGCATTAAATGAAAAAACTGCTTGGAAATTCGAATTTGTGAAGTTAATGCACATTTGGGAGGATTTTGGAGAATATTTGGTGGAGATTTTTGTGGGAAATTGTCTCCACATGAGTTAC
The DNA here is from genome assembly GCA_031772625.1 of Pinus tabuliformis. Classification (NCBI taxonomy): domain Eukaryota; kingdom Viridiplantae; phylum Streptophyta; class Pinopsida; order Pinales; family Pinaceae; genus Pinus; species Pinus tabuliformis. The sequence goes on along the minus strand of CM062820.1, from coordinate 1,404,069,826 downwards.
CACCCATATACACTTGTCATTCCACCATAAAATTCGAATTTGGCACATAAGGGAAGAAGAAAATAATGTCCACTTGCCAGAATTCGATTTTTACACTTGGCATTGGAGCTCCATTCAACAAATTCAAATTTCTCTTTGGGATTGTCACTTCATGCCACTTGTTTAATCACTTCTACATTGGGATTGGCTCCACTGCCATTTGTTATTGTCATTCTTCATTGGGATTTGCTCCCAACTCTCTATATAACAGAGCCATGGGCTCTCACATTGTATAAGATTGTTACTAGCTATTGTGCTTGTGGAAGCGTTGTTGCCTTCTACACTTTTGGAAATATCAATAAAAACTTTGGGGTTTCATTCAAGAGGTGTTCCTCCTTCTCGAGTGTGATGAATTGTTGAGCATTGATATAATTCCTTGTACTCATGCTTTGATCTAATTTGCTTCCATATGCTCTTGTAGATTTGTTAATGTAGAGCTATCTTGCATTGACATTTGCTTTAGAAGTATGCTCTAGGTATAGAATGCTCTAGTTGGTTTTAAATAAATCTCTAGACTTTCTTATCATTGTTTATTGCTAAATTTATATGGAACTAATTCTTGATTGAAGTTTTGTAGAGAGAACATCTTGTTGGGATTACAAAATCAAGTGTGAGGGGAAGTCTTTGGAGAGACCAACCCACTCTTGATACATTCTTAAAGGAGCTCTCATTTGTTCTTTGAACCTTCATAGTTTTATCTTACAAAGTGGTTTTGCAGGGATTTCGGCACATAGCTTGTGCCCAAGCCGAGAACTTCTAAATTTAAATCTCTTTTAAAAGAACATTGTACTTCATTTCTTTCATTTGCTATCTAAGAGCTTGAAGATAGCTAAACAAAGACGAGAGTTTACTCTCATTCTTTAGCTTAGCCTTTTGTAAATTATAATTGTACATATACATTTTATCTTGTTGATTTTTCCATTAATACTTAACTTATTTTGCAGCCATTGTTTGGATTGTTTGCTAACTCTTGTGTGGCATATTTTGAAGAGCAACTTCCTGCAACATCTAACAAGTGTTTGCAGGACCTTTGGCAAGTGTTGGGGGTTTAATTTCCAAAGATGTTGTGAGCCCTTTTGAGGTTTATTTTGGCCAAGTCGAGTTCACTAGAGGACTGCCCATTTTCCTCTTTAAGCCGTGGGCATTTGGAGGAAACTCACACCTTGTTTCCCTTGCATAAGTTTTGTGAGATCTTGTCACTACTTTCTCAAGAAAGGAGGTCTAGTGTCCAAGTTTCAAACAATTATTGTGAGAACTCTCCTTGAAGTATAGTTGAGAACTTTGAAGGGCCCTCTTCTCATTGTAATATTAATAAAAGATCTAACTTGCTTGTGGGAGCTTGGGATTTCTCCCATGGTATCGTATCTCCCCATTTAAAGGGAGGCTTCTCTTGGGTGGATTGACATTTGCATGGTCTAAGCTTTCATACTTCAATCACTTGCATGCATTAATTGGGAATTAACACAACCTCACTATCACATTTCACTAAGTTAAAGTTTGTTACAATTTCATTTGAGCTTTGCATTTTCTTTCTCATTGTTGCTTGGAGCTACAAGCTTACACTTTACTTTGGGCAATTCACCCATTACATGCAAGCATTTTATATTCTTAACAAACTTTGATTCGTTTCCATTTACCTTGGTAAATTGTTTCATGAGCACTTGAATACATGCTTCAATTTTATGCTACATTGTTATCTTGAATATCGGAGCAATTTATTGTCATTGTCTATTTGAAACAAATTTTACTTTCAAGCAAATTACTTGTATCATTTTAATTCATTGATGAAACACATGCAACACTTGTAAGCTCATTTTATTCCTCCAATTGAAGTTATAATTGCAACTTATGTTGAACACTATTTCATTTTCAAGTATTGCAAATCAATCTCTTTGAAGCATTTGCATGTATCATTATTTTAATTTGGGGAATTAATACAATTTTCATTTCATCTAGGCATTTTAGTGTAGGAAGGCCCCAAGTCTCATTAAAATTTTACTTCCAACATAAATTGGTTGAAGTAAACATCTTAGGGATCCTCTACTCCTTTATTGACTCCTCAATGTGAGATCCATATCATTGGGCGGGGGTGAGATATGAGGATTGAAGAGCTAAATTGTAATCTTGTTGTAGAGCTAATTAATAAAATTAACTAAGAGCACTTTCCATTACATTTACTTTACTTGTCTCTTGATGGTTTGAGTTTTCATATGCAAAGTCTATTCCAAAAGCAAGTATTGTAATCATTTCAAACAAGTGTTTTCTTTTCATATTTCAAGTCTAATTGCATATTGATGTCTTGGTTTAGCAGTTCCTTTCTTTTACATTTCCAATTTTACTACTAATTTTTGGGTTTTGGCAAGATATGTTTCACATGTTTTGATTTATAAAGTTGATTATCTCAAAATCATTTTGTATCTTACATATCTTGTGCTAACAATTCTTATTTACATTTCAGGGTTACTTTGTTTTCTCTTTTGAAAGCATTGCATTTTACTTTGAGCAAATATATCTTTAAATTGTTGAGCAAATTCCTTATAAGGCACTGGTTTTATGATTTTTAATCATATTAATGATTGGCATTGTTATTTCAAGTTGCTCACTTCATATTTGCCCATAAATCCTTAAAAGTAATCCATTTTCACTATAACACTCTCCTAGAAACTCACATCTTTTAACTTAACTTTCCATTAGGAACCACCCCCCCTTAGCTAACCTAGGAGATAGCTCAAACGGAGAGAGTCAGGGTTAGTGTGATAACCCCTTCTCTGAGTTCCCTGCCACCAACCACACCTTGTGGGGTTGAAGGCTTTTCTCACTGACTTGTAGGTAGGTGTAGGTGGCAGGGTCAACACAGCGTAGAGCTGGGAGAAGCCATCACTGCACAGCACTAGGGACAGCACAATCACCTGTGGGGTTTGTTCATCCAATTGCTGAATCTGCCAAAATATCTGTCTCTGAATATAGGTACTTTTGTCGGGTTTCCTCTCTATTGGGTGAGCCGGATTTGGCACTCTAGTTGTATTTAGAAATCTGGTTAACAATAAAACCCTCATATCTATTGCATCGGTTTTCCCATATTGGGTTTTTCTAGGGACGTTTAATCCAAAATAAGTGTGTCCTTTGTGTAGTCTCATTTATTTTTCAATACTTGATCTGTATATTGGTGTAGGCTGCAGTGTTTTTGCATTAATATTTTCTGAATAATTCTGAAAATAACTTGTTAGAATGAAGAACACAAGTAGGTAATGCAAATCAGTTTACTGCAGCAGAATTTCTGATTTGTTAGATTCAGAAATTTTCACATGGTATCAGAGCAATTGCAGATCAAAGAGGATTGAAGCCATCAACGAAAGGATAGAGGAAAATCTGTGCGCAAAGACAGCTGTCCTGGGAGACAACGCATTTTCAGGGCAAGAGAGCAAAGGAGGGATGACGTAGTCACCAAGGGAGGCTCACGCAAAGCTTGCATCACCGTGATTGGGTGACGTTGTTGCTGCAAAGGGAAGCCCAGTGGTTACTGGGCCAGTGCAAAGACTGCTGAGTCTCATTTTTCCGGTTGTCGTAGCTAGAGGTGCAACAGAGATTTCATATGGAGTTGCTGGTGGGGTGATGATTATGTTGGTGCATAATAGTACCTAGTGGGGCAAAAGCAAAGTAGAGGGAATTAGTTCCTCAAAAGATTTCTTGCCAAAAAATCTAGATCCAGTGTTGAGCAGCAGCAAAGAGAGATCAGAGAGGGGTGGTTCGTCAATGGTTGGCAGAAGGATTTCCGTGAAGGAAATCGAAATTCAGAGGGAGCTTGTTCCTTAGAGGATTTCTAGAACCAAAGAAATCTAGATCCGAATTTTGCTGGGGCAGCAGCGAAAGAGGGAGAAGAGAACTAGTTCAACATTCATTTGAGCAGAGATGGTCGTTAACGGACTGAGGGATCAGGACAGGATGGATGGAGCATCCAACTTCGTTATCTGGAAGGCCAGGATCCTGGCAATTTTGGATAAAAATCGCATCAAGGATTATGCCTTGAAGACGGTTGTTGTTCTGGTTAATGTTAATCCTCTCAAGAAGTATGAGGAGGCTCAGGAAAAAGCAAAGTGCATGATCTTGGACAGGGTCAAGGATCATGTGATCCCACATATTGTTGAGAAAGACACATCAAGGGAAATGTGGAAGGCCTTGACCACATTGTACGAGGGAACTTTCGTTCAGCGGAAGATGTTGCTTGAGAGTCACCGAAGACAATTTCAGATGTAGAAGGGAGAAGAAATCGGTCCCTTCCCTTTGAGGTTGCAAAGGATCCGTGACCAGCTAACTTTCGTAGGGGCTACACCAGACACTGAATATATGGTCAGGACTGCCCTAAATGCAGTCACTGAATACTTGGGAACCTTTGTCCAAAGCATCTTAGGCAAGCTTCTCTTCCCAGTTGGAAGGAGATGTGGGCCGCTCTTCAACAGGAAGAGATGAGACAATAGACCAATGCAAGAAGCAACAACAAAGGGGTCAAAATCAAGAAGGAGGAAGAGGAGGATGGGACTCTCACATCAGTGGGACAGCAAGGGCAGCAAAAATGAAAAAAGGACATATCCAAAGTCAAATGCTTCAGATGTTGAGAAATGGGTCATTTCGCCACATAGTGCCCTCAGAAGAAGGCAAAGAAGCGAAGTCTGACTCAAAGGTTGCTCCAACGCAAGTGGACAAAGAGGACGATGATGATTGCGCCATGAGTGCTCATACACCTCTAGAGAAGTGGTGAGGCGATACTGAGTTGTAGTCGGGAGGACTACATGAATGAGCAGGATCCTTGAGGTGCCCAAACTCTTGGATCACATATGGCTACGGAAGCCCTTAATGACAGCAGCAGAATGACGGGAGTCAATTGGCGCGAGGGATGATGGAGCCACAATGGCAGAGATAGAGTGCCAAAGTCTGAAGCAGCACATTGGAGTGTTGCAGTAGTGCGATAGGCACAGAGCAGATACAAAAGCAGTGCGGTAGCATCAGAGGATCAGCACAGATTAGCAGCAGAGGTAGCTTCAGCATCAAGGGGCATCCAGACTGACCAGCATGTCAGTTTTTGGGTGGCATTTTAGTTGCTTAATTCTCAGCAACTAAGTTGCAGTGCAACAGTTAGCAGTGGCAGTACTATGGGCAGCATGATGCAGCATATTGAGAGGGAGCTGCAGTACAGATGCAGTAGTGACAATGGCAGTGTCATGGGCAGCAGTACAGATTGTAGCAGCGCAGTGGATGAAGGGCAGCAGGTCGAGCATCAACAGCGTAGAGGACCGATGTTGTGGATCAGTGTGACACTTTTGCTGGGAAGTATTGCTAGAGCACATTCCTTGCTAAGAGGGAGTGTTGATTTTTGGGTAGCATCGTATGTGCTCTAGTTTCGAAATTTTGCGGAGGGGCTAGAACACATGAGATCTCCAAGACCCAGAAATCATTTGGAGAAATTCCACCCGGGGTGCATGTTATTCAAATAATTAATTATTTTTAATGGTACTGTTGACCACTACGTGTCAACTTCCCAGCAGTACACCCCCTTTTCTTCGCAAAAAGGGATATTGCTTGATCGACATGTCCGTGCCATTCGACAGTCATCGACAGCTTGATCAATTTATGTTGTAAACCCAGTCTGCATATTTAATTGTAAAAAATCTTAGTAGAGTTGAGTCATGTATGTAAATTGCCTAGGTGGACCTAATTTTCTAGTGATAATCTACGTTCCAGAAGGTTTTTTGTCTCACCGATCTATGATCGGCGAAGTTTTCCTTCAGCCTAACCCCAAAGCCGGAATGGATTTTGTCATTAGAATCTTAGGAGAATCCTAGTGTGTTAATCTGCTAGATTATAGTTGTGTCGCAGAACTGGGTGGTTTATGAGGGTCTATGTCAAATGGGTTCTCCCCCTTGAGATGTAAAGTTGTAAAAGTCATGATGTAAAGTGTCTTGAGGGTTAGAAAATGTTTTTAATCCCCTCATAAGTCCTAAGTCCTAGGTCTTAGGTGATTTTTCCAAAGGCTAAGTTCGATGATCCATTTAAAAAATAAATTTCAAAATTTTAAAAATTAAAAATTAAAAAAAAAAAAATATAAAACTTTAAAAAAATCATAAATTTCTTTTAGATTTTAATTTTATAATCTAGTCTAAGTTTTATTTTTTAGGAATAAAAAAAATATATATATATATATATATATATAAAATAAAAAAATCATAAAATATTTAAAAAAGTCTTAATCTTTAGTAATTCTTGTTTAATATTGTTATTAGCCTTTGGTATATTGGTTTAATTTTCTTTAACTTAGGTTTTAGTTTTAAATTAGACATTTTTCAGTTTCATTTTAAAAAATATATATATAAAAAATATAAAACATAAAAAATTTAAATTATTTTTTTTGTCGCTTTTAGTCTTAGCATATTTTGTCACGTTTTCAAATTTTGGTATTTTTCGCTAAGGCTAATAAATTTTTGATGTGGGTTTAATGTTTATCATTTTTGTGGTTAAATATGCTCAAATGAGCATCTGAAGATCAGCTATATGAAAGTGATAACGGGTCGGCACTTGAAATTACGTAGTTGTTTAAAACATTTATCTTTCGAAATTTAATTGCTGGAATATCGTTATTGAGTTTTAATCGCTGGATCACTACAAGAGCATTGTGCGTTTATCGAATATCTTGCATTTGCTTGAGTTATCTGATTGTAAATGATTGTTAATGAGTTCATCTTTCCGCAGCATTTGATAGATAATCATTCAGCCATTAAATCTATAAGGCACTGGTATATTAACTTACTAAAATCAAAGAAGTGCTTGTTTTCTCTCATGTCTCCCAACCCAACTGGTCCACAGTTGGTCTTCATCATCCCTTAGGGTCTACCCCCCTTAGCCGCGGGAGACAAGCTTAAACGGAGAGATCGGGGATCAGGGTGACAGCCCCCGGTCTGAGCGTTGTCGTGACAATCCGTGCGACAACATTTTTTGGCGCCGTTGCTAGGGAAAGAGTTTTTTTGTTCCTGGCGTTTCAACGACATTCATCTTCTCATTTTTCATCATTCTCATCATTCTTTCTCATCTCGCATTTGAACTGGCAGATTCAACATTTTTTGGCATCATTTGGATCTCTTTCATCGCCTTATCTTTCGTCATATCAGCAGCTTCTCTTCGATTTGTTTCTTGTTTGGGTGGCGACTCCATTTTCTTATTTTTCCCAGACAAGAAGCCTCCCTCATATCTACTTGTTGGTTGCTTTTTGGATCTTAGAATTAGATTCATTGTTCAAGTGACGACTCCACTTCTTTCATCTCTTAATTTTCTTGAGCAGAAATCTCTTTCTATCATCCATTTGATCCCTTATTATTCATCATGGATTATTCATTTAAACCATGTCATTTTACTAATAATCTCCATGATTTTCCGAAAGAGGCCATTTCTAAATTATTTAAGTTCTCAGGTGGTGATTCGGTCGCTGTTAGACAGCATTTAAACAGGTTTACTTGTGTAATGATCATATATTGTAGACTTCCTCAATATAATCATGAAGATGTCAAGATGCATCTATTTGTCCATTCTTTAAAGCGTGATGCTTTGAACTGGTTTAATAGTTGTCCTGAAGATTCCTTCATTTCTTTGCAAGACATTGTCGATGCTTTTAAAGATAGATATGGTGATCCAGATAGCTCGCCTTGTGCCCCTAAAATCGTGCAAAAGAATGAAAGTAATCTTATAAAAGGTCCAGCTATCGAAGAAAGATTTCAAGACAATGCTTCATATCAGAATTTGCCATCCACTTGTAGTGGAAAAGTAGAAACAAATTGTAAAAACAATGTTAACAATGAAAAGGAAGATCATAAGCAAATTATACAAGATCTATTGCTACTGGTAAGAAATATGGAGATAAATCAAACTAATTACGCCAATGATGTGAGAACTTTATGCACTCACCTAGAAAAGCGTAATAGGGAGATGGAGATCATGCAAAATCAACATAGTAAGGAAATTGAAGCCATGAAGATTAATCATGACACAGAAATTAGTTTTATGCAAAGCAAGATGTCAAGCTTAGAGGAAAATATGACGACCATGCAAGCAAATCATAAGAAAGAGATAAACTCTATGTAGCATTGCTTGATGATCATGGAAGAAGACCATGCCAGGGAAATCAGTGCTATAAAGGTTGAACACTCTAGTCAGATAGACGCCATTAAAATACAGTTTCAGAAGTTTCAACAGCGGTCAGAAGATGAAGGAAACCAAGAAACATCAATAGATCAAGAGCCTTCTCACCCGCTGCAACAAGCTCCATCTTACTATGAGGAGGTCATTGGTTCGATTGAAAGGTGGTTAATTGAAGGTGATCCAGATAGAATTAAAAATGATAAAGATCAGATGCAGGAAAAAGAAAGACATGTCACGCATATCTTACATACTTCATCTGATAACTTTGAAGCAGAAAGTTCCATGTCATCAATGATCCAGCCTGCCAGGAAGAAAAAGTGCAAAAGAAAGAGAATGAGAAGAAGATTTGATGCATCAAACAGCCGCGAGCAGCTTGACTTTCGGATAGGAAAAAGTCCTACCATATGTAGAATTGGACATGGCACATCCGACAAGCAGCCAACAGATTTGCCTGAAAGCAGGCAAATTCTCAGTATACACTATATTGAACACATCTGATGCCATGGGGCATCCCCTGTATTTCTAACCTTGCTCCTTGTTTTTTCAGCATTTTCATTTCTATTTTAGGATTAAGATTTACTTTTCATGTTACTAGATAGTTAATAAATGAAGAGCTTATATTTTTCCTGTGCTTAACGTTATATGATGATTTTTTGGATGGACGCTACTTATGTTTTGTTGTGTGTTGCATGGGTGCAGATTCTGGATTCTCACATTCCTACAGTGCAGCAACGTGTCCCCAAGTGGAGCTAGATGTTGACCACTACGTGTCAACTTCCCAGTAGTACACCCCCCTTTCTTCGCAAAAAGGGATATCGCTTGATCGACATGTCCGTGCCATTCAACAGTAATCGACAGCTTGATCAATTTATGTTGTAAACCCAGTCTGCATATTTAATTGTAAATAATCTTAGCAGAGTTGAGTCATGTATGTAAATTGCCTAGGTGGACCTAATTTTCTAGTGATAATCTACGTTACGGAAGGTGTTTTGTCTCACCGATCTATGATCGGCAGACTTTTCCTTCAACCTAACCCCAAAGCCGGAATGGATTTTGTCATTAGAATCTTAGGAGAATCCTAGTGTGTTAATCTGCTAGATTATAGTTGTGTCGCAGAACTGGGTGGTTTATGAGGGTCTATGTCAAATGGGTTCTCCCCCTTGAGATGTAAAGTTGTAAAAATCATGATGTAAAGTGTCTTGAGGGTTAGAAAATGTTTTTAATCCCCTCATAAGTCCTAAGTCCTAGGTCCTAGGTGATTTTTCCAAAGGCTAAGTTCGAGGATCCATTTAAAAAATAAATTAAAAAATTAAAAAAAAAAAAAATTATAAAACTTAAAAAATCATAAATTTCTTTTAGATTTTAATTTTATAATCTAGTCTAAGTTTTATTTTTTAGGAATCAAAAAAATATATATATAAAAAAAATTAAAAAATCATAAAATATTTAAAAAAGTTTTAATCTTTAGTAATTCTTGTTTAATATTGTTATTAGCCTTTGGTATATTGGTTTAATTTTCTTTAACTTAGGTTTTAGTTTTAAATTAGACATTTTTCAGTTTCATTTTAAAAAAGATATATATAAAAAATATAAAACATAAAAATTTTAAATTATTTTTTTTTGTCGCTTTTAGTCTTAGCATATTTTGTCACGTTTTCAAATTTTGGTATTTTTCGCTAAGGCTAATAAATTTTTGATGTGGGTTTAATGTTTATCATTTTTGTGGTTAAATATGCGCAAATGAGCATCTGAAGATCAGCTATATGAAAGTGATAATGGGTCGGCACTTGAAATTACGTAGTTGTTTAAAGCATTTATCTTTCGAAATTTTAATTGCTGGAATATCGTTATTGAGTTTTAATCGCTAGATCACTATAAGAGCATTGTGCGTTTATCGAATATCTTGCATTTGCTTGAGTTATCTGATGGTAAATGATTGTTAATGAGTTCATCTTTCCGCAGCATTTGATAGATAATCATTCAGCCATTAAATCTATAAGGCACTGGTCTATTAACTTACTAAAATCAAATAAGTGCTTGTTTTCTCTCGTGTCTCCCAACCCAACTGGTCCACAGTTGGTCTTCATCATCCCTTAGGGTCTACCCCCCTTAGCCGCGGGAGACAGGCTTAAACGGAGAGATCAGGGATCAGGGTGACAGCCCCCGGTCTGAGCGTTGTCGTGACAATCCGTGCGACAACAGGTACCTAAGTTAAAACTTAGGAAATTAAAATAATTAAATTGAATTAATGTAAATATGGGTGAGAAGCTTCTAAGTGACGAGGATCAAGTCTAATTTAATCTTAGCCATTGACTAAATATTAGATCACGGTTGTTGAGTTCTCAACAGGGAAAGTATAAAGGAAGGCTTGGGGTCAATTGGAAAAAATACACAAGGAGAGCAGCAATTGAGGTAAATCGAAATTTTGTGGCATGGTTTGCTGAGAATTTCGAATTAAGCTTCTTGTGCAAAGAGGGGCAATTCAGCAACGGGACTGTTGTCCAAGGCCGAGAATACATAACAAAGAGGTAGAGCAGCACTAGGGAGAGACAGCGCAGCTCCACGAGGGTGACGTAGAGGTTGGTGGGTTGACATAGTCACAAAGAGGCAGCGTTGGGGTTTCTGTGAGGCAGATCAGGCATCAGTTCAACAGATCGATTTCTGAGCTGGAAAGGCTCACTAGGAGGGTGACGCAGTTCTAGCGTAGAGTTGGGAGCAACCATCGCTGCATAGCACTAGGGACAACGCATTCACCTGTGAGATTTGTTCATCCAATTGTTGTATCTGCCAAAATATCTGTCTCCGGATAGAGGTACTTATGTCGGGTTTATTTTCTATTGGGTGAGCCGGATTTGGCACCCTAGTTGTATTCAAAAATCTGCTTAATAATAAAACCCTCATATTTGCTGCACCAGTTTTCCCACATTGGCTTTTTCAGGGACGTTTGGTCCAAAAATAAGTGTGTCCTTTGTGTGGTTGTCTCATTTATTTTTCAGTACTTGATCTGTATATTGATGTATGTTGTAGTGTATTTGCATTAACATTTTCTGAATAATTTTGAAAATAACTTGTTAAAATAAAGAACACAAGTAGGTAATGCAAATCAATTTACTGCAGTAGGATTTCTAATTTGAAATTTTCACACCAATCAGTGGTGACCTTCCCTAATGAGTACAACCACTGGACACCCAACACCACGTTGGCGTCCAGAACATTAACCACAAATAAATGGTCAGTGAAGGAGTAGTTCCCCATCATAAGAGTCAAGTTGGAGACATACTTTGTGCATTGCATCGTCCGGTCTCCTAGCACCAACACCAAGAACCCCTCAAATGTCTCTGTGCGAATGCCCCTCCGCTCCACCATCTAGGCATCAATAAAGTTGAGGGTGGCCCCACTGTCTACTAGAACTAACACCCGTTGCCCCTGTATAGTCCCATTGATCCTGAGTGTCAAGTACTTCCAAACTCCCCGAAGTTAAGATAGAACTCACCAATATGGAGCAAATGGCCCTCCTCCATGGGGTGGAGGTGGTGCTCCCCCTAATGACTGTGCCCCCTCATCTCACTAACCTGCGCTTAGCTCAACCTCCGCATCTGGATCACCGTCTGAATATACCTCAACGTAATGGGCCTTGCCTTAGGTGCTCTTGTGCTCGGGTGCCCAAGGCTCCTGGATCATGAAGCATAGCTTCCTTCTCCTAAGATCCCTCCTAGTCTCCTCATCCAAATGGCCACGTCCACTATCCCTCTAAGGTGGTCGAATGTCTCTGTTCCCCTGTGGTGTAGTGGGTCTGGTAGGTACTAAGGTCCTAGTCTTGGGCACTGCGTCAATCATATCCCAGGTCCTGGACATAGCGTCGAATAAGGACGTGGGCTTGTAGGCCCTCACCCAACCACCCAATGGCTCAACAAGCCCCTCCACAAACAACATAATCAACAAGCCTCCAAGATATCTGACGCCATCACGGCCAACCTCTGGAACTCTGAAATATAGACCTTTGCGCTACCTGTCTGTCTCAGGTGGGCCAACTCCCTGAAATGTAGCTCAGGGTCCTTCCTCTCAAACCTCTCAATCAGTCTCCTGGTGAACTCGGTGTAAGAGGTGATGTGAATGTGCCCCAAGGTAATCAACTTGTGGTACCACCACTCCTGTGCATCTCCCTCCAGATGTATCATGGCAAACCGAATGACGTTCGTCTCTCGCATGGGGTTTAGGTGAAAGTAGGTGTCTAGCTTATAAACCCATGCCCTAGCTGAACTTTTAGCCCACCCATCATAGTTCGGGAGTGTAACCTTCCCTGTTATCTTTCGCACCTCCTGACTAGACTACCTCCCTATATAGTGATTCCCAACCCCAGTGGTATGCCTCTCCTTGGGTGAATGTACTCCCCAAAGGACATCACTCTCCTGATCCTGGGGTCTAGTCCCTCGTACTCATCAATACCCGATGCAACTGAGTTGACTAAATCTGCAACAGGGCCTAGCTCCCTCTCATACTTTGGCTCATCCACAAAATGAAGCATTGTAGGACAGTCTTCCTGGCCACGCAGAGGGGTGTGTGGGGGCTAAAATGTACAGTTGCCTCCCCCTGCTCTAGAACCTCCATCGCCTTGGGGTTCCGTCTGTGGCCTCGTGATCACCTACAGGCCCATCACCTATTGCATCATATCCAGCATCAGTTGACCCTGCCTCAGCATCTGCGAGTTGGTCCTCAACAACTCTTCTAGGACCTGACTCTGACCTCCCTATCTGGGTTGTTCATTGTCCTCCTAGTTCTCCATGTGCCCTCTTACGTTTTCCACCTCTGTATCAGAAAATGGGTTCGGTGCTCCCTCTCTACCTTGGCCCCTGCCTCTTCCTCATCCACGGCCCCTCTAGAAAACCACTCCTTGCCACTTGGTATTTGGGTGGCATCACCTACTCTTGCTCCCCACACTAGCCAGGTTCATGCTCTAATACCACTTTAATATTCCTAATAGGAAAATTGACAATGATATCATGCAAAAATACACATACAAACAAAAAAATTTAAACAGCTATTAAACACCCAGAATTTACACCAAAACTGCACCAAAATTCAGCCATTTTATTATATATAAAGATGAGTACAATGCATGAAATGTGTGCACCTGGGCTTGCCAAGGAAAGCTAGACAATCCCAAGTGAGAAAATGTTGCCTGAATGCAAAGGAAACAACTCCTCAGTGTATTGCATTGGCCCTGGAATTTCTGCACCCTTGGCTGAAAGAAACCCCTGTTTGAGCCTCTTAAAATGCCTAGAAAATTCTACCAAATTAATCTTGGGCTCTCCACCACAAACCCAGAAAAACTCAGAAAACTTTTGGTCTAGTTCTTACGCTCCAAAATCACCGCAAAATTCTATGAACTTCTTCACTACCAAAAAAATACGACCTAGAGGAAAAATGACCTTTGCAACCCCTCCAAAGGTTGAGAAATATCCCCTAATCACCCTTCTCGCACCTCCAACTCAATTCAGCACCCAATCCCTCAACCAAGGTTCCCCACAAATATCTCCACCAAGAACTACGCATCCCAGGACAACTACTGCGCAAGCCTCTGCAAGGGAAATTCGACTTGGGCAAAGCACACTCCCAACGCCTGCAAATTCACTGGAAATCCACTGCAAATTGGTCAACAAACAAACCTGCAAAGGCTCAACGACCTCACCATCGGAATACTCTCCCACACAACTATGTGGCCCCCTTTTTTTCATCCAGTCTTATGCAAGGAAAACTCATACCACCTAAAACTGCTTCCCAAGTCTCCAAGAAACTATTGCAATGCCTTCCTAGGGTGGCACTTGAGGTTCACCGAAGAAAAGGGTGAGAATTCCACTCGAAAATCCCTGGTGTTGAACAACACTTTGTCACCTAGCTAAACAGTTTGAGCAACAAGGGTGTAATTTTCAAATTAGCAAAAGGTCCCAATAGCTACCCTCAATCCTCCATTTATATTTGTTGCCTCCCCTTTTCCTTGTGGGTCCCTCCTCCAAATATTTCGACCTCCCTCTACAAAATCAATTTCTCCTCCAAGGGTGCATATTTCTTGAGGGGTGGCCCCCGCATTCCACCAACACTAATATTTGACCCACTTTTCCTATGTTGGGATCCAAAAATGTGCTAGATCCAAAATTGCAAAAATTGTAGTTCTCCCCTAGCAAAATTTATTGAGAAGAGACATTACAGTTGTGTTGATTTACGAGGCATTTTACAAACTCCATTATTGGCATAACTTCAACAAAATGCCATCACTTGTGGCGCATACAAATGTTAGCTTTAGCAATACATAAATTGAATTTAAAAGCATAACACTGGCAGCAATTTAGACTTAAGATATATGACAACCTCTCAGCATAGACTCTAACTCAAATCAGCATGCTTCAGCATTAAACCCTAACTCAATGACAATATGTTCCCAATACAAATTGTCCTCTGCCTCTCTCAGCCATACACACATACCTCTGTTGACTCAACTCATACAGCAACATACAAGACAATAGTAGCATGTACATAAATTTGCATCCCATATAGTCATGTACGCCCAGACTCTATGCACTTGCAGTTATATCAACAATCTGATATATCAATTTAATGCATAGATATATGCAATTAACCTCTAGTAGTTGCGATCTTATGCTAGGTAAACAAACATGCTAGGAAGATGGTTTGACTATACTAATATGTAGGAACTTGAGAAAATTATAAGTGCAAAGTTATTCCAAAACCTTTATAAACCCACAAAAAATTCTTATAGTTTGGAAAAGCTCAGTAACTATCATTCTCGGGAGGAATTCATAATTCGTTTTCGAGAGTTAACTTATTCAAAGGATTTCTTGCGTATTGCGAGTTGACACACACCCTTAATCCCTCCTTTGTCTTAGAAACTCACAAGCCTAGCAGCATGTTCTTCTCTACATAGGTACATGAGCACACAAATTTTTCGCTTCAACAAATTGAGTACTGGCAACAACTGATTCCAGCGTGTTGTCGCACAAAGTGTCTAGGCACCGCGACAACGCTCAGAGTAAGGGTTGTCACTCTAATCCTTACCCACTCCGTTTAGCCTCTCTCCTAGACAAGTCAAGGGGGGTAGTCCCTAAGGTGAATGGATGAGGATAGTCTGTGGAACACAGACTCTAGCATATTTTAAGGATGAACAACTTGATGGACTTAGAACAAGTCTTGGTCAATTGAGATAGGTAGATTAAAATAAGACACAACCATAAGAATTGATTATAGACCAGTGCCTCTAATTTGAATTAACCATAGACTAAATAAAAAAACAAGTTATCCAGAGCAATTTATAAATGTGGCGAAAGTGACGATCATGAATGATTAAATGTAAACGCCCAAAACTTTATCATGCAAGAGATTCTAGAATTAAGATAATTTTCATTAAGAACTCAAATCTAGGATCATTTTCTAATAGGCAATATAATTTTTAAAACATTAATCGCTCTTGCCATTAGAGATATCAATACCACGAAAATTAAAATTTTACATTTAACACCAATGACACAAAGGAACTTTAAATTTGAAATTTAATTATCCCTTAGGCAAATAATTTAATGTGGTAAATAAAGAAATTAAATTTTTAATATGACAAGTAAATCAAAAGGGTTAATAAATTGAAATTTTAATGGGTCATAGGCCACATTAATATTTTTAATGTGAAAGCACAAATACTCTTTCAATTTAATTCCTTAGCCATTCTAAAGTCACCAAAATTTTAATGTTTTAGATTTTTTTAATTTTTAGATTTTTTAATGTTTTTTAAATCTTTTAGATTTTTAAATGTTTTAATTTTTATATTTTTCAAAAAAAAATCAAAATCATAATTAAAAACAAAACAAGAAAATGTGAAATCAAAACAAAAAAGTATAAAAATCAAAAGATGAAATTAAAACAAATCGAAATGAAAAATAAATAAATCGAGACACAATCGAATTTCAAATGAAAATGAAAAAATATTCTAACGCTAACCTCTAACGCATATACAAATAAAAAAAGTGAAATGAAAAATTAAAAAGGTCGAATGAGAGTTCTGTTGTGTATGCAGGTCATATGAGATGGAGGCTGCGGAATGGAGAGAATGATGGCGACGGGAGGGAAGAAGACTGCTTGTTGGAGGAGTTGCACGCAGGTAGCAGCAGCGAGGGGCTTCATAGCAACGAAGGGGAAGGAGCTCGACGAAGCTAGAAAGACTACGGGTTGTGTGATACGCAGGTTTTGAAGGAAGCGACAGGAGTATAAGGGACAACGCAAGGAATGGAGTAACAAAAATGGGTTGCGGATGGAGAAGAGCATGCAGGTTGGGATGCGAAGGAGCAGAGGAGAGGCAGCGGAATTTCTTGCAGGGGTATGGCAGCAACGAAAGAGAGGACACAGCAGAGAAAAGCAGGCAGCGTAAGGGGTTTGCAGATTTAATGGAGAATGCAGGCAGTAGCAAAAGGTTGTGGGCCTTCTTAAAAAAAATCGAAATTTTTGCAGTAAGAAGAATAAAAAGAAGAACCCAGGGATCATTTCCAGCCAGCCAACGGTAGCCTCAAGAAACCCAAAGTAAAACCAGAAAATCGAATTCCATGTCAATATATTTTTATGCTTCAATTTAGCCTTGAAACCCTTATGAAAGTTTCCAGATCTAAAAAATTTTAAACCCTTGGACTGTAACAAAATTGAAAAATATCCCTGGAAAATTACGTTGATAAACCCCCAAAGATCCAAATCTTACCCTCCAAGGCCTAAATCTGGACTCTACACAAATTTCCCTCTCAGATCTGTAGCTACACGACAACAAGAAACACCCAAACGATATATACAATGATAAAAACTAAAACCCAGAAAAACCCATGTTAGAAAAATAATTACAGAATTTACAAACTGCACAAGAATGGTAGATCTATCAGATCTGACGAGTATGAGTCCAACTCCGCTCCCAGATCTGATAATCTAAGGCTCTCAACAGCTAGATCTATCAATTTCCCCCACAAAAATTAAATTTTTAAATTCTAAGGAGATGCTAACTCGAAACCCTTCGTGCATCGCCAACAAAAAAAAAAATCTTATGATAAGCTCGAGATTAATTTTACTGGGCTCCTCAGCAAACACGGATTGGGAGTTGGCTTGTCTAACTGAAAACTTCCCCTAATGCCCGACAATCTTAAATCAAGATTTTCCTGCAAAACTCAATCCAGCTATTAAAAATAGAGCGGGAAAATAATAATAAAACTCAAAAAAGTAGAGATACTTGCTATTATGTTCAAAATTTAGATTATTATTCAAACCCTAGCAACTGAGAAAGATACTTGTACTCAGATCACTCTTTAGAAGCTATCATCAATGGCTTTAGAAAAAATTATGCATGAAAACCACACATCTTACAGTGCTACCATGAAGAGTAACACCAGCAAAACTTAACCCCAAAGTCTTTCTTTATTATCCATAAAAATATTATACATGAGCTTCTTGCTAAACACACGACTCAAAGGTCAAACCGATTGACTGACAAATGACTTCCTATTTAAAGATAAATCCTCCAACGGCTAGTTCGAGTGATCCTCATCAAAGCAATATCGACCATTGATGAAGATTAAAATTTATTTTAATCTCATCCGTCGAAATATTTAATTCTTGAGGAACTTTGAATTTTTCAATTAAATGCATTTTAATTAACTTAAAAATAAAAAATTTGAGTTAATTTCCCCAAAAAATTTACTTTGACTTAACCCCCAGGGATCAAAGGTTTAAAATTTAGCAAAATAATTAATTTACCTTAATCCTGGGACCTTTTAAATTTAAATTTTAAAGACCAACGAATTTTTCCTTTGGAGAATTTAAATTTACCTAGCATTAATTAAATTTTTTGCTTAGGATTTTAATTAATATTTGGCCAGAAAAGTTAATTAATTAACCTACAAAGGGATAAATTACTTTTCCAACCCTCGAGACACTTTACATCATGACTTTCATATTTTTTACATTAAAAGGGGGAAAACCCATTTGTAATAGACCCCCACGGACCACCCATTTCTGCGACACAAATATAATCCAGCAGACCAAGAAATTTGTAATAAAATAACCTAACCAAATAGTTAGGATTATTCCCAAATTACTTTTACATAGACTCGATTTAGAGCACTAGGACTTGATTAAGATCCTAGTGACAAAATCCATTCCAGCTTTGGGGTAAGACTGGAGGAAAACTCTACTGACCATCCAAGAATGGATTGGTAAGACAAAAAACCTCCCAGAATGGAGATCGTCACTAGAAAAGTAGGTTTCCCTAGGTCATCACATACATGACATGGATTTGCTGATATTATTTACATTATACACATGCAAAAATGGTTTACATAACATATTGGAAGTGAAGCTGATAATGATAGTTGTACGGCACGAACACATTGATTAGGCACTATCCCTTTTGCGAAAAAAAGGGGGTGTACTGCTATGGGTTGGGACACGTTGTTGCACCGAAAATGTGAAAATCCAAAATCTGCATCCACGCAACACACAATATAACATAAATAGCGTCCATCCAAAAATCATCACATAACGTTAAGCACAGGAAAGATATAAGCTCTTCATTTATTAACTATCCTAATAATATGAAAAACATCTACCTACAAAAATAAAACACTGAAATAAAAGGGTGTAGAGTTAGGAAAACAATACAAAGGATGCCCCATGGCATCAGATGCGTTCAATGTAGTGCATGTTGAGCATTTGCCTGCTTTCAGGCAAATCTGTTGGTTGTTTCTCAGATGTACCATGTCCAATCCTGCACACAGTAGGACTTTTTCCTATCCAAAAATCAAGTTGCTCGTGGCCAACCGCTTTCTCATTCTCTTTCTCTTGCGCTTTTTCTTTGTGGCAGGTTGTGATGTTGATGATGATGCGGTCGGCGTACAACTTCCTTCTTGATCCGAAAAATGCTTGTATGGAAAATTTGGAATGTTCAAGACTTCTGTGACCTGCGCTTCTTTATGAACCTAATCTATTATGACTGGTGGATCAACCATGTGAGCATCAACCTGATTCTTATTAATTTCCATTTTATTCGAGTCACCTTCAATTAGCCACTTTTCAATGGAACAAATGACCTCCTCATAATAAGATGGAGCTTGCTGTAGCAGACAGGGAGGCCTACGATCTATTGACATTTCCTTGTTTCTCTCATCCTCTGACTGATGCTGAAATTTTTGTACCTGTATCTTTTCCATTGTTATGCCATCCATCTGGTTAGAGTGTTCCACCTTCATAGCACTAACTTCCTTGGCATGGTTTTCCTCCATGGTCAATAACCTATTCTAAAGACATATTTGACCAGCTTCCATGTCCTTTATAATTTTATCATTCTTTTCTTTCATGCCCATGAAGCAATTTTGCATATAGTTTATCTCTTTCTTATGATTTGCTTGCATGGTAGCTAACTGATTATTATAATCGAATCTCATGATGGTCATTTCTTCATCCATAGTTGACAATCTGTTCTGAATCGAACTTATTTCTTCTTGATAACTTGCTTCCATGGCAATCACTTGATTTGAATGATTAAATTCCATGATCGTCATATTTTCCTCTAGGGATAATAACTTGCTTTGCATAGAATTAATTTCTCTGGCATGATCAGTGGTTAATGTTGCTAGATTAAGTTCCATATCTTTAATAAGTTGAGCATGATTAACTTTTGCATTCTTGCTTACCTGAGCCTGGTTTAACTGTATGTCTTTAACCATTTGAATTAACTCCTTCAAATCATTTTCAACTTCTATAGTTTTCTTCACTTCAGCTTTTTCTTTGACTTTGTCTTTATCTCCATATTTATCTTCAAAGGCATCAATGATTGATTGTATAGAATCAAAAGTGTTATTAGGGAACTTAACATACCAATCAAAAGCATCTCGAGATAAGGTAAGAATGAAAATCATCATCTTCACATCTTCATATTTGGAATATGGAAAACACTTGCTTATACAGAGGCTGACATTCCGAAGGTGAGTTTCAACAATAAAAGCATTGTCTCCTTCAAAAGGAGGAAATTCATTGATGGCATCATCAAAAAAATAAAGATAACCATGCGGAGCTCCCGGAATATTAGTAAAATCACAAGGACCAAACAAGTCATAATCCATGATGATTTGATTAACGGGAAAAAGATGAGCCAAATGGATATCAGAGAGAGAGATCCCTGCTCAAGAAAATGAAAACATCTACAAGAAGCAATCTTCTAGCAGAAATTCTTGTAAGAAATGGAAGAAGTGGAGTCGCCACTTGAGCATGAATATCTCACAAAGTTTCCAAAGGCGAAACCGGAAAGTTATTTGAAGGAGGCAAATGGATATTCAAGCAGCGCTCCATGTCTGGGATTATATGAATGAATAAGTGGAGTCGCCACCCAAACAAGTAACCAACTGGAATTTCCAAGTTCAGAAAGTGAAGATGAAAGGATTAGATGAGAGAGATGACAAGAGTTAGGATGGTGAGAAATGAAGAGACGAAATGACGCCAGGAAAATGATATGGCATGCCATAAATCCAAGGCCCAATAAATTCGTCCCCGGTGGCAACGCCAAGAAGTGTTGGCCTTGCTGACTCGAATGAGAGATGAGAAATGAGAAGAATGATGAGGAAATGTCGTTGAAACGCCGAGAATAAAATGTCCCCGACAACCACGGCAATGCTCAGAGTAAGGGTTGTCACTCTAATCCTTACTCACTCCGTTTAGACTCTCTCCTAAACAAGTCAAGGGGGGTAGTCCCTAAGGTGAATGGATGAGGATAGTCTGTGGAACACAGATTCTAGGAGATTTTAAAGATGAACAACTTGATGGACTTAGAACAAGTCCTGGTCAATTGAGATAGATAGATTAAAATAAGACACAACCATAACATAAAATTGATTATAGAACAATGCCTTTAATTTGAATTAACCATAGACTAAAGAAAAAACCAAGTTATCCAGAGCAATTTATAAATGTGGCGAAGAAAAAAACAAGTTATCTAGAGCAATTCATGATCGTCACCTTCGGCACATTTATAAATTGCTCTGGATAACTTGTTTTTTTATTTATTCTATGGTTAATTCAAATTAAAGGCACTGGTCTATAATCAATTTTATCTTATGGTTGTGTCTTATTTTAATCTATCTATCTCAATTAACCAAGACTTGTTCTAAGTCCATCAAGTTGTTCATCCTTAAAATCTCATAGAGTCTATGTTCCACAGACTATCCTCATCCATTCACCTTAGGGACTACCCCCCTGACTTGTCTAGAAGAGAGTCTAAACAAAGTTAGTAAGGATTAGAGTGACAACCCTTACTCTTAGCATTGTCGCGGTGCCTAGACACTTTGTGCGACAACACAGTGCATAACTCATATTGCATGTTGCTCAATCATGGCACAGTCAAGCTAATTACACACTTAGCAATACGCCCATTACTAACTGCAGAGCATTCTCAAGGTTCCTCATGCAAATTACACAACTAGTGCACTAATATTCGACCTTCATATTACAAAACCACAATCCATACTCCAGTGTATAGACGCTATAGGTATATGTATCTAAGATGCCATGGGATCATGTTGGACCTCTTCAATGCATTGATACTTCTTGCATTGGTATTATACACACTAAACACAAGATGTGTATACTATTGCTGGTGTATACGATGGCCTCCCCATGCGTACTTAAGCCTATCTGACCCAATCGCACCTCTGTAAGCATGCACACACAACATTCCTTTTCTCTAGATGCAGAAAACAATTGAAAATTTGTTACATACTTCGCAGGCAATTCCAGATGTATCCCATTTCATTTTAAACTAACGCACTACAGCATACTCTGTCATTTCAAACTCGTCATTTGCACACCAAATTATTCACGATTGAACCTTAAATGCACAACGAAACAATGTGCACACACTACACTCCCAATCCACACTCTTGACTTAATAACTCTGCCTGATGTGACTACGTCCACTACAGTTGCTACATCGATTAGCATTCAAAATCAAATATTGACATAGAAATTCCCCTTTGGTCCACGGTCAAACCACATACATCGTGCTTCTCCTCCATTGAAATCGACCTACAAGACCTTTTAACAGTGTCGATAACGTCAGAGTTCAACCCTTGTCTCTCCTTTAATCGTGGTTTCAGCCATTGCTCTAGCGTTGTCTTGCTGCAGCACAACCTTCCTTGATCGATCAATACTCAGGTTTACCTGCTACATGTTTGTGACCCCGTATCAATAAACAAGCCCCTTGGCCCTAAGAAATTAAGCTCTCGATCTCTAAGGCAAATAAGAACTCGGGCTTGTAGAATCAACCTGATACAAAAGAATTTTCTAGGGTTTTATTTAGCTCTAGTCAAGTAACTTGATCTAGCAATTTTTATCCCTAGCTAGGGTTTCAATTTCCACGAAATTAATCGGCCCTTGTTACGCACTGATTCAATCTAGTGATTTCGACCTTAGAAATTCAAGGAAATTCGACCTCATTTGATTCAATAATCTCTGGTACAAGATAATATTCTTGGTTGCAAGATCAATTGTATAAATGATAAATCCAACCTGACAATTGAAAGAAAAAAATCCTCATGCTGGCAAAAAAAACGAGCTCTGATACCATTGTATATTCCTTTCAGAATATTTAGCTAAAAATAAGTCCAGCAAAATTACACCATTAAATTTGCAAAGTTTTACACAATAGATATTGCCAGTAAATTGAACAAATTTTCAATAGAACCCATAAATTAAATGAAATGTTGCAAACTCATAATTAACATGAGAAAGCAGAACAAAATTCAGCCTTGTTATTATATTAAATGAACCTTAGAAAATGGCTGACAATAGCTATTACATCAATGAAACCCAAATTGGAGATATAAATGATCCCCACTCAAATCCACAGATCTGCTCTCCAATTGATGTCATTGAAGCTCCGTGATATTTTTGGATGAAATCTCTTCAACAATGAGTTGGGTTCTCTTCCAAACCACACAAGAAAACCCAAGGGTTTTCGTCCTGGGGCATACTAAACTTGAGAATTGCGTTTCCAAAATCTCTCCACAAAAGAATACCCAAATCCAAGATGTCCAAATGATTTGCTTCCCTTCTTTTTAAAGACATGATGGATGGCTCTCTAACCTTATAGAAAGTATTTATTTTTATTATTTTATTGCCACTCTAGAAGCTTCTCCCTCTTATTTTATTTTAAGTGACTTTTTATTTTATTTTAGCCACTTTTCCCCCTTTTGGCCGTTTTCTCCTATAAAGCACTTTCCCCTATTTTATCTAATAAAGTGACTAATTAAAATCACTTTTTAACCATGGGAAATGATTATTCGGCCACCATACTTTCCCCAGCCACTTGAACTCGCCTTTCACCATCCCATCTTGTAGATCTCTTTGTTCCAATTCCAACGAGCTATTGCACTAAGGTGTTCCTTCCCACATGACACCTTTAGCGTATTTTTTTAAGATATGTTCAATAATAAACCCGTTTTATGGGAATTGTCAGAATGCATCGGAACCAGGAATAAATAGTGCAGAACTAACCCTGATTATGAAACACATCAAACAATCCTAATCGGACCCCTTAAAACTCCTCAAAACCCCTTCAGGACCTCTGATGACATAATCTTGCTCCTGTAATCTGGCTGTCACAAACCTTGTAAATCCATACTAACCACATCATAAGGGAAACTGAAAATGAGGACATTACAACGATTGTTATAAATTGGATGAGTAAAAACAATGTGGAAAATTATCTCTTAGGGCCTATTTTTGAAAAGATTCAATCGTTTGAATCCAATTTTAACACAATTTCTTTCCAAAACATTTTCAGGGAAAGGAATGAAGAAGCAGATGGACTTTCTGAAGCAGGACTGTGGGTGGTACCAGATGCATGGCACATGCAAGATCTCAGGTAGGGTCAGTCCTCCAAATACCAACTCCAAACATTCTATTGATCTGGTCATGGTGGGTTTATTTTTTTGTATATGAAGCTCTCATTTAATTGGATTATTTCAGTTCTGTAATGATACAGCAATATAGGCTATTTAGGAGTATATATTCCTATTTTCTTAAGGAAGACCTCAAGCATCATTTTTGAACTTTTTGATGTAATTTTGAGATGTTATATCAGGACTGTTTGGATAGTGGTATGGCTGTAGAGCGAAAAATAAAAACAGCCTGTTTATTTCTGAAAATACCTGAAATGCTTAAATGCATATAAAGAATGCAGTTTTATCTTTCTTTTGAATAAAATTACTATTTTCTTTCTGTTGGAAAAATAACTAAATAAATAGCAATATTGCCCAGCCACAGTAAATAAAATTGGATACATGGGCAATAATTCCTTCAAGTAACATTTAACAAAAGAATATTACATTAGCTTGACGGAAACTGCATCTTTAAGCTCTAGGTGATAAAGCATTGTTTAGATCTATTTAATTAAATTCAGGGATGGATTGCTGCCGAACTGTAGCTTACCCGAGAGGATAGCTTTCCAGACTTAACCTGCACATCAAGAACAGAGGTTAGCAATTTACAGTGGCTAGCAGATGGAAAAAATTGAAAAGATTCAATAGTTGATAGCTTAATAAGATGGATTGCAATGTCTAATATATGTGTCAAGGACGTTATTCTTCTGCTTTTCAGGAAGCATCGTCCATACAAGTATTTGGAAGAAAGAATAACGGACACAAACAAATGAATAATAGTCCAAACACTTTTCAATTTAAAAAACAGACGCATCATCTTCCTACTAAGCTTTTCAATGATCTGAGCATTATATTAAATTTACAGGCTAGGATTCAGAGGAAGAAGCATTATCAATATAAATAAAATTGACGTTGCAGTAAGGACGAAAAAAATACATCTAGAGAATAATAACCAACTTTGAACACAAACATAAACATGACTTTCATATGCAGATATTGATAAGAATGGAACTATATAGTAAATACATTAAATATTACACTAAGAATCAAAAGAATAGTGAATACATTAATATAATACACTGAGAATCAAAAGAATATCATTACTTCTTCAAGAAATTGGAAATCCACAAAAGCTGTCCCTGCTTGGACAGTAAGAGCCCTTTCTTTCTTTAAGGCGTCCAAACTTGATAATGTATATCCCTTTGGAAGAATGCCAAGCAGATAAGCTATCAAGAAATGCCCCGCTTCATGCTGCAAAGCATTACCGCCTGAAATTAGAAAAACAAAAAAAATCCTTCATTGACATTTTGAAAATGAACATAAAGCACCATAAGCAATGGTTTGTTGGTGATGATTGTGTAATTTATGTAATGACCCTAATGAGATGTACATGGATCGAATGTATATGTAAATGGTAGATATGCTTGTTAGTGGGACTATATGGGCATTGAGTGAAAACTTGTGCGTATAAGAGATCAATTGATTCATTCTTACACACATTGACTTATGATTGATATTTGACACGTAATTGGGTTATTTGGAATTCTTTTACTAATGCCATAGATCTCACTGAATTTGGATTTGGCAAGAAAACGAAAGATCGAAATCACCAACAAACTGATTTTCATCTTTATCTGGAGATCAAAGCTGTACAGATGATAAATCCACCAAATTCCGCCCAATGGATCTGGTTTTTGGCCCTGTAATAGCCTCAGACAGTAATATGTCTTCTCTATAATTTCATTATGTGGTTTATTTAGAGTTCTTCTAATCATTTAACTCTCATTATTATACTTTTGGGACTTGTGCTCCGCACCAATATAGGGTATACAATGTGTGTATGCAGGTTCACGATGTTTGATTATGATTTATGCTCATCACAGATTACATATACTTCTGGAACTTGTGCTCCACATAAATATTGGGTATACATTCTGTATGCAGGTACATAATGCTTTATTATTATTCATGTTCATTACAGATTACATAATATACATAAGCAAGTCAAACAATATTTACTTGCATACAATAAGGAATTACAGTTATATTCTCACACTCATAAGTTAAATACAAAGCACAGCATTAAACCCATAGAACAGAAAATCCCAAATTGTTTTCATAACTGGTCAACACTGATAAACTCCACGCAGTGGAAAACAGTTCATTCTAAGGCAGAAAGCCAATCCTATTTATTTTTGCAAAAGAGGAGACAACTGTCATAGAATTTTAGATCTTAACAACTTTCAACATAAACAAAAATGAAGTGCAAGGTTCCCAAGCTACATGATCAACAATAATTATTCATGAAACTGATCAAGACTGGGACAAGGAGTGCCTCCTTAAACATGTGTACCCAGTTTCTCAATGAAAGTTTACAGTTTAAATATCGCCTGACATTGTAATATATATTAGCATAGACCATCATAAGCATAATTTTTCACACGAAGTTATGATTCTTGTGAAAATTCCGCAGACCGGAATCCCTACTGCGGCAACTGATTAAACTTCTCCAATTTGTTGATTACTTAAACAAATTATTTACTGCTTCCTACAGCAAATATCGACAATAATACACTGCAGCCTCCACCAATTAAATAATATGCCCAAAACAAGAACAGAACAATAGAGAAAGATACAACACAAATGACACAACATTTTTTGGACAAATATCCCCAGAAAAACCCAATGTGGAAAACCAGTGCAGCAGATCAGAGGGTTTTATTATTAAGCTGAAGTATTTCTGAATACAACTACTGGATGCCCTCCCGCAATCAAGTTACATAGAAAATCACTTAGCAGAAGAAACTGGTGAGATTACCTCACTCTACACTGCAAGTCCTCACTGATCGGGCAGCTGAACTATGAGTTCCCCGGCTACTCCTGCGCTGCCCCTGTGTGGGCCCTGCGTCAACCTCTAAGCCACTGCGTCAACTCAATTGAGAATCAATTTGCTTTCAGAAGCCTTTTCCAGACATCCCGACTCAGAAACGTCAGCTCCCTCAGCAAATTTAGACCTCTGCGCTGAAGTTGTTGCACTGCTTTGCGTGGGACCTGCGTGAGCCTTTCCTGGCTCTACGTCATCCTCTCTGCCCTCTGTGCTGCCTCCTTTGTGTGTCTCTCTCCCTCTTTGCTTAGTATTCTTGGCTCCGGAGAAGATCCTCCAACCAAAACTCCCTCTTCCCCTCTCTGCACAAGCTCACTATCGAAAGTCTCCCATTAGTTGCTCTGCTTTAGAAAATCGAACTTATGAACTCTCTGTGTGTATCTTCCAAGTGACCCTCAAGCTTCCTTAAATAATCTCCTCGTTGACATTCAATGTCCTAGATTAGAAGCTAATCAATGGCTAAGATCATTTATGCTTGATCCTCGTCTTCTTCTAGAAAATACACTCACAATGTTGATTTGTAGTAGCATCAGATGTGTTCTAGCCATGAAAATTGGTGGAGAGGCTAAAGCACATGAAATCTCCAAGACCAAAAAATCGTTTTGAGAAATTTCATCTGGATGAGGAGTTATTAAAATAATAATTATTTGTAATGGGTTCCTAAGTCTAAACTTAGGAAAATAAAAATGTTAATGGGTATTAATAAAGATAAGAATGAAAAGCTTCTAAGAGACGAAGATCAAATTTGTTTTAATCTTAGCCATTGATTAGGGACTTAATCTCGGTCGTTGATTCATCAACAGGAAAATTATAAGAGAAGACTTGAGGGTTATTTGGAGACACACCAGCAAATACTCAGTATCTCTAGGAAAATCGATTCTCAAAGAGAAAGAGATCGATTTCAGAGGGAGTTGCAGGGTGCAAGAAGAGGGGGATTAGCAACAGTCTAGGGTGCTCAGAAGAATGACGCAGGGACTCTGAGAAACAGCGCAAATGCAGACGCAGAGATGACACAGAGAGGGACCAGAGCAGCACAGAGCCAAGCAGAGTGACGCAAGGCTGACGCAGTAGAGAAAGGAACCTCTCCTAGGTGTCAGAATGTATCAAAGAAAAGTCTCGAGTGTTTTCTCCTAGTGTCTATGTAAATTTTCTGTAAAAGTGATTGCTGCTGAAGATCAATAAAATCCCTCCTCTGCTGCTCTGGTTTTCCCGCATTGGGTTTTTCCAGGGACAATTGTCCAAAAATAACTGTGTTGATGTGATTGATTCTTGTGCATAAGTTTATTTCTGTATAATGATGTGATATCTACAGTAGAATTTATTTTAATATTTACTGAAGAGATTTCGTAAATAACTTATTGAGAATAATAAGTGAAATAAATCAGTTGTTGCAGTAATAAAATTTCTGTTTAGAAATTTTCACATGGTATCAGAGCGAAGATCTGATGACAGAAAGGGAAAATCAAATATGGGTAAGGAGCATGATGTAGAGGCACCCACTCAAGGAGACTCATGTAGATTTTCAGAAGAATGCACAAGAGACAGAAATTATGATTATTCTTTATTGGCTTCCAGATTGTAAGAAGAACTCTGCCTCTTCAGGGCTTTGGTATATAGATAGTGGAGCTTCCTGGCATATGACAGGAATCCGAGAATGTTTTTCCGATTATCAAGAAGAAAGAATAATTTTTCAGATCACCATGCGGAATAAGGCAAAGTGTACTCTAGTAGGGAAAGGTACTAGAGTTTTTCAAACAGAAATAGGAGAGCGGTTCCGAGCTACCAATGTGCTACATGTGCAAGGGCTAGGGATGAACTTACTTTCCGTAACTCAACTTCAAAGCAAGAGCTATGACATTTTCTTCATCAAGGAGAAAGTATACGTCAAACACCCGAGTTGGAAAAAGAAGGTCCAAATCGGAATCAGAAGTAACAGTTACAGGTTGCAGCTAGAATCACCAATGGCACTAATAAGTAGTAATGGAGACAAGGATTTGAATGAACTATGGCACAGAAGGATGGGACACTTGCACCATGGGGCTCTGAGAATACTCAGAAAAACTGTAACAGGAGTTCCAGATCTTAGTAGTGAACGAGATGATGTATGCAGAGGGTGTGCTCTGTACAAGTATGCCAAAGCAATGTTCCCAAGAAGTAAAAATAGGCCCAAGAGTGTACTAGGATTGATACACTCAGACATCTGCAGACCGATGTCCGTAAAGGCTCTTAGTGGTGTCAAATATTTCGTCACCTTCATCGATGACCATTCCAGGATGATGTTGATCTACTTTCTGAAAACCAAAGATGAGGTTTTCGGTCGATTCAAAGAGTTCAAGGCTATAGTGGAGAATCTGACAGGAAACAAGATAAAAGTGTTGCGCTCAGACAATGGTGGAGAGTATGTTGACAAGGACGTCACCGATTTTTGCGGTAGGGAAGGCATCAGAAGAGAGTGGACAACTCCCTACAATCCAAAGCAGAATGGAGTAGTAGAAAGAAAGAACAGGACTATTGTGGAAGTAGCTAGGACAATGATGTATGATCAGGATATGCCAAAATTCCTTGTAGGAATTTACAGGGTAAGTTCCTCAGACAGAACACCAAAGGACACTGCTCACAAACAGATCACAGATCAATATTAATAAAAGAATGAAAATTTACATAAGCTTCTCTCATGAACGGTTACCATACAAATGACCCTCCATGCTCTTTAAATAGAGATCATGGACCAATCGGGTGTTAAGCCACGGATCAAGTGTCGGTAATACTGAGGAGAGAATGAACCGTCGGATCACTACATATCGTGACCGTCAGATTGTAAGTTACAAAATGTACATAGTAAAGAAACACACTTTACCTAACTCTATACTAAACCAAGTTATACTTAACTATTTCCTATGTATCGGAATATCCTAACATCCCCCCTTAAGAACAACTTGGGATAAGATTGAAGGATGTACAAATATGACACAATAGAAGAAGGAAGGAGGCACTAGAGCCTATCCCCCCTTAGTGACAACTTCCTGAACTCCAACCATAAATCAAAGTTTAGTAAACTTCGCCTCTGTGAGAGCCTTTGTAAAGATGTCTGCAACTTGATCATCTGTTGAACAATATTGCACTTCAAGAACATAGTCATGAATGAGCTTTCTGATGAAGTGCATGTGCAGTTCAATGTGTTTGCTGCGCTGATGTTGGACTGGATCTTTGCATAGTTGAATGGCACTTTGATTATCACACCAAAGTGTAGTCGGATGCTGCTGCTGAAAGCCAAAGTCTGACAGGATCTAACGAAGCCACAAGGCTTCCTTACTAGCTTCTATGGCACCACGATACTCTGCTTTTGCTGAAGAAAGAGAAATGGCACCTTGTTTCTTGCAAGCCCATGTAATAGGTCCTGAACCAAGAGTGAACACATAACCTGCAGTAGACTTCCGATCATCAGGGTCACTAGCCCAATCGGAATCAGTGAAACCAACCAATAGAGGAGCTGCTTCGGCACTGTAATGAATCCCAAACTGAACTGTACCTCGAACATAACGAAGTATTCTTTTAGCTGCTTTCCAATGACTTTCATGTGGGTTTTGCATAAACCGAGCAACAAGGCCAACAACAAAGGAAAGGTCAGGACAAGTATGGGTTAGATACAAAAGTTTTCCTACAAGTTGACGATATAAGGTAGCATCAACTTCAGGAGAAGTACAAGTGACTGAAAGCTTGACTCCAGACTGAAAGGGAGAAGGGGTTGGCTTACAGTCTTCCATGTGAAAATGGCGTAGAATATCACAGGCATACTTGGACTAGGAAAGGCAAATACCTTCCTTGGATTGCAAGACTTGAAGACCAAGAAAATAATGTAAGTGTCCTAAGTCTGTCATTTCAAACTTCCTTTTAAGGCTAGACTTCACATGGTTTATAAGGTTGGGATCACTACCAGTAAGGATAAGATCATCAACATAAAGAACAAGAATGATAAGGGACTTGCCCACTTTCTTTGTGTAGACAGTATTGTACGAATGACACCTAGAAAAGCCAGTTTCTAAAAGAAAGCTATCCATTTTGGCATACCAAGCTCGAGGAGCTTGCTTGAGACAATAAAGGGATTTCTTAAGCCGACATACAAGGCTGGAGTCCGTTTGTATAAAGCCAATAGGTTGTTCCATATAGATTTCTTCATGCAAGTCCCCATGCAAGAAGGCAGATTTAACATCCATCTGATGGACTTCCCATTTGAAAGAGGCAGCAAGGGAAAGAACAAGGCGGATAGAATTCATTTTGGCAACAGGGGAGAAGGTTTCAGTATAGTCAATGCCTTCAACTTGTGAAAAACCCTTAGCAACAAGACGAGCTTTATGTTTATCAATGTTCACATCTGGTCCATACTTGGTTTTGTCAACCCATTTGCATCTAACAAGTTTTCGTCCCTTTGGTAGAGGAACAAGATCCCATGTATCATTTGCCAATAATGAACGATATTCTTCATTCATAGCTGCGTCCCAATCTGGATGGCCTGAAGCTTCTGCAAAGGTGTCAGGATCATAATTTGCTGAAGCTTGAGCCAGTAAAGAAGAGGCTCTATCGAACTGAGAACGTGTACGTCGCTGATATGTAGGATCACCGGCAAGAGCACCTGCTGCATCCCGAGTAGCATGGACCCATTTTGGAAGCTGAGGAGCTGAAGGAGGATCTTGAGAAGGTGGGGGAGGATTGTCATCCTCGCTTTCATCATCTGAAGAGGAAATATTTTCAAAAGTAGAAGAGATAGGGAGAGGTGGCACATCTGCCGAACTAGGCTCGTAGGCCGATATATTTTCAGCAAACTTTACATCTCTTCTAATGATAACATTTTTGGACTTAAGTGGAATAAGTCTATATCCTTTGACATCTTCAAAATATCCAACAAAAATACATTTTTCACTCTTAGGTTCTAAAGCTTTATGTTTCTCATCTGGAATATGGGCCCATGCTTCACTTCCAAAAACACGAAAGTGACTTACATCTGGTTTAATTGAGCTCCATGCTTCTTCTAGAGTGATATTCTTTAAAACCTTAGTAGGAGTGCGATTTATTATGTAATTTTCACAGTTAATTGCTTCTGCCCAAAAATTAAGACCAAGTCCTTTAGATTGAAGCATACAATTAGCCATTTCCTTTAAGGTGTGATTCTTCCTTTCAGCTACACCATTTTGTTGTGGAGTATATGGAATAGTATGTTGAATTTGAATTCCATTCTCAGTGCAAAAGTTGATGAATTTGTTGTTAACATATTCTCCGCCATTATCAGATCTTAGCTTAAGAATTTGATGTCCAGATTGTTTTTCAACAAAGGCCTTAAAGGCCAAGAACATGTTAAATACTTCACTCTTGAGTTTTAAGAAGTATATCCAAGTGAGTCTGGAGAAATCATCAATGAAGTTAAGAAATACTTGTAGCCAGAGAATGAAACAACTGGAGGTGGACCACATAAATCATTATGCACAAGCTATAAAGGGGCTGAGGCGTGCCAAGAGGCACGTTTTTCAAAACTATCCCAATGATGTTTTCCGAGCACACATCCGGAACAAACACCATCTCTGCAAGATACCATTGGAAGACCTGTCACCATATTTTTTTACATAGATTCTGAAGGGAGCGATAGTTTAAGTGACCAAATCGCTCATGCCAAAGTTTGCTCACTTCATCGTTATGAGCGACAAATACCAAGGGAAGATTTGATGACCGAAAGTTGTGAAACTTATACAACCTTGTAGAATCATCAGCAATGCCAGTAGCTAAAATCTGTCTAAGATCTCTTAGGTCCTTAATTACAACATCGTGAGGTGAAAATTCAACGATTTTACCTTCACCTGAATGAGTTATCTAATATACAGATAGAAGGTTGCAGGATAAGGTTGGAACACATAATACGTCATTAAATTGACCATTGTCTATATGAACAATTCCAATCCCTACAACACCAAGAGATCTATCATCACCAACATATATATTTTTGGTGTTACAATCATTTAAAGAAGAAAACATGGCTTTGTTTTTGGCCATGTGATAAGAAGCTCCAGAATCAATGAGCCACTCATGAGAATGAGAAGAAGAAGATACATTTAGTGCATACCCAGACTGAGATGCTTGACAACCACATGCAGAAAGTGCTATTCCTGAAGATGAAGTTGAACTTGAAGAGTGCTCCAAATGGATGTTATGCTTCTTCATTGCTGCTTCCAAGGCTTCCATCTTCTTAAAGCATTTGGATTCTAAGTGGCCATCTCGTATCTCAATTACAAAAGTTGCAATGTCTATCAATCTTCTTCCCTTTGTTTTTATTTGTCTTATCATTTTGTTGAAATGATTTTTCATTTTGAGGCTGAAATTGCTTAGGACCCTTGTTTGGTTTAGGACCATTCCTTTTAGGATACAACTTATTAGGATTCTTTGAATTTGGTTGCTGTTGGGTGGCTAACGCTTTCTTAGAAGAGTTTCCAAGATTAAGAAGACCAAGGTGTAAGAGTTTTTCTTGTTCTCTTATTAAAGAATCACAAAAGGAATCAAAGGAAGGGGACTTGTAGGCTTGTCCTTGAGAAATGAAGGCTTCTCTTGTAGAACGGAAGGTGGAAACAAACATAGAGTAGGCTGGTCCCAACTTAGTAAGAATAGAATAGATAAGGTTACTATCTTCTTTCTTAACCTTAACACCTTCCAAGAGAAGTCTAAGGGTCTTGAACTTGGACAAAAAATCTTCAATGCAAGAAAAATTATTGGGGTCCAATGTAAGCAACTCATTTTCAAGTTGATGGGCTTCAAGTTCATT
The DNA here is from genome assembly GCA_031772625.1 of Pinus tabuliformis. NCBI lineage: Eukaryota > Viridiplantae > Streptophyta > Pinopsida > Pinales > Pinaceae > Pinus > Pinus tabuliformis. The sequence goes on along the minus strand of CM062820.1, from coordinate 1,404,035,955 downwards.
TTTAATTCCAAAAACTTTAGTAATCTGTTTCATTGCTTCATCAGGAGTATCAAGTTCTGTAATACGGAATTTAAGATCTGGAGAAATAGACATCCCTATCAACCCTCGTGCTTGATCTTGCCTATTTTCCCATTTAGCTGCCTTATCTTCATCTTTCGGTTTGGTTTCTTGGCCTGAGGCTATTTTGTAGATACCTTTATTACTAAGTAAATCCACAATGTAGGACCACCATTGGAAATAGTTGGTGTTGTCAAGAATAACTTGGCATGGACTTTCCATTTTAACAGAAACTGAAACTGTAGATGTTGAAACTAAGTGTTTCAATGGAAAGATCTCGAAAAATTAGGTTGGTTAAAAAAAAACGGCTCTGAAAACGGCTTCCGGATGAAGAAGTTATGGCTTTTTGAAGAAAAGTTGATGAAGATGCCGACGAAGTGCGGGAATGTGCGGAAATGAATGATAATGTTATATTTAAAAAAAATCCACCCCCTTTCCAAACTTAATCTAATTAGCTCAACAAAAAGAAGACTTGAACTCAAGACCTCTACTCTCATAAAGTAGCTTTGGACCAAGTGAGCTAAACTAAAAGTTTAGTAATTTTTGGAAAAGAGGAAGGGGTTTTTTTTTTTTTAGTCACTGAAGCTTTGGGCTGCGTGCTTACTTGAGAAAACTCTTTTTCCCTACAAAACAGAAAACACAAAACCCAACACGGACATACAAAAAAAAACAAACCTCGCGGCTTGAAGTTAGCTTTACCCGGAAACTAAATATTTCCCTCAATGTTTCTGATTTTCCGAGATCACACTAAGGCGCAGCGGAAAAGAGCATACGCATGAGAAAAACCCTTCCTCTCTGTTTCTGATTTGCCCAGATCGCACAGAGTCGCGGGGCAAAGAGAATACGCAGAAATGAAAGGTATAGATCCAGTAATAAGAAAATGAGCTAAATAAACCGAAATAATAAACTGAAAGAAAATAACTAGAAACTGCAAAAAAAATTGTATACCTCCAGATCTTAAAAATGACGTAGCTAGGGCTACCAGAAACCTTTTCGCGTGAAACGAAAGGGGTTCCTCACTGGAACAGATGCTCCTAACACAACAGAGCAGTCCTCTACCCCGAAAGCAGTCAGAAACAGTAGATCTAGGAAACGGTAGTCAGATGCAGTTCTACTGGCTTCAGATTTGGATCACCAACGGACGCGGCCCTCAAATAGCTCTGATACCATGTAGGAATTTACAGGGTAAGTTCCTCAGACAGAACACCAAAGGACACCGCTCACAAACAGATCACAGATCAATACACTAGTATTTTGACGTGGTTAAAACCCTCAAAGAGGGAAACAGTCCATGGCCTGAGCCAACGCGGCCACTTCAGGCAATATATTAATAAAAGAATGAAAATTTACATAAGCTTCTCTTATGAACGGTTACCATACAAATGACCCTCCATGCTCTTTAAATAGAGATCATGGACCAATCGGGTGTTAAGCCACGGATCAAGTGTCGGTAATACCGAGGAGAGAATGAACCGTCAGATATTCATCTTAAAGAATGCTGGAAAGCCTTGATAGGAGTACAAGGACTGTCTATGGCAGATGAGAGTGAATTCTTGTCTGTAATTGTTCAAACTTCCTTTCAGTTAACAAATACAGTACATCCTAAACTAAAACAGCCGGTGTTAAAGGACTGTGTTACTGTCGGGATAGGAAATGCACAGATTGAAGGTGTGCATTATGATAAAGAAACATTACCCGATCACTGGTACATCCAATATAAGTCTTTGGCTTCAGATAATGCAAACAGCAAAATTAAAAGATTGGCTCTTGAAGATGGAGGGGTAAAAATCATTCCAAATCAGTCTATTTACCCTAGGATTCCCAAGCCAATAGTTTTGCCAGAGAAACATGTATTACCAGTAGAAAGTCCAGTCCAAAGTGGAAGAAGGTCCTTTTACAGACAGTTATCTATACCAGAAGAACAGTCGTCTACTTCCACAAGTACACCCCGGTCTGAAAAACAATTGTATATACCTGAAGAAAAACCATTTCTAGCTGTAAATAAAATGTTTAGAACTCATGTACATACTTATCCACCTATGGAAGAATATAGGTATGCAAATAAAAGATTTGTCAGAGGAGGAAAATGGCCACCAAAAACAAAATTTTGTGTCTCTTCATCAATGTCCAAACAGCCCGCTACAAGAGCAGACTGTGCACCTCTGCTAGAACATGAATCACAAGAGCCCAATGACCTAGAACAAGTATATCAAGTAGGAAATTATTTGACTACTTGGTGTGCTCATGCTGAAGATGTTCTAGACAATTTAGGACAACAAGCAGATTTGATAAATGAAAATTTAAAACTGTTGTATGAAGAGCAGCAGGAAGAAAAGAGAGAAAGAGAGGAGAGAAGAAAAAGAAAGATGAAGAAAAAGGGTAAGAAAATCCCTAAATTTCATGTAGATATGACAGCCCCAAATTACTGGGATTTAGAAGAAGAAGCACCAGAAACAAGTGATGGAGAAGGGACTTCAAAAGACACTGGAAAATTAACCAGTGGATCTTCTAGAACGTTCAAAGCAGAAAAACCTTTTGAATCTAAGAAGGAATTCATGACTCTAGAACAGGCTGCAATAAAATTTCCATCCTTTATTATGCCATCAATAAAGAATCAAAATAAAGCTCACATCTTTAGAGAAGCTGTTAAGTATCCTAGAATTGAAGAAGATCTGTTTGCTACAAATTCTAGTGGTTACATTCTAGATCTAGATAACTCATCCAATCCTGGTGAGTCTATTAGAATCTGGATAGGAGCCTTATATCAAATGCAGGTCACCACAAGATTAGACAACGTGTCTATAATGATTTTAGCAGAAAAAAGGATGGCAGGAATAGTGTTTGACTGGTGGATGGGAGGAACAGAAGCAGAGAGAATAGCAGTCATGGAAGCAGGTTTAGCTACATTTGAAATGTTGTTTATGCCAGAACCAAAAGATGAAAAGAAACAGCTATTGACTGACCTTAGCCGCATGGAATTAAAAGATCTAAAATATTTAGATCAATTCGGTAAAGAATTTATGGCTAAAGTCTTTAAAGCTAATTTGTTCAATGACATTGCTCAAAAAGTTTCGTTTTTATCAAAGTTGCCAAGAAACTTAGGAGATCTGATTATGAAAGATCTTGAGGTTCAAATGAAAAGTTTAGAACAAGTCTATTGGGTTGATCTTCTGTTTAGAGTGTCAGAAAAGGTAAAATATTTGTGTTGGCAGAAGAAGGCGCATGACATCACCCCAAGCTCAGATGTCTGCAAAACTGTATTGCCATGGACACCTTTTAAATCAAAGAAGAAGAAATACAGAAGGTATGGTAGATACAAACCCAAAAGAGTATCGAACCCGAAGAGACCTTTCAAAAAATTTAGATATCTGAAAAAAAGAACAGCTCCAAGAAACAACAATTGTTGTTTCATTTGTAAAAAGGAAGGACATTTTGCCAGAAAGTGTCCTCAGAAATCATCTAGTAAACTTAAAGCCTGTATAGATATTGAAGAATTTCAAGATGATTGGTCTGTAGTAGAATCAGATGAAGAAATTTCTGATGTATATATTCTTACAGAAGTTTCAGATAATGAAGATGAAGAACCTGTACAGAAAATGAATATTTGTAGAAATTGTTCTGATGATGATTTCTATAGTGAACAGCACTATAGTGATATAGAAAGTTCTTCAACTATTGTGTCATCAAGTGAGACAGAAGAAGATTCAGACTCAGAATCTATTTCTGGAGAAGAATCAGAAGAAAAAGAAGAAATATCAGAAAAGCCAGACAAAGGTAAACAAATTGTATCACCTTTGCCCAAATTAAATTCTTTATGTCCATTCGAAAAGAAAATTGCACCATCAACTAGTATATCTATGCCAGAGATTACAAGAAATGAACAAAACACATTGCTAAAAAAGATTGTCAAAACAGAGAGCTTGATTTATATTCCAGTAGAAGTACAAGTCAGAAATGAATGGATTTCAGTAGATGCATTTGTAGACACTGGAGGATCAAACAATCTAGCTCGACCATCTTTGTTCAAATCTCTTTGGAAACCATTAAAGAATATACTAGTTTCAGAAACAATTGGAGGATCTGTCCAGCTCACACACTATGTAGACAATATTTCTTTAAAAGTTGGAGGGAGTATTGTAAAAATCTCAGCAATTCAGCACTATGACCCTTCAGCAAGTTTGATGTTAGGCATGCCATTTATAAATTCTGTGCTTCCAGTAACTATCAGCCAAGATAAGCTGATAATAAATCTGAAGAAAAAAGCTATATCTGTGCCTAGGCTAAGTATTGCAAACTCTGAAGCTAGGCGCGAGAATAGTCAAAAGAAAGTAGGAACTAGAAGGCCGACTAAGGATTCAAATGATTGGCAAGAGGTCCTACAAATTTATGAAGCCAGAGCAGAAAAGATAAATAAACAATCAGCATGCATTGAAGAAAATTGGTCTACAGAACAGAAAGATATCTACCAGAGACTTCTGAAAAGTTGTTCGGACAACCCACAACAGTTTTGGGAAACTGAAAGTCCGATGCAAGAGATAGTCACCTTACATGACAATGGAGTAAAAGGAAAAGTGATTCCGTGCACACCATCTGATGAACAAGAAATGAAGAATCAAATTCAAGAACTACTAAAGATGCAGCTTATAGAAATCAGTGAATCTCATTATGCATGTTCTGCATTTTTAGTTAGAAACCATTCTGAGATAGTAAGAGGTAAACCACGGATGGTTATCAATTACAAACCTCTTAATGCAATTACTCAGAATTTTAATTACCCATTGCCAAGACCAGAAGTAATCATGCAGAAGATTCAACATAGTAAGGTGTTCAGTAAATTTGATATGAAGTCAGGGTACTATCAGATACAGATTCAGCCAGAAGACAGACACAAAACAGCTTTCATATGTCCAGCAGGATTTTATCAGTGGAAAGTTGTTCCATTTGGATTGAAGAACGCTCCAGCCTTCTTCCAAAGAAGGATGGATTATATTTTTGCTAAATATGATTTTATAGTTACATATATAGATGATATTTTGATCCATAGCCCAGATGTACATACTCATTTGAAACATCTAGAGATTTTTCTTGAAGAAGTTAAAAAACATGGCATAGTTTTGTCAAATACTAAGATGTCCTTATTTCAGGATAGCATTGATTTTTTGGGGATAAATGTTGCAAATGGTTCTATTCAAATGCAGCCCCATGTGTTAACAAAATTGACACAGTTTCCTGATGAACTGAAGGACAAAAAGGCAATCCAAAGGTTTATTGGAGTTCTGAACTACTTGCACAAATACATTCCAAATCTCTCAGAAAAGACAGCTCCTATAAGAAGACACAATAACGGAGGATGGTCAGAAGAAGCTACTGAAGCAGTGAAGAAACTCAAAGAAGAATGTCAGCATTTACCAAAGCTTCAACCACCAGGTGATGGTTTATTAATTTTACAAACTGATGCATCTCTTAATTTTTGGTCAGCTGTATTATTAGAACAAAGAAGAAATAATAAAGGAGAGATTGAAGAAAATCTGTGTGGATATGCTTCCGGGGAGTTTACAGCAAGTCAGAAAAACTACTTCATAGCTGAAAAGGAAACATTAGCTATCTTCAACGGGATTCAGCGGTTTGAGGTATATCTAACCCCGGTCAAATTTTTAATCAGAATAGACTCCAAAAATTTTAAATATTTTCTGACAGCAAAGATTTCAAGACAACTTGCAAAGGGCAGAATTTTGGCTTGGCAAATCTGGTTTCAGCAATTTGAATTTGAAGTCGAGTGGATACCAGGCAACTCGAATTTCTTGACAGACGTTCTGACCAGAGATATGAGCAAAATGTTTATAACCTGTAAATATTCAGTCTTTGAGATTCCAGGTAAAGGCCCTACAGATGATAGTTTTGCCACCTTTGTAGATAGATTTCGAATCTTAGAAAATTATGCAAGTTTTGTGACAGATGAAATCAAGAAAGTGGTTGGATTCAGACTAAGAAGGAATTGGTGGATCAGAAAATGCCAAGCATGGCAGTCAAAAAATTTGGGCATATCTTTAGGCCTTGATGAAAACTTGGTAAAAGTATTTTCTTTACCAAATATGAAGGTTAAGCTTTTCTTCAGAAGCTTATCTGATTTATGGTCTAGCATCTACACAGACGAAATGATCTGGACACTCAGAATTTTGAATTATTATCAGATCATAGGAAGTGTTGATTTTGCCCTTAGTATTTTCACAGGTGCCAAGATTTTGGATCTAGAAGAGATTCCCATAAAAGAAGAAATGGTAAAATATCTGCTTTCCTTAAGAATTCCAGATATTTTTGAGGAACTAGAATCCTCTTTCCTTCAAAGGATTGATGAAAATTATGCAAATACTGACACTTTTCCTCAGTATGAAATTTTTGAGACATTTGCAGACTGGAGGATCCAACAAGGAAAATGCAGAAAAATTCAAGTTACCAGAGTGTCTCAATGCATACAAAGATCTCTCCAGTATTTGAAGACATATGCTTATCAATGGGATTTTCATAGTTTGAGAATGAGAGACAGCATAGAACCAAATCCTTTTTCTCAAATTTTCAGTCATGAAAGGATTGGTACTTCTGAAACTGGTAACAATCAAGAGTTAATCAAACAGCACGCTGAATGGTTCCATGAGTTTGGAAATTTGAGGTTGGTAGAAAAAATTCAAATTCTTAATAAAATGGATAGCCTGCAAGGACAACCAAAAGCTTTAAAATTTGCAATCAATCAAAAGGCACTAATCACCATCTCAATTATCTCTCCAAATTGGAACAATAATGTCATCCACATCATTAGCCTGATGATATCTAAAAGAATATGCACGTCAATAATTTTTGAGTTAGGATGGCAGCAAAAAGATTGTTTGAGTGAGAACTGCAGATTATGGGTACAACACTCTATTGAAAGTTCCACTAATATGTTTCAGATATTTAAATGGGAATCATTAGATGGGATAGAATTGGCAGTACAAAGATCACCAGCAGCACGAAATGCTTTTAAAGATTCTTTTCTGGATATTGAAATAAGTGCTCTTCCTTTTTTAAACAAGTGGGAAAAACAGGAGTTGATGCATACACCACTACAACCAGGACTTCACAGAATCAAAACAAATATCATAAAAGGAGAATCGTCATCTACAGCATCTCACCGTATGATAAGATCGCCAAAAGAAAAAGGAGAAATGACAGATGCACAAGATCCAAACGAGGGAATCGAAGAACAGTATAACCGACTTATGAATAGATACCATCGACAACTCATCGATGAGTACGAGCCATCTGCCGGATCGTCCGAAGAAGATTTATGGGAGACAAGGAGTCCCACAGGACCTTGGTAAAAGAAGATCGTGGTATAAGAATCTCTTGTCAGCAATGTAATAATGTTGGTTACATGTTGTGACAGGAATCTTTTGTACAAAAGAAAGATTGAGTAGACACCGTCGGTGGAAAAAGATACCGACAGGACCCTCAATTATTTCTACTTTATGTCATATCTTAGCTAAGTTTAGATTCGTTTTAGTTCTATTTAAGAAAGAGTCTCTACGAGTTCAAGGCATCGTTCGATTGAGAGCATGCGAGTTGTAATGAACTCTGAGACATTTCTGTTGTAATAAGCTTTGTATTGTGTTCTTGCTTTTATTAATATCGAAGCCTACTGGGCCGTCTGTCTGAGGACAGTTCTGCACGTCTGAGGATAGTTTCGTTTTCCGAAAGAGGTTGAACTGTAAGGCGCTGGAGTGAAGACCCGTGGAGAGAGGTCGTGAAAGACTCGTGCGTGTTCCCTGAGGAGAAGAACTAGAGAGTCAGACTCTTATTTCCAGAAAGCTGCGAGATTTTAAAAGTAAGTCCTGGATACCAATAGCTTCATATTGTTTATATTCTGTTGAATTGCTCTGTTTGGAACGGTCACCCCCAATTTCCTATGTGTCGGAATATCCTAACATTCCTGTGGGCAGAAGCATGCAACATGGCAGTGTATGTCCAGAATAGAACTCCTCATAGGGCATTGGGCAAGATTACTCCAGAGAAGGTCTTCACTGGGAAGACACCTGAAGTCAGTGATTTCAGGATATTTGGGAGTTTAGCGTATTGTCGTATACCCGAGGAGAAGAGGAAGAAGTTAGATCAAACTGCAGAGAAAGGATATCTTGTGGGATATAGCGAGAATGCTAAAGCATATAGAGTTTATCTTCCAGGGAACAAGAAGGTAGTAGTTCGACGACATGTAAAGTTAATGGAGGATAGAGCTTTCAGAAAATCTCGAGAAATGCGTTCCGAAGAGTAGTCAAAAGATGAGTCGTTGGTCAAACCACTTCAGCTAATGGAAACTAGTACCAGAAATTATCCTTCAAAACAGGAGGAATCACAAGAAGAGGAAGCGTTGACAGATGAGCCTACTACCAGAGGAAGAACAAGCCGGGAACTCCGACAAACTCTACGGGATGCAAAGGAATTCATTGGTGCACCTAGAAACAGTAAAAGGGAGCGAAAACAGCCAGACAAATACCAAGCCATAGTAGCTCAGGTTGAGGAACCCTCCAATTTTCAGGAGGCCGTTCAGCATCAAGTATGGGTGGATACGATGGTGGAGGAATATAGCTCTATAATGGTGAATGATGTCTGAGAAGTGGTGTCCGGGCCTCAGGACAGATCAATGGTAGGTTCAATATGGATCTACAAGATCAAATATGCTACAGACGGCAGTGTAGAGAAATGCAAAGCCAGGTTTGTGGCTAAGGGGTATGCTCAGAAGAAAAGAACAGACTACGAAGATACCTTCACCCCAGTAGCCAGGTATACATCTATTAGAACCGTGACATCTCTTGCAACACAGACGGGGTGGGAGATTCATCAGATGGATGTCAAGACGACGTTCTTGAACGGGGTAATAGAAGAGGAAGTATACATTGAACAGCCTGAAGGCTTTGAGACACATGAGAGGAAATATCATGTATGCAGATTGAAGAAAGCCTTGTATGGGCTCAAACAGGCACCTAGAGCTTCGTATGGTCGAATTGATGGTTACTTGCAGAAGATGGGATTCGTCAAGAGTGATGCAGATCCTAATCTCTACTATCTGGTTGTAGAGAATGAGCCTCTAGTATTATATGTGGATGATCTCTTCCTAACACGATCATCCAGGCTCATCAAGGATTGCAAGAACAATCTAGCCACAGAATTCGACATGACGGATTTGGGACAAATGCATTATTTCCTAGGGTTGGAAGTTTGGCAGCAGAAGGGTGAGATCTTCCTTGGACAAGGGAGATATGCTACAAGAATGATCTGATATTCACCCTATGAGTGCCATCAATTAAAGATTTATTGAACTAAAGGTATTACAGACTCATGTGCTGGTGTGTGTATGTTCTGTGTTATTGAAACAACAGATCGATCAGACTGCCAATACACAGAAAATAAAATGGAAAGACAACAAAGAAATACAGTAAGCAACACAAAGACACAATCAGTTTTAATAAGGAGTTCACCCTATTCTCCAGGGCTACGTCTCCGGTCCAGCTTCAGTGGTGGCCTTGTTTTATTGTGTCTTTCAGCAGAGAAATTACAATACAGGGAATCAATATGAGTTCTCCTAAAGCAGATTTTGCTTGGCAGGGTGGTTCTTGGATTCCCCAAGCCACTCGGAGTACACAGACTCTTCTTCTTCCTATCAGCTCTGTGACCCTTGGTCTATAGTGGAAAGAGCCAAATGTGATGCTCAGTCCAGACAGATTCCTCTATGGGAAGGCTTGAATCTTCAAGCTCTCTGGTTCTCGACACTGCCTGTGGTCAGCTCGGCCCTCTGTCTCTTCTACTTGGCTTTCCTGTTATCTGTGTTCAATCCTCCTCTCAGGGTTCGCTGTTCACTGTCTCTCTTGGTCACTTGGATTCTTCTCAATTCTGATTCCAAATCAACTTCCCCTTGGTTCGACTGTCTCTGTTCATGGCCTTAGCCATTCAATCCCTATGCCTGTACGGTTCCTCTTCCGCCTGTGTCGATTCACCTTCTGCAGCTGCACTTGGAGTTCCCTGCGTTCAGCGTCATCATGAATGCTCAGGGAGTGGCCACTTGTCCTCATCTAAATGGTGCCAGCATGCTTCATCAGCTCATTTCTTTAGTTACGCCATGGATGCGTTCTTCTTCCACCGTGGCAGTCGAACGGATTCCAAATCCCTTTAGAACGCGGCTTAATTCCCTGTTGATTCCACTTCTTTCCATCGGGCGCAATCTCAGTCGTCTGATCTGGGCCCTCCAAATCCGAAGCCATACGCATGTTTCACGCGGTTGACTTGCTCGACCGATAACGCGCGATCAACGACGGTTTTCTCTCACCTCTACCTGCCACACGTCGATCGATGTATGGAATCACTCTGCGCTTGTCCAAAACCTCTTATCGTTCAAGGGTGCCCCGATCAAAACTACTGGTTTCCAGAGCGCGGGTCCCGCCTTTGTACTTTAGTGCTTTTACCTTTTCCCACCCGCGGTCCTCCGGTTCCCCCACGCGACCGAGTGCTCGGGCTCTCCCATTTTGGCCCTGTTCGCTTAGCGATGCGCGATTAGCGCGCATCAAAAACCTCACCCTTTTTCCATTCCGGGGCTCCCAGGGGCTACTTTGGCCTCCTACGCGGTCTCCATGGGCCTCAGTCAGCGCGCTTTGACCGAGGTCCTCGTCGTTCCACATCGGCTGCCATGGCCACTGGTTTAGGGTGTTTTTGATACTGTTTTGGATTTCATTAGAGATTTGTTCGACCTAATTCAGTCATGGTTCTTGACAGTCTTTCTATGGATCCAATTCGGATCACGGCCTCCCTACTGAAAAAGCTTTTGGACCACCAAAAGTTGGTTTTCAAGCATCGACTAAGTGAGGATATTGTTTCTTCACTTGTCCAATCTCAATCCACTTTGCGCTACTCGGCTTTGAACCTTTGAGCCCAATCCTGAGGTACTCAACTTCTCCCTTGCGCGTTGTCCTCACCTTCCTGTCCAACACTATGTCTTCCTGCAACTCATTGAGGTATTCAGGTAGCAGGTCATCAATAAAAGGCAATTGACTATGCTCTTCAAGGTCCTCAATCATTGAAGGTTCAAACAATCTGCATTTACGACTGAGTAGATGTGCATGTACGCTGATAGATCAAGGCGAAACGCATTTTCACCAATCTTCTCAAGTATCCTGAAAGGTCCATACCTGATAGGCTTTAGCTTTTTACCTTCACCTTGCATCCTGTCCTTGCTGATATACAGCCAGACTTGGTCTCCAACTTGAAAACTATGCTCCATCAGATGCTTATCATGCCTAGCCTTATACATTGCCTAGCTCTTTTCCAAAAGTTCCTGTACTGCCTGATGGATCTCTTGAATCTGTTCAATGAACCTGGTTGCCTTATCCACATCACTGTGCCCATCAACCATGGTATCTTTACCAAAGACAAAATCCAAAGGAGACCTTGGTGTGAAACCAAAGTAGGTCTCAAAAGGAGATCTCTGTGTAGAAGAGTGTTTGGCTCTGTTGTAAGCATGCTGCACATAACACAAGTGTTCATCCCAAAGCTTGGGATGTTTACTGCAATATCCTCTCAGTAACTGGATCACAGTCCTGTTTACTACTTCTGTCTGGCCATCTATTTGTGGATGAAAAGTTGTGCTTTTCTTTAACTTGGTGTCCATCAGTTCCCACAGACTAGACCAAAATTTCCCCATAAATCGGGGGTCTCGATCAGATACAATGGAAGTGGGTAATCCGAAATGAACCCATACATGTTCAAAGAATAATTTTGCAGTCTGTTCAGTTGTGACCTATTTACTACAAGGTATCAAAATGCACATTTTGCTGAACCTATCCACAACAACGTATAGATAATCATGACATTTCCTAGGTTTAGGCAGTCCTCCTACAAAATCCATGGAAACACTTTCCCAAGGGTGAGAAGGGACTGGCAATGGAGTGTACAAGCCTAGTTTTCTATTGCTGGGCTTGCTTTTAGCACACATGGCACATCCTCTTACATATCTAGAAACTGTCTCATTCATTTTCAGCCAATAGCAGAATCTTTGCAGCTGTGCAACTGTTTTGCTTACCCCAAAGTGACCTAATATCAGAGAAGTATGTGCTTCCCTAATTATCTTTATCCTCTCAATTTGTGGAATGCAAAGTTTCCCACAATGGTATAAGAGTCGGTCCTTTATATGATAGTCCAATTCTTCTACTCTTTTGCCTTGACTCAGAGTTGCATATACATCTTTAAAATCCAATCCTGAGCATATTGTTCTATATAGCTTTCATGTAGTACAGAATTATGCTTAAGTATGGTAGATGCATTTATAATGGGTCTAGATCATAGTTTTAAAAACCGTTCACAAAAACCGGCCGGTTAGATAGCTGGCCAGTCCGAACCGGCCTAAAAAACCCGGTCAGCTCCCTCCTGTGCCCGAAATCTGGCCCTAACCGGTAAAAACCGGCCGGTTTATGGACAGCCCACCGATTAATGACAAAAAGCGCAGCTGTTTTGTGGTTTAGGGGTTTTGGGGGGGAGGGAAAGGTATTTTCCCTCCAAAAACACCCTCACACTTGCTATAAGAGACCCCTCTCACTCTCATTTGTCTCACACAACTGATTTGGAGTGTTTGTGAGTGTTTGTGAGTTTGTTTGTGAGCTTGGAGAGTGTGGAGTTTTTGCTGAAGTAGTCATCTTGGAGTTGGAGTTGGAGCTATTTTGGAGATAGTGTGTAGCTGTCAGTGGAGTTGCCATCTTCAAGAGGAGGCTAAGGGAGCTAGTTTGCATTTCCAGGTAAGGATTTGCACTTGATAATTCCTCATTTGAGTCTGCTGTCCATGAATTTTTTTTTAATGTGTTATACTTATAAACTTCTCACTTCTATGATCTATCATGTATGCTATAAACTCTCTAGCTATATGCTATCAAATTTTGTAACTTGAGCCTTGCATGTGCATTTGTTTTCCTACATTTATCTTTTGTTTTCCATTTTGCTTAGCTGCAATTTTTTTTTAAATGGCAAATTTCTTTGCAAATTGTTATTATTTCAAGCAAACATGGCTCCAAAAGGAAAGGACAGTGCATGGGTTCATTGTGATGTAATTGAGGGAAAAATGATATGCAAATTATGCCATAAATCTATTGGAGGTGGGGGTATTCTTAGGTTGAAACAACACTTGGCTGGGGTAAGAGGCCAAGTAAAGCCATGTGATGCACCAAAAGAACTGTTAGGTCCTATTAGGGCAGAATACATTGCCAAGCTTGAAAAATTTTATGAGGATAAGGCTAGAGAGAAGGCCATCCAAGATGAAATTGCAAGGAAGAGGGAATTAATAGAAGCCATGAAAGAGAGTGGGTATGATGATTATGAGATTCAAGACTCCACTTCTATCCCTTCCACCAATGACCCCTTTCACTATGTTCATCCTTCTGTTGGAGTTGGCCAATCATCAAAAGGAACAAAGAGAGCAAACATCCAAAGTTATTTCTCATCTTCTGCCAACATTGCCTCTTCTAAATCTAATCCCACTTCCTCCCAGCCAAGTTCTCAACCCACTTTGGATCAACATTGGAAAAAACAATGCAAAGAAACTTCTCACCAATACATTGCTAGATGGTGGTATGATTCAGATATCCCATTTAATGCTGCTCGCTCACCTTATTACCAAGCTATGTGGGACTCTGTTATAGCTGCAGGAAAGGGCTTCAAAGGCCCTAGTATGCATGACTTGAGGGGAGCTCTTTTGCAAAAAGAGATATCTTCCATTGATGAGTATTTGGTTGAGTTTAAAGAGTCATGGCTCAAAACAGGTTGTTCCATTATGTCAGATGGATGGACCGATGGAAAGAACCGCACTATCATTAATTTCCTTGTTTCTTGCCCTCAAGGAACCATGTTTTTGAAATCAGTTGATGCATCTGATAAGATAAAGGATGCAATCCTTCTATTTGAGCTTTTGGATAACGTTATTCAGGAAGTTGGGGAGCAGCATGTTGTGCAGGTCATCACTGATAATGCCTCAAACTATGCTCTTGCTGGAAAGATGCTTGAGGCCAAATATAAGACCATATTTTGGACTCCATGTGCTGCACATTGCATAGACCTCATGCTTGAGGATATAGGCAAAGTGGAGTGGGTAAAAAACACTGTAGAGCATGCCAAGTGCATTACAAAATACATTTACAACCACTCATGGGTATTGAACCTAATGAGGAAACACACTGGAGGCAAAGAGCTTGTTAGGCCTGCAATTACGAGATTTGCAACTCACTTCCTCATGTTGCAATGTCTCAATGGTCAACATAAAAACTTGCAGAAAATGTTTTCCTCTGAAGAATGGTCTGAATCTCGGTGGGCTCGTAGACCAGATGGAAAAGACACCAAAAAGAAAGTGTTTGACACTTATTTTTGGAAAAGGTCTGTAGAGCTTGTGAAAATTACCGAGCCCCTTGTTAAGGTGCTAAGGTTGGTGGATGGGGAAAGATTGGCCATGGGCTACATTTATGAAGCTATGGATCAGGCAAAGGAGCAGATACGGGCAGCTTACAAGGACAGGTTAGCTAAATATGGCCGTATATGGGAGATCATTGATAACAGATGGAACAATCAACTCCATCGTCCTATACATGCAGCCGGGTATTTTTTGAACCCAAGGTATCACTATAAAAATCGGCTAGGAGATCAGCATGATGGGGAGGTCAGAGCTGGATTGATTGATTGCTTGGAGCGCATGGTACCTAACCATGTAGACCAGTTGGAAATACATAGACAGCTTACTATTTTCAATATGGCAAGTGGTACTTTTGGCAAAAACTTGGCAAAGATGGCAAGAGATGTGGACCAACCAGGTAAGCAATTCCAATTTCCATTTTGTTTTTCATTTCAAGTTAAAATTGTTTACGTTCTTTACAATTCAAATTATAAACTAAGTTACTAATTATTGTCTTTTTCTTTGCAGCACATTGGTGGGAGTCATTTGGTGGCCAGTGTCCTCAATTGCAAAGGTTTGCAATTAGAGTCCTCAGTCAAACTTGCAGTGCTTCAGGTTGTGAGCGCAATTGGTCTGTTTTTGAGCGCATAGACACGAAGAAGAGAAACCGTTTGGAACAAAAACGGTTAAATGATCTTGTTTTTGTGCAATACAACCTTCGACTGAGGAGGAACCAAATGATGAGCAAATCACCTGATCTAGATCCCATTGTGTTGGACGATATTGATCCAACATCAGAATGGGTGGAGGAGACTGAAGATCCTGTGTTTGAGATTGATTTTGATATCGACATGGCTTTAGCGGGGGATGAGGCAGATTATGTGGCGGCATCAGAACCAGGATCAGTAGCGGCATCAAGGAAAGGCAAGGAACCAATGGAAGGCACTAGTCGTGCAGGTCGACAAACTCGTGCTTCCATTAGGTCCACTTCTATTGTCATTGGTGGCATTGATACTGATGTTGCAGATCAGGCTGAGGCATCCTCAGACTCTGAACCAAATGATGTCTATGTAGCTCCTGATGATGATCCTGTGTCTAGTAGTGGTGATGGACTTGATGATTGATCATGTGTACACTGTAGACTTGTAGTAGGCCAATGGCCTCATAGCTTGCAGCATTGTTTTTGGACTTTATAGGCCATTTAGAGCCTCATTTCTTATGTATTTTGCTATTTTGTCGATGATATGTATTGCACTCGGTGCCATTTTGATATATTCACCTTTGCATGGTATATAAATGAGCAAACTTTGCATATTTTGTCTCTATTGGCTTGGAATCATGGTTTTACATCTTAAAAATAGTTTTGTTTCAT
Organism: Pinus tabuliformis; assembly: GCA_031772625.1. NCBI lineage: Eukaryota > Viridiplantae > Streptophyta > Pinopsida > Pinales > Pinaceae > Pinus > Pinus tabuliformis. Next base: position 1,404,020,083 of record CM062820.1, on the reverse strand, counting down.
TAAAAATTAATTATTTAATGTATTTTTTAAAAACCGGTTCGTTTAGACCAAACCAGTCCCGGTTAGACCGGTTCCGGTCGGTAAACCGGTTCATTAGGTGGACCGGTCCGGTCACCGGTTCCGGTTTTAAAAACATTGGTCTAGATAACATGTCTGCAACCTTGTTATGTATGCCCTTCTTATATCTGATGACTAAGTGAAACTATTGTAGAAAACCCATCCACCTGTAATATCTTGATTGTTGCAACTTAGTTTGGGAGTGTAGATATTGGAGTGGCTGGTGATCAGTATGTATTACTGTCTCTTTGCCCATTAAGTAATGTTTCCACTTTTTCACACTCTGAACTAATGCATACAATTCTTTATCATATGTAAGATAGTTAACTACTGCAGGATTAAAAGTCTCAGAATGATAACATATGGGTTTGTCGTGCTGTGTCAACTCTGCTCCCATGGCATAGTCATTGGCATCAGTTTGGATCTCAAATGGTCTTTGCAAATCTGGCAGTGCTAGTACAGGTGTTGTACTTATTTTTGCTTTCAAGGTGTCGAAGGCTTTCTGATATTTGTCTCCCCACTGAAACACCTTATTCAATCCTGTTAAAGCATGTAAGGGAGCTGCAATCGTGGAGAAGTTAGAGATGAACTTCCCCCAATATTGTGCTGCTCCTAAGAAGCTTCTCACTTCTGTAGCAGACCTGGGTTTAGGCGAGTTTACAATGACTGCCACTTTAGAGGGATCTATTTTCAATTCTCCTCCACTTACTATGTGACCCAAGTAGTTTAGAGATGTTTTGCCAAATTCACATTTTGAGAGTTTAACATAAAGTTTTTCTCTTTTCAAAACATCTAATGTCTGCTTAACATGCTTTAAATGTTCTTCCCACATTTTACTAAAAATCAGAATGTCATCTAGATACAGAATAACAAAATCATCAAGAAAAGGTCGGAGTACATCATTCATTAATCTCATGAAAGTAGCAGGAGCATTAGTTAAGCCAAAAAGGCATAACAAGTCATTCATACAATCCCTGCTTTGTTTTGAAAGCAGTCTTCCATGCATCTTGCTCTGCAAATCTGACCTGATGGTATCCACTGTGCAAATCCAGCTTGGTGAAATAATCAGCTTTTTTTAATTGATCTAAGAGATCATCTATGCAAGGAAGGCGATAATGATTCTTGATTGTTATCTTATTCAATGCTCGGTAATCAATGCACATTCTCCACGAACCATCTTTCTTTCTCACCAAAATGATTGTGACCCACATGGTGATGTGCTAGGCCTGATGAAGCCCTTCTCGAGCAACTCCTGCACCTGCTTCTTGATTTCAGCGTTCTCTAAAGCAGACAACCTGTACATCGCAATGTTAGGCAATGGAACATCTTGCTGCAAAATAATATCATGTACTATTCCCTTTTTGGGTGGCAGACCTTTAGGTTCTTGAAACAAGACATCATACTCTGAAACAACCTTTTCTATATCCGCTTGTTGTTCAGCATTACAGCCCTCAAATACATTGGTTTTATCAGGGTTCTTTTCCTTTACAACCATCAGTAAGAATTGTTTGCATGAATTAATCATTCTTTTCATCTGCCTTGAGTTTATGAGAGTATAGTTATTCTTGAGCTTATGAGCTCTTACAAAGTATTCGATTCCATCTTTAACTAGTAGATACTTGTTCTCGGCTCTATAGAAAATAGCCTTTCTATCGTACAAGTAAGGACTTCCTAAAACAATTCCACATATATCCAAAGGAATTATGTCTAACTCAACCTCATCAAAAGAAAACTTGAGTTTGCACTGTCTAGTCACTTGTAGTTGTGCTTTATCATTCAACCATCCTAATGGGTATGGTTTCTTGTGAGGTGTAGTTGCTAATCCCAATTTCTTTACAATTGCTTCAGAAATCAAATTTACTTGAGAGCCACTATCAAACAAAGTATCAATCTTTTGATTTTTGGAAATAACTCGAATATGGAAAAGCTCATGTCTTTTTCTCTCATTTTCTTCATCAATAACAGATTGAGCAGAATTACTAGTAGATGCTTCAGAATTCTTACCTTTTATACCTATGGCTGCTATAGTTATTTCATCTCCTGAGTCTGACCCCAAATCTCTTTGAATAGCTATAGCTGTCTTCTTCTTCTTGCCCTCGGACTTCTTAGGTCTCAACTCTGGATGCAGAATCCAACAATGCTCATCATCATGCCCCTCCTTTTTACAGTGAGTGCATGAAGCTTTGGCTTTCTGTGCAGTGTTAGCCTTCCTTGCTTTCCACTTCTGTTTTCTTTTCTCCTTGCTCTTGCTTACAGTGGGTTGGGATGGTCCCCCAACTTCTGGATTGTCATTCTTTCCTCTAGCCTCTAGATGAGTAGCTTGTACAAACACCTCATCTATACTAGTGGGATTAAACATGAGGATGGTATGCCTCATGTAGTTGTGTAGACCACCAATGTACTTCAAAAGAGTCTCTAGTGAGTCTAGTGAGATACCCAACGTCAATGCTCTCTTTCTGAACTCTTGAGTATACCCTTGTACACTTTGCCCCTTCAACTGCCGAAGAGTTTGCCAACTCATCATGGCTTGCTGCATGTAGGCCAATGGATAGAACTGTTTCCTGATTGCAGAAACGAAGTCACTCCAGACAGAGATGGTCTTACCATGGCTTTTCATATCAGCTTGGGTTCTACCTTCCCACCAAACCAAGGCAGTGCCTCCTAGGCGTAGGCTTGCTAGCTGAATCTTACTCTTGTCTGAGTTTATGTTCTGTACCCTTCAATACACATCAATTTGTCTAATCCAATTGTCCAATTTTTCGGCATTTGGCTCTCCATCATATATAGGCAAATCAAATTTAACATTTAACTTAATCAAAGATGCTTTCTTATTATTTACGGGGCTATTAGGACGTGTGAGAAAGTTTTCCTGTTTCCCTTTTCCTTTGGAGTTGTCATGGAAGTGAGACTCATCTTCTCCTTTCTCTTCCTTAGAGCCTGATGCATCTTCCAGCTTTTGCTTTCTAAAGTCTCGGTACATTTCTTCAACCATGGACTTCACAGCTAAGAAAATCTCTATGAATTGAGGGTCTGGCCCCATAGAACTTTCTTCTGACATGGTATTTCGAGGATAGACTCTCCCAATTTCAAGATTAGTTTCCACCAACTCTCCTTCTCCTAATTTGAGCTTTGATCTTGTAAGCATTCACAACTATACCAACACAAGCTTGTCTAACCTTACAACCTTATGCTCTGATACCACTTGATCTAATATTCACCCTATGAGTGCCATCAGTTAAAGATTTATTGAACTAAAGGTATTACAAACTCATGTGCTAGTGTGTGTGTGTTCTGTGTTATTGAAACAACGAATCGATCAGATTGCCAATACACAGAAAATAAAATGGAAAGACAGCAAAGAAATACAGTAAGCAACACAAAGACATAATCAGTTTTAATAAGGAGTTCACCCTATTCTCCAGGGCTACGTCTCCGGTCCAGCTTTAGTGGTGGCCTTGTTTTATTGTGTCTTTCAGCAGAGAAATTACAATACAGGGACTCAAGATGAGTTCTCCTGAAGCAGATTTTGCTTGGCAGGGTGGTTTTTGGATTCCCCAAGCCACTCGGAGTGCACAAACTCTTCTTCTTCCTACCAGCTCTGTGACCCTTGGTCTATAGTGGAAAGAGCCAAATATGATGCTCAGTCCGGACAGATTCCTCTATGGGAAGGCTTGAATCTTCAAGCTCTTTGGTGTTCGACGCAACCTGTGGTCAGCTCGGCCCTCTGTCTCTTCTACTTGGCTTTACTGTTCTCTGTGTTCAGTGCTCCTCTCAGGGTTCGCTGTTCACTATCTCTCTTGGTCACTTGGACTCTTCTCAATTCTGATTCCAAATCAACTCCCCCTTGGTTCGACTGTCTCTGTTCATGGCTTTAGCCATTCGATCCCTATGCCTGTTCGGTTCCTCTTCCGCCTGTGTCGATTCACCTTCTGCAGCTGCGCTTGGAGTTCCTTGCGTTCGGCGTCATCATGAACGCTCAGGGAGTGGCCACTTGTCCTCCTCTAAATGGTGCTAGCATGCTTCATCGGTTCGTTTCTTCAGTTATGCCGTGGATGCGTTCTTCCTCCACCGTGGCGGTCAAACGGATTCCAAATCCCTTTAGAACGTGGCTTAATTCCCTGTTGATTCCACTTCTTTCCATCAGGTGCAATCTCAGCCGTCCAATCTAGGCCCTCCAGATCCGACGCCATATGCACGTTTCGCGCGGTTGACTTGCTCGACCGATAGCGCGCGATCAACGGCGATTTTCTCTCACCTCCGCCTACCATGCGTCGATCGGTGTATGGAATCGCTCTGCTCCTGTCCAAAACCTCTTACCGTTCAAGGGCACCCCGATCAAAACCATTGGTTTCCAGAGCGCGGGTCCCCCTTTTGTACTTTAGCACTTTTACCTTTTCCCGCCCACGGTCCTCTGTTCCCCCATGCGACTGGGTGCTCGGGCTCTCCAATTTTGGCCCTGTTCGCTTAGCGATGAGTGATTAGCGGTGTTGACCCTACGTATCAACTTCCCAGCAGTACACCCCCTTTTCTTCGCAAAAAGGGACAGCGCTTGATCGACATGTCCGTGCCATTCGACAGTCATCGACAGCTTGATCAATTTATGTTGTAAACCCAGTATGCATATTTAATTGTAAATAATCTTAGCAGAGTTGAATCATGTATGTAAATTGCCTAGGTGGACCTAATTTTCTAGTGATAATCTACATTCCGGAAGGTTTTTTGTCTCACCGATCTATGATCGGCAGAGTTTTCCTTCAGCCTAACCCCAAAGCCGGAATGGATTTTGTCATTAGAATCTTAGGAGAATCCTAGTGTATTAATCTGCTAGATTATAGTTGTGTCGCAGAACTGGGTGGTTTATGAGGGTCTATGTCAAATGGGTTTTCCCCCCTTGAGATGTAAAGTTGTAAAAGTCATGATGTAAAGTGTCTTGAGGAATCCCCACATAAGTCCTAAGTCCTAGGTCCTAGGTGATTTTTCCAAAGGCTAAGTTCGAGGATCCATTTAAAAATAAATTAAAAATTAAAAAAATTAAAAAATTAAAAAATAACTGAAAAATAAAAATAAAAATAAAAAAAATAAAAATAATAATAATAAAATAAAAAAAACTAAAAATAATAAAATAATAATATTTTGAGTAAATAAATGCAGAATTTCAATTTTTAAATACATTAAAAATTCGACGGTGAGATTAAAAGATCTCTTGATCCTCATCGACGATCGAGATCATTTGGACATGGATCACTCGAACTAGCTGTTGGGAATTTTTCCTTTAAATAGGATCCTAGGGGTCATTTGAGATCAGATGGGATCTGAGTTTCTAGTGCTAAAGAAAGCTCTCTTGTAGTCATTTTTTTTGTGCAATAAAGAAAGACTTTGGGGTTAAAAATCTTGCTGGTGTTACTCTTCTGGAAATGCTGTAAGATTGTTTTATTTGTCTACATAGTTTTATTTTCAGTCATTGATTTTAGCTTGATGAAGATTGATTCAGGCACAGGTATCTTGTCTAATCTCTAGGGTTTGAATGATAGTTTAGATTCTGAAATATAATGGTAGGTATCTCCATTTGATCTGGATTTCACTATCGTTTTTTCCCTCTATGTTAATGGTTGATTGTAAGCTGTGCAGGAAATCTTAGTTTTGAGTTTACCGGGCGTTAGGGGAAGTTCTCGGCTGAACCAGCCAACTCTCGGGTTGTGTTTTCTGAAAGAGCCCAGCCAGTTCTTGATCCCGGGCTTATCATTTGAATACTTTTTATGAATGCATGCATGGTTTTCTGAAGTATGTCACATTAAAATTAAATTCTGATGATGTTATTGTGATTATTGACAAATCTGGCTGCTAAAGAGCCTTAAATCTGTAAATACTGTAAATTTTTTTGCTAGGTTTAGGGTTTTCAGCTTCATTTCTTGCACATTATTTTTGGGTTTTCGGTTCTTTGTCATTGCAGGTTGCAGGTATAGGCTTTGAGAAATTTTCAGGGTTTCATCAGGCAGTTTGGAGCAGGAAAGATTTAAATTTTTGATCAGGTTTCTGGACTGGAGGTTTGCAAACTGCATTTTCATTTTTCACTACTGCCTGGAGTTTTACTGCTACAAAAAAATTTCGAAATTTTTTTTAAGGGATCGCAGTTTTCGCTGCTACCCTGCACACGCAAGTCTCCCTTCAGCTGCTGTCACCAATCATTTTTCGAACCTGCACAGCAAACGACAAGCAAAAAAAAAAAAAGGGTCAAAGATTTGTTTTGTGTGGAATGGCATGATCAGGTTCTGAGGTGAGCGTATCATTTTTTTTAAAAAATCGATTTTCAGATCTGCAAAACGCCCACGCATCATTCCTAAAAAAAAAAAAAGGGACATATACGCAGTTTTTAAATGCTGCCCACGCTTCCTCATTTGCTCATCTGTTTGATCCCCTGCTTAAACTCCATTGAATTTGCGGCTTCCCTCATTTGCCTTTACGCAGATCCTCTTTCCATCACCCTGCAAACTCCAATCTACACTGCCCAGCATTCTCACGCAGCCATATATACACTCTTTTGCCTGCTCCTTAACACTGCCACAGTCACGCTACAATACATTTGCCCGTCTTCTCTGCCTGCATTTTCTCATTTGCAATACATTTGCCGCGTCCAGCCCTTCAGCTTTCCCAGCTATCCCTCTATGGCTACTCCTTTCAGCTCCTCCTCATCCAAACGCTGCTCATTTCCGCCAGCCGCACCCATTCTCCCTTGCCATCGATTGCACATGGAAACACAACAGCAAAAAAAGCAGAAAAAATTTCGATTTTTTTTTAATGTGCACATGGGTAAGTAGCGTAGGTTTCCTTTTTTTTTTAGTTTAGATATATGTAAAGTTTTAGTCGTAGGTTTCTTTTTTTAATTTAATTTAGTTTAGATATATTGAAGTTTTGTATCTTTTCAATTTGTTTTAGTTTTAATATTTAAAATTTTTAAAAGTTTAACTTTGTTTTAATTTCAAAAAAATATATATAAAGGTTCCTATAGATTAGAGTTTAGTTTCAGATTTACTAAATTTTTTAGTTTTAGATTTAGACTTCTATAAATATAGATTTAATTTTCTTTAAAGTTAAATTTTAATAATAAAAAACCATAAAATATAAAAATCATAAAATATTTAAAAATAAAAAGAATTCGGTTTTCATTTTGTATATATTAGATGTTAATTTTCATTTTGTTTAGACTTATTAAATCTTAGTTTTAGTTTTAGTTTTTTAGATTTAGATTTAAATTTAGATTTAATTTTTTTATGTATATAAAAAAAAAAAGAAAGAGTTCATTTATTTTCTATAGATTAGGTTAGTTTTAGATTAGATTTTTTTTCTTTAGGTGTTGTTTCATTTTGAATTTAAAATTTTAAAATCATAAAAAATATTGAAAAAATATAAAAATTATAAAACTTCAAAAAATCATAAAGAATTTGTTTTCTTATAGCTTAGATTTTGATTTAATACTTTTTTTTTTTTTTTTATATTTAAAAGTTTCATTTAGTTTTAAAATTTTGCTTTATCTGAAAAACATAAAAATATTTTGGAAATATTTTGCCAGATGCAGTCTTAGCTTGGGGATTTATCACGTTTTATTTTTTCCTGCTGAGGCTAAAATTTTGATGTGGGATTAATGTTTATCATCTTTTATGTGATTTGGCATGCTTGAATGATCATGAATGTAATATCTGGTTAGCATTTAAAATTACGTGGTTGTGTATCGAGCTTTATCTTTCGAAGTTTTAAATTGCTAGATCATCGTTAAAGCATTGTGAATTTACTGGATATCTTGCATCGTTCGAGTTATTTGATGATAAATGATTGCTCTACATGGTTTACACCTCTGCAACATTTAATGAGTAATCATTTAAACATTAACTTCATAAGACACTGGTCTGTAAACTTAATAAAATCATTTTAGTGCTTGTTTCCTCGTGTCTCCCAACCCAACTGTTTCACAGTTGGTCATTCATTTTCCCATAGGGTCTACCCCCCTTAGCCGCGGGAGACAGGCTTAAACGGAGAGATCGGGGATCAGGGTGACAGCCCCCGGTCTGAGCATTGTCGTGACAATCCGTGCGACAACATTTTTTGGCACCGTTGCCGGGGATACTTTATTCTCGGTGTTTCAACGACTTTTTATCATTCATCGTTTATCTTTCTATTATTCGTTTGAGCCGGCAACGCTAACATTTTTTGGCGCCGTTGCCGGGGACAGAGTTTTTCTGCTCCTGGCGTTTCAACGACATTCATCTTCTCATTTCTCATCATTCTTTCATCTTTTTCATCTCTCATTTGAGCTGGCAGATTCAACATTTTTGGTTATCATTTGGATCTTTTATCGCCTTATCTTTTGTCATATCAGCAACTACTCTTCAGTTCGTTTCTTGTTTGGGTGGCGACTCCATTTCTTTTCATTTCCCAGACAAGAAGCCTCTCTCATATCTGCTTGTTGGTTGATTTTTGGATCCTAGAATTAGATTCATTGTTCAAGTGGCGACTCCACTTCTTTCATCTCTTAATTTTCTTGAGCAGAAATCTCTTTCTATCATCCATTTGATCCCTTATTATTCATCATGGATTATTCATTTAAACCATGTCATTTTACTGATAATCTCCATGATTTTCCGAAAGAGGCCATTTCTAAATTATATAAGTTCTCAGGTGGTGATTCGGTCACTGTTAGACAGCACTTAAACAGGTTTACTTGTGTAATGATCATATATTGTAGACTTCCTCAATATAATCATGAAGATGTCAAGATGCGTCTATTTGTCCATTCTTTAAAGGGTGATGCTTTGAACTGGTTTAATAGTTGTCCTGAAGATTCCTTCATTTCTTTGCAAGACATTGTCGATGCTTTTAAAGATAGATATGGTGATCCAGATAGCTCGCCTTGTGCCCCTAAAATTGTGCAACAAAATGAAAATAATCTTGTAAAAGGTCCAGCTGTCCAAGACAATTCTTCATATCAGAATGTGCCATCCACTTGTACCATTGCAGATCATAGTAGTGTTGACAATGAAAAGGAAGATCATAAGCAAATTATACAAAATCTATTGCTACTGGTAAGAAATATGGAGATAAATCAAACTAATTACGCCAATGATGTGAGAACTTTATGCACTCACCTGGAAAAGCGTAATAGGGATATGGAGATCATGCAAAATCAACATAGTAAGGAAATTGAAGCCATGAAGATTAATCATGACACAGAAATTAGTTTTATGCAAAGCAAGATGTCAGGCTTAGAGGAAAATATGACAATCATGCAAGAAAATCATAAGAAAGAGATAAACTCTATGCAGCATTGCTTGATGACCATGGAAGAAGACCATGCCAGAGAAATGAGTGCTATAAGGGTTGAACACTCTAGTCCGATAGACGCCATTAAAATACAGTTTCAGAAATTTCAACAGCAGTCGGAAGATGAAGGAAACCATGAAGAATCAATAGATCAAAAGCCTTCTCATCAGCTGCAACAAGCTCCATCTTACTATGAGGAGGTCATTGGTTCGATTGAAAGGTGGTTAATTGAAGGTGATCCAGATAGAATTAAAAATGATAAAGATCAGATGCAGGAAAAAGAAAGACATGTCACGCATATCTTACATACTTCATTTGATAACTTTGAAGCAGAAAGTTCCATGTCATCAGTGATCCAGCCTGCCAGGAAGAAAAAGTGCAAAAGAAAGAGAATGAGAAGAAGATTTGATGCTTTAGACGGCCGCGAGAAGCTTGATTTTCGGATAGGAAAAAGTCCTACAATATGTAGAATTGGACATGGCACATCCGACAAGCAGCCAACAGATTTGCCTAAAAGCAGGCAAATGCTCAGTATACACTATATTGAACACATCTGATGCCATGGGGCATCCCCTGTATTTCTAACCTTACTCCTTGTTTTCTCAGCATTTTCATTTCTGTTTTAGGATTAAGATTTACTTTTCATGTTACTAGATAGTTAATAAATGAAGAGCTTATATTTTTCCTGTGCTTAATGTTATATGATGATTTTTTGGATGGACGCTACTTATGTTTTGTTGTGTGTTGCATGGGTGCAGATTCTGGATTCTCACATTCCTACAGTGCAGCGACGTGTCCCCAAGTGGAGCCAGATGTTGAACACTACGTATCAACTTCCCAGCAGTACACCCCCTTTTCTTCGCAAAAAGGGATAGCGCTTGATCGACATGTCTGTGCCATTCGACAGTCATCGACAGCTTGATCAATTTATGTTGTAAATCCAGTTTGCATATTTAATTGTAAATAATCTTAGCAGAGTTGAGTCATGTATGTAAATTGCCTAGGTGGACCTAATTTTCTAGTGATAATCTACATTCCGGAAGGTTTTTTGTCTCACCGATCTATGATCGGCAGAGTTTTCCTTCAGCCTAACCCCAAAGCCGGAATGGATTTTGTCATTAGAATCTTAGGAGAATCCTAGTGTGTTAATCTGCTAGAATATAGTTGTGTCGCAGAACTGGGTGGTTTATGAGGGTCTATGTCAAATGGGTTTTCCCCCCTTGAGATGTAAAGTTGTAAAAGTCATGATGTAAAGTGTCTTGAGGAATCCCCTCATAAGTCCTAAGTCCTAGGTCCTAGGTGATTTTTCCAAAGGCTAAGTTTGAGGATCCATTTAAAAATAAATTAAAAATTAAAAAAATTAAAAAATTAAAAAATAACTGAAAAATAAAAATAAAAATAAAAAAATAATAATAATAATAATAATAAAGTAAAAAAACCTAAAAATAATAAAATAATAATATTTTGAGTAAATAAATGCAGAATTTCAAATTTTTAATACATTAAAAATTCGACAGATGAGATTAAAAGATCTCTTGATCCTCATCGATGGCGAGATCATTTTGACATGGATCACTCGAACTAGCTGTTGGGAATTTTTCCTTTAAATAGGGTCCTAGGGGTTATTTGAGATCAGATGGGATCTGAGAGTCTAGTGCTAAAGAAAGCTCTCTTGTAGTCATTTTTTTTGTGCAATAAAAAAAGACTTTGGGGTTAAAAATCTTGCTGGTGTTACTCTTCTGGAAATGCTGTAAGATTGTTTTATTTTTCTGCATAGTTTTATTTTCAGTCATTGATTTTAGCTTGATGAAGATTGATTCAAGCACAGGTATCTTGGCTGATCTCTAGGGTTTGAATGATAGTTTAGATTCTGAAATATAATGGCAGGTATCTCCATTTGATCTGGATTTCACTATCGTTTTTTTCCCTCTATGTTAATGGTTGATTGTAAGCTGTGCAGGAAATCTTAGTTTTGAGTTTACCGAGCGTTAGGGGAAGTTCTCGGCTGAACCAGTCAACTCCCGGGTTGTGTTTTCTGAAAGAGCCCAGCCAGTTCTTGATCCCGGGCTTATCATTTGAATATTTTTTATGAATGCATGCAGGGTTTTCTGAAGTATCTCACATTAAAATTAAATTCTGATGATGTTATTGTGATCATTGACAAATCTGGTTGCTAAAGAGCCTTAAATCTGTAAATACTGTAAATTTTTGCTAGGTTTAGGGTTTTCAGCTTCATTTCTTGCACATATTATTTTTGGGTTTTCGGTTCTTTGTCATTGCAGGTTGCAGGTATAGGCTTTGAGAAATTTTCAGGGTTTCATCAGGCAGTTTGGAGCAGGAAAGATTTAAATTTTTGATCAGGTTTCTGGACTGCAGGTTTGCAAACTGCACTTTCATTTTTCACTGCTGCCTGGAGTTTTACTGCTACAGAAAAATTTCGAAATTTTTTTAAGGGATCGCAGTTTTCGCTGCTACCCTGCACACGCAAGTGTCCCTTCAGCTGCTGTCACCAATCATTTTTCGAACCTGCATAGCAAACGACAAGCAAAAAAAAAAAAAGGTCAAAGATTTGTTTTGTGTGGAATGGCATGATTAGGTTCTGAGGTGAGCGTATCATTTTTTTTAAAAAATCGATTTTCAGATCTGCAAAACACCCACGCATCATTCCTAAAAAAAAAAAAAAGGGACATATACGCAGTTTTTAAATGTTGCCCACACTTCCTCATTTGCTCATCTGTTTGATCCCCTGCTTAAACTCCATTGAATTTGCGGCTTCCCTCATTTGCCTTTACGCAGATCCTCTTTCCATCAACCTGCAAACTCCAATCTACACTGCCCAGCATTCTCACGCAGCCATATATATACTCTTCTGCCTGCTCCTTAACGCTGCCACAGTCACACTACAATACATTTGCCCGTCTTCTCTGCCTGCATTTTCTCATTTGCAATACATTTGCCGCGTCTAGCCCTTCAGCGTTCCCAGCTATCCCTCTGCGGCTACTCCTTTCAGCTCCTCCTCATCCAAACGCTGCTCATTTCCGCCAGCTGCACCCATTCTCCCTTGCCGTCGACTGCACATGCAAACACAACAGCAAAAAACGCAGAAAAAATTTCGATTTTTTTTTAATGTGCACATGGGTAAGTAGCGTAGGTTTCCTTTTTTTTTAGTTTAGATATATGTAAAGTTTTAGTCGTAGGTTTCTTTTTTTAATTTAATTTAGTTTAGATATATTGAAGTTTTGTATCTTTTCTATTTGTTTTAGTTTTATTCTAAGGGATTGGTCCTAAATATTATTATATATATTCTAAGGGATTGGTCCTAAATATTATTATAAACTAATTATTTAATTACTTTCTCAACCTATGATTAATTATATATATATATAGGTATGTATATATATAATAATTATTAAATAATTTAAATAAATTATCCTTTTATCTAACCATTAACCCTAACTTTCACCTTAATAACCGAATATTTTAACTTTAATCATAGAATATATATATTTATATAATTGTTAATAAATAAGTTAGATAAATAAATAAGTACATCTTTAACCTTAAAATTATTTTAACTAACTTCCATAAAAATAAACTAACCATTGAATTATTATTGAATAAAAATACTAGTCATCTTATGATTTTAATCAAAATATATATATGTAGAATACCTATAATAATTATTTAATAAATTGAATAAAATAAATAAATAAATAAATTATCAAACCAACCATTAAAATTATTAATCCTACCTTTATAACCTATATATATATATATATATATATATATATATTAATTTAAATTAAATAAATAGATTCCCTTTTTATAACCAACCTTTTTACCTAATTCAACTTATTTCCTTAAGAAAGATAATAATAATTATAATTATAATAATATCATTAAAATAGTAAATAAGAATTTGACCTGGGTCCTAAGGTCAAAATTAGCCGTTAATTTAGCCGTTGGAGTCTAAGCTGGATCTGTTTCTTCAACTTGTCCTGACGATGAACCATACTAGTTGGTTCGAAACGCGTCGACAAATGATATTCCATGTGATTTTCGCCGAAGAATCTTTCTTAACTTGATATGGATCACAGAAGCCTGAACTCTATTATTGTTTTAGTTTTAATATTTAAAATTTTTAAAAGTTTAACTTTGCTTTAATTTCAAAAAATATATATATAAAGGTTCCTATAGATTAGAGTTTAGTTTCAGATTTATTAAATTTTTTAGTTTTAGACTTAGACTTCTATAAATATAGATTTAATTTTGTTTAAAGTTAAATTTTAATAATAAAAAACCATAAAATATAAAAATCATAAAATATTTAAAAAAATAAGAATTCGGTTTACTGGTGGGGCTACCCCTGCCACCAGTAGAGGACGTGGTCTACCTCCTATAGCTCCTACTTCTAGTTCTTCAACGTCTAGAGCACATCAGACTCCACTGCCATTTCCAACTGCACGGGCACCAGCATCTACATCTAGAGGGAAAGGGAAAGCTGTGGCATTTTCTCGCAAGAGGGGCAGAGGAAATCAATAGGATTAGACTTTCATTTTATTGTATATGACATTATGACATGATGAGATACATTATCATATTTTTTGTTGATATTTTGAGGCTGAGTTGGGACTCAGGAGTCAGGACTTACTATTCAGGACATGATTCAATGTTATGTGTGATTTTAGCGCTAGAAATGATATTAAACATCTTAAATATTAGTTTTTTTATCATATTTATGTGTCAATGTATTTATTTTATGTTGTAGATGGTTTAGATATTAAAAAAATTGAAAAAAAATGAATATTTTTGTACCAAACGATTTTTTCCCGCTTTTTTCCGATTTTTTCCCGATTTTTCCGATTTTTTCTGATTCGTTCCCCGCGCCGATTTAATCCCGATCGCGCTTTTAACAACATTGGTCTAACCCCCTTAGCTGCGGGAGACAGACTTAAATGGAGAGATCGGGGATCAGGGTGACAGCCCCCGGTCTGAGTGTTGTCGTGACAATCCGTGCGACAACAAGCGGCATCAAAAACCTCGCCCTTCGTCCATTCCAGGGCTCCCAGGGGCTACTTTGGCCTCCTGCGCGGTCTCCATGGGCCTCGGTCAGCGCACTTTGACCGAGGTCCTCGTCGTTCCACGTCGGCTGCCATGGCCACTGGTTCAGGGTGTTTTTTATACTGTTTTGGATTTCATTAGAGATTTGTTCGACCTGATTCAGTCATGGTTCTTGACAGTCTTTCTATGGATCCAATTCGGATCAAAGAATCCTGAAGAGATTTAGGATGCGGGATTGTAGGCCTCTGGCTACTCCAATGATCACCAACTGGAAGAAGATTGATGCATCAGAAGACAAAGATGTTGATCCCACCTTGTACAGGCAGCTCATAGGATCCCTAATGTATCTAGTCGATACCAAACCAGACATTTGTTACGTTGTCAATACCCTCAATCAATTCATGGTAGAACCTAAGAGGGCGCATTTGGCAGCAGCCAAACATGTTCTTAGGTATATACAAGGAACAGTCAAGCATGGACTATTGTACACTAGAGGCAATGACATCAGGGTGATTGGGTTCACTGAAACAAATTGAGCTGGAAGTTCAGTAGATCGGAAAGTACCGTTGGGTAATGTTTCAACATTGGACCAGGGATGACGTCCTAGTGCAGTAGGAAACAGAAATCCATAGCACTGAGCTCAACTGAAGCAAAATATATGGCCACGAGCATAGCTTCATACAAAGCCATATGGCTTAGAAAGTTGCTTGTGAACCTATTCAATAGAAGGATGGATGCGACCAGGATCATGTGTGATAATCAAAGTTGCATCAAGCTCCCTAAGAATCCAGTGTTTCATGATCGATCAAAGCACATTGATATCAGGTGTCACTTTGTTAGAGACTATGTCCAAAGAGGAGTTGTACAATTGAGCTACACTCCTACAGGAGAACAAGTGGTGGACATTCTCACCGAGGCCCTAGGAAGAACAAAGTTCATTTATTTCAGGGACAAGATGGGAATGGTAAAGAATCCATTTCAGTAACAGAAATGGATAAAGTATCAGGAGTTGCAATGCAACAGTTAGCAGTGGTAGTGCTATGGGCAACATGGGCAACATGTTGAGAGGGAGCTGCAGTACAGATGTAGCAATGGCAGTGCGCAGAGCCATGGGCAACAGTGCAGTGGATGTTGGGCAACAAGCCAAGCATCAGCACAAGTACTGGTGCGGAAGGATCAATGTGATGTTCAGTGGTGGAACATTACTAGAGCACTTTCCTTGCAAAGAGAGAGTGTTGATTTGTGGTAGTATCAAATGTGCTCTAGCCAAGAAAATTGGTGGAGAGGCTAAAGCACATGAGATCTCTAAGACCCAGAAATCGTTTTGAGAAATTCCATCCGGATGAGGAGTTATTAAAATAATTAATATTTTTAATGGGTTCCTAAGACTAAACTCAGGAAAATAAAAATATCAATGGATATTAATAAAGATAAGGATGAGAAGCTTCTAAGAGGTGAGGATCAAGTCTGTTTTAATCTTAGCTATTGATTAGGGACTTAATCTCGGTCGTTGATTCATCAACAGGAAAAGTATAAGAGAAGACTTGAGGGTCATTTGGAGACACACCAGTAGATACTCAGTATCTCTAGGAAAATCGATTCTCAAAGAGAAAGAGATTGATTTCAAAGGAAGAGTTGCAGCGTGGAGGAAGAGGGGGATTAGCAGCAGTCTGGGGTGCTCAGAAGAATGACGCAGGGACTCTGAGAGACAGCACAAAGGGAGACGTAGATCAATGAAATGCATAGATGACATAGAGAGGGACCAAAGCAGCGCAGAGCCACGCAGAGTAACACAGGGCTAACGCAGTAGAGAAAGGAACCTCTCCAGGGTGTCAGAAAGTCTCGGAGAAAAGTCTTAGGTGTTTTCTCCCAGTGTCTATGTAAATTTTCTGTAAAAGCGATTGTTGCTGAAGATCAATAAAATCCGTCCTCTGTTGCACCAGTTTTCCCGCATTGGGTTTTTCCAGGGACAATTGTCCAAAAATAACTGTGTTGATGTGATTGATTCTTGTGCATATGTTTATTTCTGTAAAATGATGTGATATTTGCAGTAGAATTTATTTTAATATTTACTAAAGAGATTTCATAAATAACTTATTGAGAATAATAAGTAGGTGAATTAAATCTGTTGCTGCAGTAATAGAATTTCTGTTTAGAAATTTTCACACAGTTTATATTAATACCCTTTAATTATTTTATTTTTCTAAGTTTAGACTTAGGGTCCCATTAAAAATAATTAATCATTTTAATAACACTGTTTCTAGGCGGAATTTCCCAAAACACTTTCTGGGTTCTTTGAAATACATGTGCCCAAGCCTCCCTGCAAAATTTGAGACTTAGAGCATATCCGATGCTACCAGAAATCAACACTCCCTCTTAGCGAGGAATGTGCTCTAGTAATGCAACCTTCTGAAGCATCACTCTATTCTGTAACATCTCCCTCTACGCTGCTGATGTCTGACATGTTGTCCACCAACCACTGCGCAAATGTTGCATATGTACTGCTGCTGACACTGCCACTGTCAACACTGCATCCATACTACAACTCCCTTTGAGTTTCTGCATCCGTGTTGCTGCTGCCACTGCCATTGCCAACAACCTCTGCACTGCAAACTGTTGTTGTTGCATCAACAACGGAAAAACATCCCAAATCACTGAACTAACTTTGCTCAGTATGATATCATGTGAATGTTGGAGCTTGATTGCTGCTAGTCTCTGCGCTGACCCTCTAAATTTTCTGCGTTGTTGTTGACCTTTGCTATGTGCCATCTGTTAGAATTTCTAAGTCTAACTATTAGAAACCCTTCATGTACTTTTCTGATTTATTTCTACCTACTTGTTCTGATTAATTAACAAGTTAATTACCATGTAAATACTGAAAATAAATACAAGTACATGCTCAACAGATTACAAATCATCAACTGAAGGAAACAAAACAAGCTCACAAGTGACACCGTCGTTTTTGGACCAATGTCTCCAGAAAAACCCAATGCGAGAAAATCGGTGCAGCTATCTAAGGGTTTTAATTATCAAGCAATTTCAGAATACAATCTAGGTGCCAAAACCGACTCACCCAACAGTGAATAATCTCGGCAGTAGTACCTCTCAGTCAAAGACAGATGTTCCAGCTGAAACCCCAGATAAACACTCCGACAGCTCCCAGCTCCAATCTGCCCCACGAAAACCCCAACGTCAGCCTCCAGGGATTGCGTTAGCCCTTTCTGGCCCAGCATCTACCCAACGTCACCCTAGCTTGCCCTGCGTCAACCTCTGGAGGCACTGCGTCAACCCTTAGAGCCTCTGTGTCACCCACATTGGCTCTCTGGAGAACTGCACAGCTCCTGGCTGGCTCTGCGTGAACTTGTGGTTGGCTTTGCATCCCTCTCTCCTGGATTTTGCGCTGATCCTCCCAGTACTATCTCTGCCTCTCTGCTTTTGTATTCACTGCCCCTCAGCTACAACTCTGATCACTCTTTCGACTTCCTCAGTGAACCCCGCCCCAAAAAATCAAAATCTTAATCAACTCGGTGTGTTCTCCAAGTGACCCTCAAGCCTCCTCTTATATTTTTCTTGTTGACAATTCAACGACCGAGATTAAGTCCCTAATCAACAACTAAGATTAACTTTGGCTTAATCCATGACTTTTGGACCCTTCTAACATAGTTTTATATTAAGTCAAATTAATATTTTATTTCCCTAAGTTTAAACTTAGGGACTCCATTAAAAATATTGATTATTTTAATATCTCCCAAACTGTTTAGAATCTACCCAAACCATTTCTGGGTATTGGAGATCTCATGTGTTTTAGCCTTTCCACCAATTTTTGTGACTAGAGCACATCTGATGCTACCCCAAATCAACACTCCCTCTTTGTGAGGACTGTGCTCTAGTAATACTCTACACTGAGCATCACCCTGATCATCCGGCATCGGTCCTGGTGCTGATGCTAGGCCTGTTGCCCAACATCCTCTGTACTGCTACCCATGGCCCTACCACTACCACTGTTGCATTTGTACAACAACTCCCTTTGCATCCATGCTGCTACCCATGGCTCTGCCACTACCATTGTTGCATCTGCACTACAATCCCTCTCATCATGCTGCATCGTGCTGCCCATAGCACTGTCACTGCTAACTGTTGCACTGCAACTCAGTTACTGAGAAGTAAGTAACTGATCTCCCAACTCTGACATCTTTGTCAAGCTAGAGACACCCTCGATGTTGAAACTCCCTCTATCACTGACAAGTGCTCCCTCTCTGACCTCTACGTTGTTGCAACAACTCTGCATCTCGCATTGTTGCCTCATGATGTCTTGGGAATCCTGCACTGTAGCTCCCTCTATCGCTCCATCTGCATCCATCTCTACTGACATCCGCCAACACTACTACTCTTCGGGGCTCCCGCAGCCAGGTATAATCCAAGAGGTTGGGTGCCTCAAGGATCTTACCCCTCATCGCCTGTAGTCCATCTGACTACAGCTCGATGTATCCCCACTTCCGCTCAAGTGGCATGTGAGCACTCATGACACAATCATCATCTGTCTCCACTTCCTTCTTCGCCCTTGCTGGCACAGCCTTGGTCTTGGAAGCCTCTCCCTTGCTCTTCTTCCTTGGACACTGGCTCGCATAGTGACCCAGTTCCCCACAGTTGAAGCATTTGACCTTGGAGAGGTCCTTCTTCTTTCGTTTCTCCTGCTTTCCCTCAGATGATAGGGCAGCATTCTCCTCTTCCTCCTTGATTTTAATCCCCTTTCCACTGCTTCCTCTCTTGCTTAACCTTCTGATCTCTTCTTGGCGAAGAGCCACCCACATTTCCTCCCAATCTGGAAGGGTCACCCTACCTAGTATGCTCTGGACAAACACCTCCCAGTCTTCTGAGACTGCGTTCAGGGCTGTTCTCACCATCAATTCTTGATCTAGCATGGGCCCTGCGGAAGTCAGCTAATCTCGGATCTCTGTCAATCGACTGAGGAAGGTGTCTATTTGCTCCCCTTTTTGCATCTGGTATGATCGCAGCTGATTTTCAAGTAGCATCCTTCTCTGCACAGAAGTATGCTGGTACAATTTCTTTAGGGCCTCCCACATCTCAATTGTCGTGTTCTTTTCGGCAATATGTGGTACTACATGGTCCTTGACCCCATCAACGATGATGCTCTTGGCCCTCGCCATTGCCTCCTCATACTTGTCGTTCTCAGCTGAGTCAACTGGGATCGTTATCGTCCTCAAGGTGAAGTGCTTGACACAATTCCTGTCTAGAACAGACAAGAATCTGGCCTTCCAGACTATGAAGTTTAAGGCTCCGTCTAGTCTGTCCTAGTCTCTTACCCCGTTCACCGCCATCTTCTGGAAGTTCTCGGTGTGCCCTCTGAACCTTGATTTCCCTCCTGGAAACCTCTCTGCCAATGTCGAGATGCCCCCACTCCGATCGTTAGTGCAGCTGCACCACTGATCCGAATTTCTTGGCTAGAAATCCTTGGTAGCAACTCCCTCCTCCTTGGTCTTGCCCTGTTAGGTATTGTTCTGACTACAGTACCCCACCAGCTTCACTCTGCAACTTACCCACAACCTCCTAAGCTCCAGCAAACTGAAGGTTAGAGCTTCTAGGCTCTGCGCAATCCTGGCACCAGCAAAATTCGCACCTCCTAGCCATGGGTGTCAATCCTTCCTGACTGAGAAAGATGACTGGGCACTGCGTAAGTCGAGTATGCTCTCCTCTGCAACTACATTGATCCTTTTCTCGGCTCAAACTTGATGACGTAGGCACTACGTCACCCCTTCCTTACTGCTTTTCTGCTAGGAACAACTTCTATTGCTCGGGACCACTGTTTTTTGCTACTGTTGCTCTGCTCGGCTGATGTCCTCAATTCTCTTGTGATCTGCAACCACGCTCTGATACCATGTTGGAATTTCTAAGTCTAACTGTTAGAAACCCTTCATGTACTTTTCTGATTTATTTCTGCCTACTTGTTCTAATTAATTAACAAGTTATTTACCATGTAAATACTGAAAATAAATACAAGTACATGCTCAACACATTACAGATCATCAACTGAAGGAAACAAAACAAGCACACAAGTGACACCGTTGTTTTTGGACCAATGTCCCCGGAAAAACCCAATGCGGGAAAACCGGTGTAGCTCTCTGAGGCTTTTAATTATTAAGCAGTTTCATAATACAATCTGGGTGCCAAAACCGGCACACCAACGGAGAATAATCTCGGTAGTAGTACCTCTCAGTCGAAGACAGAAATACCGACTGAAACCTAGATAAACACTCCGACAGCTCCCAGCGCCAATCTGCCCCATGAAAACCCTAGCATCAACCTCTAGGGATTGCATCAACCCTTTCTCACCCAACGTCACCCTAGCTCGCCCTGCGTTAGCCTCTGGAGGCACTGCGTCAGCCCTTAGAGCCTCTGTGTCACCCACGCTGGCTCTCTAAGGCACTGCGCAACTCCTGGTAGCCTCTGCGTGAGCCCTAGCTAGCTCTGCGTGAACCTCTGGTTGGCTCTGCGTCCCTCTCTCCTAGATTTTGTGCTGATCCTCCCAGTACTATCTCTACCTCTCTGCTTTTGTATTCACTGCCCCTCAACTACAACTTTGATCACTCTTTCAACTTCCTCAACAAACCTTGCCCCAGAAAATCGAAATCTTGATCAACTCCGTGTGTTCTCCAAGTGACCCTCAAGCCTCCTCTTATACTTTTCTCGTTGACAATTCAATGACCAAGATTAAGTCCCTAATCAATGGCTAAGATTAACTCTGGCTTGATCCATAATTTTTGGACCCTTCTAACACAATTTTATATTAAGTCAAATTAATATTTTAATTTCCCTAAGTTTAGACTTAGGAACTCCATTAAAAATATTAATTGTTTTAATATCTCTCAAACTGTTTAGAATCTGCCCAAACCATTTTTGGGTATTGGAAATCTCTTGTGCTTTAGCCTCTCCACCAATTTTCGTGGCTAGAGCACATCCGATGCTACCCCAAATCAGCACCATCTGCACTGCTGCCAACTCTGTTATGTGTTGTTCAGTGTCTAGCACTCCTAGCCACTGCAACTGTCTCTTCGACACTCCTCAACACCACCCAACACTAGTCCATTCTACTACCACAAAACTGGGCTCCCGTAGCAAGGTATTCATCCAAGAGGTGGGCTCCTCAAGGATCTTGCCCATTTGTAGCTCTTTCGAACTACAGCGCTAAATCATCCCACCTCTCTCCTGGAGGTATCTCAGCTGTCATGGTGAACTCCTCCTCCTCGATCTTCGCGGATGCAACCTTCGGATCATGCTTCTCATCTTTTTCCTTCTTTCTAAGAGGACACTGAGTTGCATAGTGACCCATCCCACCACACTTGAAGCACTTTATCTTCGAGATGTCCTTCTTACGTCTCCGTTGCTCCTGCTACCCCTTCGATGCAAGGGCTGCGTTCTACTCCTCCTCCTTGGACTTCGACCCACTGTTGCTACTTCCGTCAAGATTACACTTGACTAGATCTCTCCTTAGCTCCTCTTGCTAAAGAGTTGCCCACATCTCATCCCAATTCAGCAAAGTCATCCTGCCCAGGATACTCTAGACAAAGACTTGCCACTCATCTGAGATAGAATGGAGGGCCAGTCTAACCAAATCGGAATCTTGAGGTGTAGACCCCGCGGCTGATAACTCATCTCGGGTCTTCTGAAGCTTCGTGAGGAATGGATACACACCCTCCCCCTTCTGCATCTGAGCAAATCTCAGCTTTTGCTCAAGGTACATCTTCCGTTGCTCAGAAGATCCCTGATACAGCGTAGAAAATGCATCCCACTCTCCTTAGCAATCCCTCTGCTAGCAATGTGATAGACTACATGATCCTTCACTCCATCTGTTAGCGCTTGAAATTTCACCTCAGGCTGAGAAAGGTAAACCTCAAGGCAACATCAAACCATTTAGCCTCGTAGCTAGCCCTACGGGGCAGGAGAAGGCTCTCTCCGGTCTATCTCGGTAAAATCTTCAATGGATGAGATGACCAACAAGGTAACACTGATATTAGGCTAGTAAACTGATCAAAGAGTTTGATTTGGGGTTTTTTGGGTTTTTGGTGGCAAATTGAGGAAAGGGCAATTTCGGGTGCGGGGTTTGGACACAGTTTCTGCAGGGGGTTCCTTGGGGCGAGGTAGGAGACAGTGTTGATGCCTTTAACTGAGGTGGACGGTCAGGAATGAAAGATGAAGAGCTAAAGAGAGCAAACAATAACTTTGAATTCTCTTCAGACAGAATAAAACATTGAAATTAAACAAACTTAAAAGCAGAGCATGGCAGGCATGAATTCTTACTTTATCACTTCATTTGTTTAATGTGCAGAAGTAAAAGAAAGGAAATGAATCACATAACAAGCTTACAAGTACATTGAGAAACACACCATCAACACATGAGTCCACAAGAATCCCAAAGAGGACTGCAAAACCCTGGTCTTCCTTAGCCAAAAATTGCAGAGATACAGTGAATAATACAATGATAGCTTCTCCCTCAAAAGTCCAACCATGAAAATGAGCAAGAAAGTACATAATATAGATGATCTAACCTCTTTCCCTGCCTCCATGGGTCGAGCTCACTATCCTAGGAGCTGTTTCAACCACTTCTAAACTAAGCACTACAAACTAGGCAGTCAAAACAACTTGCCTCTATAAACTTGGAAACCAATTCATTCATTTAATATTTACCCTTTTCATGAATGAATGTTCTAGAAGTGTTACATAAGAGTAAAAGTGTCTAAAAAGTACAATAATTACATCAAAGAGGATCACATTTCATCTCAAAAAGTCAAGCTGAGTCAAATCTGCGTTTTCTGGGCTGTACAGTGCATTTCTGGACAAAACTGCCTGACAGGTCGCGCGCCACTGCCTGACGGGTCGCGCGCCTTTGGAGCCATGTTTGGGGCACTTGCAGGTGGCCAAATTGAGCAAAAGTGGGCTTGTTGGAAAGGTCTGTGAGTCTACTTTCCAACCCAACTGGAATTTCTGAATTTGGAGTTCATTTGCCCTGTCAAAACTCAAATCTCCCAAGACTGCTTTCTGCAATTCAAAAAAGTGGCAGAAAGTCAATTTTTGCATGTATTTTGACTTTCTGGAGGCCTAAAACTTCACCAAATCTCAAGTCCATCCATGAGCATATGTAACTTTGCATGACAAATCTGGAAATGCTGAGTTTTGGTCAAAAGGAGTTGCCCTGATGAAGGGTCGCGCGGGGGTGAGACCCGTTAATGGGAAAAACCTGCAAATTGCCTGAAAATGCCAAAATTCACCCAAAATTCTCAAAATTTCTTGGGATTTGTGCTGTGGCAAGGCTATTTAGTGCCTTGATCCTTGAGTGAAGCGTCAGCCAAGATGTGGAGGGGATCGGGCCTCTTTCTCCGTTTTAGTGCCTTGGTCAACCGCCTTTGATCCGGCGATTGTACTTTTGACATTTCTCTAAAACCATGACACCTGTGCAAAAAGTGAAGGAGGTTTTTCTTCTTTGGCATGTTTTGGACAAAAACCTCTCTCAGTTTTCCAAAATTCTTCCTTGATTGCTCTGAAACAGCTTTTGAGTGCGACTTGTCCCGATATGTGAAACAAGGAATTTTGTCGAAATGGAGCGAAATGAAGGGGATAGGGGCTTCTAAATTCTTGGGGAAATTTTTGGAAGTAGGGAGGGATGTTAGGAAGCAGGGGCAAGTGGAATCTCAGAGATTGAGTGAGGGGAAGGGGTCCAAAAGGGAAAAACACAGGCCAAACCTAGAAAATTGTCAGGTTGTAGCTAGAAACTAGGGTTTGTGCAAAAATGAGGAATTTGGCGGATCTAAGGGATGGGAAGTGTTTGATAAGGTACTTTAAGAATAGGGGAAGGTGTATGAACATCAAGATACAAGTTTTGCCGATGATTTGACCGTCCAAGAGAAATTGGCTTCAAAACCCTAGGAGAGGAAAATGACCTTGCCTAGGCACAACTGAAGCATGAACAAGGTGTAACATGACCCAATGGAACCTAATATGATGATGACAACCCTCTGAATCATGATACACTCAGCTGAATGATGACATGGACTGCCATTTGGACAACTTTAAACCAAAGCAAAGTGGAGCTTTTCATTTGCAAATGAAGGCCTTTGAGAATGCAATCATGATTTCCTTTAACCATGGCAAGCAAGAATTGTTTAAGATTGAGGGCCTACCTTACGAATTTTGGCGATTTATGGCTCCTTGGTGAATTTGCAGGCAGTTTTACAAAGAGGGCGCTGACGGGTCGCGCGCCTCACCCAACGGGTCGCGCGCCTCTGACGGGTCACGCCCGTTATAAATTTACACTGCTGGAATGGCGCTGACGGGTCGCGCGCCTCTGACGGCTCGCGCACCTGTCAAGCTCACAAACTCGGCCAATCTCTCACCCAATCTCTCTTGCAAATGACTTAGATGCACAATGAGGGTCGATGGAGGGAGATTGGGCTTTTATAAACTCCATTTGAAAAAATTTCATGCTCAAACCCACTTTCTAAAGTTTCTCATTGACACTTTACAAAACTGACTTTTTGGCTTCCTTTGTCCTAAAATTGACTCATTTAGTGCTTTGACTTGATTCTTTTTGCAGGTAGATCATCTGAGAGATCTAGGCAAGGGGACCAGGGTTGCATTTTGTCCGCTGAACACTTTTGAAATTTCATCACTTTTTACAAAAATTTAAAATGACCTTGGCTTTAAAAACAGAGTTTTTAAATCCAAGGTGAAAATTCACTGTACAATATTGAAATTTGTGAAGAAATACCTTTTAAAATCATCCCTCTGGCTTACTGGGCACCATTTGACCTTCAGAGCCATGACCTTGTAAACCATCTTGACCAAAACCCTAGACCTAGGAATTTGACCTTATGACAAAACAAGACAAGCTTTGAGAGAGCTTAATGACTGAAATGACCTGATCCAGCAATGCCAGGAGGGGGACAAAGACACCAGCTCCTCCATCAGGGTTATGGCATGCCTAATGGGATGCAAAAATTAACACTGATGAGACACCTACTTATGCAAATGCAAAGAGATTTGATCGCTGATGGAGGGCTACTAGACCGACTCTAACACTATCAAGGATCATTCTCTTTGCCTTCGCCATTTTTGCCTTGTACTTCTTCAACGGATATGCATTTGCAAGCACAGCCACCACATTGTTGACATATGTCTTGAGAGCATGCTCATCTAGAAGGAATGACATTCTCACCTTCCAGATGATGTAGTTGGATAACCCATCCAACCTGTCCTAATCTCTCAAGCCAGAAGGAATGACATTCTCACTTTCCAGATGATGTAGTTGGATGCCCCATCTAGCCTGTCCTGATCTCTCAAGGCACTGGTTGCCATTTTTGCCACGAAAAACTGTCGAACTGTTTCTCTCCTTACTACTATTGTTCAGTCAATAAGAAAACAGACTTCTTGGCGGGAATTCTGTTGAGGAAAAATTCCCTCATTGTGCTTCTCCTCTCTTCTGATGTCTTTCTGCCCAGCAAAACAGCGTGCAGAAAAATTGTGTCCCACCAACCGCTCCTCACGCTGAGGCTTCAACGATGCTCCCTCTACCACGGCAAGCTTTCGATCTACAACCCCTTCTCTCTGTCGACTCACTCAGAGAAAGACTGCCTTGAAATTCTGCCCTCCAGCTAGGACTGCACAAACCCCTCTAGAGATTCGAACTGCTGCCTCCAGCAGCTTTTTCGACCTCCTTTTCTGCTCAGCACTGGATTCTTTGGCACTATTCTTCTTGCTTCACCTGCACTGCTCCAATAACATGTGAAAATTCCACAAACCAGAATCCCTACTACAGCAACTAATTAAACTTCTCCTATTTGTTGATTACTGAAACAAATTATTCATTGCTTCCTACATCAAATATCGAAGCTAATGCACTGCAACCTACACCAATTAAATAATATGCCTAAAACAAGAACAGAACAGTAGAGAAATACACAACACAAATGACACAGTATTTTTTTGACAAATGTCCCCAGAAAAACCCAATGCGAGAAAACCGGTGCAGTGGATCTAAGGGTTTTATTATTAAGCTGAAGTATTTCAGAATACAACTACTAGATGCCCTCCCAACAATCCAATTATAGAGAAAATAACTTAGCAGAAGAAACTGGTGAGATTACCTCACTCTACACTACAAGTCATAGCTGATCAAACAGCTGAATTGTGAGTTCCCCGGCTACTTTTGTGATGCCCCTGCGTGGGCCTGCGTCAGCCTCTAAGTCACTACGTAAGCTCAACTGAGGATCAATTTGCCTTCAGAAGCCTTTTCCAGCGCTCCCGACTCAAAAAAGTTAGCTCCCTCAGCAAATTCAGACCTCTGTGCTAGAAGCTACGACGCTGCCTTGCGTGGGACCTGCATGAGCCCTTCCTGGCTCTACGTCACCCTCTCTGCCCTATGTGTTGCCTCCTTTATGTGTGTCTTTGCCTCTCTGCTTAGTATTCTTGGCTCCAGAGAAGATCCTCCATCCAAAACTTCCTCTGCCCCTCTCTGCACAAGCTCACTATCGAAATTCTCCCGGCAACTGCTCTGCTTCAAAAAATGAAACTTTTGAACTCTTTATGTGTATCTTCCAAGTGGCCGTCAAGCTTCCATAAATAATCTCCTCGTTGACATTCAACGGCCTAGATTAGAAGCTAATCAATGGCTAATATCATTTCTGCTTGATCCTCGTCTTCTTCTAGAAGTTATACCTGTTGACAACTGGAGTGGCACCTAATGATTATATGAAGACTCCATGCCCAAGGATGATCCAGAGAACACTTGTACCATCAAATATCATCAGTCAACAGAGTTTTTTAATTCTACTTCTATCTTCTCATCATCTTTCTTATACCCAGATTCCACACCCTACGGGGAATTGTAATAAGTGATACTAGGCACCTGATGAGTCTTTGAGTCTGTAACAGGCCTAGGATATTGGGACTTAATCAGAAAATGAGTACACCTTGGAGTTTTTTTTTAATCTGGTTAATTATCCCTTCTTTTTCAGAGGCGGAGAATTTTTTAGGTTTTTTCACTCACGTTTTACTCCAACGCCGGGGTGACGGTTTGAAGGTTAAGTCCCTAACACATCTTAGTGTCTAGAGTCGATGTATATTACCATACTAGATCACACAAAAAATTTCATGGAATTTGGTTAAGTCTAGGTAGTCATTTTTTAATTTTTTAGATTTTCCGCACTGCAGAAATTGCTAATAAAATTGTATTTGTAATGTAATAAGTGATGTCTAGAGAAGTTGTATGGGGTATGAGTAATGAAATTTGCACCTCTCACCCTCAACTTTCTACTATGACACACTTTGATGGGTTAAAAATGTGTTTTGAACCCTCCAAACCCACTAACCCTAGGTTTAGTGGGAAATCTAGCATTTAATTAAGCCAGAAATTAAATAAATAGAGAAAAATAAATATCCACATATGCTAAATGTTGTGGAAATGAAGTGAAAAATTATAGGGGAGTTAAAATGAAGTCCCAAGGTGATGTGGAATCCTAAAATCAAGGAAAGAACATGTGCTCAAATAAAATCAAATTTCTGGCATTAAAGGAGAAAGTTGCTTACTTGGAAATTCGAATTTGTGAAGTTAATGCACAATTGGGAGAATATTTGGTAGAGAATTTTGGTGGAGATTTTTGTGGGAACAGTGGGAACTACCAGGAACAGACGGAACTGTCGGAACTATCTGGAACTGCTGGAACTGCCGGGAACTATCGGAACTATCGGAACTATCGGAAACTGCCGAAACAGGTGGGAAAGCTGACGCAGAGGGCAAAAGTCGAAACTGTCAGGAATAGTCGGAATTGTCAGAACTGCCGAAACAGTCGGCACTGCCGGGAACATCCGGAACTGCTGGGAACATTCGGAACTGCCGGGAACAACAGGAACCGCCGGAACTATCGAGAACAACTAGAACTCCGGAGCAACCAGAGCATCTGTCTCCGAAGGAGAGCAGAATGTAAGGGACAACTAACTAACATTGGGACAGTTGTATGGTACTTAGCAGCGAATACACCAAGCATGCAATGTTGCAGCTAGCATGCAAGGGACAGCAAGCAAGCTAGGGACAACAAGCAAGCAAGATGCAGCCAACACATAGGTTAGTTTGGCAACATGGTGCAGCAATGGCACATAATGCAATACAGTGTACCACAGCAAGCATGCTAAGGACAACAAGCATGCCAGGGACAGTAAGCAAGCAAGATGCAGCCAACACATAGGTCAGTTTGGCAACATGGTGCAACAATGGCACATAATGCAATACAGTGATGGGTAAGGTCATGATTAATGAAGCTTGATGAGATGCAGCATAGTGATAATGGAGCGCGGTGAGGTGCAGCGTGATGACGAAATGCAGCACAATGATAGGTGGAGTCACCTTGGAGAATCAGTTGAAGCAACATGTCTTCAACTAATCTCATGTATCATCTTCTTAGAGATGATCTATGCTCTTATCTAGATAAGTCAAAGTGTTGACTTCTGTTGTAAACGTACTATCTCTCTCTCTCTACTGAACTATTGAAGAACATATAAGAAGAATTGATCAAGGGTTCCCCACATTGGGGTTTGTCCCTGGCTAGCGCCACATCTTGTGTCCTATCTTCGCTTGTCTTCTGCAATTTATGTTTATGTTCTATCTGCAGTTTACTTTAATGCTGATATGATTGCTAATCTGAAAAAAATATTGAGCTAACAGTGAAAATTGAAATAAATTGCTCTAAGCATAGAACATACCTAAAATTAACATGGTATCAGAGCTAAGGTGAAGGCAATACCCAAGCAAGAGTGAAAGAGCAATCACCGAAGACAGTTGGGAAAAGAAAAAAAAATGATCAATGGATTCCTCGTCCCTCTTCAAATTCACCAAGGGTGAAGTCGAAGCAGAGAATATTATCAGAATGGCGCAACAAAAGTTTCTGATGGCCTACCTAAAGATCACTCCAATGGGAAGTCCGGATCTAAGGGTGGAAAGAAAGGAAAATGTCTTGGTTGTAATAAGTTCGGCCATTATGCGAAGGAGTGTCTAAGGTAGGGACACATCACTTGATGATGATAACAATCATTCCAGGGACATCTTCAATGATCAAAGGAATGACAGATAATGCAGGTCATCAAGGAAACAACCGACTCTTCAGAGAAAGCAAGGAACCCCAAGTATGAAGAATCAAATGTTGTTTTTGATAAGATAAAGAAGCGTTATCTTGTATTGGCCCTCTCCTTTAGATTCTTTGGGAATCTGGCTTAATGATCGTAGTGCTTCAAGGCACCTCATCAGATAGAAGGGTGCTCTCTTGAATTTGGTAGAGACGGAAACAACCGTAGGATTATACTTGGATTCGATGCCACCTATCCCGGAAAGGGTGTAGGGAATGTTACCCCTCAATTAAAAGAGGGTAACTCTATTCATTTACAAGAATCTCTTTTATGTACCTAATCACAAGAATAACCTGGTGTCCATCTCGGAAATGGAAGTCCAAGGTTTCAGGGTGGCATTCATCGATGGAAAGGTACGTGTTAAAAAATAGAATTTTCAAAGATGCTTTTTCTCATGGGTTCAGGGTTGGCAATTTGTATCAAGTTGCGAGATGGTTCATTGGGGATCATGTCAATTGACATATCACATCTATAACACCGGAGGTCTACCTATGGCGCTCTACCCGATGTGAGTCAGATGGTGATAGGAATGCCTGAATTCAAGAAGAGCATGAAGGTACATGTCTGATATGTACCGAAAATCTTATAAGGGAACCATTACCCTCATGTAGCAGGTCCACAGGTTTGGAACAACTCGAGGAGTTTGAGATTTATGATCGGGAATCTCATGTATACAGGTGGAAGAAATCCCTCTATGGCTTGAAGCAAAACACCCCGGGCGTAGTATGAGAGGATTGATAGTTGTCTGATAGCGGAGATTCACTAGGGGTTAAACTGATCCAAACCTTTACCCGAAGGTTGTGGACGATAGACCTCTCATACCGACACCTTATGAGGACGACCTATTTCTGACAGGTGCAGACCCTCTCATTTGCAGAAGTAAGAGGGAGTTGGATTCCGAATGTGGAATGATAAACTGCAAGCCTGTGACTACCTCAAGGATCTTAACTTTCAAAAGTTATATGGTAGTGATGTTGAACCAGATTTGGGAAATGCCTCTGAGTTTCATAAACTCATTCGTGTTGATGTTCTTGGTGAACTTCCGTCCGGACATATGTTTTGCAGTTAGCATGGTGAGCTCATATTTGGTTGAGCCTCCCTGGATTGGTGCCAAAAATCTTCTGAGATATCTTCGAGGGACAATCTCTTATGGATTGAGATACACTGCCGGAAATATGAAACTGCATGATTATTCGAATGCTGACTGCGCAAGCAGTGTGGAGGATCACTAGAGCACTTCTCAGTGTTGGTTCTCTTTGGATTCTGCTTCGATATCATGGATGAGCAGGAAGCAGAAGTCAGTTGCTATAAGCACCACCGAGATCGAATACATAGCTACCATTATGGTCTTGTGTGAAGCTGCATGGTTGCAGAAGCTCTTAAGTGAGCTGTTTGTACACATGATGAATACCACTGTGATTCTCTGTGACAAACAGAGGGGGGATTCGATTATTGAGGAATCTCGTATTCGATGATTGCTCCAACAGATAGACATCAGATACTGCCTTATCTGGGATATGGTAAGTCAATGAGCGAAGAGGCTCCATCGCATTGAGACTGATGTACAGGTTGTAGACATTTTGTCAAAGCCCCGGGGAAAGGTCAAATCTGTGACTTTCCCGAACGACTTGGAGTCATTGAGAGACCTTCTTATAAGGGTCCTGCATATTGCATGCATTGAGCTCTGGGAGCTCTGGGGGGCTTGGGGTACTTACTGGAGCAACATACAACCACAGGGCGACTCACCCTCCCCTGGTGGTGCGCTATGTACAAGATGACAGGTTCAACCTTCCCCTGTGATAACCCGTGGTGACTATGGAACATGATGATTAGTTCTCCTATGGGCCAGGATGATTAGTTCCCCCGTGGAAACTATGGAATAGGATGATTAGTTCTCCTGTTCGTTAGGATGATTAGTTCTCTCATGGCAACTATAGAACAGGATGGTTAGTTCTCCTGTGGGCCAGGATGATTAGTTCTCCCGTGGCAACTGTGGAACAGGATGATTAGTTCTCCCATGGCAACTGTGGAACAGGATGATTAGTTCTCCTGTGGGCCAGGATGATTAGTTCTCCCGTGGCAATTGTGAAACAGGGTGATTAGTTCTCCTGTGGGCCGGGATGATTAGTTCTCCCATGGAGACTGTGGGGCAGGATGATTTGTTCTCCTGTGGACAGGATGATTAGTTCTCCTGTCGAGGCATCCTACCCATGTAGTCTAGGACTCATGGGAAGTACCTCTCATCTGATCAATGAGCAGGGAAATGGGGTTAGGGACCATAGTAGTACTATCGATAGACGCATCGATGTATCTACCGTACTCCCTATGCTAGGATGACCTCCATTGATCTGGGATCAGTATGAGTGGCTTGAGACACTCTCTTGTGATATTGATCTGGGATCAATAAAACTGACTTCGGGCCAGTAAGAGTGATGTGACACACTCTCTTCAGATGAAACTGACTTCGGGTCAGTAGAGAATGGTATGAGACATTCTTGATCAATTCTTTTTCTTCATGGTTCAGCATAGCAGAGCGGAGCAGTGTAGGGCACTGATGGCAGAGATAGTACAGTCGGACATATGGATCAGCAGATGGAGTTCTCCCTAGTTGAGAGGGAGTGTTAAAATTGAAAACTAGGGCCAAACTCCATGTGGTCATCTTATTAATGGAAGCAGATATTTTTCTTGGATCCTTCTCATCGAGAGGTGTAGGATTGATCTAAATATCATCCGATTCCGATAAGTATTCATGGAGATATGAATTTATTTGTGTTATAGGACAATTCGTCAAGGTCGGCCAACAACCAAATAGCCCCACTTGTGCTCAACGTTTTAATATAAATAGACATGGCCTTCAAGTCATTTCAACACACTTGGGATCTCTTCCTCTCTACTTGTCTTTGGGTTTTAGTAGGAGGAGAGATCCTAAGGGATAACGCTGCCCTAATCCAGAGGGCAGAAGTTGGAACTGTCGGGAAAAGATGGAAAAGCCGGAACTGCCAGGGACAGCTAGAACTGCCGCAACTACCGGGAATAGTTGGAACTGCTGGAACTGTCGGGAACTGCCGGAATTGTCAAAACTTCCGGGAACTGCCGGAACAAGCGGGAAAGTTGACACAGAGGGCAGAAGCCGGAACTATTGGGAACAGCCGGAATTGCCGGAACTGCCGGGAACATCCGGAACTGCCGGGAACAGTCGGCACTGCTAGAACTGCCGGGAACAGCTGGAACTGCCGGAACAGCCAGAGCATCTGTCTCCGAAGGAGAGCAGCATGCAAGGGACAACTAACTAACATTGGGACAGTTGCATGGTACTTAGCAGCAAATACACCAAGCATGCAATGTTACAGCTAGCATGCAACAGCAAGCATGCTAAGGACAGCAAGCATGCTAGGGACAACAAGCAAGCAAGATGCAGCCAACACATAGGTCAGTATGGCAACATGGTGCAACAATGGCACATAATGCAATACAATGATGGGTACAGTCATGATTAATGAAGCGTGATGAGATGTAGCATAGTGATGATGGAGCGCGGTGAGGTGCAGCATGATGACAAAATGCAGCACAACGATAGGTGAAGGAGTCACCTTGGAGAATCAGTTGAAGCAGCATGTCTTCAACTGATCTCATGTATCATCTTCTTAGAGATGATCTATGCTCTTATCTAGATAAGTCAAAGTGTTGACTTCTGTTGTAAATGTACTATCTCTCTCTCTCTGTTGAACGATTGAAGAACATATAAGAAGAATTGATCAAGGGTTTCCCCAAATTGGGGTTTGTCCCTGGCTAGCGCCACATCTTGTGTCCTCTTGTCTTGGCTTGTTTTCTGCGATTTATGTTTATGTTCTATTTGCAGTTTACTTTAATGCTGATGTGATTGCTAATCTGGAAAACATGTTGAGCTAACTGTGAAAATTGAAATAAATTGCTCTAAGCATAGAACATACCTAAAATTAACAGGGTTCCATTATCAATAATTAATTATTTTAATAAAAATGTTTCTAGGTGGAATTTCCCAAAACACTTTCTGGTTTCTTTGGAATACATGTGCCCAAGCCTCCCTACAAAATTTGAGACTTAGAGCACATCTGATGCTACCAGGAATCAACAATTTTGTGCTTTGGATTTATAGCTCCATATCTCAGTTTTCCTTCCCACAATTCTCACCTCAAGTGTTGCAAGTGGAAGGTTCATGGGAAACAACATCATGCTTTGAATATATGATGAAATGTTCTTAAAATTGTTAGTGTGTTGAATGTCAATTTTCCACTGTTCTATGCTATGTCAATTACTTTAACCCGAATCAATCCCTCAATAAGCAATTTTTTCAATAACCATTAATTCTTGCAGTAATCAACAGTAATTGAAGATAGAACAATAAATGCAATGACAATAGGACACAATCAAGAGCATCAACAAGAGACACCAATTTGGTCAAAGACCAGGGGAAAACCCCACAAGGGGGAAAACCCTTTCAAATTCTTCTTCTTATTAGATTGTCATAAAATGTTCAACAGAGAGTACAATAATCCAATTTCAACAATGTGTTAAAATCAACCTTTGACTATCCAATATAGACAAAACCAAAAACAACCAATGATTAGCCTCCAAATTCGATTCTAATCAACTGTGAAACTCTGTAATTTTTGTCCAAGTCAACAGCAGTCAAAGTGTGCGCTAACTAGTCAAAGTCAATGGTCAAACCATCCTTCCAAGAGCTCGGTCAACAATCCACAAATTCAGCCTCAAATGATGGTCAAAGTCAGCCCAAAAGAGTGAAAAAAATCTCGGTCAAAGGAGAGAAGAAACTGCAGTCAATGTTAGTCAAACTCTGCAATCAACATAGATCAAACTGCCCAAATTTCCTCAATTTATGTGCCAATGAATGTGGCCTAGCAGAACAAAGATATGCCCAAAAGATCGAACTCAAATTATGCCCAAAACTGTGAAAAATTGGTGACCCAATTCATACTGCAGCAAACTGACGATATTTCTCCTATTTGTTAAGTTACTTGAACAAATTACTTGCAGTTTTCTACAGAAAATATTGAAATACATACACTGCAGCCTACACAAAATAAAATACTGCGAAAACTAAATACTGCATTGGAGAGAAATAAACACACACATATACACTATTGTTTTTGGACAATGTCCCCGGAAAAACCCAACTCAGGAAAACTGGTGCAATAGCTAAGGGTTTTATTATTATGTCGTGGTTTTTGAGTAGAAATCATTGGATGCCCAAACTGGCTATTCGATACAGAGAAAAACTGGCAAAGAGCTAGTGAGAAAAATCTCACACTGATTCAAGAGATCCGACATTGATCAGGAACAGGCTGGCTGGCCCCACGCTGCCTCTGCGCAGCGTCTGTGTCAATCCTACGCAACTCTGCGTCACACTTGCTAGGCTTTGCGTCACCTCGTCTTCTGTGTTAGGATATTCCGACACATAGGAAATAGTTAAGTATAACTCGGTCTAGTGTAGAGTTAGGGAAAGTGTGTTTCTTTACTATGTACTTTTGTAACTTACAATTCGACAGTCACGATATGTAGTGATCCGACGGTTCATTCTCTCCTCGATATTACCCACTTGATCCGTGGCTTAACACCCAATTAGTCCATGATCTCTATTTAAAGAGAATGGAGGGTCATTTGTAGGGTAATCGTTCATAAGAGAAGCTTATGTAAATTTTCATTCTTTTATTAATAAATTGCCTGAAGTGGCCGCATTGGCTCAGGTCGTGGACTGTTTCCCTCTTTGAGGGTTTTAACCACGTGAACAATACTGGTGTGTTGATCTATGATCTGTTTGTGAGCGGTGTCCTTTGGTGTTTTGTCTGAGGAAATTATCCTGTAAATTCCTACATCGTATCACAGCTATTAGAGGGCCGCATCCATTGGTGATCCAAATCTGAAGCCGGTATAACTGCATCCAACTGTCGTTTCCTAGATCTACTATTACTGACTGCTTTCGGGCCGAGAGGACTACTCTATTGTGTTAGGAGCATATGTTCCAGTGAGGAACCCCTTTCATTTGATGCGAAAAGGTTTCCGGTAGCCCTAGCTATGTCATTTTTAAGATCTGGAGGTATACAATGTTTATTTGCAGTTTTTAGTTATTTTCTCTCTGTTTATTTCGATTTATTTAGCTCTTTGTTTTTTTTTATTACCGGATCTATATCTTTCATTTCTGCATATGCTCTTTGCCCTGCGACTCTATGTGATCTGGGCAAATTAGAAACAGAAAGGAAGGATTTTTCTCATGCGTATGCTCTTTTCCGCCTAGCCTTAGTGTGATCTCGGAAAATCAGAAACATTGAGGAAAATATTTAGTTTCCGGCTGAAGCTAACTTCAAGCCGTAAGGTTTGTTTTTTTTGTTTGTCCGCGTTGGGTTTTGTGTTTTTTGTTTTGTAGTCAAAAAAGAGCTTTCTCAAGTAAGCACGCACCCCAAAGCTTCAGTGACTAAAAAAAAAGAAAAACCCCCCTTCGTCTTTTCCAAAAATTACTAACCTTTTAATCTAGCTCACTTGGTCGAAAGCTACTTTATGAGAGTAAAGGTCTTGAGTTCAAGTCTTTCTTTTTGTTGAGTTAATTAGATTAAGTTTGGAAAGGGGGCGGATTTTTTTTAAATATAACATTATCATTCATTTCCGCACATTCCCGCACTTCGTCAGCATTTTCAACAACTTTTCTTCAAAAAGCCATAACTTCTTCATCCGGAAGCCGTTTTCAGAGCCGTTTTTTTGAATCAGCCTAATTTTTCAAGATCTTTCTATTGGAATACTTAGTTTCAACATCTATAGCTTCAATTTCTGTTAAAATGGAAAGTCCATGCCAAGTTATTCTTGACAGCACCAACTACTTCCAATGGTGGTCCTACATTGTGGATTTACTTAGAAGTAAAGGTCTTTACAGAATAGCCTCAAGCCAAGAAACCAAACCGAAAGATGAAGATAAGGCAGCCAAATGGGAAAATAGGCAAGATCAAGCATGTGGGTTGAAAGGGACGTCTATTTCTCCAGACCTTAGGTTCCATATCGCAGAACTTGATACTCCTAATGAAGCAATGAAACAGATCACTAAAGTTTTTGGAATTAAAAATGAACTTAGAGCCCATCAACTCGAAAATGAATTGCTTACATTGGACCCCAATAATTTTTCTTCCACTAAAGATTTTTTGTCCAAGTTCAAGACCCTTATACTTCTCTTGGAAGGTGTTAAGGTTAAGAATGAAGATGGTAACCTTATCTATTCCATTCTTACTGAGTTGGGACCAGCCTATTCTGTGTTTGTTTCCACCTTCCATTCTACAAAAGAAGCCTTCATTTCTCAAGGACAAGACTACAAATCCCCTTCCTTTGATGCCTTTTGTGATTCTTTAATAAGAAAACTCTTACATCTTGGTCTTCTTAATCTTGGAAACTCTTCTAAGAAAGCCTTCGCTGCCCAATAGCAACCAAATTCAAAGAATCCTAAGAAGTCGTATCCTAAAAAGAATGGTCCTAAACCAAACAAGAGTCCTAAGCCATTTCAGTCTCAAAATGAAAAATCATTTCAACAAAATGATAAGGTAAATAAAAACAAAGGGAAGAAGACTAATAGACATTGCCACTTTTGTAATCGAGATGGCCATTTAGAATCCAAATGCTTTAAGAAAATGGAAACCTTGGAAGCAGCAATGAAGAAGCATAGCATCCATTTGGAGCACTCAACAACTTCAATTTCATCTTCAGGAATAGCACTTTCTGCATGTGGTTGTCAAGCATCTCGGTCTAGATATGCACTAAATGTATCTTCTTCTTCTAATTCTCATGAATGGCTCATTGATTCTGGAGCTTCTTATCACATGTCCAAAAACAAAGCCATGTTTCTTCTTTAAATGATTGTAACACCAAAAATATATATGTTGGTGATGATAGATCTCTTAGTGTTGTAGGGACTGGAACTGTTCATATAGACAATGGTCAATTCAATGATGTATTATGTGTTCCGACCTTATCCTGCAACCTTCTATCTGTATATCAGATAACTCATTCAGGGGAAGGTAAAATCGTCGAATTTTCACCTCACGATGTTGTAATTAAGGACCTAAGAGATCCTAGACAGATTTTAGCTACTAGCATTGTTGATGATTCTACAAGGTTGTATAAGTTTAACAACTTTGGGTCATCAAATCTTCCCTCAGTATTTGTTGCTCATCATGATGAAGTGAGCAAACTTTGGCATGAGTGATTTGGTCACTTAAACTATCGCTCCCTTCAGAATCTATGTAAAGAAAATATGGTGACAGGTCTTCCAATGGTATCTTGCAGAGATGGTGTTTGTTCTGAATGTGTACTCGAAAAACATCATCGAGATAGTTTTGAAAAATGTGCCTCTTGGCACGCCTCAACCCCTTTACAGCTTGTGCATAGTGATTTATGTGGTCCACTTCTAGTTGTTTCATTCTCTGGCTACAAGTATTTCTTAACTTTCATTGATGATTTATCCAGACGCACTTGGGTATACTTCTTAAAACTCAAGAGTGAAGTATTTAACATGTTCTTGGCCTTTAAGGCCTTTGTTGAAAAACAATCTGGACATCAAATTCTTAAGTTAAGATCTGATAATGGCAGAGAATATGTTAACAACAAATTTATCAACTTTTGCACTAAGAATGGAATTCAAATGCAACATACT
The DNA here is from genome assembly GCA_031772625.1 of Pinus tabuliformis. Taxonomy (NCBI): domain Eukaryota; kingdom Viridiplantae; phylum Streptophyta; class Pinopsida; order Pinales; family Pinaceae; genus Pinus; species Pinus tabuliformis. The sequence continues at coordinate 1,403,981,781 of CM062820.1, read as the reverse complement.
GTTCCATATCCTCCACAACTAAATGGTGTAGCTGAAAGGAAGAATCGCACCTTAAAGGAAATGGCTAATTGTATGCTTCAATCTAAAGGACTTAGTCTTAATTTTTGGGCAGAAGCAATTAAGTGTGCAAATTACATAATAAATCGCACTCCTACTAAGGTTTTAAAGAATATCACTCCAGAAGAAGCATGGAGCTCAATTAAACCAGATGTAAGTCACTTTCGTGTTTTTGGAAGTGAAGCATGGGCCCATATTCCAGATGAGAAACATAAAGCTTTAGAACCAAATGAGAACCATAAAGCTTCAATCTAAAGGACTTAGTCTTAATTTTTGGGCAAAAGCAATTAACTGTGCAAATTACATAATAAATCGCACTCCTACTAAGGTTTTAAAGAATATCACTCTAGAAGAAGCATGGAGCTCAATTAAACCAAATGTAAGTCACTTTCGTGTTTTTGGAAGTGAAGCATGGGCCCATATTCCAGATGAGAAACATAAAGCTTTAGAACCAAATGAGAACCATAAAGCTTCAATCTAAAGGACTTAGTCTTAATTTTTGGGCAAAAGCAATTAACTGTGCAAATTACATAATAAATCGCACTCCTACTAAGGTTTTAAAGAATATCACTCTAGAAAAAGCATGGAGCTCAATTAAACCAGATGTAAGTCACTTTCGTGTTTTTGGAAGTGAAGCATGGGCCCATATTCCAGATGAGAAACATAAAGCTTTAGAACCTAAGGGTGAAAAATGTATTTTTGTTGCATATTCTGAAGATGTCAAAGGATACAGACTTATTCCACTTAAGCCAAAAATGTTATCATTAGAAAAGATGTAAAGTTTGCTGAAAATATATCGGCCTACAAGCCTAGTTCGGCGGATGTGCCACCTCTCTCTATCCCTTCTACTTCTGAAAATATTTCTTCTTCAGATGATGACAGCGAGGATGACAATCCTCCCCCACCTTCTCAGGATCCTCCTTCAGCTCCTCAACTTCCAAAATGGATTCGTGCTACTCGGGGTGGAGCAAGTGCTCTTGCCGGTGATCCTACAGATCAGCGACGTACACATTCTTAGTTCGATAGAGCCTCTTCTTTACTAGCTCAAGCTTCAGCTAATTATGATCCTGACACCTTTGCAGAAGCTTCAGGCCATCTAGATTGGGACGCAGCTATGAATGAAGAATACCATTCATTATTGACAAATGATACATGGGATCTTGTTCCCCTTCCAAAGGGATGAAAACTTGTTAGATGCAAATGGGTTTATATAACCAAGTATCGACCAAATGGAAAAGTTGATAAACATAAAGCTCGTCTTGTTGCTAAGGGTTTTTCACAAGTTGAAAGCATTGATTATACTGAAACCTTCTCCCCTGTTGCCAAAATGAACTCTATCTGCCTTGCTCTTTCCCTGGCTACCTCTTTCAAATGGGAAGTCCATCAGATGGATGTTAAATCTGCCTTCTTGCATGGGGACTTACATGAAGAAATCTATATGGAACAACCTACTAGCTTTATACAAATAGACTCCAGCCTTGTATGTCGGCTTAAGAAATCCCTTTATGGTCTCAAGCAAGCCCCTCGGGCTTGGTATGCAAAAATGGATAGCTTTCTTTTAGAAACTAGATTTTCTAGGTATCATTCTGACAATACTGTCTACACCAAGAAACTGGGCAAGTCTCTTATCATTCTTGTTCTTTATGTTGATGATCTTATCCTTACTGGTAGTGATCCCAACCTTATAAACCATGTGAAGTCCAACCTTAAAAAGAAGTTTGAAATGACAGACTTAGGACACTTGCATTATTTTCTTGATCTTCAAGTCTTGCAATCCAAGGAAGGTATTTCCCTTTCCCAGTCCAAGTATGCATGTGATCTTCTACGCCATTTTCACATGGAAGACTGTAAGCCAGCCCCTTCTCCCTTTCAGTCTGGAGCCAAACTTTCAGTCACTTGTACTTCCCCTGAGGTCGATGCTACCTCATACCATCAACTTGTAGGAAAGCTTTTGTATCTGACCCATACTCATCCTGACCTTTCCTTTGCTGTTGGCCTTATTACTTAGTTTATGCAAAACCCACATGAAAGTCATTAGAAAGCAGCTAAAAGAATACTTCGTTATGTTCAAGGTACAGTTCAGTTTGGGATTCATTACAGTGCAGAAGCATCTCCTCTATTGGTTGGTTTCACTGATTCTGATTGGGCTGGTGACCTTGATGATCGAAAGTCTACTGCAGGTTAAGTGTTCACTCTTGGTTCGAGACCTATTACATGGGCTTGCAAGAAACAAAGTGCCCTTTCTCTTTCTTCAACAGAAGCAGAGTATCGTGGTGCTGTATAAGCTAGTACAGAAGCCCTGTGGCTTCGTCAGATCCTATCAGAGTTTGGCTTTCAGCAGCAGCATCCGACTACACGTTGGTGTGATAATCAAAGTGCCATTCAACTATGCAAAGATCCAGTCCAACATCAGCGCAGCAAACACATTGAACTGCACATGCACTTCATCAGAAAGCTCATTCACAACGATGTTCTTGAAGTGCAATATTGTTCAACAAATGATCAAGTTGCAAACATCTTTACAAAGGCTCTCACAGAGCCGAAGTTTACTAAACTTCGATTTATGGTTGGAGTTCAGGAAGTTGTCACTAAGGGGGATAGGTCTAATGCCTCCTTCCTTCTCCTATTGTGTCATATTTGTACATCCTTCAATCCTATCCCAAATTGTTCTTAAGGGGGGATGCTAAGATATTCTGACACATAGGAAATAGTTAAGCATAACTTGGTCTAGTGTAGAGTTAGGTAAAGTGTGTTTCTTTACTATGTACTTTTGTAACTTACAATCCGACGATCACGATATGTAGTGATCTGACAGTTCATTCTCTCTTCGGTATTACCGACACTTGATCCGTGGCTTAACACCGGATTGGTCCATGATCTCTATTTAAAGAGAATGGAGGGTCATTTGTAAGGTAACTGTTCATGAGAGAAGCTTATGTAAATTTTCATTCTTTTATTAATAAATTTCCTGAAGTGGCCACATTGGCTCAGGCCGTGGATTGTTTCCCTCTTTGAGGGTTTTAACCACGTTAACAATACTGGTGTATTGATCTGTGATCTGTTTGTGAGTGGTGTCCTTTGGTGTTCTGTCTGAGGAACTTACCCTGTAAATTCCTACATTCTGACCTCCTGTTGTCTAGAAATTCGACCCTCTGACCCTCCAGTCTCACACCCCAACTTCTGGCACTAGATCTCGACTCTCCCAGCTAAATTTTGAATTCCCTTTGAAGCTCAACGCTGCCTCTTTGATCTGCTCCATGCCTTCTCTGCCTTTCACTCTCCGGATCTGGAAAACTCTCCTCTAGACTACTATCCCTGCCCCTCATTGCAAGAAGATCACTCAATCTCACTCTAGCAACTCAACGCTGCTACTCTTGAGAAATTCGATCTCTGATCTCTCATTCGATGTGTTCTCCAAGTGCCCATCGAACTCCTTATAATATCTCGTTGGAGCTCCAGCAGCCAAGATTAAAACATAATCAAGGGCTAAAATTAACTGGGAGTTGATCCTCGTCTTCTTCTAGAAGATTCACACCTGATTTAATTAATACCCTTTAATTAACCAGATTTCCTAAGTTTAGACTTAGGGAACCATTTAAAAAAGTTAATTATTTTAATTAAACCATCTCTAGGTGGAATTTTCCCAAACGATTTATGGGTATTGGAGAATGCATGTGTCTTAGCCTCTTTGCAAAATCTCGAGGCAAGAGCACATCCGATGCTACAGAAATCAACACTCCCTCTTAGCGAGGAATGTGCTCTAGTGTTGCAACTTGTTGAAGCATCACTGTCTCTACACCATCTCCGGTTGCACTACTAATGTCTGGCTCTACTGCCCACCAACTACTGCGCAACTCTGATTGTTGCATCTGTGTTGTTGCTGACTCTGTTGAACTGTTATCAACTATTGCATTTGCACTACAACTCTGTTGTTGCTACCACTACAGCATCCGCAACGGTCTCTCATCTGTTACTGCTGCAATTGAGAGATGTCCATCCTATTGAACCAACTGTGGTAAGTATGATGCATCTGTCACCCAAGATCTGACTGTTGCTAGACTCAGCATTGTCACTGAAGCCTCTATGTTGCTGCTAACTCTGCACTACTTCCAACTCTGCTTTGTGCTGCTCAATCTCTGGACTGCTACTAGCCACTGCATCTGTCGCTCTGGCACCTAACTGCACCAACTGCCACTGGTCCATCCTGCTACTGCTGACTATGGGCTCCTGTAGCAAGGTCTTGATCCAAGAGGTGGACTCCTCAAGGATCCCACCCATCCTGTAGCTCTCTGGGGCTACAAAACCAAATCATCCCACCTCACCCCTGGAGGTATCTCGGTGATCATGGCAAACTCTTCCTCCAGTCTCAAGGACATCCTGTCGATCTCTGCAAATGGAGCTTGCTAGTCCCGCTTCTCGTCCTTGTCCTTCTTTCTGAGGGGACACTAAGTGTTCTAGTGGCCCAACTTGCCACACCTGAAGCACTTGATCTTTGAAATATCATTTTTTCTTCTGCATTGCTCCTATTGCCCCTTTGATACAAGGGCCACATCGTCCTCTTCCTTCACCTGCTTCGTCCCACTGCTGCTATTGCCACTAATGGTGGCCTTTACCAGATCACGACTCATTTCCTCTTGCTGCAGATCAGCCCACACACGTTCCCAATCTGGTAGTTTTTCTCTGCCTAGGATACTCTAAATGAAAACATGCAAATCTTCAAAAACGCTATTCAACACTAATCGTACAAACTCTGAGGGCTGGGGCGCTGACCCTACTGAAGCCAGCTGGTCCCAGACATCCTGAAGCCTCGTAAGGAAGGGGTCTACACACTCCCCTTTCTGCATCCTCATGCATCTCAGCTTCTCCTCTAAGTACATCTTTCATTGCTCGGAAGATCCTTCGTATAGCGTAGCTAATGCTTCCCACATCTGTCGGGTAGTATCCTTGCCAGCTATATCGGATACCACATGATCTTGAACTCCGTCGTGAATGATTCCCTTAGCTCTCGCCACCTCAGCCTTGTACTTCTTGAGCGAATTTGCATCAGTGGGTACAGCTACCACACTATCAACATAAGTTTTGAGATCATGCTCATCTAGAAGGCAAGAGATCCTAGCCTTCCAGATCACATAGTTGGAGGCTCTGTCCAACCAATCTTGATCTCTTAACCCAGCTGATGCCATCTCTCCTAAAAAACTCAAATTGCTTCCTCTTCTCCTCTGCGCAACTCCTGCGCAACTATTCACACTCCCTTTTGGAGTGAGAAATCCTGCACACAGCTACTGCTGCTCTACTAAGAAAAAATCGAACTTCTACCTAGAAGCCCTCTGAGAAAGGAATTCCCTCAGTATGTGCTCTTCTCTCCTTCTGACGCTATTCTGCCAACAATTGCTGCAAAATAACTGTGTCCCAATTGAAGATTAGCTCTGCAAGGAAATTGCGTTGCTCCCTTCTGCCTCTGGAAAGCTTCGATCTGGAAAATCGAATTTCTCTATTGACTCACTCAGAGAAATAGATCTCACTCAAAACTTCAAGCTCCTTGGGCCAAGGATTGTGTTGCCTCTGCAGTAATTTCGAATTCCCTCTTCCTTTCGCAACTGAGCTCTTTTGCTCACGATCTATGCTCTGATATGATGTGAAAAATCAGTGACCTGATTTCTAATGCAGCAAACTGATGATATTTCTCCTATTTGTTAAATTACTTGAAGTTTTCTACGGCAAATATTGAAATACATACACTGTAGCCTACACAAAATAAAATACTGCGAAAGCTAAATACTGCACTGGAGAGAAATAAACACACACATATACACTATTGTTTTTGGAAAATGTCTCCAGAAAAACCTAACTCGGGAAAACCAGTGCAGCAGCTGAGGGTTTTATTATTATGCAGTAGTTTCTGAGTACAAATCGTTGGATGCCCAAACTGGCTATCTGATACAGAGAAAAACTGGCAAAGAGTTAGTGAGAAAAATCTCACATTGATTTGGGAGATCCAACACTGATCAGGGACAGTGTGGCTAGCCCCACGCTACCTCTATGCAGCTTCTGCGTCAATCCTACGCAGCTCTGCGTCACACTTGCTAGGTGTAATGTCCCCTAATAATAATAAAAATAATAAATAATAAATAATATAATATAATATAAGAAAATAAATGATAAACAATAAAGAAAAGATAATAATAGTAAATAAATAATGAAGAAAATATAATAATAATAAATAAATAAAATAGTAAATAACAATACTAGAGTTCTAAATAAATATAAATAAAACTAAACTATAAAAATAGTAAAAATAAGTAAAGTTATCAAAAAGTAAAAAGGAATAAAATAAGAAATAATTATATTAAGAGAATTACTAAATTAAGTTAAACTTAAAATAAAGAAATAAAAGTTGCATGTTGACACATGGAGTGTGTGCATGCGATTCCCCTTCCAGTGTTTACTCTATTTAATAGACGGTAAGGAAGATGAGAGATCATTCCGTGATTCCATTATCCATTCTCTTGGGAGAAAAGTGTTGTGAGACAAAGGATTCCTTGGCAGTAGTACGTTGATTGAGTGCTAGGGGGTGTAGCAAGATTTTGTGCAATTGAGCCTATGGTTGGGTGGAGAGTCGTCCCCAAAACTTTGTTGCGATTAGCAGGATTCAATTAGTGTTCAACTCCGAAATCACAAGTAAGGAATATCATCGCCACAGGTAAGTTGTCCCTGCTCATATTTCCGAAATTCGATGTTAAATAGTTGATAAATTGTGTGTTGATTATAATTCGCATGATAAATCTAATTAGTTGCATGTTTTAATTTCGGGGTTGTTACACTAGGCTCTGTGTCACCTCCTCTTCTGATCTCCTACTATCTGGCAATTCGACCCTCTAGCCCTCCGATCCCACACCCCGGCTTTTGGCACTCCCTCTGAAGCTCTGCAATGCCTCTTTGATCTGGCCTATGCCTTCTCTACCTTGCCCTCTCTGGATCAGGAAAACTCTCCTCCGGGTTACTATCCCTACCCCTCACTGCAAGAAGATCACTCAATCTCACTCCGACAACTCAACGCTGCTACTCTTGAGAAATCCGATCTCTGATCTCTCATTCAATGTGTTCTCCAAGTGCCCATTGAACTCCCTATAATCTCTTGTTGGAGCTCCAACAGCCAAGATTAAAACATAATCAAGGGCTAAGATTAATTGGGAATTGATCCTCGTCTTCTTCTAGAAGATTCACACCTGATTTAATTAATACCTTTTAATTAACCAGATTTCCTAAGTTTAGACTTAGGGTACCATTTTAAAAAGTTAATTATTTGAATTAAACCATCTCTAGGTGGATTTTTCCCAAACGATTTTTGGGTATTGGAGAATGCATGTGTCTTAGCCTCTTTGCAAAATATCGAGGCAGGAGCACATCCGATGCTACAGAAATCAACAAAAACACCCAAGTCAACGCTGGTCAAAGTGTTGTTCAGATCAAATTTTCGAGCCACCTGTAATTTTGTCTTCCATCCTCCTCACACGTGTGAAGGGAAGAGAAATGTGTGATGATGATGATCAAACGAGCTTGAGGTCACTCGTATTTATATGCAACTTTGGAGAGGCAATTTGTCTTTGAGCCGACCTTGACAATTTGTGTACTTATGGGCTTGGCTTAAAAAATACATTTTTCCTTATCCAAATTTAGTGTTTCAAAGGTCAATTTTGGTCCTCTCGAAAAGAGGTATCTAGTCCAATGGAGGGAATTTGTCCCTGAGCTACCAAATTAACACTCCCTCTCAGCTAGGGAGAAATGTCTGACTACAAAGAATATCCCATCACAAATGTGTCATTATCATCAAATCAAATGTCATCTATGCTCATCTCTGCTTATCTATACTTCATTTGTTGAACATTCTCGAATCTAAAAGGAGAAGAATTTGACATCATAGAGGAGCTCAAGCTACAACCCTTTATCCAATGACAATTGGGCGAAGATCCATTTACTAGCAAGGGTAGAGATCACACCAATCCCAATGTCTGTTGATCTTCCCAAGTTGACCCTGAAGAGTCAAGTGGTAGAAGACTTGCATCCTCTATACTTGAGGGAGATCCACTTGCTATGCAAGGATCACACCTACTCAAGCCTACCTGAGGGAGATCCACTTGCTATGCAAGGATCACACCTACCCAAGTCCTCTCAACCCGTTGGCCAAATGGGGAGGCAATCCCAACAAGCCTCGCTTGTGGGTAAGATGCGGACTGGGGTATACTTTGTCAATCATGATAGGGGGAGGTACACAACTTGTCATGAATGACAAGGATCACGCACACCCTATGGTGACAATAGGTGAGATCCACTTACCACAGAGGGTAAGGAACACACCAATCTTATTGTCTAGAGACACCTCAACCCCAGGAGCCCTGAATGCTCAATCCCCTCATTGGGACCTCAAAAAAGGGGGAAGAGCTATGGTCAATGTTCTCGATCAGTCGGGACTCTTACCCAGAAGGGTCACATCCATCAATCCAAGCTGCTCTCTAAAGACCAAGAACTTCCCTTTCGGTAAAGCCTTGATGAGAATATATGTTATCTGCTCATTTTTCGATATATGATGGAGTCTTATGTCTCCTCTCTGTACCATGTCTCGAATGTAGTGGTACATGATCTCAATGTGCTTGGATTTGTCATGAAATACGAGATTCTCTGCTAATCAGATCTCACTCTTGTTGTCGCAATATATCACAATAGTACCCACGACCTGCTCAAATAGCTCTCAAAAGAGCTTTACCAACCAAAATGCCTCACAGCTAGCCATGCTAGCAGCAATGTATTTTGCCTCAGTCGTGCTTAAAGCTATAGATTTTTGTTTCCTGCTCATCCAAGATATCATAGCAGATGCCAAGCTAAAGCAGCACCCTAATGTGCTCTTCCTGTCAACAACGTTTCCAACCCAATCAACATCAGTATATCCATGCAGTCGTACATCTCTGATAGAATATCTTAAACCAAGGTTAATAGTCCCATGCAAGTATCTCAGAATGTGTTTGGCAACAACCCAATGTGCATGGAGGGGCTCAGTCATAAATTGACTCAAGGTTTTCACTGCAAGGCATATGTCTGGACGAGTGTTCACAAGGAACGTCAATGCCTCAATCAGTTATCTATACTCAAAAGGATTAGCTAGGTTAGGTCCGGCAGCGTCTTCGCACAACTTCTTGAAATTCATCGCCATCGGGGTGGCCAAGGATTTACACTCTGTCCTTCCAAATCTCTCCAACAGCTTCACAACATATTTTCCTTGAGATAGTAAAATCTCTCCAGGTCTCTCCTAGACTTCTAATCCCAAGAAATAGTGCATCATACCAAGATCCTTCATTTCAAACTCAAAGGCCAACTCCCTCTTACACCCAATTATCAAGTGCTCACTCCTTGTCATGAATAGATCATCAACATATAGAACCAAAATCAAAGGAATACCTTGGACCACCTTGAAGTAGAGGTTGGGATTAACATTGCTTCTTGTGAATCCAAGCTTCACCAGGAAACTGTCAATACGGGCATACCATGCTCTGGGGGCCTGTTTCAAGCCATATAATGCCTTCTTCAACATGCAAACATGTGTCTTTCGATCCTTCACTTCAAATCCCTATGGCTACTCAACATAAACTTCTTCCTGTAACATGCCATGAAGGAATGCAGTCTTCACGTCCATCTGATGAAGAGACCATCCTTGACTAGCAACAAGGGAAATGATAGATCTAATGGTTGTATAGCGAGCAACAAGAGCAAATACGTCATCATAATCTTCTCCCTCTTTCAAGGAGAATCCTCAGGCCACGTGTGAAAATTAAAAAACTGGAATCCTATTGTAGCAACTGGTATTATTTCTTCTAAACAATAAATTAATTATTCAGTTTATTGCTACGGCAACATCGAAATAAACACACTGTAATCTTTACAAATAAAACTACGAAAAAATGAATAACACTGGAACTGAGGAAATACAAGCACACATACAATAAAAATGACACCGCTATTTTTGGACAAATGTCCCCGAAAAAACTCAACTTGGGAAAATCGGTGCAACAGTGAGGGTTTTGATATTATGCAACAGTGAGGGTTTTAGTATGATGCAGTACAATCTATGGATGCCCAACTGGCAATCCAAACAGCAAGAAAATATAGGCAATTTTTTTAAGGGAAATACCCTTCTTCCACAAGAAAGCCCGACGCAACTTCCTTCAGAAAACTTAGCCTCCTAGACCCTCTGCGTCAGCCTCTGCATTGCTCTGTGAAAACCCTATGACGTCAAGCCTCCAACCTGCCTCTGATGAAGTCGTTTTGCCTGTCTCTACTAAGGAAATCGCCTCTCCGACACTCTGGACCCTCTGCCCGGCCTCTGGAACTGAGAACGAATTTTTCTCTAGCAAATTGAACTGCTTCTCTGAAGCAACTGTGCAATCCTCTACGTTGCCTCGTTGGGAATAACGTGACCCTCTTGTTGCTGCTTCTCCGAATCTAGAAAAATTCCTCCGAATCATTGTCCCTGCCCCTCACTATCTCTGCTGCCTCATTGAAGTTCGAACTCTTCTGTAACTGACTATTGCTACTCTGGAAAATCAAATTCCCCAAGTGACTCTGGTGTGTCTGGTGTATTTTTCAAGTGCCCATCGACTTCTTCTTATAATCCTCTATTGGAGCACCAACGGCCAAGATTAAAACTTATTCAATGGCTAAGATTAATCTTTTGTCGATCCGTGTAAGTTTCTAGACTATTCTTACCTTGACTTAATTAATTTTGATTAATTAGCCATATTCCCTAAGTTTAGACTTAGAAAATATTTAAAAATCGGCTAATAATCTAATTAAGCCATCTCTAGGTGGAATTTCCAAAAACGATTTCTGGGTTTTGGAGATCTCATGTATTCTAGCCTCTCCCCCAAATTTCATGGCTAGAACACATCTAATGCTACAAAAACTAACACCACGAACCTTGCCATGTATTTCTCAATGCTTCCACTAGCCCCATGCTTGATTTTATATAGCCATTTTGAAGTCACCAATGATTTCCCTTTTGGTCTCAAAACGACATCCCATACATCATTTGTCATAATAAATTCATATTCTTCATCCATAGCATCTTTCCAGACTTGTTCTTTCAAAGCTTCTTCAAAGATAGGTGGCTCAGCTTGAATGATTGTACTCATGGCAACAAGGTATCCCTGATATCGACATGGCAACATGGCTTCTTGCTCTCTCTAAAAGTCTCTCTGGCGGGAATGTATCTCTCAACATCCTGTAATGTATCTCAAAGCCACAATGGTCTTTTCCTGGTAGGAGGACCACTTAGAAGAGGATCCAAGGGGGGGTCCATGGGCTCCAGGGATCATAAACAATGTCTCTCTCAAATTCCGACACAGAAAGACCTTCTAGAATATCCATATCACCATTTTTCTTCTTAGGAGGAGGCAGAGGAAGGTCCCATGCTTTTCCAAGGGAAGCCTCTTCATCAAATGTTACATCCCTACTAATCTCAACCTTCGTTTGACCAGGAATATATATTCTAAATGCTTTAGAATCTTCACAATACCCAACAAACGTACCTTTTCTTTCAGTGGCTTCTAGCTTGTTCCTTTTGTCTTTTGGCACATGGAAATATACGAGGCAGCCAAATATCTTGAGATGCCCAATGTCGGGCTTGACACCTATGAGTACTTCTTCGGGACTTTTATTATCTAATGCATGATGAGGAACCCTGTTTTGAACATATACCGTTGTATTTGTTGCTTCTCCCCAAAAGAACTTTGGCAACTTTTGATCATGGAGCATACCTCAAGCAGCTTCCGCAATAGACTTGTTCTTTCTCTCAGCCACTCCATTTTGTTTGGGATTATAGGGCACAATAGTCTCTTTCTTCATACCTTCCTTTTTGCAAAAGTCTATGAACTCATTCGAAATGTACTCCCCTCCATTGTCAGACCTAAAGATCTTAATATTCTTCCCTGTTTGATTTTTTTATCAAAGCCTTGAAGTCCTTGAACATATCGAAGGCCTCGTCCTTATGCTTCAAGTAATATATACATGTCTTTCTGGAGAAATCATCAATGAAATTTATGTAGTAGATATTGTGAAATTTTCCTTGAAATGTAGCAAATGGAAATTATTCTTCTAACTAATTAATTGTTAAGCAAAGTATTTGCTATGACAAACAACAAATAATTCACACTGCGATTTATTCACAAATAAAGCACTATAGAAAATAAAATGCTAGAAACTAAGAAATATAGAGCACACACACAATAATTTTGACTTAGTTATTTTTGGACAATTGTCCCTAAGAAAACTCAATGTGGGAAAACTAGTGCAGTAGATGAGGGTTTTATTATTATGCAGCAGAAAAAATTTTGAGTACAATTTGGATGCTTAATCTAACAATCCAATTTGAGAGAAACACTGACAAAAATATCAAAGGGAAATTTAAATCTCTCCACAAGCAATCCAACAACAATATACTCGTTGAAACTGGCCCCTGGAATACCCTTGCGTAGTGCTTGCACAATCCCTTCTATGCACTACTCAGATCTGCTCTTGAATCAGTCGTCTAGCTTGTTGCTGCCTTTGAAAGTGTTTCTACTGCCCTCTGGAAAATATTCTCGGCCTACGAAACCTAAAACAACCTCCTTCCCAGATTATAAGAATTGCCTTCTTGAGGCACCTGGGCAGTCCCAGCACAACCTCCTGGGAAAATAATTCAACCTCCTCTCCTGACTCTTCCAGAACTGGAAATCTCCTCCAGAAATCTACCACTGATCTCCCTCTTGCTCCTGCTTCCTTCTAGCCCGAAATCTTCGGCTAAATTTTGCTCTCTAGAAAATCGATCTTCCAAGGAATCTCGTTCTTCCTGTGTTTTTAGCTCCTATTGAAGTTTCTAAGTTTACTTAGTTTAGAAACCCTTCATTCATTTTTTCTGATTTATTCCTACCTACTTGTTATTATTTCTTTAACAAGTTATTTACAAAATAAACACTGAAAATAAACACCAGTGCTTCTCAACATATTACAGATTAGCAACTAAAAGAAACGATAACAAACACACCACGACACCATTATTTTTGGACCAATGTCCTCGGAAAAACCCAATGCGGGAAAATCGGTGCAACTATCTGAGGGTTTTCTTATTAAGCAATATCAGAGCACAATCTGGGTGCCGTAACTGGCTTACCCAATAGAGAATTTCCTTAGCAGCTATACCTCACAGTTTAAGAGAAATCTCCTGGCTGAAACCCCGAAAACCCTTCCGACAGCTCCTCAGCACAAAACTGCTCCTGCAACGCCAACGCCTGCGTCAGCCCCTCTCTGTCTCATGCTGGCCCTGGGTCAGCCTTTCGAGGCCTGCGTCAGCCTCAGGAGGCCCTGCATCAGCTCTGGAAGCCTCTGCGTCAGCTGCGCTGGCCCCTCTGGTGCTCTGCGCAACACTTGGTTGCCTCTGCATGGCCCTGCGTGAGCCCTTGCTGGCTCTGCGTCACTCTCCGAGGCTGCTGCGCTACTCTCCCAGCACAATTTCTGCCTTCTCTGTTCCTCTGTACTCAATTCCACTCAGCTGCTCTCCCGATCACTAATTCTATCTCTCTTAGCAAACCCCGCTCTAGAGAATAGAATGACTGATCATCTGGTGTAATCTCCAAGTGACCCTTAAGCCTCCTCTTAACTTTTCCTGTTGACATCTCAACAACCAAGATTAAGTCCCTAATCAACGGCTAAGATTAGTTTTGGCTTGATCCATGTCTTTTGGACCACTCTAAACAAATTCATATTAACACACATTAATATTTTTTTCCCTAAGTTTAGACTTAGGGACTCCATTAAAAATATTAATTATTTTAACATCTCTTGAACTATTTAGAATCTGCTCAAACCCTTTCTGGGTATTGGAGATCTCATGTGCCCCAACCTCTCCACCAAATTTCGTGGCTAAAGCACATCCGATGCTACCCCAAATCAACACTTCCTCTTAGCAAGAACTGTTCTCTAGCAATACTCCTCACTGAGTATTACTCTGATCATCTGGCATCGGTACCTGTGTTAATGCTAGGCCTTCCTGCCCAACATCCTCTACATTGATGCCTCCTGTACTGCTGCCCATGGTTCTGCCACTGCCACTGCCACTGCCACTGCTACATCTGTACGACAGCTCCCTCTGCATCCGTACTGCTGCTGGCCCTTTCTCCCAGCACTGCATCCACACTGCACACTCCTCTCATCAAGTTGCAGTGTGCTGCCCACTGCTGCACTACAACTTAGTTACTGAGAAGTAAGTAATTGATCCTCCAACTGACCTCCCTGTTGGGCTAGAGAACCCACTGATGTTGAAGCTCCCTCTGTCGTTGACAAGTGCTCCCTCTCTGACCTCTACGTTGCTGCAACAACTCTCTTGCATCTCGCACCACTGCACACCTCTTTATGCCTTCCTTCACTGGTGCAACACTCCTATGCCTCTCGCGCTGCTGCAACCTGCTAGCTCAGCGTTGTCTCGGGACTGTTGCACTGTAGCTCTCTGTCACTCCATCTGCATCCGTCTCTACCCACTCAGCCAGTCCTGCTACTCGTCAGGGCTCTCGTAGCAAGGTCTAATCCAAGGGGCTGGGTACCTCAAGGATCCTGCCCCTCATCGCCTATAGTTCGCCTAACTACAGCTCGATGTCTCCCCACGTCCACTCACGTGGCACGTGTGCACTCATGGCACAGTCATTGTCTGTCAAAAATTCCTTCTCTGCCAGTGTTGCTGCTGCCTTAGTCTTGGAAGACTCTCCCTTACTCTTCTTCCTTGGGCACTGGGTCGCATAATGACCCATCTCCCCACAGTGGAAGCACTTGATCTTGGAGAGATCTTTCTTCAAGATCTTTCTTCTTCCGCTTCTCCTGTTTTCCCTCAGATGCTAGGGCCACATCCTCCTCCTGCTGAACTTTGATCCCTTTGCTGCTGCTACCTGTCTTCAACTGCCGTCTGATCTCTTCCTGGCGAAGAGTTGCCCACATCTCCTCCTAAGGTAGGAGAGTCCCTCTGCCTAAGATACTCTGGACAAACACTTCCTAATCTTCTGAGACAACATTTAGGGTTGTCCTCACCATAATCCCCTGATCTGGTGTCGCTCCTATAGAAGTCAACTGGTCTCGGATCTCATTCAGTCCTCTGAGGAAGTTCTCAATTGATTGACCCTTCTTCATCTGATACGAACTCATTTGGTTCTCGAGCAGCATTCTTCTCTGCGTAGAAGTATGTTGGTATAGGTTCTTGAGAGCCTCCCACATCTCAACTGCCGTTTCCTTCTCGGCTATATGTGGTACCACATGATCCTTGACCCTGTCAAGGATAATGCACTTGGCCCTCGCCAGCGCCTCTTTTTACTTATTGCTATCATTGGGGTCAACTGGGATAGTTATAACCTTCAAGGTGAAGTTCTTAACACGATTCCTGTCAAGCACTGATAAGATTCCGGCCTTCCAGACTGAGAAGCTCGATGCTCCGTCCAATCTATCCTAGTCTCTTACCCCGTGTAGTACCATGACGCTCCTCTACTTCCCTCCTGGAAGTTCTTTGTTCGACTCCTCCGAGTCTCTACTTCCCGTCTGGAAGCTCTCTTCTGGACTCCCTCTGAGCCCTGATTTCCCTCCTGGAAATCCTTTTGCCGCTTGTCGAGATACCCCCTACTCTGATCATCTTGTGCAACTACACTGCTGATCCGGGTTCCTCGGCTAGAAACCCTCATTAACAACTCCTCTGGCCCTGCTCTGTCAAGTACTGTTCTGACTACAGTACCTCACCAACTCCACTCTACAATATTCATGCAGCCTTCTAGACCCCAGCAACTGCCTCTCTGTGAACTACGTCGACCCCTCTCTGCCCCACACTGGATCTGCATCAGCCCTGGGATGCCCTGCATCAACCCTCTGGCCCACTGCGTCAACAACATGGCCTCTCTGAGGCTCTGCACAGTTCCTGACTTATTCTGCATGGCTCTGGCTGGCTCTGCGTCACACTTCCTTGGCTTCTGCGCTGCTAGAAACAACTTCTGTCACCTCGGGACAACTGTTTTCTGTTGCTATTGCTTCGCTCGGCTAATGTCTTTTAGTCCTCCTGTGATCTGCAATCACCCTCTGATACCATGTTGAAGTTTCTAAGTTTACTTAGTTTAGAAAACCTTCATGCACTTTTTCTGATTTGTTCCTACCTACTTGTTATTTTTTCTTTAACAAGTTATTTACAAAGTAAATACTAAAAAGAAACACCAGTGCATTCTCAACATATTACAGATCAGCAACTAAAAGAAACAAGAACAAACACACCACATGACACCATTATTTTTGGACCAATGTCCCCGGAAAAACCCAATGTCAGAAAACCGGTGCAACTATCTGAGAGTTTTCTTATTAAGCAATATCAAAGTACAATCTGGGTGCCGTAACTGGCCTACCCAACAGAGAATTTCCCTGGCAGCTATACCTCACATTTTGAGAGAAATCTCCTAGCTGAAACCCTGGAAAACCCTTCCCACAGCTCCTCAGCACAAAATTGCTCCTGCAACCCCAGCCTCTGCCCAATCTGGACTGCGTCAACCCCTTTCTAGCCCAACCTGAACTGCATCAGCCCCTCTCTATCTCACGTTGGCCCTGCGTCAGCCTGAGGAGGCCCTGCGTCATCTCTAGGAGTCTCTACGTCAGATGCGCTGGCCCCTCTGGTGCTCTACGCAGTACTTGGCTGCCTCTGCGTGGCCCTGCGTGAGCCCTTGCTGGCTCTGCGTCACTCTCCTTGGCTGTTGCGCTGCTCTTCCGGCACAATCTCTGCCTTCTCTTTTCCTTTGTACTCAATGCCCCTCAGCTGCTCTCCCGATCACTGATTCTATCTCTCTTAGCAAACCCCGCTCTAGAGAATAGAATGACTGATCATCTGGTGTATTCTCCAAGTGACCCTCAAGCCTCCTCTTATACTTTTCCTGTTGACATCTCAAAGGTTGATACTAAGTCCCTAATCAACGGCTAAGATTAGATCTGGCTTGATCCATGTCTTTCAGACCACTCTAACACAGATTCATATTAATACACATTAATATTTTATTTTCCCTAAGTTTAGACTTAGGGACTCCATTAAAAATATTAATTATTTTAATATCTCTTGAACTGTTTAGAATATGCTCAAACCCTTTCTAGGTAATGGAGATCTCATGTGCCCCAACCTCTCCACCAAATTTTATGGCTAGAGCACATCCGATGCTACCCCAAATCAACAGCTCCAACCCCATCAACCTCCTCTTATAATCTCTTGTTGGCTTACCAACGACCATGATTAAATCTTCATCAACGACAAAGATCATCTCTAAGTCGATCCATGTGAGTTTCTAGAGAAATCTCACCTTTCTCAATTAATTCCTGTGAAATAATCATTTCCCTAAGTTAGAAAAATTTAATTAACAAGTAATTAACTTAATTGAGGCATCTCTAGGTATTTTCTCCTGAAACTTTTTGTAGATTCTCGAGCTCGTGTTTCTAAGCCTCTCTAAGGAAAGTTGAGACTAGAACATCTGTCTGATGCTACCCAACCATCAAAAACTAACAATCCCTCTTAGCGAGGAACGTGTTCTAAATGATCTCATAACATCCTCACATACACGTTGTCGATGTCTAACAATTGTGACAACTGCCATTGCCCACCAACTACTACGCAACTCTAATTCATCTGCCACTCTAAGCTGAACCAATCCACATTTGCATTGTTGCTTACACTGCACTGTACAACCTATATTGCTGCAACTCTGCATATGCACTGTAACTGATTTCATGCTGCTGCAACTGAGAACAAATCTCTTGTCCCTGCTACTGAAAAGGATTCTCCACTATACCCATATGCTCTCTGAAATAGATGAACTTAGCTCTCCCTAGAGATTTTGTGACTATATCTGCAACCTGCTCTTCTGTGGGAACATGAAACTGGATGGCTCCATGTTGTACACAATCTTTGATGAAATGGAATCAAATGTTCGTGTTTCGACCTATAGTGAAAAATTGGATTCTCAGAGCTTGATGTAGCTTTGATTATCACAATGTTACGATATTCTGACACATAGGAAATAGTTAAGTATAACTTGGTCTAGTGTAGAGTTAGGTAAAGTGTGTTTCTTTACTATGTACTTTTGTAACTTACAATCCGGCGGTCACGATATGTTATAAACATGAAGTGATCTGACAATTCATTCTTTGCTCAGTGTTACCAACACTTGATCCATGGCTTAACACCTAATTGGTCCATGATCTCTATTTAAAGACCATGGAGGGTCATTTGTAAGGTGACCATTCATGAGAGAAGCTTATGTAAATTTTCTGTTTTTTACATTAATAAATTTCCTGAAGCGGCCGCATTGGCTTAGGCTGTGGACTGTTTCCCTCTTTGATGGTTTTAACCATGTCAAGAATACTGGTGTATTGATCTGTGAACTGTTTGTGAGCGGTGTCCTTTGGTGTTCTATCTGAGGAACTTAACCTATAAATTCCTACGAAAAGTTGATAAACATAAAGCTCGTCTTGTTGCTAAGGGATTTTCACAAGTTGAAGGCATTGACTATACTAAAACCTTCTCCCCTGTTGCCAAAATGAACTCTATCTGCCTTGTTCTTTCCCTTGCTGCCTCTTTCAAATGGGAAGTCCATCATATGGATGTTAAATCTGCCTTCTTGCATGAAGAAATATATATGGAACAACCTCCTGGATTTATGCAAATAGACTCCATCCTTGTATGTTGGCTTAAGAAATCACTTTGTGGTTTCAAGCAAGCCCCTCGAGCTTGGTATGCCAAAATGGATAGCTTTCTTTTAGATACTAGCTTTTCTAGGTGTCATTCTAACAATACTATCTACACCAAGAAAGTGGATAAGTCTCTTATCATTCTTGTTCTTTATGTTGATGATCTTATCCTTACTGGTAGTGATCCCAACCTTACAAACCATGTGAAGTCCAGCCTTAAAAAGCAGTTTGAAATGATAGACTTAGGACACTTGCATTATTTTCTTAGTCTTCCAGTCTTGCAATCCAAGGAAGGTATTTCCCTTTCCCAGTCCAAGTATGCCTGTGATCTTCTATGCCACTTTTACATGGAAGACTGTAAGCCAGCCCCTTCTCCCTTTCAGTCTGTAGCCAAACTTTCAGTCACTTGTACTTCTTGAAGTTGATGCTACCTTATATCGTCAGTTTGTCGGAAAACTTTTGTATCTGACCCATACCTGTCCTGACCTTTCCTTTGTTGTTGGCCATATTGCTCGGTTTATGCAAAACCCACATGAGAGTCATTGGAAAGCAGCTAAAAGAATACTTTGTTATGTTCGAGGTACAGTTCAGTTTGGGATTCATTACAGTGCAGAAGCATCTCCTCTATTGGTTGTTTCACTGATTCCGATTGGGCTAGTGACCCTGATGATTGGAAGTCTACTGCAGGTTATGTCTTCACTCTTGGTTCTGTACCTATTACATCGGCTTGCAAGAAACAAAGTGCCATTTCTCTTTCTTCAGCAGAAGCAGAGTATCGTGGCGACGTAGAAGCTAGTAAGGAAGCCCTGTGGCTTCATCAAATCCTGTTAGAGTTTGGCTTTCAACAGCAGCATCCGACTACACTTTGGTGTGATAATCAAAGTGCCATTCAACTATGCAAAGATCCAGTCCAACATCAGCGCAACAAACACATTGAACTACACATTCACTTCATCAGAAAGCTCATTCATGACCATCTTCTTGAGGTGCAATATTGTTCAACCGATGATCAAGTTGCAGACATCTTTACAAAGGCTCTCACAGAGGCGAAGTTTACTAAACTTCAATTTATGGTTGGAGTTCAAGAAGTTGTCACTGAGGGGGGATAGGCTCTAATGACTCCTTCCTTCTCCTATTGTGTCATATTTGTACATCCTTCAATCCTATCACGATATGTTCTAGACATGATTTGATCCAACAGTTCATTCTCTAGGTATTACAGACACTTGATCTGTGGCTTAACACCCAATTGGTCCATGATCTCTATTTAAAGACCATGGAGGGTCATTTGTAAGGTGACTGTTCATGAGAGAATCTTATGTAAATTTTCTTTCTTTACATTAATAAATTGCCTGAAGTGGCCGCGTTGGCTCAAGCCGTGGACTGTTTCCCTCTTTGAGGGTTTCAACCACGTCAAGAACACTGGTGTATTGATTTGTGATTTGTTTGTGAGCGGTGACCTTTGGTGTTCTATCTGAGGAACTTACCCTGTAAATTCCTACACATAATAGATACTGGTCGTCTCCCACCTCTCACTGAACAGACTCACCAACAACTTCTGAAACCATATGGCTTCACACTTGGTTGTGCTAGCTGCCATATACTCTGCTTCTTCAGAGCTCAGCGCTACTGACCTCTGCTTCCTGCTACACCAGGAAAACATCCCTGACCCAACGTTGAAGCAACATCCTAAGGTGTTTTTCCTATCCACTGAACTATCTACCCAATCCGCATCTATGAACCCACATAATCTGACACCATCACCTCAAGTAAATCTCAATCCATACTCGACTATATCGCACAAGTACCTCAAAATGTGCCTCGTTGTTGTCCAATGCACTCTCTTCAGTCCCACCATAAACTGACTGAGAGTGTTGACTGCAAAGTAGATATATGGCCTAGTATTAACTAGATACATGAGGGAATCGATAAGTTGTCTATACAAGGTGGGATCGATGTCCTCGTCTTTTGATGCATCGATATTCCTCCAATTTGTAATCATAGGAGTAGACATGGGTCTACAATCCTGCATCCTGAATTTCTTTAGAATCTTTGTAGCATATCTCCCTTAACCAAGGAAGATCTCCCCGTCCTTCTGCCACACTTCCAAGCCTAGGAAGTAATGCATCAGACCCAAGTCCTTCATGTCAAACTCTACTGTCAAGTTCCTCTTATTGTCCTCTATGAACCCTAATGACCCTATCAGGAATAAATCATCCACATACAATACTAGGATAAGTGGCTCATCCTCTACCATCAAATAATAAAGGTTGGGATTTGCATCACTCTTGACGAATCCCATCTATTGCAAGTAGCTTTCAATCTGACCATACCATGCCCTAGGAGCTTGTTTGAGCTCGTATAGAGCTTTCTTTAGCCTGCACACATGTGTGCGCCACTAATGTGTCTCAAAGCCCTCTGGTTGTTCTATATATACTTCCTCTTTTATCACCTCGTTCAAGAAGGCCGTCTTGACGTCCATCTAATGAATCTTTCATTCCATCTGTGTTGCTAGATATATAACTAACTGGATAGAAGTATATGTAGCAACTGGAGTGAAGGTCTCCTTATAGTCTGTCCCTTCGTTCTGCCCGTACCCTTTTGCCATGAACCTAGCCTTGTACTTCTCCACGCTGCCATCCACAGCATACTTGATCTTATAGATCCAACGAGAGCCCAAAACTGACCTGCCCTTCGTCCTCAGCACTACCTCCCAAACATCATTCGTCATGATAGTAGTGTACTCCTCTACTTGCCATCTATCCATACTTGATGTTGTTCTTCAACTTGTGCCACCAATGCTTGGTACCTGTCTAGTTGTTTGTGTTCTCTCTTGTTCATCCTTGTAGCTCCAAGGAACTCCTCTGCATCACTCAATGTCTAACGAACTTCCTTGTTGGTTTGACCACTAGTGGTGGGAGGATTGACTAGTGCCTCATCCTGCCTTTGTTGCTCCATCTACTGCGAACTCTCTAGATCCTATGCACCTGAGGATATGCTGGTACTAGTAACAGTACTAGATCCTTGTGACTATCCTTGTGGTGGTCCTAGTTGTTGTCCTTGCTGCTGAACCAATGGAGCTTTTGCTGGCTCACTCTGATCACCTTTTGGCATCGCGCAACACTTCTTGTAGGCTTTGTCCTCCATAAAATTCGCATCCCGTCTCACGATAATCTTCCTATTGCTAGGAATGTAGATTTTGTATGCCTTAGTGGTTTCTCTATACCCAACGAAATATCCTCTCTCTACAGTTTGATCCAACTTGGTACACTTCTCATCTGGAACATCCCAATAAGCTATGCTACCAAAGATCCTAAAGTGACTGACTACTGGCTTCTTCCTTGAGAAGGCTTCTTTTGGTGTTATCTTCCCCAATGCCCTGTGAGGAACCCTGTTCTAAATATTCACAACCATGTTACATGCCTCTGCCCATAAAAATCTAAGCAATTCTTGGTCATATAACATCGCTTTTGCAGTGCAACTATAGACATGTTCTTCCACTCTGCTACCCCATTCTATTGTGGGCTGTTACCCACCACCTATGGGTAGTGTATATGGGAGATTTTTTTTCTCCTAGATGGTCCTCAGCCAGCAGCCCCTTGCAACCCCCAAATAGCTCGATATGTCATTTTCTCTGCCACCTAAGCCAGCCATGTGGTCCCTCGCCCATTTGTTATGAATGTATGTTTGAAGTCGGGCCTCCCAACCCGAAAGGTATGATTTTCCATTGGTATAGTTGAGTAGCTGGGTAACTCATATACCACAATTTGTTCCCTCCTACACTCATATACCTAGGTATGGGCCTCCCTTATAATAGCTGCCCATGCACCATGACATGTAGTCTAGATGATTCCTTTGATCCCCCACTCTATTCCATTATTATATCACTTGCCACCTACTTCTTAAAGGATGTACTATGGACATGCCACCCCTTTAGAGGTTAAAACCACCTAATAGGTTCCTTGGTTAACCCCTTATTGAGCTTGGAGACACTTGTACATGCCAAAGCCCACTATGGAAGGGCATGCCACCATGAAGTGCCCCATTGATCCCATGATTTGTAAGGATTACTACTTGATTATTCTAATGATTTATTGTATTGGAGGGCAAGGGGATACAATGGATCTTATGCAGGATTGCAAGTGGGTCTTCATTTAGGACTTGGTCTCCCTATACGAGGTCCTAGCCCTCTAGAGGGCCACATTGGCACTTGTAGGGTGAGCGTTGAGAGCCATGGGCCTCCACCATAGCTGATATTACTTCATGGATCCCCAACAGCGTTCATTGATTGCTCGTGTTCCACCTTTTGGATGAGGATGATGCACCTGTTCCACCATGCCCAACTGGCTCCATAGTTACACCATACACTTGGCAGATGTTCCAGGATGCCTCCTACTGCAAAGGGCGGGCTTATGTCATTACTCCAACCCTTACAGATGGTCTACAGGCATATTTGATCCATTTGGAGACCCATGAGGATGTTCTTGTGCCCCCACACCCACTTGGGAGCACCACAGGTTCCTGATTGGATAACAAGAGGTCAACCCCTTGTCCACTATGTTAGGAGTCCATTCCTTCATTATGACACCCCTTGGGCTTCATCAAGCCTCCTCAAAGGCCCAACGACATCACTTTGTTGATCATTCGACCCTCTTGAGAGGCTTACCTTTACATTATTGAGTTATTAGGTGGGCTTGTCACAAAGGTATTGTTATTATGCACATTATTTTATTTTAGGCGCTAAACTAGGCCTAATTAGCTATATTGAATTCATTAGGAAGTGTATAAATAGATGAGAGGTGATTCATTTCTCTCATCATCACTTGGATTGGATCATCCTCTAGTGAGATTTTCGCTATTCTTTTTGGAGGACGAAATTGGATGAATGGATGAATTTTGATGTTTGGATCTCTTCATTTTGCCTTGGAGCTTCACTCTTGGCATATAATGATGATTGGATATACTTTTTCATACATGTAAGTACTCTTTTAATTTTTTTGTCATTTTTCTTATGTCACATGCATGTTGCTGGGGATTTCCACTATACTAGGTTGAAATTTGTTGCTTTTCTTATGTGAAACTGTGAAAATTTGTCTTTTTATAGCATTGCATCATGTCATGGACCATGTATGAATAAGTGAATGTTCCTAGAGATATTTTGTTGAAATTTTATCTTGATAAGTCATCATATATTCCATATCGGAGTGTAGACCTTGAAGCAATTGTCCCTTGCCCTAATTGTCGTGTAAAATTGTTCTATAGGCCTCCTTGACTAAGTGAATCCATCTCAAGCATTGGAATATCCTTGACAGCATTTCTCCCAAAGGATTAGGCACTGATCCTCCATAGGTGATCACCTTAAAGCATATTTTTCTCACCTTTCTCTCTTTCTTTTTAGGGCTAGCCTACATAGGTCCCCTAGGGCATCAATTATCCCACAACTAGCCATCCAAACACTTTGATTTTTGGTTCACAGCTGTGTTGGCGTTTACTCTAGAAGCCCTCCAAATTTGAAGCAAATTCGATGGTGGGATCTCGAGATATTGCAAGCCCTAGTTCGAAGACCATTTCTTGCCCTAAGTTTCCTTGGCTAGTGACCTCATTTGGATCATTTCATTCTATTCCAAGAATATTTATCCATTGATCCTCTTCTCTTCCACAATTATGTCAAGCCTCTCCTTGAGTGACCAATTCCTCTTACTTGACCTAATTTTGGGTCGACTTGGTCCTGTGTGGTCCCACAACTTTTCAAAGATAATCTCACAAAGACCATTTGGAAACCAAGTTTTCACAACGGCTTTTAGGACTGGGTCCCTCCTTTACAAAGCTTATTTGCAAAACCTAGCCCTTGAAACTCCCTTGGTCCTTCTTAGAGAGCCTTACACCTCGCTTCCCAAGCAAGCAAACCATACAATTGAGTCTCTCTCATGAATAGGCCTTAGGAATCACTCCTTATCTCTTCATTGATTCATTCTTCTAGTGATTCCCTTTATACCGGGTATCCTCCCATCGATGAAAGTATGTTAAGAGAAGGGAGCTTTAGCTGAGGTGACAATGCGCTATTGCTCCATTGTTGCCCTTGACCTAGTAGTTGCCCTTTTAGGATCCCCTCATAAGACCCCTGCTAGTTTGAGCGCTAATAGGTTGTATGGAGTTGTCCACTCCCTCTTGATGCCTTCCTTCACACAAAAACTTGTGAAGCCACTATCTGTGTATTCACCTCTATTATATGAGAAAAGTACCTTGATCTTTCTCCCTATCGCATTCTCCACCAAAGCCTTAAACTCCTTGAAGTGATCGAAGACCTCATCCTCGATCTTTAGAAAATAGATCCAGGTTTTCCTAGAATGATCATCAATAAAGGTGACAAAGTACTCTTACCCTCCGAGAGATCTAGTGGACATAGGACCACATATGTCTGAGTGTATAAGTTGTAACACACCATCTGATTTGTTGTCACTTCTTGGGAACATTGCCTTAGCATACTTCCCAAGTACGCACCCCTTGCACACATCATCGTGTTCTGTGCCTAATTTTGGAACACCTGTTACTGTCTCCCTAAGCATTCTAAGTGCTCCATGATGTAAATGTCCCATCCTCCTATGCCATAGTTCATTCAAGTCTTTCCCACTATCACTGCTACTACTGACTAGTGCCATTGGAGAGTCCAACTGCAATTTGTATAGTTTGTTGCTTCGTACCCCAATCTGTTTTACTCTCTTCCAATTCTAGTGCTTGATGAACACCTTCTTCCCTACAAAGTGGACATCATATCCCTTATCCTGTAACTAGGATACTGAAATTAGGTTCATACCCAATCCTGGCACATGCAATACATCTGTAACACTAGTGCTTGCTCTTGACTCCCTTTCTATGTCAATGGTACCTCTCCCAACTGGAGTGCATTTCGTCATGTTTCCCATTGTTATTTGAAAGTCCATTTTCTCCTCATTATAGCTAGAGAAATATTCTCCAACTCTTGTCATGTAAGCTAACGCTCCACTGTTTATGTACCAAACTCCTTGTGAAGCTGAGCTAGTTAAGCAAGCAAATTCGTCCTCTAATCTGGATGAAATTTTGTAGCCGCCTGAATATCAAATTTGTCCATGTCCATACTAGAGGATTCTGGAAAATTTACTAGAGACATCCTCAAGTATAATCTGTGTGCTATTTCTCTTCCACCCAACGTTGATTCTACTGCTGCAAAAACAGTTGCTAATCAATTGCACCTAGATCTGCCTTGCGAATTTACTAATCTGCTTCACCGGAACTACTTCTTGGCTTCACCACTACCTGTTGAAACTGCTACTGGGCTCTACGAATTTTCTTGCCTCCTGCACTGGAAAATCGACCCTTCTATCCAACAGTTCAAACTGCTTGGCTGGCTCTGCACAAATCTGGAGATATTGTGTTGTTGCTCCCTTTGAACTACAAATTTCTCCCTCTTCGCCTCTAAGCCACTGATCTGTCAAACTTGCTTTGATACCATGTGAAATTTTCCTTGAAATACAGCAACTGGAAATTATTCTACTAACTGATTAATTGTTAACAAAATTTATTTGCTGCGGCAAACAATGACTAATTCACACTGAAACATTACGAAAATAAAAAAATTTGGAAACTAAGAAATATAGAGCGCACACAATAATTTTGTCACAGTTATTTTTTGACAATTGTCCCCGGAAAAACCCATTGCGAGAAAACCGGTGTAGCAAATGAGGGTTTCATTATTATGCAGCAATAGAAACTCTAAGTACAATTTGGATGCTTAATCTAGCAAATCCAGTCTGAGAGAAATACTAGAAAAAATATATGAGGGAAATTTACCCCTCCACAAGCAATCTGACAATAATATGCTTGTTGAAACTAGCACCCGAAATACCCTTGCGCAAGCCTTTGCGCAGTCCCTTCTGCGCACTGCTCGGATCTGGTCCTGAATCAGTCGTCTAGCTTGTTGCTTCCTCTAGAAGTGTTTCTCCTGCTCTCTGGAAAATATTCCCAGACTCCAAAACCTAAAATTACTTACTTCCTAGATGAAATGAATTGCCCTCTTGAGGCACCTGCGTAGTCCCTACGTAGCCTCCTGGGAAAAAAATTCGGCCTCTTCTCCTGACTCTTCCAAAATTGGAAATCTCCTCCTGAAATCTACTATTGGTCTCCCTCTTGCTCCTGCTTCCTTCTGGCTCGAATTCTTCCAACTGAATGTTGCTCTCTGGAAGAGCGAGTTTCAGTGGAATCATGGTCGTTGGATTTAATCTCTCATTGCCTCACCAACGGCCATGATTAAATCCTCATCAATGGCTAAGATCATCTCTAAGTCGAACCATGTGAGTTTCTAGAGAAATCTCACCTTTTTCAATTAATTCTCATTAATTAATCATTTTCCCTAAGTTAGACTTACGAAAAATTTAATTACTAATTAATTAACTTAATTGAGGCATCTCTAGGTGTTTTCTCCTTAAACTTTTTCTAGGTTCTAGAGCTCGTGTTTTTAAGCCTCTATGACCAAAGTCGGGACTAGAACACTTGTTTGATGCTACCCAACCATCAAAAACTAATAGAGATGGCCACCAAGAGAATGCACGAGCATCAATCCACATATGTCAGAATGAATGAGCTGGAGGATGTCATTAGTCTTCTTCTTGCTAGAGGGTAGTGGTCCCCTTGTCTTCTTTCCATTGGCACATCTCCATCATGTTGAGCTTGAACATCAGGGATCCAAGAGACCAACTTCTTCAATTTTGGAAGAGCTTCATAATGTAGATGTGGCAATCTTCGATGCAATAGCTCGCTTTAATGATTAGTGTCGTGGACCATTGCAAAAAGGGGTCTTCCAGTGACTCTTTAAATTCCTTCCACTCTAGATCCCAATGTGAAGGCATCTTTCATTCGGGATTCCTTCGGCCAAGTGAGAAATTTCCCTTTGATGAAGGCTAGTCTCATTCCTTTGTCTTCAAAAGCAAAAATAGATACTAAGTTTTTCTTTAGTTCTGGAACATACATCACTTCATGAAGAATAGCAAATTCCCCAAAGTTCAAATTAAATTTAACAAATCCAAAGCCCTTTATAGGATATTTAGTATTATCTCCAAGAATTATCTTCAAACTTGTCTCCCTCTCAACTAGATTTGAGAGGACCTCCTTGTATCCAGAGAAGTGTAGAGACGCCCCACTTGTTGAAGAATGTAACTAGGTTCGACCTTCATAATTGTACTTGAAGTCAAAATGTAATATATTTGTCAAAAGAAAAACAAAAAGAATTTTTATTATTATTTATTTGACTTGTTAAAGCATGGGTTTCATGGTTGGGTCAATTGTTATAGGTCAAGCCTCCATTGTAGGCTTTAAGATAATATATTTAGGTCAAAGTCAAAGTTTTTTATTGGTCAAAGACTCCATCAAGTCTCCTTTTGTCAAATTCAAATAGATCATCATGTCGGATTCATTCAAGTGAAATCATGTCAACCTGATCTTAAATAAAGACACCATTGTTCACGAAGTCATGTCGGCCTATTTTCAAGAAGGAACAACTATATATACAAGCCTAGAACCTCGCATTCCATACACAACAGAAGCTCGCATTTCCAGAGATGATTTCGGTGATCACAGTCAGATAATTTCGGTGAATTTCAGAGACAAATGGTTCGATGTCAATCACAAAAGTTCGGATCTCAGAGAGGAAGTCTCGATGCCATTACAGTGTGAAGTTCAGACAAGAATTTCAGAGGAAACATTTCGGTGTCACTTTAGGAGCTCGGATGGGATACAGGCATACTCTCAGTGCTATCACAGTTAGGTAATGTGGATTAAGGTTCAATGCCACCACGGTTTCAGTGCTACTACAAACACAGTCTCGGTGCAATCTCTATCTCGGTCTAACTTCAATGATAAGGGTTAGGTGCCACAATAGTGAGATGGTTTCGGTAAAGAAGGTCTTGGTGCCACCATAGAAACAAAGTCTCAGTCTCAGAACTATTATAGTGTGGCATAGATCTTGGCATGCAAACACAGTGAAAAGAGGATGACTTGATGGAAGTAGTCTTGAGTCTAAGTTGTAAGGGTCTTGGTCATATCATCTTGAATCTACTAAAGGAAGAATTTTGACTGGGTTTTCCCCTAGAGTGGGGTTTTTCCCTAGCAGCGTGCCTACATCTTGTGTTCTCTTCTATTTGTTGCTTGGCATTAATCTTGATGATAAGAAAAGATAATTAAAAGATCTAATACTAATAATGAAAACATCACAAGTTAATGTCATAATAAGAGAAATCATTTAACTGCCACCTCTTTGGATTTCTCAACACCACTATCTATTAGCCAACTATCATATGAATCTGGAGGAGGAGAACTAGAAAGGGCAGAAATGAGAATATACTCAGATTGACTAGCAGTTTCATTACTTTCATACCTAGAATTCCTTGACTTCTTTTGAGGACGATGGCCTTCTTCTTCTCAATTATCTGGAGAATCTCGTCTTCTTCTATCATCACTTCCTCTTCGACCATCTCTTCTTCTATTGAACCTGCTTTTGTTGAAGCCACGATTGTTGTTATTCCTTGACCTTGGAGCATCCTTCCTTGCTCAGCAATCTTGGGCATAGTGGCCAAACTTGTGACAATTATAACAATCAATCTTTGACATGTCCTTGTTTCTTTTTTACTTCCTTCTATTGGAGTCCCAGGGAGTTGGAGCAGACTTTCTTGAATTAGATGGACCTCCTCTTTCCTTCCTTTTCTTTCCTTGAGTGACAAATGTTGATGGTTGTCCTTCTTCCTTCTTTTGAATCCTACCTCTTGAAATCATCATACATTCTTCTTGAGAGCATTTTCCAACATACTCATCAAATGACGGGAAAATATTGTTATTTATTATGGTGGTAAGGAAGGTTTCCCAGATAGGAGGGAGACCTCTAATGGTTACCAACACCAACTCCTTGTCAAGTACAACTTCCCCAACTCTCTGCAATTGATCTCTAAGACGAGAACTCCTCTTCAATGTTGCACAAAGCAGGGACCTTTTTGGAAGCGGGGACACGAAAGCGTCATTTCCCAAAAATTTAGGAACTGAAGAGTCTCGAAAGCATCTACTATATATATATATATATATATTTATATTTTTTTGCATTTATATTAAAAAAAAAATTGTTGGGTCCCTATAATACTAGTGATTACCCCATTACTATTGTAGTTGTATCCCTTATTAATATTGGTGTGCCCCTATTGTTCCCATCTTGTTATTACTGCGCCCCATAGAATCCCTCTATTGTTATTTTTGTGGCTTTATATTATATTGTTAGGTCGGCTGGGTTATATTGTGACTCATTAGACTCCTATATATAAAAAGGAGGTTTTGTCATTTGAATCATCCAAGAATTGCTCATTTATGTAATGTAAAGGAGGTTTCCCCCTCGAAGAGGCTGAATTCTAAGGCGTGGATCTCTCTTTTCTATCTTTTTGTGAGCTGGTTTCATAACATTTGGTATCAGAGCTTTGGATTCTAGGGTTTCACTACTCCAAACAGGTCATCATGGCATTTTCGCTATAACTTTTTTCTGCGACGTTTCAGAAGCTAAAAACAAAACCCATTTGATAAGAAATCACGCTGAATCTCAGGTCTGAATTTCAGAGCTTTTCGCACTATATTTGCGGAGATATGATCTGAGGAAGTTGGTATTTTTGCAGACTCCTGAATTACATTCCAAACAGGTGACCTGGGGAAAATCGTCATAACTTTCTCTCTGAGCATCGGATTGAAATTTTGTAAGAAGGTACAGAAAGAGGACGAACTGTAGTTTCTTGTATATCTTTTTCAAATCCAAAGGTCGAAACAGTGACTCGTGGCACGTCGTACAAGTTCGCTCTACTGAACTAGTCTATAATCAAGTCATCTTGGGAGATTGTGCATAACTCTTCCTTGGAGAATCCAACTTGGATCAGACTGGTGGCATTGGAAAGAGGACACAGAGGGCTACTACAGGTCGTAATTTCAAAACTAGATGATCCGAAATTGCAGAGATACATCAGATTCAATATCAAACTTCTACAAAGTGAAAAAAGGTGTGTAGTTTTTTTAAAATTTTTGCATAAGCTTGGTTTGAAAAATTAGTTTGAATTGGTAATTGATGCCCCGAGGAAAGAAAATGCAAACACCTAGTAAGCAACCTGAAAGTTCTAGCATGACTTATGAAGAATAGGAAGAAATGCAACATGATATATCAAAATTACGAGACCAAGTGCAACAAGTGTCACTTGCACAAAAAGCAACAGAATCTAAGATGGATGGTTTAAGGAAAAGATGTAGAAACTAAGATGGATGGTTTAAAGAAAGGTGTCGAAGCTAAGATGGATTGTTTAAAGAAAGGTGTAGAAGCTAAGATGGATGGCATGGAAGCTAAGATGAATGGCATGGACGCTAAAATTGATGGCATGGATGATAAGATAGAAGAATTGAAGATAAATATAAATAAGTTGCTACAAGAAATGGTCACTAATGGTGAAAGGGTAGTAAAGGAAACTCATGATGAGAACAAAAGAAATGTTAATCATGATTCCATAGACTCTAATGTTGGATCGAAGACCCACCATATTCCAAAAATCGATATGAGGAAGTTTGATGGCAAGGATCCCGCAACATGGATATTACAGATGGAGCAATTTTTCGATCTCAATAATGTGCAAAACACACAAAAGGTACGTATTGCAACTTTATATTTGGAACCAAATCAGTTTGTATGGTATCAATGGCTTTGCTCTCGTAAACAAATTATCACTTGGGCAATTTTTACGGAAGAATTGACAGCACATTATGAGGATACAAAAAGCAACACTTTTTTTAGCCAATTGATAAGTCTCAAACAAAAGGGTTCAATAATGGAGCACATTGAGGAGTTCCAAAAATTGAACATAAGGGTAAAAAATATTCCAGAGGAGCATAGGATTGATGTGTTCATAGGGACTTTAAAGGATAATATCCAACATGATGTTCGCCTTTGGGAACCTGATTCATTACAGAAGGCATTCAGGTTAGCAAGAAAAATGGAAAGCAAAATTATGGCAACCAGGAAGCATACCACTCACAACTATAAAGATAGAAGTGTTGTTGCCCCTAGTCTTCCACAACCTATAAGGTTGATACCACAACAATTGGAAGAAAAAAGAGCAAAAGGGCTTTGTTACAGTTATGATAGCAAATACACTAAAGGTCATAAGTGTGCTGAGAAGAAATTATTCTACATAGATTGTGAAGAGGAAGAAGAAAAGGAGCAAGAAAGGTCAAAAGAAGAGGATATACTCCAGGAACAAAGCCTAGATAAAGAAGAAATGAATCTGACCATATCTTGTAATGCATTGGCAGGAATTACCACTCCTCAAACCATCAAGATAGAAGGACAAATCAAGAAGAAAAAGGTAATAGTGTTGATTGATTCAAGAAGTACCCACAATTTTATTCATTGTAAGGTAGCAAAAGAATTGAATTGCTTCTTATATCCAGCACCAGAGTGTCAAGTGATGGTTGCAAATGGAGGAACAATAAATTGCTCTGGAAAGTGCCATAATATCAAGCTATCCATGGGAGAATATGTATTGACTAACCCAATGCTTTCCATTCCAATGGGAGGTGCTGATGTTGTACTAGGAGTCCAATGGCTACAATCCTTGGGTATAATAGCTTTTAATTTTCAAGAACTTTTCATGAAATTTTCTGTGGAAGGAAAGGAAGTTGAATTAAGGGGTATTGCAGGGAAACCGAGAAAGATAATCAGCTCTAACGGTATGACAAAGCTTCTAAAAAAGGAACAAAGAGGTGTAATTGCACAATTATGTTCGCTAGATGTTTCCACATTGGAATCATCTATTTCTCCAGATCTCCAAAAAGTCTTGGACAATCATTCCAAGGTATTTGAGACTCCCAAAGGTCTCCCACCTATTCGTGATCATGATCATGCTATTCATCTGATTCCAGGAAGTGTTCCTCCAAACATCAGGCCGTACAGATATCCCTATGCCCAAAAGAGTGAAATTGAACGTATGGTTGTAGAAATGCTAGAGGCTGGTATAATTCAACCGAGTCAAAGTTCTTTCTCTGCTCCAGTAGTATTGGTGCACAAGAAGGATGGATCATGGCGCATGTGTCTGGACTCCGGATTATAGAGAGCTCAACAAGCTCACTATTAAAGATAAGTTTCCCATTCCAGTCATTGATGAATTACTGGATGAATTGCATGGATCAATTTACTTCTCCAAGTTGGATCTTCGTTCAGGATATCATCAAATCAGAATGAAGACTGAAGACATTCCAAAAACAGCATTTAGAACTCATGAGGGTCATTATGAATTTTTGGTCATGCCTTTTGGCCTTACCAATGCACCTTCAACATTTCAAGGTTTGATGAATTCCATTTTCAAACCATTCCTTAGAAAATGTGTTAGTATTTTTTGATGATATACTAATCTATAACAAGTCTTCGAAGGATCATGTTGAACATGTTGACAGGGTGCTACAATTATTGGAGGAGAAACAATTATATGCAAAAAGATCCAAATGTTTCTTTGGAGTACAAGAGGTGGAATATCTGGGTCATATTGTATCTCATGAAGGAGTTAAGGTAGACCCTAGCAAAATTAAAGCCATTAAGGAATGGAAAATCCCCACATCCATAAAGCATCTGCGAGGATTTCTCGGGTTGACAGGGTATTATCGCAAGTTTGTTAAGAATTATGGGAGAATGGCAGCACCTCTAACAACATTATTGAAGAAAGATGCATTTTCATGGACTCCAAAAGCAACAAAGGCCTTTGAGCATCTTAAAGAGGCAATGTGCCAAGCACCGGTCTTAGCTACACCAGACTTCACAAAAACCTTTATTGTGGAATGTGATGCTTCAAGAAACCGAATAGGTGTTGTTTTAATGCAAGATGAAAGACCCATTGCTTTCGAAAGTCGTCAAATCAAGGGAAAGTTTTTATGCAAAGCTATTTATGAGAAGGAAATGTTGGCAATATTGTTGGCAATACTCCATGCACTTAAGAAATGGCAACCCTACCTAATGGGAAAACACTTCAAGGTAAAAACGGATCATGATAGCCTTAAATACATTTTAGAACAAAGATTATCCTCTGAAGAGCAACAAAAGTGGGTCACAAAGATGTTGGGTTATGACTTTGAAATCATCTACAAAAAAGGGAAGCAAAATGTGGTGGCAGATGCACTCTCAAGAAAGGATGAGGATGTGGAAGCATTGTTGTGCGCCATTTCTATTATCCAACCAGATTGGATAAACGAAGCAAGGGAGGAATGGAAGAATGACGAAGAAGTTTGGGCACTTATTCGAAAGTTACAACAAGACTCCAGTACGTCTGATACATTTAGCTGGCAAAATGATTCGTATGGTACAAAGATCGCTTATACCTCTGTAAGAATTCCCAGCTAAAACAAAAGATTCTTATGGAATTGCACACTTCTCCCTTAGGAGGGCACTCAGGATTTTTAAAAACTTACCACAGGGTTAAGAAGGAATTTTTTGGGAGGGCCTTAAATCAGATATTCAAAAGTTTGTGGCGGAATGTTTGGTTTGCCAACAAAATAAAGTTGAAACAATTAAGACACCGGGTCTATTACAACCTTTATCCATTCCAAGCCAATGTTGGGAGGAGGTTTCAATGGATTTTATCACAGGTTTACCCCAGTCTGAGGGAAAGAGTGTCATCATGGTGGTAGTTGACAGACTTACCAAGTATGCACACTTTTGTGCATTATCACATCCATTTAAAGCCAGTACAGTTTCTACTGCATTTATGGAAACAATTCAAAAGCTACATGGAAACCCAAATATTATTGTAAGTGACAGAGATCCCATTTTCACTGGAAATTTTTTGGACAGAATTATTTTCTTGTCTTGGTACTCAGTTAGCTCATAGCTCATCTTATCATCCTCAATCTGATGGGCAAACTGATATAGTAAACAAATGTTTGGAAGGATATCTTCGTTGCTTTGTATCTGATAAACAAACACAATGGGTCAAATGGTTGCCTCTGGCTGAATGGTGGTATAACACTTCCTTCCATACAGCAACAAAAATGACCCCATTTATGGCACTTTATGGATATCAGCCACCATCCATCACATCATATTTAAGAGAAAATTCTAAGGTTCAAGTGGAACATCACATCGAACATCAACAACATGTCCTCCAACTCTTAAAGGATAACCTCGTGTTGGCACAAAATAGAATGAAACAACAGGCAGATCAACATCGCAGCGAAAGAAGTTTTGATGTAGGTGATTGGGTATTCCTACGGCTACAACCATATAAGCAAATGTCCCTCAAGCAAGCTAAGAAGGATAATAAATTATCACCAAAGTATTATGGTCCGTACAAGGTGTTGCAAAAGATTGGTACTATGGCATACAAATTGGAGCTTCCTGCAACTTCTCGATTGCACCCAGTTTTCCATGTTTCATGTTTAAAGAAGGTTATAGGCGACAAGCTCCCAGTTCAAACAATATTGCCAGAACTTGACGAGGAAGGAAAAATTATATTGGAACCAGAAGCAGTCACAGAAACAAGAACTCGACAGTTACGAAATCGATCAATTTCGGAGTATCTTATCAAGTGGAAGAACTTATCTGCTGAAGATTCCACATGGGAGGATGAGAATTTTATACAGAAGCATCCAGAACTACTGAAGCGTTGAGGACAACACTTTTTTGAAGGAGAGGGGCATGTTGGGTCCCTATAATACTAGTGATTACCCCATTACTATTGTAGTTGTATCCCTTATTAATATTGTTGTGCCCCTATTGTCCCCATATTGTTATTACTGTGCCCCATAGAATCCCTCTATTGTTATTTTTGTGGCTTTATATTATTATTGTTAGGTCGGCTAGGTTATATTGTGACTCCTTAGACTCCTATATATAGAAAGGAGGTTTTGTCATTTGAATCATCCAAGAATTGCTCATTTATGTAATGTAAAGGAGGTTGCCCCCCTCGAAGAGGCTGAATTCTAAGGCGTGGATCTCTCTTTTCTATCTTTTTGTGAGCTGGTTTCATAACAAAATCCAAAATACCAAATTAGTTGTAGAAGATATGGAAGCATGCATATTTGTACATAAATCAAGAGAGATATAGAATCCATTGTACATTAACGATTAAGTATTTGAGCATCAACCATCTAGAATCTAGATTCTTCTCCTCTTGTCTAGCCTTTGCCTATACCTCGATTGTCTAGGGATATTGGTCAACATTGCCCAATTTTGATCAAACTACCTAATCCAAGCCTTAAAATATGGTAGAAGAAACTTAACATGCTTGATCGATGATTTTGACTCGATTGAAACATAATTTTTTGCTAATGGCATGACAAAATAGTTCAACAATTAACACCACCAACACTAGGGTACATATAGGGCTTGGTGCTCTTGATTAAATGCTAATCACATACCCTCATACATGATATAATCTAATGAAATGCCACAATCCCATTGATCCTGAATTCCTAAAAATTGTTAAGTCTACTGAATTTTGAATAGGATATGAAATTATATTTTCTCCATATGAAGTTTGATGAGGTTGGAACCACTCTCAAACATCCTGAGTCATTTCATAGTAATGTTAAGTAAAAGGATGAAAATGAAAAATAAAGGAGAATGTCACTTTTACTTTAAGAATTTAACATTACCATGAGAGAGCATCTAAAGAGCATCAACGGAGCACCTTGGGAGTGTCCGAGAAGTCATGGAATCAATGGGGCACTTCATGGTGGCATGCCCTTCAATAGTGGGCTTTGGCATGTACAAGTGTCTCCAAGCTCAATAGAAGGTTAATCAAGGAACCTATTAGGTGATTTCAACCTTCAAAGGGAGTGACATATCCATGGTACATCCCTCAAGTGGTAGGTGGCAAAGGATATAATAATGGAATAGAGTGGGGATTACAGGAATCATCTAGAACACATGTCATGGTGCCAAGGTAGCTATAATAAGGGAAACCCACACCTCAGTATATGAGTTTAGGAGGGAGCAAACCGTGGTACATGAGTTACCTCGACCTTTGTTTTTCCACCTTTCTTCCTATGTCTTTGGCCTTTGATTTTTCTTCATAACTGCTCGGGGCTCCAGGGGATGAGAGCATGATGTGTAATATATAGCAGTGGATACCCCCTTAAGGTGGGGCAGTTCATCGCCCACCGGGGGTTGGGACAAACATCGGTTCCTTAATGATGGAGGGGGCTCATCTAGGGCCCATAGGAACTAGGGTTATGGCCATGGATAAGGAGTAGAGCTCATGTTTGGCTTTTTGCCATGTGCTAAATTTGTATGTCTCGATGATCTTTTGCATTTTGTGGTACATTTCCTGTTGAGAGTGGCCAAATTATGCCTAATGAAGTCCAAAGGGTGCCATGATGTAAAAATGGACTCCCAACATAGTTGACAAGTGGTTGGAACCTTGTTTTCCAAGCAGAAACTTGTGGTGCTCCCAAGTGGGTGTGGGGGCACAAGGTCATCCTCATGGGTCTCCAAATGGATCGAGAGTGCCCATAGAAAATTTGTAAGGGTTGGAGTGATGACATAAGCCCTGCCTCTACAGCGAGGAGCAATCCTCTGGACCCTGGAACATCTACCAAGTGTGTGGTGCATCTATGGAGTCGGTTGGGCATGGTGAACCAGGTGCATCATCCTTGTCGAAAAGGTGGATTAGGAGTAATCAACGAATGTTGTTGGGGATCCATGAAGTAATCTCGGCTATGGTGTGTTGAAGAATGTAACTAGGTTCAGTCTTCATAAATGTATTTGATTCATTATGAAGTTTACTTGCTAAAGAATGAAAAAGAAATTTTTTATTATTATTACAATGACTTATTAAAGCATGGGTTTCATGCTTAGGTCATCTTTTATTTGTCAAAGTCACCATTGCGGACTCCTAGGATTTATAATGGGTCATTAGAGTCGTTGTACACTTTATGAGACCCTTCTTAGGCTTTTGAATCATGTAAAAAGATTTATTACCGAGTCAAATTAGGTATTTGACACCTCCACACCAAGTCAGCCTCAAGTGTTGGAAACACAGAGAGGGGGTGAATCAGTATTCCTTATCAATTAGCACTTTTAAATCTTTTCAGAGCATTAGTTAATCTTCAATTCTTATTAATGTTTATGCAGTAATAACAGTAAACAAAATAACACAGTAGACAATAATTTTAGGTGGAAACCCCCCTCCGAGTCAAAAACAGCCGAACGCTTTTCCAATAAATTCTTTAATCTTCAACCCCAACTAAAATGAAAGCAGCGACTTCCTAAAATTCTAGAAAAGCATTCTTCTCCAGCTCCCATTGGAAGGACGCCCCAACGCCCTGGTTTCTTCAATAGTCAACTCAATGGATGCCCCAACATCCTAGACCAACCTACCACCCTAAAGTGTTCACAGGCTCCAACCTGTAGGCGACTTAATGCACCAGCGTAGCACCTCCTTGCCACCCTATAATGGCTGAAATGCGACAAGAGTGTGGATTCTCGTAAAAGGGACAACAATCTACGATACAATATGATTTACAATGATTTTGATCGAACTCCCATTCACACTATGACCTGCAACCCAACCATGACATCATCCCAACAGAGACTCCTTTACCTCCGAATAATGCCTTTTTGACTCTGGCAGATTGACTCTTTTACAATAATGACTCTTCCAATGATGACACTTTTACAAATGACTCTTGGCCTTGACATTCTTCACAATATACGGATGGTTGTCATGTCTTCAAAGGATGTCCCGCTGCAATGCTTCCTTTGATTTGATACTTTTGCGCTTGAAGTTGTACTTGAATCTTCTTCTACTTGCATGCAAAATTTGCCTGGCGAAACCAATCCCAAAACAAAACAAAATACCATTCAACTTACCTCTGCCTGCAAAACACATGTAAGTGCATAATAATGAATAAATACAAATTAAAATTACAATGCGTACCTGAAGTGTGCTTGTCACTTTTGTTGTTGATTTGTTGCAGCAATAGACAAAGACTCCCACTCATGATATAGGCTTGGACTCTATTCAAGACTATATCCAAAATTGACCTAAAGATATATACAATAAAAACTGATGACAAACCCTAGACTTGTGATGGACCAAGTTCTAAGTACAACAACAGAGACCATTCTATCAACTATGAAAAGACAAGTAACATGAACTTACAACAACATATAGATTTAGCAGACTTGGTGTAGCATTAAGAATATGTAGCATCAAATGTGTAGTATCAAGAATAGGACATCCGAAATGTGGTATCAAAACTAACTGTGACATATAGAGACATAGAGATATAACTAAGACCCTGTATATACTTGCGTTGTCCCGCGAAAACATATGTCAGAGATGATACTCATATTTCAAATGTAAACACTAATCATACATACCTTGTTGTAGGAGACTTACCCTTGACTGTTGATGTGTGGTCCTTACTACAGTGATCCTTGAATGCATTCTTTTTATTGCCTTCTAGAAGCACGATATTGAATCTGTCGTATCTATGTAATTTCGGATCTCCAAGGTCTGGAATTTCGTCCTGTGCTAGCCCTCTGAGTCCTCTTTCCAATGCTACAACTCTGAGCAAGATTGGATTCTTCAAGAAAGAGTTATGCCCAATATCCCACGATGACCTGATTATAGACTAGTTCAATAGAGCGAACTTGTACGAAATGCCACGTGTCACTGTTGTGACCTTAGGTCCTGAAAACACTACTCAACAAACTACAGTGCGTCCTCTTTCTGTTACTATTTACGAAATTTGAATCCAATGCTTAGAGGGAAAGTTATGACTATTTTCCCAACGTCACCTATTTGACATGGAATTAGGGAGCCTGCAAAAACACTAACTTCCTCATATCATATCTCCGAAAATATAGCGGACCAAGATCTGAAATTCAGTCACGAGGTTCATCAAGATTTCGGCTCAAATGGGTTTTAATTTCAGCTTCTAAAGCTTCGCAGGAAAAAAATTATAGCGAAAATGCCATAATGACCTTTTTGAAGCAACGAAATCCCTACTAGAGGAGGATACGAGGGTCATTATTTATATGAATGTCTTGAGTTGAGAGGGTCCTCAACAAGTGAACGTTGGAGGGATTTTAGGGGCAAAAAATA
This sequence comes from Pinus tabuliformis, assembly GCA_031772625.1. NCBI lineage: Eukaryota > Viridiplantae > Streptophyta > Pinopsida > Pinales > Pinaceae > Pinus > Pinus tabuliformis. The sequence continues at coordinate 1,403,941,822 of CM062820.1, read as the reverse complement.
TTTATTAATTATTGACTATTCAATGATCACAACCAATTATGAGTGCCATGCCACAACCCCATAGGGTTTTAGCCCACTAACTAGGGTTACTAACTTCAAACATGAATATCTCTCAAACTGTGAAGAATTACTTAGCGTGCCATATATCAACGGAAACATCTCGACGAGTAGAATCCATATAGAATATCCTTGACTCAAAATAGAGTAAGTTGTCAAGTCAAAATTCCCTTGCAAGATCAGGGTAGCCCCTGGTGCTACTTGGGTTGACATCAATGACAACCACTAATCAACAATCTCCCCCTTTCGCATTGATGGCAACACAAGTACTCCCTCTACGATCATGACAACTCTTCCTACTGCCTTCTCTCCCCTTTGTCATCAATGGCAAAGGGTAACTCCCCTTGACAAAGAGCCATCCTGCGGACCTGTACACACCTCCACTCCCCCTTTCTACTCGAGTAGATAAGAGAAAGAGTCCAGTGAAAACTTGGGAGAATCCCAAGCTTTTGGTGAAGATACTCAAACGCTTCACAAGGTAATGGTTTGGTAAAGATGTCAGCAATTTGTTCCTTTGTGCTAACATATTCAAGCTTGATATTCCTTTCGGTGACCTTCTCTCTAACGAAATGATATTTAATCGGAATGTGCTTCGTTTTGGAATGCATCACAGGATTCTTGGAGATACTAATGGCGCTGGTGTTATTGCAAAAGATGTGAATAGGCTCATCAAACTTGACTTGAAGATCTTGCAAAGTTTGCTTCATCCAGAGAACTTGTGTATAACAAGTTGTTGTCGCGATAAATTTTGCTGCTTCTATGGATAACGAGATTGAAGACTGCTTTTTACTTAACCATGAAACAAGACAACCACCTAGATAGAATGTTGCTCCACTGGTACTCTTATGATCATCAACAGTTCCTGCCCAATCTGCATCTGTATAAGCTTGGATGACCAGAGCATTTCCTTTGGGATACCATAGACCATATTCTGTTGTGCCCTTAAGATACCGAAAAATTCTTTTGACGACAATAATATGAGATTATTTTGGTGCTACTTGGAATCTTGCTACTTATCCAACTACCTACATCACATCAGGTCGGGAGGCCGTCACATATAAGAGACTACCGATCATGGATCTATACAACCTTTGGCCCACATCCTTTGACGAATTTTCTAAGCTTAACTTGCAACATGTTACCATGGGGGTAAGGACTGGCTTGCAATCTTCCATCTGGAATTTCTTGAGCATTTCTTTGATGTACTTGGTTGGATATATGACTATTCATTTATCCTGCTGAGAAATCTAAAGCCCTAAAAAGTATGTCAGCTCGCCAAGCATAGACATTTCAAACTCACTTTGCATTTTTGTGGCAAAGTCTTTACTTAATCTATCATCATCACTTCCAAAGATTATATCATCCACATATACCTCAATAATCATTAGGTTATCTTGATCCACTTTCACATAGAGATTGTTGTCAGCGCTTCCTTTCTTGAATCCCTGTTGATGTAGATATTCGTCAAGACGAGCATACCAAGCCCTAGGAGCTTGCTTGAGACCATATAGAGCCTTCTTTAATCTGCAGACGTAGTCTTCTTTGTCAGAGAGTAGAAAACCTTCGAGTTGTTCAATGTAAACTTCTTCCTCCAATTCACCATTTAGAAAAGCTAACTTAACATCCATTTGGTAGACCTTGATTTTTCTCGAGCAAGCATAAGTGAGAAACATCCTGATAGCTTCCATTCTGGCAACGGGAGCAAATGTTTCTTCAAAATCAATTCCTTCAACATGTGCATATCCTTTGCAAACTAATCTTGCCTTGTTCCTCGTAACCTATAATCCTTCAACTGTTTTGCTCCCCCTGAACTGGTAATGAAACTGCCATCTTGTTCAAACTGCCTTCCTATCAATCATAGATTTGTGCCATATATTGTTGCATAGACTCCTCCTCTACAAATATAGAGTCAACAAGCCAGATTGTTCAAAATAGTGAGTCACCTAACAGGCCATCTTGACTTGAGTCATTATCTGAAGCAACTGCTAATTCCTCATGACCTTTTTCTTTTACAAATCCTGAAAGCATAACTGTTGAAACCTTGTTATCTGCTTTGTCTTCCTGTACCTGTTTCCTTTTCCAGACCTTCTTATTCCTGCAATCTCGAGCCATGTGCCCATAGTTATGACACTTGAAGCATTCAATGTTGTCCATAGGTGATTCCATCTGATATCTGCAACCGCGAGCGCTATGGCCATAGTTATGGCATTTGAAACATTCAATGTTTGGCCCATCTAGCACATATTCTCTTCTGACAAAATCATCGTGGAACTTGTCTCGTGATCCTGCAAACTTGCTTCTAGGGTTTTTATAGAAAATGATTGTACCTGTCAAAAACTTCACAATCCCTAGCCATATATCCATAGTTAGCACATAAAAAGCAATAACCATTAAACAAACGAACATACTTGGAAGATTTTTCATTCTTCTTTGGAGGCAGTGTTGTATTTTGTTGTGGTCCTTTGTTCTTGATTGCTTTGGTCCTATTCTTTGTAGTTGCAACACTCTTCTTTGGCTTTTCACTTTGATCAACTTCCTTCTTAGAATCATCCTGCGAAGATGTGGAGTTTGTACCTTCATCAACTGGAGCTTTACCATCTTTAATTGCCTTCATTTTTGCTTATTCATCTGTCTTATCTTGTAAGTGTTCTTTTTGCGATCCCTTGAGTTTGTTGATCTCATCACAGGTTGCATCAAGTTCTTCTTGCTTTTGACCAAGATCTTCTTGAAACCATCTTTTCAAGATCTTCCTTCTTTTTTCTACCTCCTCAACCTGTAGCTTGAGAAGAGTGGTCTTCTCTACTTCTTTGTTGAGAACCCGTATCTGTTCCTTCTGCTTCTTATTTTCAATCTTGAGGCTGCTTATTTCTACTAAAGATGTTTCTAATTCCTTTTGCTTTTGGTCAACAACAGATATGTATCTTTGATCGGAATCCTTCCTTTCAATTTCTACTTCCTGCATCTGTTGTGTGATCCTGCTAATCTCTACAAACATTGTGTTGAGTTCTTGTTGCTTCTCTTGGACTTCTCTCTTGAGGTCTTGTGTCGTTGTATTCTTGATTTCTTCCAATTGAGTTCTAAGACTACTAATCATCTTCTCAGACTCTTCATTTTCTTTGATGAGTTCTTTTGTTGTCTTCAATTCTACCTCCAAAAGTCTTGTTTCCTTTTGACTTTTGAGTTCCTTTATCACCTTGATTTTGAAACTCTGTTTTACTTATTTCTCCCATTTCTTCATCATAATCAGAAGGATCCGAATTTTCAATAACATCTTCACCTGATTTCTTTGTTAAATAGAGATTATGAAGCTTTTCCCAAAGAGCTTTAGCTGTTGAACATTGACCAACTTTTGTTTTCAAAGAATTTGGCAAAACATTCAAAATTACATTCATGGCCTTTGAATGGTACCTGTTGACCACTACGTGTCAACTTCCCAGCAGTACACCCCCTTTTCTTCGCAAAAAGGGATAGCGCTTGATCGACATGTCCGTGCCATTTGACAATCATCGTCGACTTGATCAATTTATGTTGTAAACCCAGTCTGCATATTGAATTGTAAATAATCTTACCAGAGTTGAGTCATGTATGTAAATTGCCTAGGTGGACCTAATTTTCTAGTGATAATCTACATTCCAGAAGGATTTTTGTCTCACCGATCTATGATCGGCAGAGTTTTCCTTCAGCCTAACCCCAAAGCCGGAATGGATTTTGTCATTAGAATCTTAGGAGAATCCTAGTGTGTTAATCTGCTAGATTATTGTTGTGTCGCAGAACTGGGTGGTTTATGAGGGTCTATGTCAAATGGGTTCTCCCCCTTGAGATGTAAAGTTGTAAAAGTCATGTTGTAAAGTGTCTTGAGGGTTAGAAAATGTTTTAATCCCCTCATAAGTCCTAAGTCCTAGGTCCTAAGTGATTTTTCCAAAGGCTAAGTTCGAGGATCCATTTAAAAATAAATTCAAAATTCAAAAATTCAAAAAATTTAAATAATAAAATAATAAAATAAAGTAAAAACCTAAAAATAATAAAATAATAATATTTTTGAGTAAATAAATGCAGAATTTCAATTTTTAATGCATTAAAAAATTCAACGGATGAGATTAAGAGATGTCTTGATCCTCATCGACAGTCGAGATCATTTTGACATGGATCACTCGAACTAGCTGTTGGGAATTTTTGCTTTAAATAGGGTGCTAGGGGTCATTTGAGATCAGATTTGATCTGAGAGTCTGGTGCTAAAGAAAGCTCTCTTGTAGTCATTTTTTGTGCAATAAAGAAGACTTTGGGGTTAAAAAATCTTGCTGGTGTTACTCTTCTGAAAATGCTGTAAGATTGTTCTATTTTTTTCTGCATAATTTTATTTTCAGCCATTGATGATAGCTTAATGAAGATTGATCTAGGCACAGGTATCTTGTCTGATCTTTGGGGTTTAAATGATAGTTTAGATTCTGAAATATAGTGGCAAGTATCTCCATTTGATCGGGGTTTCACTATTGTTTTCTCCTTCCATGTTAATGGTTGATTTTAAGTTGTGCAGGAAATCCTTTTTTCAGATTATCGCGCGTTAGGGGAAGTTCTCGGCTGAACCAGCCAACTCTCGGGTTGTGTTTTCTGAAAGAGCCCAGCCAGTTCTTGATCCCGAGCTTATCATTCAAAATATTTTTATGAATGCATGCAGGGTTTTCTGAAGCGTTTTACATTAAAATTAAATTCTGATAATATTACTGTGATTATTGATAAATCTGGCTGCTTAAGAGCTTTTAGTTTGTAAATACTGTAAATTTTTTGCTGGGTTTAGGGTTTTCAGTTTTGTTTTATGCACATATCATTTTTGGGTGATTTTTCATTCCAGGTTGCAGGGTTTCTAAAGATTTCCGAGGTTCTGTCTAAGTTATTTTGTCGTCCAAGGGTTTCAAATATCAATTGTTTTCAGATCTGCAGGGTTTCGATTATATTGCAGGAAATATTTCTTGAAAATTTTTGTGACCTGGGCAAAGCCCTTGCCGCTTGGCTAGCTGCCTATCCGCTGCTCTTTCTTTTATGCTGCCATCATCTTCCCCGAACCCTCATTGCTGTTACCTGTCCACCATATGATATTATCCCGCATCTCTCCCAGCATATCAGTTACAAACGTGGCCCCTTGCTGCCGTCAATCCCTGCAAATCCCCTGCGTGTTCACTTGTTCAATTCCGTCCTCTTTCAATCCACGCAGCCCCTGTCCTGGGTACCCACGCAGCTCTTTAAAAATCCACCTGCGTCTTCTATTTCCGTCGCCTCTCCAATCTGTTGCACGCTGCTCCAGTTGCTGAAGAACTCTACACACAACTGCAGATCGTTTTTTAAACGCACGTCACCTGTATACAAAGCAGTCTTAAAAAATATATATATATATTTTTTAGGCACGGGCCAAGTAATTATCACAGCGTGGGCGTCAGGTAAATTTCTTAGTTTTCAATACGATTCTGGGTTCAAGACCTGCGCCATTAAGAATTACTGGAAACTGCAAAACCCACATTCAAACACCAAACGCTGCTTCGCTGCCGCCGTCAATTCTCACGCAGACCTGCATATTAAAAACAAAAATAAAAACTGTTGTCCCTTCAGCTATCCGCAGCACCATACCTCTGCTCTGCTCTGCGTTCTCTTTCCCATCGAGCTCCCCTTCATCCGTTTACCAAACCTGCGTTTTCCTCCACGCAAAACCTGCAGCTTCTTCGGTCCTGCAAACAGCAAACGAAACGTCCGTGGTTTCCCTTTTTTTTATGCGTAAGGATTATCAAACTTTTTTTTCCCGAGGTATTTTTGTTATATGCCTATGTTAGTTTTAGTTTTAACATTTGATATAAATTTTATTTAGTTTTGTTTTATTTTGTTTGAAACTTTTAAATTTTTATATAAAAAAAAATAAATCGTAAAAAGCTTTAACTTTTAACTTTTTGGTTTCATTTTTTAGATTTGGTAAAAAAAAAAAGGTCCCAAAAAATTATAAAAGTGTGAATCATTAGTTTTGTATAGTTAAGTTTACATTTAGTTTTGTTTTTTTTTTTTGTATGAATCAAAAAATCATAAAAAAAAAAGAAAATATAAAAATAATAAAAGTATAAAAAAGGTTCTAGATTTTAATTTTATAGTTTAGTTTAAGTTTTATTTTTATTAATCAATAAAAAATAAAAAAGTTAAAAAGCTCCATTTTGTTTTTAATAGATTTTAGTTTTAAATTTAGATTTAAGTTTAGTTTTAGATTTTAGTTTTACTTTTATTTTTGAATCTTTATAAAAAAAAATATCAAAATCGATTTTTTGTTAGATGGTAAGTTTTGTTTCATTTTAAATTTAAAATTTTAAAATCATAAAAAATATAAAATATAAAAAGATATAAAAAGTTCCTTTTTCCTAGAGTTTGGATTTTTTGATTTAGTCTTTAGTTTTCTTTGAAAAAATCATAAAATCATTTTTGGAAATATTTTGCCAGATACAGTCTTGGCTCGGGGATTTATCACGTTTTATTTTTTTCTGCTGAGGCTAAAATTTTGATGTGGAATTAATGTTTATCATCTTTTATGCTTGAATGATCCTGAATGTAATATCTGGTTAGCACTTGATGTGGTTGTTTAAAGCATTTATCTTTCGAAATTTTAATTGCTGAAATATCGTTATTGAGTTTTAATCGCTGGATCACTATAAAAGCATTGTGCGTTTATCGAATGTCTTGCATTTGCTTGAGTTATCTAATGGTAAATGATTTTTGATGGGTTCATCTTTCCACAACATCTGATAATTAATCGTTTAAACATTAAACTCCACAAGGCACTGGTCTGTTAACTCAATAAAATCTATTTAGTGCTTACTCCTTCGTGTCTCCCAACCCAACTGGTTCACAGTTGGTTTTCATCATCTCATAGGGTCTACCCCCCTTAGCCGCGGGAGACAGGCTTAAACGGAGAGATCGGGGATCAGGGTGACAGCCCCCGGTCTGAGCGTTGTCGTGACAATCTGTGCGACTACAGTACCTTTTATCTTCGTCAATAGAAGTGTCTCCAGAAACAATTGATTCCCATACTTCATGTGCCTGCAAATGTACTTCCATCTTGGATTCCCAGATCCAATAATTATCTGCATCAAAATCAGGGGTTGGTACACAATACTCACTTTCTTCAGATTTTGTTATACCTGTACCTTCCTTTGAAATCCTTGTAACCTGCTTCTTTGACTTTCCTATCTCTATGCTCTAAAAATTAACTTCCAACAGTTAAGTTGTTACTAAAGGAACCAAGCTCTAATACCAATTGTTGGAAATACTGAGAGGGGGGTGAATCAATGTTCCTTAGCAATTAACACTTTTAAATCTTTTCAGGCATTAGTTAATCTTCAATTATTATTAATGTTTATGTAGTAATAACAATAAATAAAAGAACACAGTAGACATGAGAATTTTAGGTGGAAAACCCCCTCCGGGTCAAAAACCACCAAACATTTTTCTAATAAATTCTTTAATCTTCAGCCCCAACTAAAATGAAAGCAATAACTTCCTAAAATTCGAGAAAAGCATTCTTCTCCAGCGCCCACTGGAAGGACACCCCAATGCCCTGGTTTCTTCAGTAGTCAACTAAATGGATGCCCCAACATCCTATACCAACCTACCACCCTGAAGTGTTCACAAGCTCCAACTTGCAGGCGACTTCATGCACCAGCCTAGCACCTCCCTGCCAACCTATATCTTTGCCAGCTATAGGTGAAACAACATGATCCCGGAGTCCATCTAGGATCAATCATTTCGTTTGTGCCATCTCCTTTCTATACTCCATCAGCTAATCTGCATCTTGGGGAACCCCTATCACTGCATCAATATATGTTTTCAGGCCAAACTCATCTAGAAGGAAGGACATCCTTGCCTTCTAGATGACGTAGTTGGAAGCCCCATCCAACCTGTCCCTGAGGAAAAATTTCCCTCTGTGTGTGCTCTTCTTCCTTCCACTCGACGTTGGCTTTGCTCTAGCGTACTGTTGCAAAACTTCTACATCCAGCTAGAGATCTGCTCAACGAAAAAAATCTGAGTTGCTCCCTCTCCCTTTGGAATCACTCGATCTTGAAAGATCGAATTTTTCTGCTCCACTCAGAAAAAGCGAACCTCCACAGGTAATTCTGCCTCTTGGCAGAATCACTGTGTTGCCCTTGGGAATTTCGACCTGTTGCCCACAATGAGCAGCAAAATTCCTTCTCTCTTTGCCTCTGAGCTCTCCGAATGATCAACTGCACTCTGATACCATGTGACAATTCCAAACTGGAATCCTATTGTAGCAACTGGAAATTATTCTCCTAATTGTTAATTTTATTTAACCATTTATTTGTCGTTTGCTAGAGCAAATATTGAATAAATCACACTGCAATCTACACAAATAAAATTGTGGAAAAATAAAAGTTGAAAGAGATGCTAGCACACATACATAAAATAACACAGTTTCTTTTGGACAAATGTCCCTGGAAAAACCAAACTTGGGAAAACCGGTGCAGCAGATGAGGGTTCTATTATTATGCAGCAATGAAATAATCTAAGTACAATCTGGATGTCAAATACTGGCAATCCTGCAGAAAAAATACTGGCAAAAATCTAGTGAGGAATTTTCTTCACCCCACAAGGGATTCTAAGCTCTCACTGCAGCTCCAAGTGAGTTGTTCAAACTGCCTCTATGCTGACTCTGCGTCACCATAGCGCAATCCCTTCTGCGCTCAATCTACATCAGCTTCTCCTCATGTTAATGTTGATTTGGGGTAGCATCGGATGTGCTCTAGGCCTCAAATTTTGCAAGGAGGCTTGGGCACATGTATTCCAAAGAACCAGAAAGCGTTTTGGGAAATTCCACCCATAAACAATTCTATTAAAATAATTAATATTTTTTAATATGCCCCTAAGTCTAAACTTAGAAAATTAAAAATATTAATGGGTATTAATCTAACTGTGGGTGTAACTTCTAGAAGAAGACAAGGATCAAGCTAAAATGATCTTAGACATTGATTAGCTTTTAATTTGGGCCATTGAATGTCAACGAGAAGATTAATTAAGGAGGCTTGAGGGTCACTTGGAAGACACACCGAGAGATCAAGAGATCGAATTTCTGAAGTGAGAAGTTCTCAAGAGGAAATTCTGATCGAGCAGATTTCTTGTAGTGAGGGGTAGTGAGTATCCAGAACAAGGAAGTTTTCCTGGGCCAAAGAGTACAAGGCAGAGAGAGGGCAGAACGACGTCCTGAGAGAGGCAGACGTTGGCCCACGTAGAGCTGACGCAATGGCAGCGCAGCCCTTAGAGGGAAAACAAATTCCTGCTAATGAAATCAAGTTTCAGTAGCCGGGAGTCAGGGTGTGAGACCAAGGGGTAGAGATTCGAATTTTCCAACCAGCAGAGGGTCCAGAGAAGGAGCAGCGTGATACCCAGCAGGGGTGACGCAGGAACTGCGTGGGAGTGACACAGTTCTACGCGAAGGCTCCAGTTCAGCGTGACCAGACTCAGATTCTCCTAGTGACAGGGTGAGAGCACTTCACCATACGTTCTATCCAATTTCTCTCTGTATCGGATTACTAGTTGAGCATCCAAGAATTGTACTCAGATTTACTACTGCATAATAATAAAACTCTCAAATTTGTTGCACCGGTTTTCCCGCATTGGGTTTTTCTAGGGACATTTGTCCAAAAACAACAGTGTCATTTGTGTTGTATTTTCTTTCTTGTGCAGTCCCTTGTTTCCGCATAATATTTAATTAAGTGAAGGTTTCAGTGTATGTATTTCGATATTTGTCATAGGAAACTGCAAGTAATTTGTTGAAGGAATTTAACAAATAGAAGAAATATCATCAGTTATGGCAATAGGATTTTGGTTGAGGATTTGTCACAGTTAAAATTATGCAACTGATGTCAAATTCCACTTTGGACAGCTCATGTGATGAAGATAATGATTACAATAGATTCCTCTTTTCAAGAGGATCAAATTGAACTAAAGATCACTATATTTGGACAAGCAGAAGTTGGTTTTTGAATTTATTTATTTACTCATGTATATTGGATTAGGTCGGCCCTAAGCACGTGTACAATTGGCCAGGTCGGCCTCAACATCGAGTGGACCCTCATGAAACCCTATAAATAGCAGCTACCACAAGCTCATTTTGACACAATCATCAAGCACTCTCTTCTCTCTTCTATTATTTGATTCCAACAAGTCTGACGGAGGAAAGCTAGCGCAAAGGGTCTGAAACCACAGGGTCAAAGCTCGCATATGTCTAGGGTTTCTGAGTCTCAGACGCTCGCACATAACTAAGGTTTTTCGTCACTAGACTTTGGCACAATATGGTCATGGGAGCGTCCGGGAAGTCTTGGACGCACGCACAGAGTGTTTATGGGAGCGTCCGAGAGGCTAGGGTTTTTGCAGTCCAGTTTGGTCCCCAGACGCACGGACAAAATGGTCTAGGAAGCGTCTGGGCTACCATAGATGCTCACTAAGAAGCCTAATGGAAACGTCCAAGGTTTGAGGCAAATCTGGGTATGTTTGGACCCCGAACGCCCTCAACCAATTCTCCAGAGAGCATACGGATCTGTCCCAAATGCACTCATCTAGTTCTCCAGAGAGCGTCCAAATTTGTCTTAGACACTCACGCACAGTATCTTTGCATGCGTCCGAGATCTAAAGATGAGCTATCAGTATGCAACAATGTTCAGCAGTGTTCAACACAGTGACAACAGTATCCAGCAGTTAATTACAGTGAGTGACAGTGCATTATAGTCCTCTGAATCAGGGTCTTTAAGTATAAGTATGTCTAAGGTCATGTTATGGATGTTCTAGTTGTTTTTGTTGCTTTGATGAAGATATGGATCATTGTACTCTCTTTTGCTGAATCATTAGATGACGATCTAAGAAAAAGAAGAATTTACAAGAGTTTTCCCCATAGTGAGGTTTGCCTTGGTCTCTAACCAATCCTGTTGTCTCTATGTGTGCATGTTTTTCTTCTATTGTTCCTTTATGTTCCACTGCATTGATGATGATGATGTTGTTCTTTCTTCATAGTTACATATGTTGATGAACAATGGTGTAGATTTGAATAATGTTATAATGTTATGGGGTTAACTTAATATGTTAATGTCCCGGATGCGGGTGATACTGCTGTCATAAATGGCTCTAATGCCAACTGTTAATACTGCGTACTGCATGCTGCAGAGCAGCGGGGCTCCCCAGACCTTCACCTTAAGTAAAATGGATGATCAACACTTCGATGGAGACGGTAGTGTCTGCGCATTTATGGTCTACTTGGTTCGAAGCATGGCAAGGATGGTTATATTCATTACCACCCGGCTCTTCCCTCTCATGGTGTGTTTCAATTATTCTGGCTCTGAGTTCTGGTCATCGAAAGCTCTGGGAAGTAAGAGGGTCCTCTTTCTCAGAGGCGCGCCTCGCAGGTTTCAGGCACGTCTCAGGGGTAAGCAGCTCACTCATCCTTCTCTGGCTCAAGCATTTTGTTTTTCAATTGCTCTCTGTGTTGTTTCTGTTGTTTCCGTAGCCCTTCTTTTGCTCCTCAATATGGTCTGCCAAGGTGGCAGGAAGAGACCCAGAGGGCATCATGGTGATGGCTCTCGGCCTACAGCCAGTAGCTCTGATAATCCTAATCATTCACCTGCCAATCTCCCTCCCTCTCAGGCGAATATGCAACCCTCTAGCCCTGCTCGAAGGCCTATCCCAAACAGTGCTTTTCAAACCATCCATTTTAAATTCCAGAGCAACCTTAATAGACCTCTGATCTCTGCCCATATCACCATAATTGTCTCCGAAGAAGAAAACCAGATCCATCCTCTGGCCTGTATCGCTCCGGAACCCTCTCAGAGCAGCGAGCAGCAGTTGACCATGGGTAGCCCGGAGAAAGTTCTGGTGGATCAGCCAGGCCATATTGACAGCCCAAGAATTACTCTGCCCCATGTAGGAAATTTCCCTGCTGAGGGGGATGAAGCTCTGAATGACTCTAATCGCCCAATTTCGATCCCTGAGGACGATAAGGCCGGCAATGAAGTTCTGTGTTTGGCTAGTGACCGTCCAGCAGAAGAGAAGACTTCTGGCGGGGGCAAGGAAGACTAAGGCCACGCGGCACTGTTCTGGTTCATTTTGCTTTTTGTCTGTCAAGCAGATGATTGTTTCCAGGTCTCATTGATAACACACATGGCTCAATTCTGTCAGCTTGAAGTTTTTGCTCAGTTCCAGGGCAGGGGCAATGTTTTTACAGTCAGACTCGCAATGGTTACTCGCTTCTATGCTCTCATGCACAATCTTCTTATCTACTGGTCCTTCTCTGACATGTTCTTCTGTTATGTAGTTTTTTGTAGCACCTATGCTCAAAATCCTTCTATTCTGAGGCGAACTTGTTGTGTACAGAGGCCTCATGAATCTTCTGAGGCCTCGATTATTTGTAAAAATATTTTTATTTTAAGTTAATAGATATTAGTCTTTGCTGAGAAAAAAAAAACTTAATATGTTAATGAAGAAATGCAATTATCTAAGCAAAGAACAATGTAACCCTATGAAAAATTAACATGGTATCAGAGTTGGGCTAAAGAAATCCATGGAGATCACCCCGATGATGACACCATAAATGGAAGCAAGAAGAGGATGGTGGAGACCTAAAATAATTGTAGGGTTTGAAGAAAACCCTCGGCAACTTGGTTATTAGGATTAGGGTTTAAGAGAAACCCTAGTTTATGGAAAAGACATGAGATATAGCATGGTCAAAGGAGGCTCAATCACTTGAGAGAGATTTGATTAATCCTTAGAAGGGATAGACCCTAGTAGGCCTATTTGGTTGATCAAAGGTAACAATGTTATGCAGACAATGGATTGTGATGGTTGATTCTAGAGGGAGGGATCACTTCTCATTGAAAATAAGTATTTCTTGACTTATGATGCCTCTTACTTTTGTTTAGACTTATGGATTTGATTATTATGTTTATTGCTTGTACTTCCTGCATATGTATTTGAGTATATGGATGCTTCTAACCTCCTTGATGAGATGTGATTGGTGAATCCTTCTTGAGGATCATTTGAAATGCAGGAAGGATGGCTAGAGCTAGAAAAGGTAAAGAGGCATTATATGAAAAGATGACAAAGTACTTCAAGTTACCTATGTCTAATGAAAAGGTGCATAGGTATTTGAATACCACAAGGTATGCATGGTATGTTGTATTTCAGCAGTAACATTGATGGCTAGGTAAGCCTTAGGGTATGATGAGAATGTCTCTTTAATGGCTCATACATGCATATGAAAGCGACTTGGATCTATGTCTCCTATGATGAAATGATGCACCCGGTGTTGAACATTTTGATCTTCTTGAAGTCTATGAGGCTATCTAATGTTGATACATTGATATACTTGATGTTTGGCTAACATCTATCTATTGGATATCTTGATCCTATAAAGAAGGCTAGCACCTTGACTCTAGTAGATGATACTCTTGATACTTGTCATGCATAAGACATGATGGATTTCACATAGAAGGTTAGCTCATTAATTCTTATACATGATACTATTGATAATGCTTGTGATAAGCATGTTGAAAGCTAATGGAAAGAGAGATTGTCACTCTTGTTGTTTTGGTAAAGTTTTATTGAATGACCTAACTTGATCCTATTGATCATGATAAGCATGGTAACCTTGATGTTAGAGGTATAACTATGAGATTGATATTCTAGATCTCTTATCACCTATGGTCATGGCATATGGTTAAACTGAATGCCCTAACTTGATGGAGTGACTTGATAGAAAAGTGTTATTATGTTCATGATATGATGTCACATATGTCTGCTGCCCTAATCTTTCAAGTCTAACTCTTGACAAAAGATTGATGACATGATGTTGATGACCATGATCTAACAGATTTGTTGTTACATGACTCTAGTAGAGACAGGTTGATGACATGAATGAAGATGAATGAAGTAGATTCCCAGTCAGAGGGAGAATCTCTTCTCAAGATTCTTACTCACATCACTATTTGCATTTTGTATTGTTGAAGGATGATTTATGTGCATCTGACATTATTGAACTGCAGCAAAGTCTCAAATCTGAAACTTGTATAGAAATTAGGGTTTTTGTTCCGGACGTAGGCACAAAACCGAAAGATTTCGTCCATGGATGCATGCATGCTAAGGCCTATGTAGCGTCCAGGAAGCTAAAGATGCTCCCATGCTAACCTGAAGGGAGCATCCAGGAGTTTGACTTCAGTTGACCATCATCTGAAGTTTTCATCAAGGTGTCTCTGACATATTTTGCCATTGTAAACTGATTTCTGAAGTTGTTGGGTTAAATTGTTGATCACAAAAAATGAAGTACTATGCAAGAAATCATATATTCACCTGGAAGATGTCAGTACTACAGATGTGTTGCAGATAACCGTAAGATCTGCAAGCAGGAAAAGCTTGAATGTTTTCCATAATATGAACATGAAGACTGAACTTGTGTTTGCAGGTGACCAGGACATACATATAGATATGTCATTGTGTTTGAGGCTTGTGCTACAAGAGTTTGGCATTATTTGGTTGATTGATATAGATGAGCTGTGTTTGGAGCTTTGACATGATGCTTGACAATGACTTAGAACTTTGAATTGATGATTGGGCTATGCTTTGGACTATATATCTCTCTACGATAACAAATTTGGATTTGACCTGATGACTAATGATTTGATTTTGACGATTGTTGATTTGCCCTGATGTCAATGCTATGTGGGCATAGTGACCTTCAATATTTGGAAAAATGGTTTTGTATTGGCCTTCTTGTTCCTAGCACAATGGTTGAAGTATTGATAGTTGTGATTCAGTATGAAGATGGAACCTGCATGACTTATCCTTGGTGTATGCATTTGCATCTAGTGACAGAAATAAATTGTATTATGAGAATGACTTGATGAAGTTTTGGATTGATATTGCATGGTTGATGACAACTTGTTGGCATGATAATAGATGAAGTCAAGACTTGATATGTGCTCTACCTGTCACCTGGTTGAAAGAATTGATACTATGATATTGATGACTTTGATAATAGTTTTGATCTAACTTCTGAACTCTGATGAGCTGACTTTGTTGATACAACATTGATTTATGTAAGGCTGATTATGTTGAAGCAAGCTCCCCGATCCAAATATGTCCATATTTGATAGTTATCTGATGAAGTCAGGATGATGAGTTCCAAGGTATGGCTTTGATTTTGATTATGGTTTTGGTTTTACATACTGATGGTCTACTCTTGACAGGTGATGAGCCTTTGATGATCTAAGGAAGAGGGAGATGGCTTCTGAAGCTCGAAATGATGTATCATGGCATGATGAATCGATTTCTAGAATTTGGGAAAGAAATTCTATATTGCAAAGTTGTTGAAAAATGTTTTTGAATAATGGAAATGCAAATCCTTGGACACTTTGATTTGAAGTTCAAGATGTTGTTGAACTTGACATGGCATCTGACAACTGATTGAAGCATTGATGTTCCGTCTTTGAACATCCATTCGTATATATATATATATATATATATATATATATATATATATACATACCTGATGTGCATAGAACCTGAATAAATTCATGATTGAGCTGCTTCATTCACATAGAGTTGCCACCGAACATCCTTTGAAATATTTGCATGAGATGTTCTATTTTTGAGGCTGAGATATTTCTCCTATGATATGTGACTACATGGATGTATTGTTGTTAATAGAGATTATTGTTGACGAGCACATATGAGTGTTGCCTTATTATGAGTCTGCCATGATATTATTGATAATAGGTCCATAGCTTTACACTCAACTGAGATTGAGTACGATGTTGCTAGCATGGCTAGCTGTGAGGCAAGATGTAGAAGCTCCTTAGAGATCCATTTAATCAGGATCTGAATATGACATGGATACATTATGATGAAAGAGAATCCCATATATAGTTGGGACTGAGATACTTCCATATATTGAGTCAGTGCAGCTGTTTGAGACAAGCTTAGGCTTGTGATTGACAACTCCTTGAGAGGGAGGATGATTATGGTATCCTTTTGTGATTTATATGATTATTTATGATCTAACATGATATTTGATTTAATGTCCTGTATGAATAGGAAACAGTTGTTATTGAGACAAGCAGATACTAGATTTGAGTATGATGAGAGCAACGCTAATCGAGGACACTAAGTAAACTCTTCCTCCCTATCTGAGCTCCCAGGGTGAGGAATTGAGATAGAGGGAACCTGGGTTTGAGGGAACTCTGGACACTATAGGGCATGACCCCTATCTATTACCCATAGGGTAGAGATGTTGCTCCCCTATCTTCATAGGGTTGGATAATGTTTCTCCCCTGTCTGGTCTTTGCAGAGTATATCCCAGTTGGCATCATACCCACAAGCAAGGCTTGTCGGGAATACTGCTCCTCATTTGGCCAACGAGTTGAGAGTGTACTTGGGGTGTACAACCCAAGTTGATTATGATGCAGGTGGTCTACCACACGACTATTCAGGGTCATCGACGGGAAGATCAGTAGGCAATAAGATGGGTTGAGATAACCCTATGGGGTTACAGCTTGAGATTGAGCTCTCTGATGTGATCCCAGGGTTGAGATGTGCTCCCTTGTGTATTTGGATATCCTATTGCTTGATATGGGGTCGTAGATGTATAACTCCTGTTAAAATTGGCAACTAGGGCCAAACTTCATGTGGATCACCTTATTTATGGCTTCAGATATTTTTCCTAGATTCCTCTCATTGAGAGGTGTAGGTTTGATCTAAAGATCATCCGATTCCGATAAGTATTTATGGAGATATGAATTTATTTTGATTATGGACAAATTGTCAAGGTTGGCCAGCAAACTTATGTAGGCTCAGAAGCCCAACAGTGATGTCTATTCAACCTCAACGTTTGCATATAAATACAAGGAGCATTCTGCTCATTTGGACAATTCAATTCACTCATCTTCTCTCTCTCCCCTACACATAAAAGGAGCCTCTCTCTCTCTCACACGTGTCGCTGAAAGGAAGACGTTCTAGGGCAAGAAAGACGCAGAAAGAAGGACGCTAGGGCAGCAGGTCATCTCTTTGACTAGTGTTGACCAAGCGTTGACCTTCCAGAAGTATGGATTGGGTGTGGTTGCCTCTCCTAGGTAGACAGCAATTTTTGGCACAAAAATCGAGGTGATCTGACCTCTGGTTTGACCGTGTTGACTACCCTAGTTTAGGGTTGCAAATTGACTTCAGAAATCTGCAAATTGACTGAACTTTTGGGGCTGTTCAAGCGCTGTTTCTTCAAGCTGTTCGAGGACAAGTTGACCGGAAATTGACCAAGTATTTTAGAGGTCAATTTCAGGTAGTTTGACCAAGTTTGACTTTGCTGATCTAGGGTTTCCTGCTACTGATATAAAATTACAGAATACAGATTTTGTACTATTTCTCTCTACTGAACTATTGAAGATAAAAGAAGATTTGACCAAAGGGTTTCCCCCCATTGGGGTTTGTCCCTGGCGAGCCGCCACATCTTGTGTCTCTTGTCTTGGCTTGTTTTCTGTTGATCATTTAATGTTCTATCTGCACTTTACTTAATGTATATGTGATTGCTAATTTGTGGCTAATAAGAAGAAAACTAAGTAAACTGCTCTAAGCATAGAACATACCATAATTTAACATGGTATCAGAGCTGAGGTGAAGACAAAACCCAAGCAAGAGCAAGAGCAAGAAAAATCACCGAAAAGAAGGTTGGCAAGGCTATCTTAAAGAGAAATCATGGGATCCTCAACACACTTCCCTACTGAAGACAAACTCCGTGTGAAGTCTGACTATCACGGATGGAAGATGTCTCTCGATCTAACATTAGAAGAGCAAGAAGTGTTGGACCATGTGAGAGGCAGGACTGTTGAACCTCCATCAAATGCATCTGCTACTACTAGGAACAAATGGACCAAAGGAGAAGTCAAAGCAAGGAAGATCATCCAGGACTCTATCGACAAGCACTTGGTGGCCTATGTTTCCGAGCTGAACACCTCCAAGGAAATCTACGATAGACTGGTGAGTTTATTTAAAGTTAATGATGCAAATCAAGTCTTCTTTCTTAGAAATAAGCTGAAGGAAATTAAGAAGGGCAAAGATGAGAGTATGCAAGCATATTTCTTAAGGATCACCGAGATCAAAAACGATCTCCTATCCATTGGGGAAGTAATTCCCGACAGGGAAATGACACTCACAACTCTTGGAGGACTGCCATCTGAATGGTATATATTCAGGACTACTCTTCTCAACAATAACGTAATTCCTGGATTTGAGGAATTAATGGCCAGATGCATTCAAGAAGAAACGAGGATGGAAGAGAAAGAAACACCCATACTTAAAGGTCATCCCTCTGCCTTTTCATCTCATACTAAAAGAAGAAACAATTCCGGGGCTAAATTAAAAGTAAAGGTTGGACCAAAGGGTGGAAGAAAAGGACGATGTTACAATTGCAATAAAACGGGTCACTATGCAAGGGAGTGCCCTGATAAAAGGGACTCAAACCGGGACGATGATCAAAATCCCTCTCAAGGCAATCAAAGGAATGGCAGGTCAAATGGCAGAGGTAAAAGAAGTGTTGGAAATCAAGGAAGAGGACAACCACTCAAGAAGGCAAGAAATTCCAGGTATGAATTTAACACTGTTAACAATAAGCAAGATGAATATTATCTACCAGCTGCTCTATCTACTACTGCTCTCTCGGATTCGCTGGAAAATTGGCTTATTGATAGTGGTGCCTCAAGGCACTTCACTGGTTACAAAGAAGCTCTTTATAATCTGATAGAAAAGGAAACCAACCTGGAAATTGTTCTTGGAGATAATTCAAAATATCCCGTGAAAGGAGTAGGAAATGTCACTCTTCAATTGAATCAGGGTAATACCATTCACTTACAAGATGTATTATATGTACCTGATCTCAAAAAGAACCTAGTGTCCATTTCAGCAATGGAAGACAAAGGCTACAAGGTGGCTTTCAGTGATGGCAAGGTACGTGTATGGAAAAAGAACTTTAAAGATGCTTTTACTCTTGGGTTTCGAGTTGATTCATTATATCAGGTCGGAGGAATTCCGCTAGGTGTCATGTCTTGTGACACATCTCTTTAGTCCGAACTATGGCACCGGAGGTCTGATCACCTTCATTATAAAGCTCTACTCGATGTAAGAAAAATGGTGACCAGGATGCCCGAGTTCAGATTAGAGCAAGAAGGTGTATGTCCAAGATGTGCCGAAGGAAAGCTCAAAAGGGGACCATTCCCCTCAAGCCAAAGCAAGACCTCTGATATATTGCAGTTGGTTCACTCAGACATATCCGGTTTGATGCCTGTGAACTCCTTGGGAGGATATTTATATTACCTCACTTTTACAGATGATTATTCTCGCAAGAATTCGATATACTTCTTGAAAAAGAAGGATGAAGTGTTCTCCTGGTTTCGACACTTCAAAGCCTTGATCGAGAATCAAACCGAAAAAAAGATCAAGACCTTATGGACTGATAATGGGATTGAATATGAATCCAATGAGTTTCATGACTTTTGCAAAGAGGCTAGCATTAAGAGGGAGACTACTACACCATATACTCCTGAGCAGAATGGTGTGGCGGAAAGGAAGAATCGTGCAATTGTGGAAGTTGTCCATGCTATGCTCCATGATCAAAAACTTCTAAAGTTTCTATGGGCAGAAGCTACAAATACCGTCGTATATGTACAAAACCGATGCCCTCATCAAGCATTGGGTTCCAAGACTCCCAAAGAAATGTTCAACGATAAGAAACCTGATGTATCTCATTTTATAATTTTTGGAAGCCCTGTATATTTTCATGTGCCGAAAGAGAAAAGGAATAAATTGGATGCATCTGGAAAGACAGGAATCTTCATGGGCTATAGCGAAAATACTAAGGGCTATAGAATCTATGTTGCTGGTCAAAGGGAAGTTGAGATTAGTCATGATGTCACCTTTGAAGAAGATATGGCTCTTAGCAAAGTAGACAATCTTCCTACTTTAAGGGGATCTAAAGAAGCTGACACCGGAGAACCGAAGGAAAAGGAAGATGAGACGATGCCCGATGTGGAAGAACCTATGGATCCTATTGATCCTCCTCCGCAAAAGCCTTCCTCTTCTAGGAAGAGGCCTTCATGGCTTAGGGGGACACTTGATAATGCTGAAGGACACATTGCACCTAGAGGAACCTTCCGTGAAAGTAAGAAGCCGAACAGGTATGAGGGATACCTAACCATCATGAGCACGATCATCCAAAATGAGCCTTCGTCATTCACAGATGCTGTCAAGCATCAAGTATGGAAAGATGCTATGACTGAGGAATATGAGTCCATTATGAAAAACGATGTTTGGGATGTGGTCCCCAAACCCCAAGACAAAGCAGTTGTCACTTCAAAATGGCTTTACAAGATAAAGCAGGCAATTGATGGAAGTGCGGAAAAGTATAATGCTCGTTTTGTCGCTCGTGACTTCTCCCAGAAGGAAGGTATAGACTATAACGAGATATTTGCACCTGTTGCCCGATATACCACCATTCGCTTGATCATAGCCCTCGCTGCTTCGCAAGGATGGAACCTACATCAGATGGATGTTAAGACTGCGTTCTTACATGGTTCGATCAAAGAGGAGACCTATGTGGAGCAACCCGAAGGATTTGAGATTTATGATCGAGAATCTCATGTGTGCAGGTTGAAGAAGGCCCTCTATGGGCTAAAGCAAGCACCCCGAGCATGGTATGAGAGGATCAATAGCTACTTGATGAAGTTGGGATTCACTAGGAGTGAAGCTGACCCTAACCTTTACTTTAAAGTTATAGATGACAAGCTTCTCATACTGGTGCTATATGTTGACGACCTCTTTCTAACAGGTGCAGACCCTCTCATTCACAAATGTAAGAGGGAGCTGGCTTCTGAGTTCGAGATGAAAGACCTAGGACTTATGCACTATTTCCTAGGACTGGAAGTCTGGCAGAAACCAGGGGAGATTTTCCTATCTCAAGGAAAATATGTTGTGAAGGTATTGGAGAGATTCAGCATGGTGGACTGCAAGCCTGTAATTACCCCGATGGAGCTTGACTTCAAGAAGTTAAGCAGTAGTGCTATCGGACCTGTTTTACAAAATGCTACTGACTATCGTCAACTCATCGGAGCATTAATGTTCTTGGTGAACTCCCATTCGGATATATGCTTTGCAGTCAACACATTGAGTCAACATAGGGTTGAGCCTCACCACTCACATTGGATTGGTGCCAAGAATCTGTTGAGATATCTTCGCGGCACAATCACTCATGGGTTGAGATACACTGTCGGAGATGTGAGACTACTTGGGTATACTAATGTTGATTGGGCAGGCAGTGTCGTGGACCGAAAGAGCACTTCCAGATGCTGTTTCTCTTTGGGATCTGCCTCGATATCCTGGATGAGCAGGAAGAAAAATTCGGTGGCTTTGAGCACCGCCGAGGCAGAGTACATTGCTGCTAGCATGGCCTCCTGTGAGGTAGTCTGGTTGCGAAAGCTCTTCAGTGAGCTGTTTGGATTTACATTGGATACCACCGTGATTCTATGTGACAACCAGAGCGGGATTCGTTTATCAGAGAATCCCGTATTTCATGATCGCTCCAAGCATATCGATATCAGGTACCACTATATTCGAGATATGGTTCAGAGAGGAGCAATGAGGCTCCAACATATAGGTACAGATGAACAAGTCGCCGACATTTTGACAAAGCCCCTAGGAAAGGTCAAATTCCTGACTTTCCGAGAACGACTTGGTGTCGTTCAGAGACCCTCTTATGAGGGTCGAGTATGATGTATTGAGCTCCAGGAGCTCCAAGGGGCGCGGGGTACTTCTTGGAGCGACATGTGACCACAAGGCGACTCATCATCCCTTGGTGGTGCACTATGTACAGGGTAAAGGTTCAACCTTCCCCTATGACACCCCGTGGCGACTGTGGAACAGAATGATTAGTTCTCCTGTGGGCCAGGATGATTCGTTCTCCATGACGACTGTGGAGCAAGATGATTAGTTCTCCTGTAGGCCAGGATGATTAGTTCTCCGTGGCATCCACTGGAAAGGATGATTCGTTCTCCTGTGGAGAGGATGATTAATTCTCCTGTCGAGGAATCCTACCCATGCAGTCTGGGACTCATGGGAAGTACCTATCATCTGATCAATGAGCAGGGAAATGAGGATAGGGACCATAGTAGTACTATCCATGGACGCATCGCTATATCTACCGTACTCCCTATGCTAGGATGACCTCCATTGATCTGGGATCAATGATATTGATCTAGGATCAATGAGCGTGGTTCACACTTTGAGACTGACTTCAGGTCAGTCGAGGATGGTATGATACATCCTCGATCATTTCTTCTTCTTCATAGTTCGAGCAGAGCAGAGCAGAGTAGAGTGGGATCAAGTTGTACAGGACAGTGCATTTGATGGATGGATAGTAGCGATGGTCTGACGGATTACAAATGAAGTTCTCCCTAGTTGAGAGGGAGTGTTAAAATTGGCAACTAGGGCCAAACTTCATGTGGATCACCTTATTTATGGCTTCTGATATTTTACCTAGATTCCTCTCATTGAGAGGTGTAGGATTGATCTAAAGATCATCCGATTCCAATAAGTATTTATGGAGATATGAATTTATTTTGATTATGGACAAATTGTCAAGGTCGGCCAGCAAACTTATGTAGGCTCAGAAGCCCAACAGTCATGTCTATTCAACCTCAACGTTTGCATATAAATACAAGGAGCATTCTCTTCATTTGGACAATTCAATTCACTCATCTTCTCTCTCTCCCCCCTACGCATAAAAGGAGCCTCTCTCTTTCTCACACGTGTGGCTGAAAGGAAGACGTCCTAGGGCAAGGAAGACGCAGAAAGAAGGACGCTAGGGCAACAGGTCATCTCTTTGACCAGCGTTGACCAAGCGTTGACCTTCCAGAAGTGCGGATTGGGTGTGGTTGCCTCTCCTAGGCAGGGCGCAATTTTTGGCATGAAAATTGAGGTGATCTGACCTCTGGTTTGACTGGTGTTGACTGCCCTAGTTTAGGGCTGCAAATTGACTTCAAAAATCTGCAAATTGACTGAACTTTTGGGGCTGTTCAACGGCTGTTTCTTCAGGCTGTTCGAGGACAAGTTGACCGGAAATTGACCAAGTATTTTAGAGGTCAATTTCAGGTAGTTTGACCAAGTTTGACTTTGCTGATCTAGGGTTTGTTGGTGCTGATATAAAATTACAGAATCCAGATTTTGTACTATTTCTCTCTACTGAACTATTGAAGATAAAAGAAGATTTGATCAAAGGGCTCCCCAGCATTGGGGTTTGTCCCTGGCTAGCTGCCACATCTTGTGTCTCTTGTCTTGGCCTGTTTTCTGTTGATTATTTAATGTTCTATCTGCACTTTACTTAATGTAAATGTGATTGTTAATCTGTGGCTAATAAGAAGAAAAATAAGTAAACTTCTCTAAGCATAGAACATACCATAATTTAACAGCTCCCCCATGAGATTTTGGGTTGAGATGTACTCTCCGATGTGGTTACAGGTTGAGATGTGTTCCTTGATCATATGCTCTCCAATGATAATTGATCATGAGATTCCAATTAGTAGTCCGATGGACAGAGGGTGGTAAATTGAGCTCCCCTCCGATGTCAAAATTCTTCTTCTTTTAGATTCGAGAATGTTCAACATATGAGCAGGAAAAATCAAGAGATAAGAAAGAATAAGCAATGTATGGATCAAGACTTACATTCATGATTTGTCATGATGAGATACTTGAGATGGTCAGGGCATGATGACTACATGACAGAGATGATCAGTGATGATATGTGATGACACTTGAAGATACCAAAATGGCATGGAAAGATATTGGCAAGTGGAATTTGTGAAAATTCTATCACTGCAGCAACTGATTTATTTTTCCTACTTATTTCATCATAAGTTATTCATGAAATTACTTCAATAAACATTAAAATAAATATTGTTGCAGATATCACGCTGTAACACAGAAACAAACATATGCACATATTGACACAGTTATTTTGGACTAATGTCCCCGGAAAAACCCAATGTGGGAAAACCGATGCAGCAAGGGAGGATTTTATTATTCAGCAATTTTCTTGTACAACAGGGTGCCAAACTGGCTTACCCACAGATAGACAAACTTCCAGCACTTTTCTAAACCCAGCGTAGGCCCTACTGACCTTTGCTACAACCTGAAACCCTCTGCGTCAACCTAAAACCTTCTGCGTCAGCCTACTGAGGCTCTGCGCAGCCTCTCTAGGCTTCTGCGTCACTCCTACAGCCTCTGTGTGGATGATGCAAGCCCTTCTGGCTCTGCGCAGTCTCTGTTGCCTCTGCGTGGCTTCCCCTACCTCTGCATCTACCTCTTCTGCGCTGATCTCCCGTCTCTCTGTTCCATACTTGCTGCCTCCTAACTGCTCTCCAAACTACTGGTTCAATTTCTCAGCAAACCCCGCTCTAAAAATTGAACTGACTGGTCTCCCTCAGTGTGTTCTCCAAGTGCCCCTCAAGCCTCCTCTTATACTTTTTCTGTTGACATCTCAACGGCCGAGATTAAGTCCCTAATCAACGGCTAAGATTAGATCTGGCTTGATCCATGTCTTTTGGACCATTCTAACACATATTCATATTAATACACATTAATATTTTATTTTCCCTGAGTTTAGACTTAAGGACTCCATTAAAAATATTAATTATTTTAATATCTCCTGATCTGTTTAGAATCTGCCCAAACCCTTTCTGGGTATTGGAGATCTTATGTGCCCCAACCTCTCCACCAAATTTCGTGGCTAGAGCACATCCGATGCTACCCCAAATCAACACTCCCTCTTAGCAAGGACTGTGCTCTAGCAATACTCCTCACTGAGTATTACTCTGATCATCCGGCATCGGTACCTGTGCTGATGCTAGGCCTTCCTGCCCAACATCCTCTGCACTGTTGCCTCCTGTACTACTGCCCATGACTCTGCTACTACCACTGCTACATCTGTACGACAGCTCCCTCTGCATCTGTGTTGCTGCTGGTCCTTTCTCCCAACACTACATCTGCACTGCAACTTCCTCTGCGTCTATGCTGCTGTTGGTCCTTTTTCCCAACACTGCAACTCCCTCTTCATTCGTCCTGCTAACACACTACTTCTGAAAGGGGTTCTTTACCATCCCCATCTTTTCCCTGAAGTAGTCAAATTTTGACTTTCCAAGGGCCTTAGTGAGGATATCTGACACTTGTTCCCTTGTAGGAGTGTAGCTCAACTGTACAGCTCCTCGTTGGACACAATCTCTGACAAAGTGACACTGGATATCAATATGCTTTGACCTATCATGAAATACTGGATTCTCAGAGAGTTTGATGCAACTCTGGTTATCACACATGATCCTGGTCGCCTCCATATTTCTTCTGAATAGGTTTACCAACAATTTTCTAAGCCATATGGCCTCACATGAAGTTGTGCTTGCTGCCATATATTCTGCCTCAGACAAGCTCAGAGCCACAGACTTTTGTTTCCTATTGCACCAGGAGGTTATTCCTGATCCAATGTTGAAACAATACCCAGAGGTACTTTTCTGATCCACTGAACTTCCTGCCCAATCTGCATCAGTAAATCCACTCAACCTGATATCCTTCACCATGTTGTACAAGAGCCCATAATCAACTGTTCCCTATAAATACCTGAGAACGTGCTTGGCTGCTGCCTAGTGATCCCTCTTTGGTTCCACCATGAACTGACTGAAGGTGTTGATAGCGTAGCAAATATCTAGCCTAGTATTGACTAGATACATCAGGGACCCTATGAGCTGTCGGTATAGGGTGAGATCGACATCCTTGTCTTCTGATGCATCAATCTTCTTCCAATTGGTGATCATTGGCGTAGCCATAGGTTTACAGTCTCCCATCCCGAACCTTTTCAGGATTTCTGTAGCATACCTTCCTTGCCCAAGGAAGATTTCTCCTTTCTGCTACCCAACTTCCAACCCTAGGAAATAGTGCATTCATCCTAGATCCTTCATATTGAACTCTGTGGCTAGATTTTTCTTGCAGTTTTCAATGAGTTTGGATGATCCTGTCAGGAAGAGATCATCCACATATAATACTAAGATAAGTGGCTCGCTCTCTACGACTAGATAGTATAGATTTGGATCCACGTCACTCTTGACAAACCCCATCTTCTGCAAGTAGCCATCTATTCGACCATACCACGCTCTTGGTGCCTGCTTCAGCCCATATAAGGCTTTCTTCAGTCTGCATACATGAGACTTCTTCTCATGAGTTTCAAAGCCCTCTGGTTGTTCAATGTATATTTCTTCTTTTATTACCCTATTCAGAAATGTCGTCTTGACATCCATCTGATGGATCTCCCATCCCATCTGGCCTGCAAGAGATATCACGGTCCTAATAGATGTATACCTAGCTACCAGGGCGAAGGTTTCCTCATAGTTAATCCCCTCCTTTCGAGCATACCCCTTAGCCACAAACCTAGCCTTGTATTTTTCAATACTGTCGTCTGCAGCATATTTGATCTTGTAGATCCATCTTGAACCTACCACAGATCTATCTTGAGGCCTTGACACCACCTCCCAGACATCGTTTACCATTATGGAGTTATACTCCTCCACCATTGCATCTAGCCAGACCTGATGTTGAGTTACCTCTTTGAAGCTGGCAGGCTCTCCATCCTGAGCTACTAACACCTGATACATGTCTCGCTGTTTTCGCTCCCTTTTACTAATCCTTGGCTCTCCGATGAAGTTTTTTGCATCACGCGGAATCTGACGAAGTTCCCTGCTAGTTCTTCCTCTGTCAACAGGGGCTTTTGTTCGCTCCTCTTCCTCATCCTGAGAATCTTCCTGATCTGAGGAATGATTTTTCACTTCTGTTGGCTGAAGAGGCATGACCAACAGATCCTCTTTCAACTGCTCCTTGGAAGACATTTTGCGATATCTTCTGAAAGCTCTGTCCTCCATGAAATTTACATCTCGTCGTACTACTACTTTCCTACTCTCTGGAAGATAGATCTTGTATGCCTTAGCGTTCTCGCTATATCCTGCCAGATACCCCTTTTCTACAGTCTGATCCAGCTTCTTCCTCTTTTCTTCAGGTATGCGACAATATGCCAAACTCCCAAATATCCTGAAATGACTGACTTCAGGTGTCTTCCCAGTGAAGACTTTCTCTAAAGTAATCTTGCCCAATGCCCGATGATGAACCCTGATCTGAACATAGACAGCCGTGTTGCATGCTTCTGCCCACAGGAATTTTGGCATATCTTGATCATACAGCATGGCCCTAGTTGCTTCTACAATAGTCCTGTTTTTCCTTTCTGCCACCCCATTCTTCTTCGAATTGTAGGGGGTTGTCCACTCTCTTCTGATGCCCTCCTTAGCGCAATAATCAATGAAGTTCTTATCGACATATTCTCCACCATTATCTAAGCGCAAGACTTTTATTTTCTTAGCTGTCAGATTCTCCACTAGAGCCTTGAACTCCTTGAATCGATAGAAAACCTCATCCTTGGTTTTCAGAAAATAGACCCAAGTTTTCCTCGAGTGGTCATCAATGAAGGTAAGGAAATACTCGGCACCGTTGAGTGCTTTGACAAACATAGGTCCGCAGATATCTGAGTGTACCAATCCTAGTACACTCTTGGCCCTGTGGTTGCTCCTAGGAAATGCCGCCTTGGCATACTTTCCTAGAGCGCATACCCTGCATACATCATCTCGTTTCGTACTCAGATTCGAAACCCCTGTTACAGTGCTCCTGAGAATTCTCAGAGCTCCATGGTGCAAGTGACCCATCCTTCTGTGCCATAGTTCATTTAAGTCTTTGTCCCCATGACTGCCTATTAGTGCCATTGGAGATTCTAGTTGTAATCTGTACAACCAATTACTTTTGATCCCGATCTGCACTTTCGTTTTCCAGCTCGAGCGTTTGACATATACCTTTTCCTTGATGAAGTAGACGTCATAGCCCTTGCCTTGTAGTTGTGACACGAAAAGTAAGTTCATCCCCAATCCTGGCACATGCAATGCATTTGTGGCACAAAACTGCTCTCCCGATTCTGTCTGAAAAACTATGGTACCCTTTCCTACTGAAGTACAGTTTGCCTTGTTCCCCATGGTGATCTGAAAGTTCATCTTCTCTTCTCGATATTCTGAGAAACACTCCCTGATTCCCATCATATGCCACGAGGCTCCACTGTCTATATACCATACTTCTGATGATGCAGCACTAGTCATGTACGCCACTTCTTCTTCCAACCTGGAAGCCAACATAGAGAAATCGAAATCTCTCTCTCTTGTGCAATCTTCTGAAAATCTATGTGAGTCCCCCGAGGTGGATGCGTCTGCATCGTGGTCTCGACCCATAACTGATTTTCCCTTTTTGTCTCTGATTACTTCCTCTGATACCATGTGAAAATTCTATCACTGTAGCAACTGATTTATTTTTCCTACTTATTTCATCATAAGTTATTCATGAAATTACTTCAACAAACATTAAAATAAATATTGCTGCAGATATCACACCATAATACAGAAACAAACATATGCATACATTGACACAGTTATTTTGGACTAATGTCCCCGGAAAAACCCAATGTGGGAAAACCGGTGCAACAAGGGAGGATTTTATTATTCAGCAATTTTCTTGTACAACAGGGTGCCAAACTGGCTTACCCACAGATAGACAAACTTCCAGCGCTTTTCTAAACCCAGTGTAGGCCCTACTGACCTCTGCGACAGCCTGAAACCCTCTGCGTCAACCTGAAACCTTCTGCATCAGCCTACTAAGGCTTTATGCAACCTCTTTGGGCTTCTGCGTCAGTCCTACAGCCTCTACATGGATGAGTAGGCCCTTTTGGCTCTGCTGGCTTTGCGCGGCTTCCGCTGGCTCTGCGTCTACCTCTTCTGCGCTGAACTCTCGTCTCTCTATTCTGTACTTGCTGCCTCCTGACTACTCTCTAGACCACTGGTTCAATTTCTCAGCAAACCCCACTCCAGAAATTGAACTGACTGGTCTCCCTCAGTGTGTTCTCCAAGTGCCCCTCAAGCCCCCTCTTATACTTTTTTTGTTGACATCTCAATGGCCGAGATTAAGTCCCTAATCAACGGCTAAGATTAGATCTGGCTTGATCCATGTCTTTTGGACCATTCTAACACAAATTCGTATTAATACACATTAATATTTTATTTTTCCTAAGTTTAGACTTAGGGACTCCATTAAAAATATTAATTATTTTAATATCTCCTGATCTGTTTAGAATATGCCCAAACCCTTTCTGGGTATTGGAGATCTTATGTGCCCCAACCTCTCCACCAAATTTCGTGGCTAGAACACATGCGATGCTACCCCAAATCAACAGAATTCTCTCTAGTTGAGAGGTAGTGTTAAAATTATGCAACTAATGTCAAATTCCACTTTGGACAACTCATATGATGAAGATAATGATTGTAATAGATTCCTCTTTTTGAGAGGACCAAAATCGACCTAAAGATCACCTTATTTGGACAAGCAGAAGTTGGTTTTTGAATTTATTTATTTACTCATGTATATTGGATTAGGTCAGCCCTAAGCACATGTACAATTGGACAGGTCAGCCTCAACATCAAGTGGACCCTCATGAAAGCCTTTAATAGAAAAGACCTCAAGCTCATTTGGACATAATCATCAAGCACTCTCTTCTCTCTTCTATTGTTTGGTTCGCACAAGTCTGACAGAGGAAAGCTCACGCAAAGGGTCTAAAACTACAGGGTCGAAGCTCACATGTGTCTAGGGTTTCTGAGTCTCAGACGCTCGCACGTAACTAAGGTTTTTTGTCCTTAGACATTGGCATAGTATGGTCATTGGAGCGTCCGGGAAGTCTCGGACGCACGCACAGAGTGATTATGGGAGCATCCAGGAGGCTAGGGTTTCTGCCTAGTTTGGTACCCAGACGCACACACAGAATGGTCTAGGAGGCATCCAAACTGCCATAGGCGCTCGCTCAGAAGCCTAATGGGACCATCCAGGATTTGAGCCAGATCTGAGTATGTTTGGACCTCGAACGCCCTCATCCAATTCTCCAGAGAGCGTCCATATCTGTCCCAAACACACTCATCCAGTTCTATAGAGAGCGTCTAGATTTGTCTTGGACGCTCGCACACAGTATCTCTACATGCTTCTGAGACCTAAAGATGAGCTATCACTATGCAGCAATGTTCAGCAGTGTTCAGCACAGTGACAACAATATCCAACAGTTAACTACAGTCAGTGACAGTGCATTACAGTCCTCAGAATCAGGATCTTTGAGTATAAGTATGTTTAAGGTCATGTTATGGATGTTCTAGTTGTTTTTGTTGCTTTGATGAAGATATGGATCATTGTACTCTCTTTTGCTAAATCATTTGATGACGATCTAAGAAGAAGAAGAATTTACAAGGGTTTTCCCCATAGTGGGTTTTTCCCTAGTCTCCGACCAATCCTGGTGTCTCTATGTGTGCATGCTTTTCTTCTATTGTTCCTTTATGTTTCGTTGCATTGATGATGATGATGTTGTTCTTTCTTCATAGTTGCATATGTTGATGAATAATGGTGTAGATCTGAATAATGTTATAATTTTATGGGGTGAACTTAATATGTTAATGAATAAATGCAATTATCTAAGCAAAGAACAATGTAACCCTATGAAAAATTAACACCTCAAGTCGTCTAATCTGTTGCTATCTAGGAAAATGTCTCTCCTGGCCCCGGAACCTCAGTCCAGAGTCTGGCACTGAAACTCAGCTTTCCCCAACAGAATCGAAATTGCCTTTAAAGGTTACTGCGCTGCCTCTAGAGGCTAATGCACTCACCGGATCTGGAAATCTTCCTCCGGCTTCACTATCTCTGCCCCTCTTACTACTTTGATCTCTGGCTCTCTCTCCAGCAACTGACTGTTGCTACTCTGGAAATCGATCTGCTCATGAAATCGAACCTCTCTAGTGTCTACTCCATCACCACATCAATCTCCTCTTATAATCCTCTGTTGGTGCTGGAATTTCTAAGTCTAACCCGTTAGAAACCCTCAAGTTCTTTCTGATTTATTCCTACCTACTTGTTCTGTTAATTAACAGGTTATTTACCATGTAAATACTGGAAATAAATACAAGTACATGCTCAACACATTATAGATCATCAACTGAAGGAAACAAAACAAGCACACAAGTGACACCGTTGCTTTTGGACTAATGTCCCCGGAAAAACCCAATGTGGGAAAACCGGTGCAGCTATCTGAGGGTTTTATTATTATGCAGTTTTTGAATACAATATGGGTGCCAAAACCTGCTCACCCAACAGAGAATAATCTCGGCAATAGTTGTTGTAGATCTAACCCAAAGATATTATGATAATAGAAATAACCCAAGAATAACAAGATAGAAATAGATAGAAATTCTTCTTTATTATCAAAACCCTTAAGGTAGGGCAACACCATACATTCACTCCTTAAGGAAGGAGAACACTCCATAAGCCATATGCCTGTCCATACAATAATCCTTGACTATCTCCCATGTGGAGTCTTTAGCCTCTATATAGGCCTCATACATACAATACCATGGGTCATTACCATGGTTCCCTCATACCACCAAACTAATACCATGGGCCCATTACATTATGACTAACTACTTGTGGTCCCTTACATAATATGGGTTAACCACCTTATTTATTACTATGGCCCATCCCATTATTACATTATTACCTTGGGTACCTCCCTTGGTACCCCATATTATCCCCCCCAGGTATATAACATTCCACCCCCCTTAGCATGTTTCGTCCCCGAAACTTGGGAAGAACACAAATAATAAGATCTACTCAAAAGAGTAGTCCACTGGTACCATGCACATGCATCTAGCCATCCAAGAGAAAGGTGAACCCTCGATCTCGCTGGTGCCTCGCTCGCTTGAGATGGAAGTTGACCATGGCAGCTCTTCTGTGTTGATGTGTAGTAGGTGGATCTTTGCTCCTCGCTATCCGTCATACGGGGGTTGTTGTCCTTGTGGCTAATTGGTTGCCATCTTGTTGGTTGTTTTCTTGTGGGGTGATGTGGGTGATGATATGTTGAAGTTTTAACCCACAGTGTCTTTTTCTTTAATTCACCCTGCTGTGGTGCCTGTTGTGGTGTCTTCTTTTCCAATATGACTTCAACCACTGAGCTCTCATCTGATGTACCTGTACCCTTTTCTGCTTCAGCTTCTGTTTGTGTTTGATTGTCGATCATCAAAGGCTCATCATCTGATATGTCAGTGTCTGGAACATCTTCTGCTTCTGCCTCCACGTACTCTACCTGTTTATTGATGGAAATATCCTGTAATGTAATTTTCTTCTTTTTATACCAGAGCTTCAGGAATTTCTTCTACACATTAATATTGATAGTACCCGCAGATTCCATCCAAGGATATCCCAAAACAACATCCATATTATCCATCTCTGAAGTATAAAAATCACCATGCAACACATACTTATCCATAGAAATCTTCAAATCCTTATACACTTGAACATCCTCATCATCCACCTGTGTGTTTTCAATGTGTTTTGTAGGAACTTGCAATGTTTTTGCCAAATTAGCATTGATGAAATTATGCTTGCAACTAGGATTTATAGAAACAATGATCTTCTCTTTCTGAATCAATCCATGAACCTGCAATAAGGATATACCAGTAGGAAATAGCCCCACATGTTTCTCTTTATCTTGTTTGCTGGCATGAGACCCTCTGTCTAAAAGTAATTTTTCAAATTCTTCACCAGGCAAGTTGGAACACTTCTTTTGGTTAAGTAATCCCCACCATGTGGCTGCCTCATCTTCAAAATTAAAAACTACAAAAGTTCTCCAATGATGTGTCCATAATAACTTGTGTGTTTTTATGTATTCTTCAATAATAGGACCATTATCTTTTCTTGTAAAACATAGAACCGCCATGAAGAGGGTTCTGAAAAAATTCACTTACTTGGCAAAAATTTGAAATTGTCACAGTTTAGTCAATATTGCTCAGAATCCCTATTATGACCTGTTTTCAGAAATGGAACAATCATTCTGCATCTACCCATGTGATAGAAATCTTGATCCCGGCACTAAAATTTCAGATCTGCGCTGCAACTCTTCCGCCGTCACCAAAATTTCTGCAAAAATAGCTGATTTTAAATCAGCGATATCTCCCTCATCCGGACTCCGATTCGACCGATTTTTTTTTGAAATCGGGTATTTTTTCACATAGAATCCAGATCTGCAATTATATTTTTCAGATCTTGTACCAGGACGTCTAGATCTGCGCCGCAAAATCGCTGCCCTGAAAATTGTCTGCAACCCCACTGATTTTTAGATCAGCGATATCTCCTTCATCCGGACTCCGATTCAACCGATTTTTTTTTAAATCGGGTATTTTTTCACATAGAATCTAGATCTGCAATTAGATTTTCAGATTTTTCACCAAAATGTACAGATCTAATCTGCAAACTCACCGCCCAAAAATCCCTGCAAAAAATATAAAAAAAAAAAAATTCTCCACTTTTGTGTCCAAGAAAGTGCTCTGATACCACTTGTTGTAGATCTAACCCAAAAATATTATGATAATAGAAATAACCCAAGAATAACATGATAGAAATAGATAGAAATTCTTCTTTATTATCAAAACCCTTAAGGTAGGGCAACACCATACATTCACTCCTTAAGGAAGGAAAACACTCCACAAGCCATATGCCTGTCCATACAATAATCCTTGACTATCTCCCATGTGGAGTCTCTAGCCTCTATATAGGCCTCATACATACAATACCATGGGTCATTACCATGGTTCCCTCATACCATCAAACTAATACCATGGGCCCATTACATTATTACTAACTACTTGTGGTCCCTTACATGATATGGGTTAACCACCTTATTTATTACTATGGCCCATCCCATTATTACATTATTACCTTGGGTACCTCCCTTGGTACCCCATATTATCCCCCCTAGGTATATAACAATAGTACCTCTCCTTCGGAGACAGATGCTCTGGCTGAAGCCCAGGATAAACACTCCGGCAGCTCTTCAGCTCCAATCTGCCCCACGGAAAACCCCAGCGTCAACCTCTTCTGCCCTCTGCGTCAGCTTTCCCGACAGTTCCGACAATTCAGGGTTCTGCCCTCTATGTCATCTTTCCCGACAGTTCTCGTTGTTCTCGACAGTTCTGGCTTCTGCCCTCTGTGTCAGCTTTCCCGGATGTTCCAGCAGTTTCGGCTCCTGCCCTCTACGTCAATTTTCCCAGCTGTTCCTACAGTTCCCAGCAGTTCTTGCTATTCTAGTAGTTTCAGCTTCCCGGTAGTTCCAGCTGTTCCCGGCAGTTCTGGCTTTTTCCCTCTGCGTCAGCTTTCCCCGCTGCTGCGCTGATCCTCCCGGCACTATCTCTGCCTCTCTACTTTTGTATTCACTGCCGCTCAGCTGCAACTCCTGATCACTCTCTCAACTTTCTCAGCAAACCCAACCCCAAAAAGTCGAAATCTTGATCTCTTGGTGTGTTCTCCAAGTGACCCTCAAACCTCCTCTTATACTATTCTCACTGACAAATCAACGGATACGATTAGATCTGCCTTGATCCATGACTTTTGGACCATTCTAACACAGTTTTATATTAATTCACATTAATATTTTATTTTCCCTAAGTTTAGACTTAGGCACTCCATTAAAAATATTAATTATTTTAATATTTCCCAAACTGTTTAGAAACTTCCCAAACCCTTTCTGGGTATTGGAGATCTCGTGTGCCTTAGCCTCTCCACCAATTTTCATGGCTAGAGCACATCCGATACTACCCCAAATCAACAATCCCTCTTAGCGAGGACTGTTCTCTAGTAATACTCCTTACTAAGCATCACCCTGATCATCCGACATCGGTTCCTGTGCTAATGCTAGGCCTGTTGCCCAACATCCTCTGCACTGTTGCATCCTGCACTGCTACCCATGGCCCTGCCACTGCCACTGCTGCATCCGTACTGCAACTCCCTTTGCATCCATGCTGCTGCTCATGACCCTGCCACTGCCACTGTTGTATCTACACTGCAACCCCTCTCATCATGCTACATCGTGTTTCCCATAGCACTACCACTGCTAACTGTTGCACTGCAACTCAGTTACTGAGAAGTAAGTAACTGATCTCCCAACTCTAACATCTCCAAGCTAGAAAAAATCTTGATGTTGAAGCTCCCTCTATCACTGACAAGTGCTCCCTCTCTGACCTCTACGCTGCTGCAACAACTCCATGCATCTCGCATTGTTGCAAACCTCTTTGTGCCATCCTGCACTGGTGAAACACTCCCATGCCTCTCGCACTGTTGCAGCCTGCTAGCCTCACGTTGTCCTAGGAATCCTGCACTGTAGCTCCCTCTATCGCTCCATCCGCATCTGTCTCTACTAACATCGCCAGTACTAGTACTCCTCTTTAGGGCTCCCGTAGCAAGTTCTAATCCAAGAGGTTGGGTACCTCGAGGATCCTGCCCCTCATCACCTGTATTCCGCCTGACTACAGCTCGATGTCTCCCCACTTCTTCTGTAGTGGCACATAAGCGCTCATGGCACAATGAACAGAAAGGATCTTGGCCTTCCAGATGACAAAGTTGGATGCCTCATCCAACCTGTCCTGATCCCTCGGCCCATTCATGGCCACCTCTCTGCTCTTCTTGTTGACTCCTCTAAGTCTCTCTTCTTCCCACCTAGAAGTTCTCTGTTCGACTCCTGCTGAGTGTCTCTACTTCCTACCTGGAAGTTCTCGGTTCGACTCCTGCTGAGTCTCTCTACTTCCTATCTGG
Organism: Pinus tabuliformis; assembly: GCA_031772625.1. Lineage (NCBI taxonomy): Eukaryota > Viridiplantae > Streptophyta > Pinopsida > Pinales > Pinaceae > Pinus > Pinus tabuliformis. The sequence continues at coordinate 1,403,905,921 of CM062820.1, read as the reverse complement.
AAGTTCTCTTCTGGACTCCCTCTGAGTCCCGGTTTCCCACCTGGAAATCCTTCTACCAACATCAAGTTGCCCCTCTCTGATCGTCTATGCAACAGCGAAATTGATCTGGATTCCTTGGCTAGAAATCCACCTCGGAAGCAACTCCCTCTACCTTGGCCTTGCCCTATTAGGTATTGTTCTGACTACAGTACCCCACCAGCTCTACTCTGCAACTTACCCACAATCTCCTAAACCCCAGCAAATTGAAGGTTAGAGCTCCTAGGCTCTGCGCAATCCCGGCACCGGCAAATCAGCTTCCTCAGCCAACTGCGTCAGAGCTCTTGGCCTCTACGTGGCTCTGCGTGAGCCTGTCTTTGCCTCCCTCAGCCTCTGCACAGCCTCTTCTTGGCTCAATCTTGATGACGCAGGCACTGTGTCACCCCTTCCTTGCTGCTACTCTGCTAGGAATAGCTTTTGTCACTTGGGACAACTGTTTTCTGCTATTGCTGCTCTGCTCGGCTGATGTCCTCAGTTCTCCTGTGATCTGCAACCACGCTTTGATACCATGTTGCATTTTCTAAGTCTAACCCAATAAAAAACCTTCATGTACTTTCTGATTTATTCCTACTTACTTGTTTTGTTAATTAACAAGTTATTTACCATGTAAATATTGGAAATAAATACAAGTACATGCTCAACACATTACAGATCATCAACTGAAGGAAACAAAACAAGCACACAAGTGACACCGTTGTTTTTGGACCAGTGTCCCCAAAAAAACCCAATGTGGGAAAACCGGTGCAGTTATCTGAGGGTTTTATTATTATGCAGTTTCTGAATACTATCTAGGTGCCAAAACCAGCTCACCCAACAGAGAATAATCTCGGCAGTAGTACCTCTCCTTAGGAGACAGATGCTTCAACTGAAACCCTGAATAAACACTCTGGTAGCTCCTCAGCTCCAATCTGCCCCACGAAAAACCCCAGCGTCAGCCTCTAGGGACTGCTTCAGCCTCTTCTGCCCTCTGCGCCAGCTTTCCCGGTTGTTCTAGCAGTTCCAATTGTTCCCAGCAGTTCCGGCTTCGCGGCAGTTCTCGGTCGCTGCGCTGATCCTCCTGGCACTATCTCTGCCTCTCTACTTCTGTATTCACTACCCCTCAGCTGCAACTCCTGATCACTCTCTCAACTTTCTCAGCAAACCCAGCCCCAGAAAATCGAAATCTTGATCTCTTGGTGTGTTCTCCAATTGATCCTCAAGCCTCCTCTTATACGTTTCTCGTTGACAAATCAACGGCCGAGATTAAGTCCCTAATCAACAGCTAAGATTAGATCTAGCTTGATCCATGACTTTTGGACCATTCTAACAGTTTTATATTAATTCACATTAATATTTTATTTTCCCTAAGTTTAGACTTAGGGATTCCATTAAAAATATTAATTATTTTAATATTTCCCAAGCTATTTAGAATCTTCCCAAACCCTTTCTGGATATTGGAGATCTCATGTGCCTTAGCCTCTCCACCAATTTTTGTGGCTAGAGCACATCCGATGCTACCCCAAATCAACAGTTGGAGCACCAACTGCCAAGATTAAAACTTAATTAATGGCTAGGATCATCTCTGGATTGATCCATGTGAGTTTCTAGATGATTCTCGCCTTGACTTAATTAATACCGATTAATTAACCATCCTAAGTTTAGACTTAGGAAATATTTAAAAATTGATTAATAATCTAATTAAGTCATTTCTAGGACGAATTTCCAAAAACGGTTTCTAGCTTTTGGAGATCTCATGTATTCTAGCCTCTCCACAAAATTTCAAGGTTAGAACACATCCGATGCAAAAACAAAAAAATACTCCACTAATGCCATACTGAGAAAAGAGGGCTCCAAAACCATGTTCTAGGGCTTGTTCCCTAGATCTCCATGCAAATCATTGTGTGGACCCCAGTTTTGTGTTTGGGGCACAAAAATGAGTCTCATGCGTCTCCTAGTGATAAAATAGGCAGGTTCTACTCCAACGTTGAGGACTCAAAGAATGGTGCTAGCCCTCCCATGTATCAAAGGGTGAGACAAACCTCATATGGTCCTCAGATCAACTACCAAAACCCATCTATACTGCTAAGCCAGCTGGGGTCATGCTAGTCCAAGTGCATCATCTCATGCATAATATGGGGCAAAGTGCAAATTGTTGGGGTGTTGCAAGTGCCCATGGAATGGAGTGATGCTTTGAAAGTGATAGGAGTCCCATGGCTCTCAACGCTTGGAACTTCACCTATAGGGTGCAACAATGCTCCTCTAGTGGACTTAGGCCCATGATGAAAACCACCTGCCAATTACACACAATGTTGAGTGTCGCATCTTCACAATCAGGTACAATTAATCATTAGTGCATCTAAGTGAACCAAGCTTGTTAATCAATGGCATGTTGACACTTCATACGAGGATTCTCTTTCAAATTTGGGGCTTTGATTGCGTAATAGTGTTACCTCCCTAGGTAGGAGTGGCTAATAAATGACCCTATTAGGTTTTCCCAAACCCTAAGGGGAAAGACATGTCCCTGGTACATCCTTCAATCAGTAGGTGGTGTATGAATAATGATGGTACGAAATGGGAATGAAGGGGTTTCAAGGCCAAATGCCATGGGAAAAGGGGTAGCAATGATAAGGAAGTCCACATATCGGGTGTAGAGATGTGAGGAGGGAGTAATTGTGGTTGCATGAGTTACCCTAGCCTTTGTTTTTCCACCCCTTTTTATTTTCCTTTTGCTTTTTCTTGATTTCTCTTTGTATTATTGCTCTAAGAAGTGAGAGCATGTTGCAAATGATGTATAACAGTTATTACCCCCTTAAAGGTGGGGCAGTCATAGCCCACAAAGGGTTGGGAAGAGCATGGGTTCCTTTAATGATGTGATGGGGTAACTATAGGCCCAAGGAACTAGGTTGATGGCCATGATAAGGAGTAGAGCTCATGCTTGGCTTTTTCCCACATGTTATTATTAATGTCCCGGTCATCTTTTGCATTTTATGATTTTCCTTTTTCTTTTGTTTCATACTTGTGGCCATGATATGCTTTTAACATTATTTTCATTGCATCAACCTCCAAGGCAACATTTCCAAGCCCGACCCAGATATGTTGACAAGGGGAGGGGTGCGTCAACACCTTGTGGACCCAATGGTCATGTAGACCTAGAGAAGGGAAATAGTGAATAGGGCTCGCCATGTGTTGAGGGAAACGATAAATATGGAATGGGAAAACGGGACCACGCTACCAAAATCAGGGTTTCTCAAGTAGTGCCCTTCCTAAAGCCAAAGGCCAATAGGGGAGATCTCACGGGATTAGGATTGAAGATTACCCCCCCATTTAAGGTGAGGGAACAAAACCACAGTCAAAACACTTCCTTCTTCCAAGACACTCAATAATCCATGCCAAAATGCCCAAATGAAAAACAAGCATAAGCACCTGATTGCACAATGAAAAACATACCTTTTGGGTCAAATTGTCCACCTTCTAACATGTGTTCTTAACAAATGGGCGAGGAAACATACAACCGATGCAAGTGGCGGAGACAAAGTGGCACATCACATCAGCTACAAGGTGGCTATCAGGTGTTGTTTGTTGTAGGCTAGAAGAAGATGAATAGGAGAAAATCTCTCATAGGGGGGTACCCACTTTTGGTGGGTAACAAGGTCCAGACACTCTGAGGCACCATTTTGCGACAGATCAGTAAACTTGAGGAGCTTGGAGTAGTGTGTGCCAAGTCACAAGCCAAGTTGTCTAGTGTTGGGAAACAGCTAACAACCCCAACCAGGCAAACAAGGGAGCGTATTTTGGAGTTACAGAGCAGCCCTCTCCAAGAATACATAGCCAAGGCTTGTAGCACTACCAACCCACCTCTTTACATTGGAGAGAGAGGGGCAGAGTTTTCCAAATGGGTTCTACAGGTTAGCCAACACTGGGCGTCGAGCCGACAATTTAGGAGCATACCAATTAGAATCAAAATAGCATAGTATCAGCATGGGAGGATTGTTTCTTGTGTGGGTATTTGTACACAAGGCCTGTGCCAGAGGATGGATTGGAGGGAAGTGATGAGTTGGTATCCTACTAAGTGGATAATTTATGAAGCATCATCCATAGTCAAGGAAATAGCACAGTAGGAGTCCTTAGACATGTGTAATGATAGATGGCCAATGTGGCATTGTGATCCAAGTGGAACTATTAGTGGTAGGTTGAATTGGAGGTTTGTTTGGGATCCAAGTATTGGGGGTTCCATTTATGATTGGGTGGCACAAAGGCATGACGTGACATAGATGCCTTTAGAGTTGGCAGATGCAGATTGCTTAAGGGCAAGCAATCTTGGGGCAAGAGGGGATCTGTAATGTTCCCATTTTCAGTTTCCCTTATGATGCAGTTAGGGTGGATTTCCAGGGTTGGTCTCAGTCAAGTCACAAGAGCGAGATTTCATCATCAGTGTGCCCAAAGAGTTCTAGAGGAGTTTTATGGGGTCATATGGGGTTTACTTACTGTATTTCATCATCAGGGTCAATCCCGCACAGTTCGTTCTTGGTTTCGTTGCATTCCAACAATTCCCATAAAATGGGGATTAGTATATTTCAATTAAATACCTAAAAGTGTCATACAGGAATGATTATTTAAAGAAATACCTTAGTGTAATAGCTCGTTGGAACCAGAATAAAGAGATCCACAATATGGGATGATGAAAAGTGATTTTCAGTGGCTAGAGAAATTGTAGAGACAGATATACCATTTTCTGGGATTAAAATTGACTTAAATAAAATAAAATAAAAAGTGACATAAATCAAATAAAATATAAACAAGAAGCTTCTAAATTGGGAATAAAAGAATAAAATAAAAGTGTTTCTAGAAGGTTGGAGAGATATCCATCCAATCTTTAAAAGGAGGAGAAAGTCATTTGGATATCGTGGATTTGGAGTATTTTCTGTTGGAGAGGTTTTGGGAATGTGGTTCTCAGCTTCAGTGCACCCTAGGACAAAACCCTTGGGTTTCTTCAAGTGTTGGATGAGACCCCAACTCACTATTGTGGATATTTCATTCAGAAACCTCATTGGGCTTCATCAACATCAGTTGGTGAGAAGAACTTGTGCAGATCTATGGATTGGAGTGGGGATCACTCGGTTCTCCAATTTGAGCTTCACTTTCAATTGTAGTATTTGGGAGGCCAGCATCAATATAGCAACAATTATTTTGCATGCCATCAACTCAGCTATCATCCAGCATGCAAGAGTTATTGATCATTTGTATCGGCATGTATTCATCTTCCATTTAATAAAACTAAAGACGAGTTTGCTACTATTCATTGTATTAGCTTTGAGTTGCAGCATTTCTGGAATTTTCATAATTCCAAATTTATTATTGTGTTGATAATTTCATACTGGATTTTAAATGAAAAGATGTATGGTATAAAATTTTGAAGCAAATATTCTAGAAAATTTGTCAAATTATTTTTCGGGATATTACATTTTACACAAAGGTTCCAAAATGAGTTATGTTATTATAGCATAGTATAATCTCATAAAACAACAACTTGAGAGGAGAGGCTAGACTTTTATAATTTTATTTGTAATAATTAGACAGCAGCTAGTTTAACCTCTCTCTCAAAAATAATATTTTAGTTGTCGTCTACATGTCAGAAACAAAGTAAACTACATCAAAATATTTTTAATACATGAATTTGTCCATAAGGAGAAATCAACTTGGTCATTTGACCCTTGGAAGCACAATGTCTCCCTTGCTTTGACCGCAGAAAGGCAAGAGATAATGAATAGTAGTCCAAAGATGCTCAACAATCCACTTAGATGACCCAATGGCGAGGTTGAAGAGTTTGATTTACTTCATTTGCTCATCTTTGGTCCATGAATAACTCAACTTGGTCCCTTGGTAGTTCGTTTTGGTCATCGGAGAGATGATTTGACCTTCTAACAGCTGCTTTCTTGTCCATGATAGATGCAATGGCTAGATTGACCTTCAAATGGCTGCTTTTGATCCTCAACATCCTTCTTTAGCTGTCTTTAATCACTTGTAAGAGTCTGGATTTAAGACCTCTGTGGTTTATTTCTTTTGACTCAGTTACCGGAGAATCCACAGTAAGAACCATTTTCTGCCAACGTTTCAAATCCCAACCGAGATCCATCATCAGGACTACTTGAATGCTTGATAGAAGAAGAGCTTAATTGAGAGATTAAATAGTAATGAGGAGAGTAAATTGAGATGAATGTCGGCTCTCTTTTTTGAGAGTAAATTGTGATGAATGTCGGCTCTCTTTTTTGAGAGTAAATTGAGATGAATGTTGGCTTTCTTTTTTGAATAATAATTTTGATTAATTATTGATTTAAATTAATATAAATTATTATTATGTTGATCATTATCATAATTAAAATTAATATTATATCATTAATTATAATATTATTAATAATTAGTTACTTTTAATTTAATATAATAATCATTATTAATATTAACTGTTAATATTATTATTATTATTAATATAATAATTAATATTAATAATATTAATATTGATCATAATTAATATTAATAATATTAATCCTAGTATATTGTATTAATATTTAATATATATATTATATGTTAGTACAATTTTTATTATGAAATGGAAGTGAGATATTTGTTATAAAATAGAATTATTATTAATATATTTTGGTATTTTATGAATAGTGTATTATTAGTGATATTAAAATTATTTAAAATGTATTAATATTAATAATAATTATTATTATATTAAAATTGATATTATAATATTAAGAATCAATATAAGTAATTAATAATTAATAATTAATTAGTATTAATACTTGATAATTAATAATTAATTAGTATTAATAATTGATAATTAATATCAAGACCTAATAATTAATATTTAAAATAGTAAATGTTCAATTTTTATAAATAGTTTAACTAATTAATAGATTTTAATTAATACTTAATAATCACGATTTATAATAATATTTAATGATAATAGTAATAGCTATTATCATAATTACTATTGTAAATGTTTAATTATGTACTAATTATTATTATTATTATACTTAAATTATTAAAGCGAGGTTACTAACTACTAAGATAAGAAAGGGAGAGGTAATTCTACCACTGAATGCTAAACCTTAGGAGTATTGGTGACCTTAATTTCTCTGATTAGGGGAAGCCAGCTTCCACTAATCTCCATACCATTGTCTCTGTTGAGATTATGCGGATGTTTGATAATTTCAAGAGCTTCTCTAATCTTTCGCCTATGATGTTGTTCTTCCCTAGCGATAATAGAGGCGTTTTCCAAGCAGACATGGTGCTTAGTTTTTGAGGAGTGTTCTGCCAGGGCCGAGGTACGAGACCTTTCATTCTTAATATCAGCTCCATGTTCCTTGAGTCTGGTCTGCAAGGAGCGACCTGTTTCACCAATGTAGCTTTTTCCACACGAGCAATCTATTTTATAGACTCCCTTAAGTTGATGAGTCGACTTGGCCACTTGATGAGATATCCAATGCCTTTGAGAATTTGGGAATTCCATAAAATGGGTTTTTCCCCGTTAATATTTTAAATAACTTTTGACTTCAAGTTTTCCCTCCATGCTCAGTCCATTTGACCTCCACATGGCATCATAGGAGTGCGTCATCATCCACTAAATGGGGATCTCTAATGCCCTTAGGAATTTGGAAATTTTGCCACATGGGTTTTGTCAGGCCAAATTTGTAGATAACTTTTGACATATCGCATGTCTCATTCTATCAAAATTTACCCCTGTTATGCCACCTACATGCCCCACATATTGTTGGACCACTTTTGACTACCATTTTTTTGATGATGCCTTCATATTTTGGAAAATTTTCAATATAGAATGTCATCTAGATTTTTTAATGAGCATTTTGAGACTAAGTTGACTTTTTGACTTCTAGACCACATGCATCAAAAAATGTGAACTACCTCGTGAAATGTGAGAACATTGATTTTGTGAGACTACCATGTTAAGACATCTAAGGATAGTTTTGAACATGCTAGAAATCAACAAGAAAAATTAGAATAAATGAAACCTGTAAGAATTGTCCACTAGGAGTCTTCCAAAATAATTCTTCTCAACGATGCTTCGAGGGTGAAACATTTTGAGGGAGAGGGCAATGTAATAAATATAAATCATAATGGGTATAATAACTCGAGGGAGGGGACAATGTAATGAATATGAATCATAATGGGTGTAATAACTCAGATACTAATAATAATAATAATAACTTTATACTAATAATAAAGATCCTACTCATTAAAATGCATGTCTCTTCAGAAGACACCCTTTAGGTTATATTTATACTCAAGGCTATCCTGATCTTATCAATCTTATTAATTATCCACTATATTATTATATTCTAGACATGTTTTATCTCTATTATGTAAAAAGTCTTTTATGCTTATTACATGTTCAGAAATATCTATCAAAATCTTTGTCTAAATTTAAGGGAGTTTCACGCCCATATATCTGCTTGCTTAAAAACAATTTGACCTCGGAAACATTCGCATTCAAGTCTATGCAACTTCTGGGATCAGATTCCAGATGTATGACACATGCATATGGAGGCTATGTTAAATCATGAAGGCAAAAAATTGTTAATGAAAACCATGTCACCTCCTTAGTCACATCATTCAGCAGGCATTGCAGCACCATGTGAAAGATTGGTTACAGGGCCGTTAACCCTCCAAGAAATGTAAGGTGTTTACCTTAAGTGTTTTGATAGTGAATATTTGACACAATAAATGGAGACCTCGAGGATGAAGAAGCAGATATCAATCAATTTTACCCAAAGCCATCAATGCAGAGATACAAGACACAATTCATAAAGGATGCTATGCTTATACTTGGGCAACTCTATCTCTGTACTTTTTGCTTAGAATCCGTCCAATCGTATCAATAATCAGAGCTTCTACACCTCCACCATTCACAACCTGCAGTAATAGGTGCCAAAATTAGGAAATTTAAACTGCATTGTCCAAATGAATAGATGAAATTATTTTTCTGTACATGTCTATCATGTTTCTAAAACTAGAGGGCCCTGAAGACTCTAACCTTCCATCCCTCCATGAAACAGAGGTCTTTTCTATGACTTTAAGGTTGTTTCATCATGATGAAGAAAAATAGCCACGACTAAGAAGATGTGCATGCATTTCAACCCCCAGTAAAACTGTACTAAAGACATGAAAAAATATAAATATGCTAAATGCGTGTTTGTAGCTAACTACAAGAAAAGATTTACAGTTAAACAATACACCTTCCTAAAAATTGTATTGTTCCATCCAAGTCCAAAAATTGAAGCCACAAAAGAGCAATTCTGATTGTAATAAGGCCTACTGGATGCTCAAGCAATCGTTAAAGGGGGACAATACAATAAAAACAAATGCAATGAGGTTTCAAAGCAAAGCATCCTGCATTCAGGAAGATTAAAAGCAAAGAAAAAGAAACTGCAAATAAATATCGCATATTCAAGATGATTTGCAACTTCCAAAAATCAAATATGCAAAGAAAATGAAAGGAAAATCCCCATATTCTATATTGACAAATCATAAATAAACAACCGTCTCCCTTCACCCGTGTTGAGAAATCTAGGGCATCAGTAGTTAGGTGATTTCTCTTCTATTAGTAGCTGCTTGTGAGTGCTTTTTACTTCTTAAGATTAGGATCCTCTTTACTTAGATTATTAGTGTTCTTCTTCATCAAACAATGACCAATGCATGAACATAAATAGACAAGAGACATAGAATGTAGGCTATCAACCAGGGCCAAAACCTCTCGCTCTTTGAGAGGAAAACCCACATAAATTCTTCTTATAGAGATTCCAATTGACGAATACCAAGACCAAGACCCTTGAACTATTTGCCACTCCAAGACCAAGACACAAGTTCTCTTGACCAATGTGGAAAAAGTCGAAGTCGGGATTAATTCGGCAAGGGTCCAAAAGTTGAAAAACTCGGCAAAGTCGGGAGTTTTTCGAAAAAGTCGGCAAAAAGTCGGCGAAATTAAAAAAAACACAAAATTACTCATTTTTTTATATTTTTTTTAACATCTAGAGTATCCACAACATCAACTAAATGCATTTCCACATAAACATGTAAAGAAAGCTAATATATAATATGTATATGAAGTCTAGTGCTACATCACATATCAAAATAGTGAATCAACTCCTAAATTTTGAGTCCTGTCTGAGTCTCAACTCTCAAGAGTCAAAATATCAACAAAAAATATAATAAATGTACATCATGAGTCATCTAAAAGTCATCAAGTAATCACTAATCAGTCACTGAGATCCTCTTCCCCTTTTACGGGAATAGGGAATGGCTTTGCCTTTTCCTCTAGAGGAAGAAGACCCTGCCCCTGGGGATACAAAATCAAATGGACTCAATCGTCCTCTAGAAGCGGATGGAAGAGGTGGCCTTTGTGCTATGCTGCTGCTGCTGCCCATCCTAGATGGTGTCACCTCCTCCTCAGCATCCTCATCCAGCTTTGCTACTGCCTTCTGACCCTGATGTTGCTCTGCCTCCTCCTCCTCTATCTCTAGCTCTCCCTCCTCAGCAACTGCGACATCCTCTAGATCCACACCTAACCAATCCGGGATCGAGTCCAAGATCGGCCTCTCAATCTCGACTCTCCATGAAGCGGTGGTATCAATATTGTCCAATGAGATGGCTTCCACATCAATAGGTTTCTGAAGCTGTCTCACCCACAATCGAAGATTGTAGTAGACGTAGACCATGTCATTGAGGTGTTTGGACTCCAATCTGTATTAGGGTCATAGATTGTAAATTAGTACTTAGAAAATTTAAATATTAAAATTAATCAAACGAATTCAAAAAATTTAATTTGAAATCTTTTTAGTTTTTACCTGTTGCGCTTTTTGGAGTGTATTTTGTCAAATACACTCCAGTTGCGCTCACACCCAGAGGAACTGCATGTTTGGTTGAGCACTCGAATGGCAAGCTTTTGGAGATGGGGTACTCTGGCACCATAGCTTGTCCACCAAGCATCTACAAGTTAAAAGAAAAATGAGAAACATAAAAAAAAACATTGAAATTCTAAACTTGAAAGTTTGAAACAAACTGAAGCTTACCTGGCATTTTGGTCGTCCTATTCTTAATAGCCATGTTAAAACCAAATGTGCCACTTCCCATCCTATAGACCTCCATTTCTTTAGAAATCTCCTCACGTTCTTCCTCAGATGACACCATCCTCTCAACACAAGTGAAGAATCCATCCATCACCTCGACATCAAATCTGAAACCACAAGCATAAGAAAATGCAGGGTTGAGGTAGACACCTGCAGTATGAATGGGGCGATGGAGGGTATTGTTCCATCGCTAATCAATCACTCTCCATATGACTTGTTGTTTCTCTAACCCCTCGTCTCCCTTATCTGCATAATAAGCACGGATGGCTTCTTTGGCCCTATCCATGGCCTCATACAAGTAGCCCATTGCGGGCTTGTCTCCATCAACCAACCGAAGAACCTTTACCAAAGGTTCTGAAATGGCACACACCTCCTCTACTCCTGCCCAAAAGCTCTGATCATATGAAACTAGTCTGCATATGCCCTCTCCCTCCGGTTTGCGGCTAATAGATAAAGAACGCCAATCCGCTGAGAGAAACATGCTCTTCACCTCCCACATAGAATTCAACAGAGACTGAAGAGATATGAAAGTAGTGGCAAATCGTGTAATGGCAGGCCGCACCAACTCTTTGTTGTTGGTGAATCTTCTCATCAAGCTAAGCACAGATGAATGATTATATATAAATTTTGTTATGCTCTTGGATGATTCAACAATATCCCTCACAGTAGGAATCTTACCTATATCCTCCAACATCAAGTCAATGCAATGAGCAGCACAAGGTGTCCAAAACAAGTTAGGATACCTCTCCATAAGCATCTTGCCAACTGCAACATAATTTGCAGCGTTGTCCGTTATGACTTGGACAACATTGCTTGGGCCTACTTCCTGAATGAAGATGTCCAACAACTCACATAATGTACGTGCATCTTTAATGTGTGCAGATGCATCAACAGATTTCATAAACATTGTCCCCTTGGGACAACTAACCAAGAAGTTAAGAAGGGTCCTACCCTTCTGGTCAGTCCAACCATCTGACATGACTGTGCATTCAGTGTGCTCCCATGATGCCCTAAACTCTGCCAATCTAGCAATGCACTCAGTCTTTTCATCTTAAAGAAGAGGCCCTCTCAATTCTGCAAAGGTGGGGGCTTTGTACCCCGGGCCAACGACAGCAACAACATCAAACATAGGCTGGTAGAATGGGTTTGTCTTGGCAATGTTGAAAGGAACATCACTCCATAGAAGACACCTACTGACCAACTTGTCAGCTTCTGCCTTTTCCTTTTTTTTCATTGACGATTTGATCCCAGGTTGTGAACCAGTTGTTATTCTAGGAACAAAAAAAGACGAGATAGAAGGATGAGTACCCATGGGTGAGGAAGGTGATGCTGCTGTAGAAGCACTGCCACTCTCAATTCCCCCCACTCTTGAGCCCCCTACAAGTTGTTTTGTTATTGCTGCCCTGGTGTCTTTTCCCTCCTCTTTATCCATCAATGATTGAATGGCCCGTTGAATGATTTCTGGAGTTGTGTTTTTGCGAAGTTCAACATTTTGCCCCAGAATTTGCCCCAAATGGAATTTTAATCTGTTGATGCCTCCTGACATATGCTTGCCACACAACTTGCAAGTCAAATACATTCCATTGGCCCCCCCAGTTTCGGGTGTAGCATCAGGCTCACCAAACTCCCACATAGAATCCAAAATCCTCGGCATTTTGTTTTAAACTTTGAGCTTGAATTTAAAGTTTAAACCTGGGCACAAAAAAAATTGAAACAAATTCAAATCAGCAAAATATAATTATTAATTTGTATTGCACTCAGAATTTAGAAACAAATTAGTAAATTACAAATTTACAGTAATTTTAATTTTTAATTTTTTAAATTTTTAGACCCATCGAACAGTGAACACTTAAGCCATATATATTTAATATTTATTATTATATGTTAACAGCTATACTGTTTTTAACTTTTTATTACAGATACAGGGACAGACATGGATACGGTAGCTTTTTAGAAGATTTTGAATAGGATATGAGTCATATGACTGGGCTTGGAAATATATAAAAATAAATAATATTTATTATTTATAACAGTATATGTGAGTGCAATGATTATTTTTATGATAATTACCAATTCACTGATATTATTATTATCTCAATGAATACGTTTTAAAGGTCACAATATTTGCTGTAAAAGGCATTATTGGAAGTATGTATCGGTATCCACTTGCTGGTGACAGAAACATTGCCCTACTGTTAATTTACAGTTGGTTCCCTGTACTCATATTCCATACGATAACCTAAGATTGGCTGCCATATCTTATATTAACAGAACATATGGTATAATAAAAATTGTTCAGATTTCACATCATTATTATGATTCAATCTTCCACAATTCAACTATGCATAGATTTACTCATTGTTATGTCTCATGAGCATTATGTCTTGCTGAATTAGAAGTTATCGAAAGTGACAATACATATGTCATATAAGTTTATAACAAATTTGGAATTTGGATAATGGCTTTCCGCTGCCCACAATGCGCATAGCGGCTAGCCATATGTAATATTAAATATATATTATATATTAATCATAATGATATTACTGTTTACATAATACATAACTTTTAAGTTTTAACAGCCTAGGCCCTACAGGTAACGGATTTCTAAATCTGAACTTTGAACTTTGAAGACTGGTCACTGAAGTCTGAGCAATGAGCATACCTTGAGGCTTGCGGCAAATGCAAACTGAACTTGAAAGTTTGAAACCCTTGATTCTCCACAGCGCGGAACAACCAAAACAGACAGTGAAAAATGAAAATGAACCAAAATGAACGATTTCTGGGTTTTTATCCACGCGTTTATAAAGCAAGGCGATTTTTTCAATCGACTCCCGATTAAATCGGGATTAATTCGATAATATCGCGATTTTTTCGTTTATGAAAAAATCGCCAAAAAATCGGCCGATATAATCGTTTAGCCCAAAAAATCGTATTTTGAGGAATAAATCCCGATTTTTTTGGGACTTTTTCCACACTACTCTTGACAGTCAACCTTCTTCTTGACTACTCTTCTAATTCGACCTTCTTAGCATCAGACATTGTCACCATTGAGATCTTATCACTGTCTTGACACCAAGACCTCCATGTTGTCGTATTATCGAGACCTTACTTATGTGATGGCACAGATATAGCACCGAGACCCTTATTGAGTTTCCACCGAGACCTTTACTGAGATTCCACCGAGATTGTGGCACTGTGGTGAGACTTCATCACTTGTATATACTACAAACTTGTCACTGCAATACCGAAATACTTGTTTACTACAATCCGAGTTCCTTTTACTGAAATGCTTGTCACTGTAACTGATATCCGAACTTGTTTCCTTACTTGTCACTACAACTGTGATCAAAATTACAAAGGTAAACCGAACTCCTTGACTTCGCACCGAACTGTAGTACCGAAACTTCCTCTGAAATAGTCAACTGAATCTCAGAGGTGATTTGAACTTCTATCTCTGTGGAATAGGCCGAGGTCCCTATATATAGTAGTCCGTCCGTCATAAATAAGTCGACATGAATTATGAATCGTTGTGTCTTCATTTAGGTGTGCCGACATGAGCTTTTTATTTCATCTTTGTTGATTTGGGGTAGCATCGGATGTGCTCTAAACACGAAAATTGGTGGAGAGGCTAAAGCACATGAAATATCCATACCCAGAAATGGTTTGGACAGAATCTAACCAGTTTGGGAGATATTAAAATAATTAATAATTTTAATGAAGTCCCTAAGTCTAAACTTAGGGAAAATAAAATATTAATGTGAATTAATATAAAACTGAGTTAGAATGGTCCAAAAGTCATGGATCAAGCCAGTTCTAATCCTAGCCATTGATTAGGGACTTAATCTCGGTCGTTGAATTGTCAATGAGAAAAGTATAAGAGGAGGCTTGAGGGTCACTTGGAGAACACACCGAGTTGATCAAAAATTCGATTTTCTGGGGCAGGGCTTGTTGAGGAAATTGAAGGAGTGATCAGAGTTGCAGCTGAGGGGCAATGAATGTAGTAGCAGAGAGGCAGAGATAGTACCGGGAGCATCAGCGCAGGAGCCGGGAGAGGGTTAACGCAGAGCCAACTAGAGGCCACGCAGAAGTAGCCAGAGGCAGCTAGGAGCTGCGCAAAGCCTAAGGAGGGCCAGCGTGGGAGACGCAAAGGCTCCAGAGGCTGACGCAAAGCCTAGAGAGGCTGACGCAGACCCTAGAGGTTGACGTTGGGAGATTTCATGGGGCAGATTGGGGCTAATATCTGTCTCCGACTGAGAGGTACTACTGCGGAGGACATTCTCTGTTGGGTGATCCATTTCTCGCACCTAGATTGTATTCTGAAACTGCTTAATAATAAAACCCTCAAATAGCTGCACCGGTTTTCCCGCATTGGGTTTTTCCGGGGACATTAGTCCAAAAATAACAGTGTCACTTGTGTGCTTGTTTTCCTTCTGTTGATGATCTGTATGTGTTGAGACTATACTTGTACTTATTTTTCAGTATTTACATGGTAAATAACTCATTAATTATCAGAACAAGTAGGAAGAAATTAATCAAAAAGTACAAGAAGGATTTCTAACAATTAGACTTAGAAATTCCAACATGGTATCAGAGCATGGTTGCAGATCACAGGATAACTAAGGGCATCAGCCGAGCAGAGCAACAGCAGAAACAGTTGTCCCTAGTGACAGAAGTTGTTCCTAGCAGAAAAGCAACAAGGAAGGGGTGACGCAGTGCCTACATCATCAGTTCGAGAAGAGAAGAGGATTAGCGCAGTGGCAGAGAGGAGCAGACCTGACCTACGCACTGCCCGGTCATCTTTCTCAGTCAGAGAGGATTGACGTCTGTGGCCAGGAGGTGTGGATTTTGCTGGTGATGGGATTGTGCAGAGCCTAGAGGCTCTAACCTTCAGTTTGTTGGGGCATAGGAGGTTATGGGTAAGTTGCGGAGTGAAGCCGGTGGGGTATTATGGTCAAAACAATCCCTAACAGGGCAAGACCAAGGAGGAGGGAGTTGCTGTCGAGGATTTCTAGCAAAGAAATCCGGATTAGTGGTGCAACTGCACTAACGATTGGAGTGGGGGCATCTCGACATTGGCAGAGGGGTTTCCAAGAGGGAAATTGAGGCTCAGAGGGAGTCACACCGAGAACTTCTAGGAGGGAAGTAGAGAGACTCAGAAGAGTCAAAAGAGGAGCAGTAAAATGACAGTGAATGGGGTAAGAGATCAAGACAGACTGGACGTAGCCTCAAACTTCGTAGTCTGGAAGGCCGGGATCTTGTCCATTCTAGACAGAAATCGTCTCCAGCACTTCGCCTTGAACACGATAGCGATCCCAGTTGACCCAATTGAGAACAAAAAGTACAAGGAGGCAATGGTGAGGGCCAAGAGCATCATCCTTGACGGGGTCAAGGACCATGTAGTACCACATATTGCCGAAAAGGACACGGCAAATGCGATGTGGGAGGCCCTGATGAAATTGTATCAGCATACTTCCGTGCAGAGGAAGATGCTACTAGAAAATCAGCTGCGGTCATACCAGATGCAGAAGGGAGAATAGATAGACACC
Source organism: Pinus tabuliformis (assembly GCA_031772625.1). Lineage (NCBI taxonomy): Eukaryota > Viridiplantae > Streptophyta > Pinopsida > Pinales > Pinaceae > Pinus > Pinus tabuliformis. Next base: position 1,403,889,213 of record CM062820.1, on the reverse strand, counting down.
TTCCTCGGTCGATTGAAGGAGATCCGGGATCAGCTGACTTCCATAGGGGCAACGCCGAATGGGGAGATGTTGGTGAGGACCGCATTGAACGCAATCTCAGAGGATTGGGAGGTATTTGTCCAGATCATACTGGGCAAGTCGACCCTTCTAGATTGGGAGGAACTGTGGGCAGATCTTTGTCAAGAAGAGATCAGAAAGCTAACCAAGGCGGGAAGCAGCGGCAAGGGGATCATAATCAAGAAGGAGGAAGAGGAAGATGCTGCCCTAGCATCTAAGGGAAAGCAAGAGAAACGGAAGAAGAAGGACCTCTCCAAGGTCAAATGCTTCCACTATGGGGCACTGGGTCACTATGTGAGCTAATGTGCGAGGAAGAAGAGCAAGGGAGAGGCTTCTGAGACCAAGGCTGCACCAGCAAGGGCAGAGAAAGAAGTGGAGACAAATGATGACTGTGCCATGAGTGCTCATGTGCCACTTGAGACGAAGTGGGGAGACATCGAGCTGTAGTCAAACGGACTACAGGCGATGAGGGGCAGGATCCTCAAGGTACCCAACCTCTTGGATTATACCTTGCTACGAGAGCCCCGAAAAGGAGTCGCAGGACTGACGGATGTCAGTAGAGACGGATGCGGATGGAGCGACAGAGAGCGCTACAGTGCAGGAGTCACAGGAGAGCGTGAGGCAGCAATGCGAGATGCATGGAGTTTTTGCAACAGCGCAGAGGTCAGAGAGGCAGCACTTGTCAACTACAGAGGGAGCTTCAACGTTGGGAGTGTCTCTAGCCTAACAGAGATGTCAGAGTTGGGAGGATCAGTTACTTACTTCTCAGTAACTAAGTTGCAGTGCAGCAGTTAGTAGTGGCAGTGCTATAGGCAGGAACAATGTAGCATGATGAGAGGGGATGCAGTGCAGATGCAACAGTGGCAGTGGCAGGGCCATGAGCAGCAGCACGGATGCAGAGCGAGCTTTTGTACGGATGCAGCAATGGCAGTGGCAGGGCCATGGGTAGTACATGATGTAGCAGTGCAGAGGATGTTGGGCAGGGAGGCCTAACGTCAGCACAGGGACCGATGCCGGATGATCAGGGTGATGCTCAATGAGGAGTATTACTAGAGCATAGTCCTCGCCAAGAGGGAGTATTGATTTGGGATAGCATCGGATGTGCTCTAACCACGAAAATTGGTGGAGAGGCTAAAGCACATGAGATCTCCAATAACCAGAAATGGTTTGGGCAGAATCTAACCAGTTTGGGAGATATTAAAATAATTAATATTTTTAATGAAGCCCCAACTCTAAACTTAGGAAAAATAAAATATTACTGTGAACTAATATAAAACTACGTTAGAATGGTCCAAAAGTCATGGATCAAGCGAGATCTAATCTTAGTTGTTGATTAGGGACTTAATCTCAGTCATTGAATTGTTAACGAGAAAAGTATAAGAGGAGGCTTGAGAGTCACATGGCGAACACACCGAGTTGATCAAGAATTCGATTTTCTGGGGCAGGGCTTACTGAGGAAATCCAAGGAGTGATCAGAGTTGTAGCTGAGGGGCAGTGAATGCAGTAGCAGAGAGGCAGAGATATTACCCGGAGCATCAGCGTAGGAGTCGGAAGAGAGTTGACGCAAAGCCAGCTAGAGGCCACGCAGAAGCAGCCAGAGCCCACGCAGAGAAAGGCAGGAGCTGCGTAGAGCCTGAGGAGGGCCAGAGTGGGAGATGCAAAGGCTTCAGAGGCTGACGCAGAGCCCAGAGAGGCTGACGTTGGGCCAGAGAGGCTGACGCTGGGCAGACGTTGGGCCAAAGAGGCTGACGCAGACCCTAGAGGTTGACGCTGGGAGATTTCGTGGGAAAGATTGGGGTTAATATCTGTCTCCGACTGAGATGTACTACTGCCGAGGGCATTCTCTATTGGGTGAGCCATTTCTCGCACCCAGATTGTATTCTGAAACTGCTTAATAATAAAACCCTCAGATAGCTGCACCGGTTTTCCCACATTGGGTTTTTCCGGGGACATTAGTCCAAAAATAACGGTGTCACTTGTGTGCTTGTTTTTCCTTCAGTTGATGATCTGTATGTGTTGAGACTGTAATTGTATTTATTTTTCAATATTTACATGTGTTGTCGCACAAAATGTCTAGGCACCGCGACAACGCTCAGATCGGGGGCTATCACGCTGATCCCCAATCTCTCTGTTTAAGTTGTCTCCCTACAGCAGGCTAAGGGGGGTAGACCCTATGGAAAAGTGGAATGAAGAAGAACTAGTTGGGAACCAGCCAGTTCGGAAGACACAGTGAAGCAATCAAGTACTTGATTAAGATTTAGCAAGACTTATAGGATTTGATCAGATTTTAAACGATTGATACCAATGCCCTATGGAGTCAACGATCTTGCTAGGGAAATTAAGGCCAAGTAATCGATTAGCAACTGTTGCTTAGATGAATGACTATTTTATATGAAATGCAAATCCTAAAACTAATGTGAGATGCAAGAATCTTGGTTAATTTTAGTTAAATGCCTATTTAAATGTGAACCCTTCAATCCTTTCTGTGTTGAGCTTGATTTCGTAGTAATTGGCAGAGAGAAGATCAGGGGAAGCACACTAAGGTGTGATTAACGATACCTCTCCTGAAATTCTAACATACCTAGTGCCTCCGGTGCTACAAAGAACTGTGGCTCTGACGACTGCAAGGTCACCGTTTTAAGTACTATTAAAACAGACTTCTCAAGAAAAGACGGATGGAGATCTATCTGTCTATCGACCAAGCTTATGCTTGGAAGTAAATTTTATCTATGCAAAGTTAATTTATATGCAAATGCAACAGAAGATGAGATGAAGTTAGACTCAAGGATGGGAAAATGCTTATGTTACATCCAATGCTACCCCAAATCAACACTCCCTCTTAGCGAGGACTGTGCTCTAGCAATACTCCTCACTGAGTATTACTCTGATCATCCAGCATCGGTACCTATGTTGATGCTAGGCCTTCCTGCCCAACATCCTCTGCATTGTTGCATCCTCTACTGCTGCCCATGGTTCTGCCACTGCCACTGCTGTATCGGTACGACAGCTCCCTCTGCATCCGTGTTGTTTTTGGCCCTTTCTCCCAGCACTGCATCCGCACTGCACCTCCTCTCATCATGCTGCCCACTGCTGCACTACAACTTAGTTACTAAGAAGTAAGTAACTAATCTCCCAATCTGACCTCTCCGTTGGGCTAGAGACACCCACTGATGCTGAAGCTCCCTCTGCCGCTGATAAGTGCTCCCTTTCTGACCTCTGCGTTGCTGCAACAACTCCCTGCATCTCGCACCATTGCACACCTCTTTGTGTTGTCTTGCACTGGTGCAACACTCCTGTGCCTCTCGCACTGCTGCAGCCTGCTAGCCTCGCGTTGTCTCGGGACTCCTGCACTGTAGCTCTCTCCGTCGCTCCATCCGCATCCATCTCTACCCGACTCAGCCAGTCCTGCTACTCCTCTTCAGGGCTCCCGTAGCAAGATCTAATCTAAGACGCTGGGTACCTTGAGGATCCTGCCCCTCATCACTTGTAGTCCGCCTGACTACAGCTCAATGTCTCCCCACTTCCACTCAAGTGGTGCGTGTGCACTCATGGCACAGTCATCGTCTGTCAAAACTTCCTTCTCTGCCCTTGCTGGCGCTGCCTTAGTCTCGGAAGACTCTCCCTTACTCTTCTTCCTTAGACACTGGGTCACATAATGACCCAGCTCCCCACAGTGGAAGCACTTGATCTTGGAGAGATCCTTCTTCTTCCACTTTTCCTGCTTTCCCTCAGATGCTAGGGCAACATCTTCCTCCTCCTGCTTGACTTTGATCCCCTTGTTGCTGCTACCTGTCTTTGACTGTCGTCTGATCTCTTCCTGACGAAGAGCTGCCCACATCTCATCCCAAGATGGGAGTGTCCCTCTGCCCAATATACTCTAGACAAATACCTCCCAATCTTTTGAGACAGCACTCAAGGCTGTCCTCACCATCACCTCCTGATTGTCGTGGCTTCTATAGCAGTCAACTGATCTCGGATCTCATTCAGTCCTCTGAGGAAGGTGTCAATCGGTTCTCCCTTCTTCATCTGATATGACCTCAACTGATTCTCTAGTAACATTCTTCTCTGCACAAAAGTATGCTGGTACAATTTCTTGAGGGCCTCCCACTTCTCATATGTCGTTTCCTTCTTGGCAATGTGTGGTACTACATGGTCCTTGACCCTGTCAAGGATGATGCTCTTGGCCCTTGCCATTGCCTCCTCGTACTTGTCATTATCATTGGGGTCGACTGGGATAGCTATAACCTTCAAGGTGAAGTTCTTGACACGATTATTCTGGCCTTCCAAACTGTGAAATTCGACGCTCCGTCTAGTCTATCCTGGTCTCTTACTCCGTGTAGTGCCATGATGCTCTTCTACTTCCCTCCTGGAAGTTCCCTGTTCGACTCCTCCGAGTCTCTACTTCCCGTCTGGAAGTTCTCTTCTGGACTCCCTCTGAGTCCCGATTTCCCTCGTGGAAATCCTTCTGCCGCTGTCGAGATGCCCCCTACTCTGATCGTCTTGTGCAACCGCACCATTGTTCTGGGTTCCTCAGCTAGAAACCCTCAGTAGCAACTCCCTCCTGTTGGCCTTGCTCTGTCAGGTACTGTTCTAACTACAGTACCTCACCAGCGCCACTCTGCAATATTCCTACAACCTTCTAAACCCCAGCAACCTGAAGGTGAGAGCTCCTAGGCTCTGCGCAATCCTGGCACTAGCAACCCGGCCTCCTCAGCCAACTGCATCAGCCCTCCCATCTTCTACGTGGCTCTGCGTGAGGCTCCCTTTGCCTTTCTTAGCCTCTGCGCTACCTCTTTCCAGCTCACCCTTGATGACGCAGGCACTACGTCACCCTTCCCTTGTTGTTGTTCTGCAAGAAACAGCTTCTGTGACCTCGGGACAACTATTTTCTACTACTATTGCTCTGCTCGGCTGATATCCTCAGTCCTCCTGTGATCTGCAACCTGCCTCTGATACCATGTTGAAGTTTCTAAGTCTGCTTAGTTAGAAACCCTCCATGCACTTTATCTGATTTATTCCTACCTACTTGTTTCGTTACTTAACAAGTTATTTACAATGTAAATACTGAAAATAAACACTAGTGCATGTTCAACATTTTACAGGTCAACAACTGAAGGAAACAAAAACAATCACACCAAATGACACCGTTATTTTTGGACCAATGTCCCCGGAAAAACCCAATGTGGGAAAACCGATGCAGCTATCTGAGGGTTTTCTTATTAAGCAATATCAGAGTACACTCTGGGTGCCAAAACTGGCCTACCCAACAGAGAATTCCCTTGGTAGTAATACCTCTCAGTTTGAGACAAATCTTCTGGTTTAAACCTCGATAATCCTTTCGGCAGCTCCTCAGCACCAATCTACCACAGAAACCCTAGCATCTGCCCTTTCTGGACTGCGTCAGCCCCTCTCTGCCCAGCGTTGGCCTTGCGTCACCCCGGATGGGTCTGCGTCAGCCTTAGGAGGCCCTACGTCAACCCTCTGGCCCTCTGCGTCAGCAACGCTGGCCTCTCTAAGGCTCTGCGCAGCTCCCGGCTGCCTCTGCGTGGCCCTGCTTGAGCCCTGGCTGGCTTTGCCCCCTCTCCCCGTCTACTGTGCTGCTCTCCCGGCACTATCTCTACCTCTCTGTTCTTTTGTACTCAATGCCCCTCAGCTGCAACTCCAGATCACTAATTCTATCTCTCTTAGCAAACCTCGCTCTAGAGAATAGAATGACTGATCACTCTGGTGTATTCTCCAAGTGACCCTCAAGCCTCCTCTTATACTTTTCCTGTTGACATACGGCCGAGATTAAGACCCTAATCAACAACTAAGATTAGATTTGGCTTGATCCATGTCTTTTGGACCATTCTAACACAGTTTCATATTAATCCACATTAATATTTTATTTTCCCTAAGTTTAGACTAAGGGACTCCATTAAAAATATTAATTATTTTAATATCTCCTAAACTGTTTAGAATCTGCCCAAACCCTTTCTGGGTATTGGAGATCTCATGTGCCCCAACCTCTCCACCAAATTTCGTGGCTAGAGCACATTCGATGCTACCCCAAATCAACAGCCTGTACAACATTCTTTTCGAGCATTTTCTCTTGGTAAATGGTCCTCCATTAATTACTGAAATTGACTTTTAGGTTCGACAATGATATCCTTACCATGCCTACAAAAAATATGCATATGTACAAGGGGAAAACACTAGGAATATGCCAAGTGGTCAAAAAATATGCCAAAAATCAATATTAATTAGAGCCAACATACCATACATCTATTGTTCAAATAAAGATACTAGGTTAAACAGTATAGGATATCATTTAGTGCCCCTGCGACCTAGCACCTCTAGAACAGCTACTCAATAAAAATAGGCATGTCAACTACATCATAAAGTATATATGCATATAAAACGTTGTGCGGGCGGCTAAGAAATGGAAGGATGTGATATAAGAGGTCATCATCCATTCTTGGCCTTGGGGACCAGGCTATAAGGCTCATGTATTTTTGGTTGTCAAACCTTCAGTTACAACTCAGAACATTATCAACGCCTAGTAGTTTAATGATCCACTAGACTCAATTCCCTAATGAAAGTTAAAATGCAACAAGAGTACAAAGATCCATGTATTTCAACTTTCTAGGCATTCAACAAGCTCTTCACACTTTGGAGGCCCTTTTTCGTGGTAAGAATTTGTAGAGATTTTGCCCTTCACAAATGTCAATAAAAAGGATTCTCTAGAAAATCCCATGGCCATACAAAACATCAAGGTATAGACCCTATTACCACAAAATCTAGAAGGCCTTGGAAAGGGAAACCCTACAAGACAAAAGTTAGACAAAGTGCTACCAATGGGGTAGAGGCCCAATATCACTTCAGCCAAAACCCCTTGCTCTTTATAGATTTTCATCGATGGGCGCAGTCTCAGTAAGGATGAGATCACTTGAAATAGATATGCTATGGATAAGGTGCACAATGATCTCACTAGGACTCATTCAAAGAGAGACACAATCAAAGTTCAAGGCTCCACAAGAAGCAATTCACTCTCTATGAAAAGACCTAGAAAAGGGAGGTGCAAGACCCAAGGTTTGATTTTATTGATGATAATAGGAGTTCCAAAGGTCAAGACCAAAGAGAAAAGGTTTCTTATATTAGATTCCAACAATTACAAGCCTTGTGAAACCTTCAAGAAAGTCCTCAAGTTGAGGGAGAAGAAACTAAGGTTTCCCTCTCAAGGAAACACCTAGGGCAAGAGATTTTATAGATGAAATTTGAGTGGATACCCACCAAAATGATAAGTCATGTAGTCAAGACCTACCTTTTCATGTTTAGGCTCTCAAATCACCAAAAAGGCTCCTCCTTAAAATTTCGCTCTAAGCCCTAGTTTTTCTTCCTAGCCTTAAAAGGACCAAATTTGAGGAGAGAAATCTTGGACTAGTGCCTTGTCCTTTGGGCATATGGAGTCAAGGATGCTCTAGATAAGCCTAATTCGTTTCTAAGGAGGCCAAAATTTGATGCCCTAGGTATCAAAATTCCAGCATTTACCCACTCAATGATAAATGGAGTTTCTTGGGAGAGCTTTAAAAAGATTCACCAATAGGAACATTCATTACATGTTATGCATGAGTAACATATGCAACATTCATCTAGATAGCCTTCAAAATTTATTTTCAACAAATTAGGGCACAAACTAGCATAATCTAGAAGCAATAGTTCCATACATTAGACATTTCAAAATGATAACATTCAACAAAGAGTACTTACAAGATAACATGCAATATATCCATCCATTTGCCAAAGAAGAGCTCCAAAGACGATCCAAATTTAGCTTCCACACATCAAAATGCATTCCAAGAATCTCCAATAGCCACAAAGAAACAAATGTGAGTTCCTCCAAGAGGTCCGAATTTTCCAAGTGTGATGATGATGAGAGATGAAATGACATCTCTCCAATATATATGTGTTCAATGATCTTTAATTTTAGCCTACTAGCCCCTTAAACAATAAAATAATGGGCAAAAACTAGGTAAGGTCATAATTCAACCTTATAGCCAATGTAAAATCATAATAGATCACCCACAAGAGGGTTGAAATGCTAACGTCATGCATGCATAGGCCTCTTGTTGAGAAATCTTATGGGTTGCAACTAAGATGATTTCTCTTCAACTTGATAACTGCTTGTGATGTATTTTTAATATTCTTGATTTTAGCTTCTTCTTTATTATTATGTTGTTCTTATCATCAAACAGCTACCAAAACAAGAAGATCAACAATACACAAGAACACAGGACGTAGGCTACAAGCTAGTGCCAAAACCTCTCCACTTGAGAGGAAAACCCGCAAATCTCTTCCCTTCTTATAGATACTTCAAATGACAAATTCCAAGACCTCTAGACCAAGACCAATAACCTTCCAAGACCAAGTCAGACCTTCTTGTTGATGTGCTTCCTCTATCCAAATAAAACTCAGTCAAATCTCTTCCAGCTGCACAACTTCGACCCCCAGCTACAGAATTTCGGCCTCCACTACAGGTCTAAAATTTTCGGCCCCCACAATAGTTGTTTCTTCCACATGTGTGAGTAGTTTTAGAGCTTCCAAGGCTTCCTTTGACTTTCACTTGAGTTTGTCCTTCTAGGGCTTATAGGTTACCTAATAGACCTTCCTTCGACCTTCTTTTTGCAATTTCCTCAACTTCGATCTTGCAACATCGAAATCCTAGCCTTCCTTCTTCACACATGAGAGAGAGAGAGAAATAACCCAAGATTTCGTCCTTCATCCTTCGTCCTTCTTCGTTAGCCTTCTGCTTCTCCTTCGCTTAGATGATGAGAAGATGAGTAAGTGTCCATAGGAGGTCGAGTTCCCTCCTATATATAGGCTTCCAAGGAGGACGATGTGTCCTAATGAGTCCGACTACTTAGCTGCCAGGCCGACTTGGTCTTGAAGGGTATTTTTACACTTTTAAATCTAAGTTGCACGAAACGTTTTAGAGTTTCCAAAACGGGTACGTTTAGAAACATCACCTCACAAAAATGGAAGCTTCAGCCGAAACGTCGACTGAAACATCATATATGTGTATATATATATAAAGGTTATAAATAAGTGAATAACACATTATCTTGCAAGTAAAAAGGGAATAAGACCCATAGATGACAATTTAGAAGGAAAACCAAGTCTATATTAACTCTCATAGATGATTACATTATGGTTGAGTTTCAGCCGAGTTTCAGAGTTTCGGGTATGGGTACGGCCCGACACGTCGGGTTCCTATAAGTTTGGTACAACATAGTTTTAAACACAAAAAATATTCTCTTTATAGGTTACAATGTGCCCAATGGGATCTTCTTCATATGACAATGACTATTTTGACTTCTTGACCCTAGGACAAACCCTAGAAACATGCAATGGGTGCTTGACCTCTAAATAAAGACCTTGAGCATGAAACACATGCTACAAAGATAACAATAATAAATTTTCTTTCTTTTTACAATATACAAGAATCAAAAGTACATTTCATATTTATGAAGACTAAACCTAGTTACACATTTCAACACCTCTTAAGGGCATGCATTGGGCTCCTCCAGTCCTAAACTAAGTGTAGAGGGCTCCATAAATCATGATCTAAGGGTTGGCCCCTAAATCTCCATGCAAATCATCGTGTGGACCCCAGTTTTGTGTTTGGGGCACAAAATGGGTCTCATGGGTCTCCTAGTGATAGAATAGCGTGATTCTGCTCCAACGCTTAGGGCGTTAAGGATGATGATAGCCCTACCATGTCTTAAGGGGTCAGAGAAACCATATCTGGACCTTGAATCAGCTATCAAACCATGTGTACATTGCTAAGTCAGTTGCAACATACTGGTCCAAGTGCATCATCTCATGAATAATGTGGGACGAAATGCAGAATGTTGGGGGTGTTGTAGGTGCCCATGGAATGGCATGATGCTCTGCGAGTGATAGGAGTCTCTTGGCTCTCAACACTTCACCTGTAGGGTGTCATAATGCTCTTTTAGTGGACTTGGGCAGAATTGGGCCCATTTAGTTGCCCAGCCCATGATGAAAACCATCTGCCAATCACACACAATGTCTAGTGTTGCACTTCACCACTAGGTACAATAACCATTGATGCATCGAAGTGGACCGAGCTTGCTAGTCAAGGGCAAATTGACACTTCATACAAGGCTCCCCTTCCAAATTTGGGGCTTGATAATGTAATAGTGTTACTTCCCTAGGTAGGAGTGGCTAATGGGCGTCGACCTTACTAGGTGTTCCCAGCCCCTAAGGGGAAAGACAGGTCCATAGTACATCCTTCAATCATTAGGTGTCATGTGAATGATGATGGAACGAAGGGGGCATGGAGTCACAGGGCCAAATGCCATCGTCAAAGATTAGCAATGATGAGGAATTCCACATTTTGGGCATACAAATGTGACGAGGGAGCAATTGTGGATGCACGAGTTACCTCGACCTTTGTTTTTCCACCCCTCTTATTGCCTTTAGTTTTTTCTTGATTTTTCTTTGTATTACTACCCGAAGCTCTGGGAAATGAGAGCATGCTTTGAATGATGTGTAGTGTTGACCACTAGAGTGGCCCCTAATGATTATATGAAGACTCCATTCCCAAGGATGATCTAAAGGACACTTGTACCATCAGATATCATCAGTCAACAAGAGTTTTTAAACTCTACTTCTATTTTCCCATCATCTTTCTTGTACCCAGATTCCACACCCTGCGGGGAATTGTAATAAGTGATTCTAATAATGATGATTTCTTGAGTCTGTAACAGACTTAGGATGTTGGGACTCGATCAGAAAACAAATACACCTTGGAGTGTCTATTTTATTTGGTTAATTATCCATTCTTTTTCAAAAGCGGATAATTGTTCAGAGGTCTTTGTTTCAGCCGGATGTATACCCCAGGAAGTTTGTACACCCCTCCACGCGGGGGGGTGCGGGGGGGACTTGTCCCCCCCGCGAGGGTCCGGGGGCCAGCGGTCCCCCGGCGGGGGCTCGGGGGCAGCGCCCCCGAAGCTAAAAACAAATGTAAAATTGCCTTGTAAAAGTATAGTAATTTCTAGTCAATCTGGGCCGTTCATTAGGCAGATGATCTGACGGTAGAACTTATGTTTAGTTTAGGGTTTTTTGCCCTAGAAGGCAACCCCTCTCTTTGTATGAAGGCATTGTATTGGAGGCTGAGATATAGATGTATATTCTGTGAGCGAGAAACAGAGAGGTGAGACTGTGAGAGAAAACAAAGGATATTACAGCAGATTTGCTGTAGGTTGTGTCTCTTCATTTTGCTGGATAATAGAAAGAAAGGATTGACTGTTCGGGGTGGATGTAGCCCAAACTGGGTGAACCACGTATATCTGTCTCTCTCTTGTTTTGTGCGTTTTTTGTGTTTATATTTCTACAATATTTTATGTGTTCCATTGCTCCGTAATATATAATTTTCTAACAACTAGTATCAGAGCCGAAGGTCTATTTGGCTGATAAACTCGCAGGAAAGAAGGGTTCCTGGTTCGAGTCGGAGCAATGGCGGAAGATGGTAAGTTTAGGGTCGAGAAATTTAACGGCCAAAACTTCTCGCTGTGGAAGATGCAGATGGAAGATTATCTGTATCAGAAAGATCTATACCTACCATTGGGCGGAAAAACAAAGATGTCGACGGGTATGAAAGACGAAGAATGGAACCTTCTCGATAGAAAGGCACTCGGAACAATACGGTTGTGCCTTGCTGCGTCAGTCGCCTTCAACATTTCGAAGGAAACCACGACAAAGGGTTTGATGCAGACGTTATCGAAACTATATGAAAAACCCTCGGCCTCAAACAAGGTATTTCTTATGAAACAGTTATTTAATATGAATATGTCGGAAGGTGGATCTGTTGCAAACCATTTAAATGATTTTAATACAGTTACAAGTCAGTTAAGTTCTGTAGGGGTAAACTTTGATGATGAAGTTAGAGCTCTGTTATTCTTGTGCTCATTACCAGAAAGTTGGAATGGTTTGGTAATGGCCATTAGTAACTCCGTTTCTGGATCTAATACTTTAAAGTTTGATGATGTTGTCGATGCTATCCTTAGCGAGGAAATGCGACAGAAAAGCTCCGGTGAGACATCGGGAAATGCTTTGAGTGCAGAGTCTAGAGGAAGAAAAATGGAAGAAGGAAAGAGCTCAGGATATCGCAGTAAATCAAGGAAAGGCAGATCCAAGTCCAGATCGGGGATAGTGTGCTGGAAATGTAGAAAGAAAGGACACCTAAAGAAAGACTGTAGATCTCGGAAGGGAAAAGAAGGAGATGCACAGCAAGAAAACAATCACGAAGCAAATGTGACAGGTGAGGTGTTACAAGATGCTTTGATTCTTTCTTTCGAAAATATTACTGATTCCTGGGTGGTAGATTCAGGGGCTTCATTCCATGCCACACCTGATAAGAAATACTTTCATGACTATGTTTAAGGAGATTTTGGACAAGTTCGTCTGGGTGATGATAAACCCTGTAAAATCGTTGGAATGTGTAAGGTTCTTGTAAAACAGCAGAATGGAAACCAATGGCTATTAAAGGAGGTAAGGCATGTTCCAGATCTAAAGAAAAATCTGATTTCAACAAGGTAGTTAGGCGGTGAAGGTTGTGTAACAACTTTCACAGATAAAGCTTGGAAGGTCACCAAAGGAGCCCTGGTAATAGCAAAAGGCGAAAAGGTTGGTACATTGTATTTATGCAATGGTATTTCTAACTCTGTTAATGCTTTAACTTCCAAAGGAGCAGATGCAGCATTATGGCATCATAGGCTCAGACACATGAGTGAAAAGGGGATGAAGATTCTTCACTCAAGGAATTTGTTGCCGGGTTTGAAGAATTTTGATTTGGACTTCTGTGAGAATTGCATTTATGGAAAACAGAAGAGAGTCAGATTTCTCAGAGTTGGGAAAGAAAAGAAGAATGAAAAATTAGAGCTTGTGCATACAGATGTATGGGGACCTGCTCAGGTATCATCTCTCGGTGGCTCTCGTTATTATGTTACTTTTATTGATGATGCAACTAGAAAAACTTGGATTTATTGTATTAAGAATAAATCTGATGTATTTGATACTTTCAAGAAATGGAAAGCTTTGGTTGAGATTGAGACAGGAAAGAAATTGAAGTGTCTTAGATCAGACAATGGAGGTGAATACTGCAGCAAAGAGTTTGATAGGTACTGTTCAGAGCATGGAATTCGCAGAGAAAAGACAATTCCAAGAACACCACAAGAAAATGGTGTATCAGAAAGGATGAACAGAACAATCATGGAGCGTGCAAGGTGCATGAGATTGCATGCAGGATTGCCTTTACAATTTTGGGCAGATGTTGTAGATACTGCTGTTTATCTAATAAACAGAGGGCCTTCAAGTTCCTTGGATGGTGGTGTTCCGGAGGAAGCATGGACAGGTAAAAAGGTAAACTACTCCTTTTTAAAGCCTTTTGGTTGTGAGGCCTTTGTCCATATTGATAAAGAAAATAGAACAAAGCTTGAGGCAAAGTCAAAGAAATGTACCTTTATTGGATATGGTGTTAATGATTTTGGTTATCGCTTATATGATTACGAAAATCACAAAATCATTAGGAGCAGAGATGTAATATTCAATGAAAAGGTCTTGTATAAGAATCAGTTGTAGGAAAAGAAACAGGAAAAAGAAAACAAGAAATACGCAGTTCTTGATGAAATCACTGAAAAGGTAAATGTGCCTGAAAATAATAATAATCAACAACAGCAACCACCACAACAGCAACAGGCACCCCAAACACCTGAAAGTGGTGTTAGAAGATCTACCAGGATAAGTGCTACACAGATTTTCCTGCATTGGGTTTTTCCAGGGACAATTGTCCAAAAATAATTGTCTTGATGTGATTGATTCTTGTGCATATATCTGTTCTGTATAATGGTGTGATATCTGCAATAAAATTTATTTTAATATTTACGGAAGGGATTTCACAAATAACTTATTGAGAATAATAAGTAGGTGAAATAAATCAGTTGCTGCAGTAATAGAATTTCTGTTTAGAAATTTTCACATGGTATCAGAGCTAAGATTCGACGACAGAAAGGGAAAATCAATTATGGGCCAAGAGCATGATGTAGAAGCATCCACTCAAAGAGACTCGTGCAAATTTTCAGAAGAATGCACAAATTACAATTATTCTATGTTGGCTTCCAGATTGGAAGAAGAAGTTACTTATGTAGCAAGCTCTGCCTCCTCGGAGGTTTGGTATATAAATAGTGGAGCTTCCTGACTATGATAGGAATCCGAGAATGTTTTTCAGATTATCAGGAAGAAAAAATGAATTTTTAGATCACCATGGGGAATAAGGCAAAGTGTACTCTAGTAGAGAAAGGTACTATTGTTTTTCAAACAGAAACAGGAGAGCGGTTCCGAGCTACCAATGTTCTGCATGTGCCATACTGGGGATGAACTTACTTTCTGTATCTCAACTTCAAAACAAGGGCTATGACATTTTCTCCATTAAGGAGAAAGTATACGTCAAACACCTGTGTTGGAAAAAGAAGGTCCAGATCAGAATCAGAAGTAACAGGTTGTACAGGTTGCAGCTAGAATCACTAATGGCACTGATAGGCAGTAATGGAGACAAGGATTTGAATGAACTATGGCACAGAAGGATGGGACATTTGCACCATGGGGCTTTGAGAATTCTCAGAAAAACTGTAACAGGAGTTCCAGATCTTAGTATTGAACGAGATGATGTATGCAGAGGGTGTGCTCTGGGCAAGTATGCCAAAGCAGTGTTTCCAAGAAGTAACAATAGGGCCAAGAGTGTACTAGGATTGATACACTCAGACATCTGCAGACCGATGTCCACAAAAGCTCTTAGTGGTGCCGAATACTTCATCACCTTCATCGATGACCATTCCAGGAAGACTTGGATCTACTTTCTGAAAACCAAAGATGAGGTTTTCGATCGATTCAAAGAGTTCAAGGCTCTAGTGGAGAATCTGACAGGAAAGAAGATAAAAGTGTTGCGCTCAGACAATGGTGGAGAGTATGTTGACAAGGACTTCACCGATTTTTGTGCTAGGGAGGGCATCAGAAGAGAGTGGACAGCTCCCTACAATCCAGAGCAGAATGGAGTAGCAGAAAGGAAGAACAAGACTATTGTGGAAGCAGCTAGGGCAATGATGTATGATCAAGATATGCCAAAATTCTTGTGGGTAGAAACATGCAACACGGCAGTCTATGTCCATAATAGAACTCCTCATAGGGCATTGGGCAAGATTACTCCAGAGAAGGTCTTCACTGGGAAGACACTTGAAGTTAGTCATTTCAGGATATTTGGGAGTTTAGCATATTGTCGTATACCCGAGGAGAAGAGGAAGAAGTTAGATCAAACTACAAAGAAAGGATATCTTGTGGGATATAGCGAGAATGCTAAGGCATATAGAGCCTATCTTCCAGGGAGAAGGAAGGTACTAGTTCAACGAGATGTAAATTTCATGTTGATTTGGGGTAGCATCAGATGTGCTCTAGCCATGAAAATTGGTGGAGAGGCTAAAGCACATGAGATCTCCAAGACCCAGAAACGGTTTGGGCAGATTCTAACCAGTTTGGGAGATATTAAAATAATTAATATTTTTAATGGAGTTCCCAAGTCTAAACTTAGGAAAAATAAAAAATTAGAGGCTATTAATATAAAACTGGGTTAGAAGGATCCAAAAGACATGGATCAAGCCAAATCTAATCTTAGCCATTGATTAGAGATGTAATCTCGGCCGTTGAAGGACCAACAGGAAAAGTATAAGAAGAGGCATGAGGGTCAGTTGGAGAACAAACCAGAGCGATCAGTCATTCGATTTTCTAGAGCGGGGTTTGCTAAGAAAAGTCGAATCATTTATCAGTTTGCAGCGAGGGGCAGTGAGTACTGGATAGAGAGGTAGAGATAGTGCCGAGAGAGTAGCGCAGAAGCAGAGAGAGGCAGATGTTGAGCCAAAGGGAACACGTAGAGCCCAGCGGAGACAACGTAGAGCCAGAAGGCCCTGCGTCATCCACGCAGAGGGCAACAGGAATGACGCAAAGGGTCGTAGACGTTGCGCAGTGCCTCAGAGGGCTAACGCAGAGGGTTCTGGGCTGACGCTGAGCTTCAGAGGTTGCTGGAGAGGGTTTCATGGGGCGGATTTTCTAAATATCTGCTTCTGAATAGAGAGGTATTACTGCCAGTAATTTTTCTCTGTCGGGTGAGCCTTTTGGCACCCAGTTGTACTCAAGGATATACTGCATAATAAATAACCCTCAAAATTGTTGCACCTGTTTTCCCACATTGGATTTTTCCATGGACGAGTTTGTCCAAAAATAACGGTGTCACTTGTGTGTTCGCTATTTCTTTCAGTTGTTGGTCTCTAGATGGTTGAGACTGTATTGTGTTTATTTCAATATTTATATGTTTAAATAACTTGTTCGTAATTAACAAGTAGGAGAAATAAACTAAAAGAATACAGATAAAATTTCTAACAGGTAATACTTAGAAATTTGAACATCGTATCAGAGCGTGGTTGGAGATCACAGGAGAGCTGAAGGCACCAGCTGAAGCAGAGCATTTGCAGCAGAAACAATTGTCCCGAGTGACAAAAGTTCTTCCTGGCAGAAAGTGACAGAAGAAGGGTTGACGTAGAGGGACTGTGTCATTAGTCCGGGCCAGAGAGAGGCCAGTGCAGAGGCTGAGGAGGGCAGAAAAAGGCTCACGCAGAGACCAGGAGGGTTGACGCAGTTAGCTAGGGGAGCATTTCAGCCAGTGTCGGGATTGCGCAAAGCCTAGAGGCACAGTCCTTCAGCTGCTGGGGCATAGGAAGCTGCGGGCAGATTGCGGGGAGCGAAGCTAGTGGGGTGTTGTGGGCAGAACAATACCTAACGAGGCAAAACCAAGGTAGAGGGAGTCGCTACCAAGGCGGATTTCTAGCCAAGGAATCTGGATCAGTGTTGCAGGTGCATAGGAGATCGGAGAGGTGTGACTCAACGGTTGGCAGGCAGATTTCCAGGAGGGAAATTGAGACTCTGGGGGAATCTAGCAGAGAACTTCTAGACAGGAAGTAGCGACTCAGAGGGAGTCGAAGAGAGAACTTCTAGAGGGAAGTAGAGACTTAGAGGAGTCGAAAGGAGGAGCAGAGAGATGGCCATGAATGGACTGAGGGATCAGGGATTCAGGATAGGTTGGACGGGGCATCCAAGTTCGTGGTTTGGAAGGCTAGGATCCTATCCATTCTAGATAGACATCGCATCAAGGCCTTCGCCTTGAGAACAGTGGCTATCCCAGTTGACCCGGTTGATAATGAGAAGTACAAGGAGGCAATGACCAGGGCGAAAAGCATCATCCTTGATGGGGTCAAGGATCATGTGGTCCAACATATTGCCAAGCAGGAGATAGCAAAGGAAATGTGGGACACCTTGAAGAAGTTGTACTAGCATACTTTCGTGCAGAGGAAGATGTTACTTGAGAATCAACTGCGGTCATACCAAATGCAAAAGGGGGAGCAGGTAGATCACTTCCTCAGTGGATTAAAGGAGATCCGGGACAAACTGACTTGCATAGGGGCCACACCAAATCAAGAGTTGATGGTGAGGACCGCCCTAAATGCAATCTCCGAGGAGTGGGAGACATTTGTCCATAGCATTCTGGGCAGGACAAATCTTCCAGATTGGGAAGAATTGTGGGCAACTCTTCGCCAAGAAGAGATCAGACGGCTGTCCAAGACGAGAAGTAGCAGCAAAGGAGTCTGGATCAAGAAGGAAGAGGAAGAGGATGCAGCGCTGGCATCTGCAGGGAAGCAGAAGAAGAGGAAGAAAAAGGACCTCTCCAAGGTTAAGTGCTTCAACTGTGGGGAACTGGGTCATTATGTGAACCAGTGTCCAAGGAAGAAGAATAAAGGAGAGGCATCTGACTCCAAGGCAGCGCCAACAAAGGCGGAAAAGGAGGTAGAGGAGGACGACGATTGTGCCATGAGTGCTCATGTACCTCTAGAGAAGAGGTGGGGTGACATCAAGCTATAGTCAAGAGGACTACAGGCGATGAGGGGCAGGATCCTTGAGGTACCCAAACTCTTGGATCATACCTTGCTACCGGAGCCTTGAAGAGAGAGTAGTAGGACTGGCGGATGACAATAGAGACTGATGCGGATGAAGTGGCAGAGAGTGCTACAGTGCAGGAGTCCCCGCGCAATGAAGGGCTAGCAGGTTGCACCAGTGCGAGAGGGACAAACAGTGTTGCAATAATGCAGGATAGCACAGAGAGGTTTGCAGCAGTGCGAGATGCAGGGACTTGTTGCAGCAGCGTAGAAGCAACAGGAAGCACTTGATAGCGGCAAAGAGAGATTTAGCATTGGGAGTGTTTCAGCCTAACAGGGATGTCAGTAGTCGGGTGGATCAGTTACTTACTTCTCAGTAACTGAGTTGCAGTGCAGTACCAGTTAGCAGTAGCACGATGCAGCATGATGAGAGGGGGTTGCAGTGCAGATGCAATGTTGGGAGAAAGGACCAGCAACAGCACGGATGCAGAGGGAGTTGTCGTACGAATGCAGCAATGGCAGTGGCAGAGCCATGGGCAGCAGTACAGGATGCAGTAGTGCAGAGGATGTTGGGCAGGGAGGCCTAGCATCAGCACAAGTACCGATGCCATATAATCAGAGTGATGCTCAGTGTGGAGTATTACTAGAGCACAGTCCTCGCTAAGAGGGAGTGTTGATTTGGGGTAGCATCGGATGTGCTCTAGCCATGAAAATTGGTGGAGAGGCTAAAGCACATGAGATCTCCAAGACCCAGAAACGGTTTGGGCAGATTCTAACCAGTTTGGGAGATATTAAAATAATTAATATTTTTAATGGAGTTCCCAAGTCTAAACTTAGGAAAAATAAAATATTAATGGGTATTAATATAAAACTGGGTTAGAAGGTTCCAAAAGACATGGATCAAACCAAATCTAATCTTAGCCATTGATTAGAGATGTAATCTCGACCGTTGAAGGACCAACAGGAAAAGTATAAGAGGAGGCTTGAGGGTCAGTTGGAGAACACACCAGAGTGATCAGTCATTCGATTTTCTAGAGCGGGGTTTGCTAAGAAAAGTCGAATCAATGATCAGTTTGCAGCGAGGGGCAGTGAGTACTGGACAGAGAGGCAGAGATAGTGCCGAGCAACCAACGCAGAAGCAGAGAGACGCAGATGCTGAGCCAGAGGGAACACGCAGAGCCCAGCAGAGCCAAAAGGATCTATGTCATCCATGCAGAGGACAGCAGGAGTGACACAGAGGGCCATAGAGGCTGCGCAGTGCCTCAGAGGGCTGACGCTGAGCTTCAGAGGTTGCTGGAGAGGGTTTAGTGGGGCATATTTTCTGAATATCTACTTCCGAATAGAGAGGTATTACTGCCAATTATTTTTCTCTGTCTGGTGAGCTAGTTTGGAACCCAGTTGTACTCAAGGATATATTGCATAATAAATAACCCTCAGAATTGCTGCACCGATTTTCCCGCATTGGGTTTTTCTAGGGATGAGTTGTCCAAAAATAACAGTGTCACTTGTGTGTTTGTTATGCCTTTCAGGTGTTGATCTGTAGATGGTTGAGACTGTATTGTGTTTATTTCGATATTTATATGTTTAGATAACTTGTTCGTAATTAACAAGTAGGAGAAATAAACTAGAAGAATACAGATACAATTTCTAACGGGTAATACTTAGAAATTTGAATAGTTCATGGAGGATAGATCTTTCAAAAAATCTCGAGAAATACCTTCCGAGGAGCAGTGAAAAGATGAGTTGTTGGTCAAACCACTTCAAGCAGCGGAAGCTAGTACCAAAAATTCTCCTTCAGAACAGGAGGAATCACAGGAAGAGGAAGAGTTGACAGATGCGCCTACTACCAGAGGAAGAACGAGTCGGGAACTCCGACAGATTCTACAGGATGCAGAAGAATTCATTGGTGCACCCAGGAACAGTAAAAGGGAGCGAAGACAGCCAGACAGATACCAGGCCTTAGTAGCTCAGGTTGGGGAACCCTCCAGTTTTCAGGAGGTCGTTCAGCATCAAGTATGGGTGGATGCGATGGTGGAGGAATACAGCTCTATAATGGTGAATGATGTCTGGGAAGTGGTGCCTAGGCCTCAAGACAGATCAGTGGTAGGTTCGAGATGGATCTACATGCTGCAAACGGCAGTGGGGAGAAATACAAAGCCAGGTTTGTGGCAAAGGGGTATGCTCAGAAGGAAGGAATAGACTACGAAGAGACCTTCGCCCCAGTAGCCAGGTATACATCTATTAGAACCGTGATATCTCTTGTAGCACAGATGGGGTGGGAGATTCATCAGATGGATGTCAAGACGACATTCTTGAACGGGGTGATAGAAGAGGAAGTATACATTGAAAATCCAAAAGGCTTTGAGACACATGAGAAGAAATCCCATATATGCAGAATAAAGAAAGACTTGTATGGGCTTAAACAAGAACCTAGAGCATGGTATGAACAAATTGATGGCTACTTGCAAAATATGGGGTTTGTCAAGAGTGATGCAGATCCCAATCTCTACTATCTGGTTGTAGATAATGAACCTCTAATCCTAGTATTATATCTGGATGATCTCTTCCTAACAGGATCATCCGGGCTCATCAAGGACTACAAGAAGAATCTAGCCACAGAATTCGACATGAAGGATTTGGGACAGATGCATTATTTCCTGGGGTTGGAAGTTTGGCAGCAGAAGGGTGAGATCTTCCTTGGACAAGGGAGATATGCTACAGAAATCCTGAAGAGATTCAGGATGCAGGACTATAGGCCTATGGCTACTCCAATGATCACCAACTGGAAGAAAATTGATGCATCAAAAGATAAAGATGTTGATCCCACCTTGTACAGGCAGCTCATAGGATCCCTGATGTATCTGGTCAATACCAGGCCAAACATTTGTTACGTTGTCAACACCCTCAGTCAATTCATGGTGGAACCTAAGAGGGCACATTAGGCAGCAGCCAAACATGTTCTCAAGTATATACAAGGAATAGTCGAGCATGGACTATTGTACACCAGAGGCAATGACATCAAGCTGAGTGGGTTCACTGACGCAGATTGGGCTGGAAGTTCAGTAGATCGGAAAAGTACCACTGGGTACTGTTTCAACATTGGATCGGGGATGACTTCCTGGTGCAGTAGGAAACAGAAATCCATAGCTCTGAGCTCAGCCGAAATAGAGTATATGGCGGCTAGAACAGCTTCATGCGAAGCCATATGGCTTAGAAAATTGCTTGTGAACCTATTCAGTAGAAGGATGGATGCGACCAGGATCATGTGTGA
Organism: Pinus tabuliformis; assembly: GCA_031772625.1. Lineage (NCBI taxonomy): Eukaryota > Viridiplantae > Streptophyta > Pinopsida > Pinales > Pinaceae > Pinus > Pinus tabuliformis. The sequence goes on along the minus strand of CM062820.1, from coordinate 1,403,867,853 downwards.
TAATCAGAGTTGCATCAAGCTCTCTGAGAATCCAGTATTTCATGATCGGTCGAAGCACATTGATATCAGGTGTCACTTTGTTAGAGACTGTGTCCAACGAGGAGCAGTACAGTTGAGCTACACTCCTACAGGAGAACAGGTGGCAAACATCCTCACCAAGGCCCTAGGAAGAACAAAGTTCATTTATTTCAGGGAGAAGATGGGGATGGTAAAGAATCCATTTCAGTAGCAGAAATGGATAAGTATCAAGTGTTGCAGTGCAGCAGTTAGCAGTGCTATGGGCAGCATGGGAAACATATGGAGAAGGCGCTACAGTACAGAATCCAAATGTAGCAGTGACAGTGGCAGTGTCGTGGACAACAATACAGAAAGTAGCAGTGCAAATGGTGTGAGGCATTAGGCCAAGCATCAGCACAGGTACCGGTGCGGAAGGATCAGTGTGATGTTTCAGCGATGGAGCATTACTAGAGCACATTCCTCGCTAAGAGGGAGTGTTGATTTGTGGTAGCATCGGATGTGCTCTAGCCATGAAAATTGGTGGAGAGGCACATAAGATCTCCAAAACCCAGAAATCACCTCGGAAAATTCTATCTAGTTGGAGAGATATTAAAATAATTAATATTTTTAATGGAGTTCCTAAGTCTAAACTTAAGAAAATTAAAATATTAATGGGTATTAATATAAAACTGGGTGAGAAGGTTCTAAATGACGAGGATCAAGCCAAATCTAATCTTAGTCGTTGATTAGGGACTTAATCTCGGTCGTTGAAGACTCAACAGGAAAAGTATAAGAGGAGGCTTGAGGGTCAGTTGGAGACACACCAACAGATACTCAGTATCTCAAGGAAAATCGATTCTCAAAGAGGAGATCAATTTCAGAGGGAGAATTGCAAGGTGGAGGAAGAGGGGGGATTAGCAGCAGTCATGGAGCTCAGAAGAAGTGACGCAGGGACTCTGAGAGAGCACAGAGGGAGACACAGATTAGAGAGACGTAGGGATGACGCAGAGAGGGACCAGAGCTGTGCAGAGCCACGCAGAATGACGCAGGGTTGACGCAATAGAGAAAGGAAGCTCTCCAAGGTGTCAGAAAGTCTCGGAGAAAAGTCTCAAGTGTTTTCTCCCAGTGTCTATGTAAATTTTTCTGTAAAAGCGATTGTTGTTGAAGATTAATAAAACCCTCCTCTGCTGCACCGGTTTTCCCGCATTGGGTTTTTCCGGGGACAATTGTCCAAAAATAATTGTGTTGATGTGATTGATTCTTGTGCATATATTTGTTTCTGTATAATGGTGTGATATCTGTAGTAGAATTTATTTTAATATTTACTGAAGGGATTTCATAAATAACTTATTGAGAATAATAAGTAGGTGAAATAAATCAGCTGCTACAGTAATAGAATTTATGTTTATGAATTTTCACAGTTAAACCTCCCACAAAAGGCCTCGGATATCTCTGCAAAGAATGAAGGTTAGTGATCAAAACAAATAGAAAAACTCTCTAAGAACTCTTTGCGGCTATCTCAAGAAAATAATCAGACATTTAATGGAAAAATATGTCAATGTGTGTTAATTTTAAGTATGTTCTATGCTTAGAGCAATTTATTTCAATTTCCACAGTTAGCTCAATAGTTTTTTTCCAGATTAGCAATCACATCAGCTTAATAGTAAATTGCAGATACAACATAAACATAAATTGCAAAAGACAAGCCAAGACAAGACGACACAAGATGTGGCATTAGCCAGGGACAAACCCCAATGTGGGGAAACCCTTGATCAATTCTTCTTATATGTTCTTCAATAGTTCAGCAGGGAAAGAGAGAGATAGTACATATACAACAAAAGTCAACACTTTGACTTATCTAAATAAGAGCATAGATCATCTCTAAGAAGATGATACATGAGATAGTTGAACTCAGTTGAAGACATGCTGCTTCAACTGGTTCTCCAAGGTGACTCCTTCACCTATCATTGTGTTGCACCTCGTCATCATGTTGCACCCATCATCACTATGTTGGACCTCATGACCATGTTACACACATCATACTGCTACACCTTATGCTGCCACTGTTGTCCCATGTGCCATTGATGTACCATGCTAGCCACTATTGTCCCATGTGCCATTGTTGCACCATGCTACCACAGTTGTCCCATGTGCCATTATTGCACCATGCTACCACAGTTGTCCCATGTACCATAGTTGGACCATGCTAGCCATTGTTGTCCCATGTGGCATACTATTGTCCCATTGTTAGTCATCCATTGTTGCTCCTATGATTGCTTGCTATCCCACTGTTTGCTGCACCAAGCACCATTGCCTAGCTGTGCCATTTATCCAGCTGCCAACATTGCTTGTTGTCCCACTGTTTGTTGCACAGTTGCTCTCTAATTAGGGCATCACCTACAGCCCTATTCCTTCACACACCTCAGCAATCAGCCCTCCAAAAGACTATGGTTTGCCAAGGGAGTATGCCTCCAATCCTATGTTGCCTTTGTTTGCTTGTTTTACCTCAAACACAGCACACAGATGGCCTCTAGCTACTGGCTATGGCCTGCGGCCTAGTCCAGCAGCTAGCTGTAGCTGCGGCTCCCTTATACACCACCCAAATAGCCCTTAAACAACATTTTTTTCTCCTCCAGATTTGTGGCCTTCCTTGCCCAGCATTCTGCACCCAAGACGACTCTCAAACAAGCCTCAAAGCAGCCCACAGTAACCTACAGCAACTCGGCCTCTCCATAGAAATACCACATTGCTCTTTAAGCTCCCCTACGCTGTCCCTTTGGCCCTTCAAACTGCGGCCACGAATCCTGCAATCCCTGCTCTAAATATTCACTTGAAACAACCCCAAACAGATTTGTCTTACCTTAGAAATATGTTGTCCATACAACCCTTCCACGATGTCTAGGGCAGCCTCCTAACCACGGTTCCAAGCCTCCTTCTCCACGCAGATTTCAGAGCTATACTTAGAGATATATTGCCACACATGGATATGTATAGCTGTCATAGGTTAGGGCTTGATAGGACTGTGGCTAGAGCTGCTAAGACCTCCTCCATAGTTGCATAGATCCTCCTCCTTAGGACTGCGTTAGGGCTTGTAGAGACTATGTCTAGGGCTTCATACTAGGGCTCCTTTACCTTCTGCGTTTTAGGGCTTCCTCTCTTAGATTTCTCTTCCACTAAAACCCAGAACAAGTGGAGAGAAATCAAGAGTCAAGTGTGTGTAAAATGACTCTTAAGTCATCTCCTTTTATACTAAAACGTTGAGCACATGTGGGGTTTATTTGGTTGTTGGCCGGCCTTGACGAATTGTCTATTAACACAAATAAATTCATAACTCTGTGAATATTTATCAGAATCGAATGATCTTTAGATCAATCATACACCTCTCGATGAGAGGGATCCAAGTAAAATATCAGCTGCCATAAATAAAATGACCCACATGGAGTTTGGCCCTAGTTGCCAATTTTAACACTCCCTCTCAACTAGGGAGAACTCCATCCGTTGATCCATCTGCCAGATTGTACTATCTCTGCCATCAATGCACTGCACTGCTCTGCTCTGCTGAACCATGAAGAAGAAGATCTGATCGAGAATGTCTCCTACCATTCTCTACTGACCCGAAGTCAGTTCCATATGAAGAGAGTGTGTCATACCACTCTTACTGACCCGAAGTCAGTTTCATTGATCCCAGATCAATATCACAAGAGAGTGTCTCAAACCACTCAGACTGATCCCAGCTCAGTTTCATTGATCCTAGATCAATGGAGGTCATCCTAGCATAGAGAGTACGGTAGATACAACGATGCATCCATCGATAGTACTAATATGGTCCCTAACCCCATTTCCCTGCTCATTAGCCAGATGAGAGGTACTTCCCATGAGTCCCAGACTGCATGGGTAGGATGCCTCGATAGGAGAACCACTCATCCTGTCCCTAAGTCGCCACAGGGTATCACAGGGGAAGGCTGAGCCATTCACTCTGTACACTGCGCACCATTAGGGGAGGGTGAGTCGCCCTATGGTCGCTTGTTTCTCCAAGAAGTACCCCACGCCCCCCGGAGATCCCAGAGCTCAATGCATGCATCATGCAGGACCCTCATAAGAAGATCCCTCAACGACTCCAAGTCGTTCAGGAAAGTCACAAATTTGACCTTTCCCCGGGGCTTTGACAAAATGTCTGCAGCCTGTACATCAGTCTCAATGCGATGGACCCTCCTCACTCATTGACGTACCATATCCCAGATAAGGTAGTATCTGTATCTATATGCTGGAGCAATCATCAAATACGGGATTCCTCAACAATCGAATCCCCCCCTAGTTGACACAGAAGATCATGGTGTTATCCATCATGTGTACAAACAGCTCACTAAAGAGCTTCCACAACCAGGCAGCTTCACACGAGATCACACTCGTAGCTATGTATTCGGTCTCAGCGATGCTTATAGCAACCGACTTCTGCTTCCTGCTCATCTAGGATATCGAGCAGAACCCAAAGAGAATCAGCACTCGGAAGTGCTCTTGAGATCCTCCACACTGCCTGCCCAGCTAGCATTCGAATAATCAAGCAACTTCATATTTCCGACAGTGTATCTCAATCCATGAGAGATTGTGCCCCAAAGATATCTAAGAAGATTCTTGTCACCAATCTAGTGAGGCTCAACCATATATGAGCTCACCATGCTTACTACAAAACATATATCCGGACAGGAGTTCACCAAGAACATCAATGCTAGTATGAGTTTGTGAAACTCAGAGGCATTTCCCAAATCAAGTCTGGTATCCCTATCACCTAACTTCTGAAAGCTAAGCTCCATCGAGGTAGTCACAGCTTGTTGTTCACCATTCCAAATCCGGAATCCAACTCCCTCTTACTTTTGCAAATGAGAGGGTCTGCACCTGTCAGAAAGAGGTCGTCCTCAGAAGGTGTCGGTATGAGAGGTCTATCATCCACAACCTTCGAGCAATGGTTTGGATCGGCTTCACTCCCAGTGAATCTCAGCTTCATCAGACAGCTATCAATCCTCTCATACTAAGCTCGGGGTGTTTTGCTTCAAGCCATAGAGGGCTTTCTTCCACCTGCATACATGAGATTCCCGATCATGAATCTCAAACCACTCGGGTTGTTCCAAACCTGTGGACCTACGACATGAGGGGAATGGTCCCCTTGTCAGATTTTCCTTCAGTACATCTCGGACATGTACCTTCATGCTCTTCTTGAATTCAGGCATCCCTGTCATCATCTGACTCACATCAGGTAGGGTCCCATAATAAGTAGACCTCTGGTGCTATAGCTGAGATGTGACAACTGACATGGTCCCCAATGGACCATCCTGCAACTTGATACAAACTGGCAACCCTGAACTCAAAAGCGTCTTTGAAAATTCCATTTTCAAACACGTACCTTTCCATCGATGAATTCCACCATGAAACCTTTGATTTCCATTGCCGAAATGGACACCAGGTTCTTCTTGCGATTAGGTACATAAAGAGCTTCTTTTAAATGAATCGAGTTACCCTCATTCAATTGAGAGGTAACATTCCCTACACCCTTTCCGAGATAGGTGGCATTGACTCCAAGTATAATCCCATGATTGTTTCCATCTCTACCAAATTAGAGAGAGCACCCTTCTATCCGATGAAGTGCCTTGAAGCACTACAATCAATAAGCCAGATTCCCAAAGAGTCTGGAGGAGAGGGCCAATATAAGATAATGCTTCTTTATCTTATTAGAAACAACATTTGATTCTTCATACCTGGGGTTCCTTGCTTTCTTTGAAGAGTCGGTCATTTCCTTGATGACCTGCATTACCTGTCATTCCTCCAATCATTGAAGATGTCCCTGGAATGATTGTTATCATCATCAAGTGATGTGTCCCTACCATTCGGACACTCCTTCGCATAATGGCCGAACTTATTGTAAGCAAGGCATCTGCCTTTCCTTCCACCCTTAGATCCGGACTTCCCATTGAAGTGATCTTAAGGTAGGCCATCAGAAGCTTCTGCTGCGCCATTCTGATAATGTTCTCTACTTCGACTTCACCCTTGGTGAATTTGAAGAGGGATGAGGAATCCATTAATCCTTTTGTCCTTTCCCAACTGTCTTCGGTGATTGCTCTTTCACTCTTGCTTGGGCTTTGTCTTCACCTCAGCTCTGATACCATGTTAATTTTAGGTATGTTCTATGCTTAGAGCAATTTATTTCAATTTCCACAGTTAGCTCAATATTTTTTTCCAGATTAACAATCACATCAGCTTAATAGTAAATTGCAGATAGAACATAAACATAAATCGCAAAAGACAAGCCAAGACAAGAGGACACAAGATGTGGCGCTAGCCAGGGACAAACCCCAATGTGGGAAAACACTTGATCAATCCTTCTTATATGTTCTTCAATAGTTCAGCAGAGAGAGAGAAAGATGGTACATATACAACAGAAGACAACACTTTGACTTACCTAAATAAGAGCATAGATCATCTCTAAGAAGATGATACATGAGATATTTTAACTCAGTTGAAGACACGCTGCTTCAACTGATTCTCCAAGGTGACTCCTTCACCTATCATTGTGTTGCACCTCGTCATCATGCTGCACCTCACCGTGCTACACCATGTTGCACCCATCATCACTATGTTGGACCTCATGACCATGCTGCACACATCATACTGCTGCACCTTATGCTGCCACTGTTGTCCCATGTGCCATTGTTGTACCATGCTAGCCATTGCTATCCCATGCTAGCCACTGCTGTCCCATGTGCCATTGTTGCACCATGCTACCACAGTTGTCCCATGTGCCATAGCTGGACCATGCTAGCCACTGCTGTCCCATGTGCCATAGCTGGACCATGTTAGCCACTGCTGTCCCATGTGGCATACTGTTGTCCCACTGTTAGTCATCCATTGCTGCTCCTATGATTGCTTGTTGTCCCACTGGTTGCTACACCAAGCACCATTGCCTAGCTGTCCCATTTATCTAGCTGCCAACATTGCTTGCTGTCCCACTGTTTGTTGCACAGTTGCTCTCTGGTTAGGGCATCACCTACAGCCCTATTCCTTCACACAACTCAGCAATCAGCCCTCCAAAAGACTGTGGTTTACTAAGGGAGTATGCCTCCACTAAGGGAGTAAACCGTTTAAATGATTAGTATGAGCCTGTAAAGTCAAAATAAGGATCAGACGCCTACAACCATGAAAATTGAGTGTCTATAATCCTGCAAAATTAACCCAAGTCAGATCTGAATGAGAAATAAGTAGAAAAAAATTTACTACAAAATTTTAGGTTCAAACCCTTGCAAAAAATAAAAAAAAAATGCTAGATCAGAGGCTTGAAGGCTAGCAGCTACCTCTAGAATGAAAACGTTCAAGTATGAGGTTGTGAAGGGCTAGATCTAGGCCCTAAGAGACTAATCGAATGCCTTTATCCCCTGCGACCTTGAGAGGAAAACAAGATTCATTATCGGTTGCCTTGATAGTAGAATTAACCCTCAAACCCTAGTCGATAGGCTAGGAGAGGGATAGGCCCTTCAAGAAATCGAATCTCCCTCCAAGTTTTTGGACTCAAACACCTGCAAAAATGCTAATAAACAAAGCCCTTACCTCAGATCTACAAATAAAACAATGTTAGAAACCCCAATGGCTATATACAGAAATTATTTAAAAAAATAATTTACAAAAATTTACAATGAATATAATGCTCTAATTAGCAGATCTATCAATCAAAGCCCTTACATAAATTTTAAAGGATTTTTGGAGATAGATTCAAATAATTTTAGATGGAGCACTAGCCAAGAAACCCTGCAAAAAGATTGCTTGTTAGATAAATCTTTAAGGAAAATAGAGTGGGTTCTTCTACTTCAATGCTCAAGAATGAGATAGTTTAGCCGAAAACGTCCCCTCACGCTTGAGGTCTATTTCAATCAAATGTTTTTCTACACAATTAAAAGAATTTTGTTAGATCCATATGAGATAAGAAAAATACAATGGAAGGAAATTCTAGTAACTTAACCAAAAGATACTAGCCACGTCCAATTCGAAAGCATTCATCAAATCCAATCACCAGTGCAAGATAGCTATACACTAATGATTCTACAAAAGCATTTAGACATAACGAATATAAGCACAAGTAGAAATTAAAAGCTCAATGAAACAGTGTTACCATGTCCATGGAAGAAAAACATCACAATAGTAAACCCAAAGATTTTTTCTTTATTATCAAAACAGAGAGCTTTGAGAGGCAATAGCCAGAGTACAGAGATACAAAGATCAAAGATGATACAATGAGGAGCATATGTTTTCTTATATAGAAAATAGAGAGATCTAGATCCCCCTCCAAGTGGAAAATGGCTAGGTCCAAAGATGTGAACAAAATTGACTTGATCCCGGAGAATAACAGTTAGTTGATGCTTGATCCATTCCAAAATTTGATCTTGTCCCTTCATCTGGAGGAAAAAATTCGAATTTTTTTAAGAAGGCTTTGATCCTAGTCCAAAAAATAACTTTTTCCAACCTGTATCCTTGGAAATTACTCCTTGACTTAACCACCATGGTCCAACAAGTCAATTTCTCTTCAAAAATCAAATTTTTCCTTTGATAGAGGGCCACAAAATATTATTCCTTAAAATTCCCTCATTTAATTTAATCACTTTGACCCAGAAAATCGATTTTCCTTGAGAAATTATTTTTCTTTGCCCCATCGAATTTTTGTGGGATTTTTCTGCCTTGGAAATGAGTCCTTCAAGTTTAATCTTTCTTGGGAAAGTCAATCTTCCCCAAAAATTCGTTTTTCCTCTTGGAGAGAAATTTTATTTTCTCTCATTTTAATTTTTTTACCATTTTTTGGCTAATTTATTTTGTCATTTTTTGCCAGAAAATAAACTAAATGACTCTAGAGGGGATTAATCATTAAACATATTTTCAACCTCAAAGTGGTTCTAAAAAATATTTACGCGATGATGTCTACATATGATTAATCATCCACCTAAAATATTCCGAGACAACACTTTTTACATCAAATATTACATGGAAATCCCATACAGAAGGGGAAATTTACAATTAAAACATGAACTCTCGACACAACCAAATTCTACAACACATGACAGATGATCTAGTATGAGAGTTTACATAGACTCGATAACACTAGGACTACACTTAAGACCTTACCATCGAGCCCCACTCTGTCAATTATTTGGGTTAGAAAATGTGAATAATTGGTGGAGGGTAAAAAGCTCCCTAGAGTGAAACTCTTCGCTAAGGATCAAAGGCTTACCTAGATGTTTTTGCATGGCTTCATAGTCATACTAGAGTCATTTTTACAATGGCCTCAAAGGACTACAGAATTTGGAATTACAACTTTGACAAAACTGTCGAAAGATGATGATGATGATGATGACACAGAGTGGTCAACACTCCCCACTGAGTTTTGAGTCTAATGGTGGTGATTTTGTCTGATTCTGAGGACTTCATATTTTTAGCAATCTTGGCATGGCATTGTTGATAACATATCTAGGTTCCCTATCAAACTTTTAGGCTAATGAGTATAATATTGTGGACATACAGACATATTTCTATTATTTACAATGCTTCTTTTTAGGTGTGCTATATATGGCAAGGTCCCCCTATCTATTCCATACATTTGATACATTTTCCCTATTTTTTAGGGGGTTCCTATTTTCAGCATGTCTCTTTTTAGCAGTGTGAGGTGGCAGTCTGGTGGTTTGACACACGGCAGCAATTAAGTGTGCACAGGTGGCAAGAATTTAGATAAGTAATTAATGACATGGAAAAGGATGAATCAACATGGCAATTGAGCAAATTTGTTCTTCTCTCTCCTTGTGTATTTTCCTTTTCTAAATTCTCTCCTATTTTCCCTCCTCATTCCCTATTCTCTATCCTACTTTTCCTCTTACTCGTCCCCCTAAATCTTTTCCCATTTTCCCTCACTTTTTTCCCTATTATTTCTCTTAAATTCTCTCCCCTTTTTCCTCTACAATAAAGCAAATAAATTCGAGCACTATATAAAAGGCAAGTCAAATTAAAAGAGTAGTTAAGGAGAAAATTTTTGCAAGTCAACTCACTTGAAAAATAGCAAACTTGAATTGCTAGATTAATTGGGAGTGTTTTTATCATGAGAATTTTTTGCCAAGTCGAATTCGCTAAATCAGTCGTGGAGCTATTTTTATCTCATGCTAACCCCAAGATACTTCAATTCAACTCAAGAAAGGGCCACTTAACTCGGTTTCTTCTCCACTCAAAACTCAAATGATCCAACCATGTGAAGTAATGCCCAATTACGGAAGAATTCGACCTCTCCTCCTTCTTGCCACGAATTGCAAAAGAAAATACTATTTGAACGGGTAGAAGGCCAACTTTCCAGCCCAAATTGTCTTGAACAAGAGCAAGCAACCATACTTTTTTCTCTCCATATTTCTTCTCTCTCTCTTTTCTAGTTTCTGAGTATCATTGTATTCAAGTTCTATGATAGTCATCTCGGTACAGCCAACCTTTTGGCTCTTGCAAAATAAAGTCAGTTTTGATCCACACACACTAGTTTGTTTGGTTCAATTTTATCTTGTGAAAATTATTAAGAGTTTTCAGCTATATATTTGGGTAATTAGCCACTTAGATATGCATTCTTCTTCCATTACTTTTCCAAATAACAGGCTGAATTGTAAAGAACTATTCCACACATTTAATTTACGAAGGTTTAGATACTTGTTTGGCCACTAACTTGCTTGGCCAAACAGACTTTATATTGTTTTTTTTCAAGTGTTTTATTGTGGATTTACAGATTAGAACAGCAGGTACAATCATTATGGACACCCTGCTGAGGTTGGCAAGCACCAGCACAAACGGAGAAGTGGATTTTCCAATGACACATAGGGCAAATTTTCTTATATGTTCGTTGATTTTTGCAGCTGATTTTAAAAGTTTATATCAGCCCTAAGGGCGTAAAAAATAGTGCTAACAGGTATAGGTGCAATACTAGATAATCCAGAAAACTCATTGTTAGTCAAACATACACAACTAGAAGTTCATTTTTATGGCGGAGTGCTTTATATAATCATTACTTGGTTTCAACCTCCACTAAGCATGCTTGGCCATGTTAATATAGGCTCATGCTTGGTTCAGGTAAGAAAAAATGGCCAAGTGCAAATCCCAGGTAATTTTGACAGCATAGATGCACCTTGGACACAACTTCTTAGCCAAATCGCTTTATGGGTTTGCCAATGTACTTTCCCCCTGAATACACGGAGTGTTTAATTTTTGCCTATCAAAAAGATTGTGGCACTGTAAAAAATCCCATTAATTTGGTAATAAGATTCAACAATAGTATTCCACCACATTTGTTTTTTGAAGATGCTTCAGATATTACTTCAGAGAAAAAATAAGTACATCAAAGTTCCAAGTGATTACACCATGCAGACTACAACGAGGAAAGTCCCAGTTCTCCACAATTCAGTAGTAATAACAGCATTTTCTTTGAATAACAGTATGCAAGAAGCAACATCTACCTGATCTATAGTTCCAACGGCTAAGAATGCTAATAAAATAGCCAATAATTCAGATTGATTTAGACCCAAAGTATTCCATGTAGCTACACCTCCAACGAAAGCAGCAATTTGCAAGTTTCTTCTTACAGCACCCAATGTTGTGTCCACAGGTGAGAGGAGGCATGTTGTGTCTATTTTGTTCAATCTCAAGTCCTCCAATGAGTATATTTTTTGTGGTACCTATAACAAAAGAATCAAGGTCAGCCCATAGCGTATAACAACAAATAAAACAAAGAAATTACAAATAATTCTTATCCAGCAGGTGTCTTTGTGGTTTTTCATTAAATTTAGTACAATTCACATGAATTAAAAGACAAGTTGAGAAAGAGAGGGTGAATAGATAGTGAAATCAACTCCATTACAAACATTGTCAAAAAATTTGTAAAAAGAGTTTTTTGCTCCCTGATAATGCATGGTTTCGTTTGCATTTTCAGAGGCATTCTTTTCAGCGGCATTGTACCAAAGATATGAAAATTGGGCGTTTGGTACAAGTCATGAGCATTGTATAGAAAATCCAATTCAAGCATCATCTTGTTTGTCATGCATAAGAGAGATAGTGATGGAGATCCATGCGATACCACGTTTCAAATGTTGGAGGATGTTTACATATTTGAAGGTGTGTTTTGTTGTTGAGGTCACATATTTGGAGATACTATCTCATATGTGGTAGTAGGCACCATTTAGGGCACTTGTCTACATACTTTGTGTTGAAAATTGGCAGTGCAGGGATGAATTTCCTTAAATTAAATTTCATTTCTGACAATTCTGGAGTGACTTTCTAAAAATAGAAAATCATGTCTAGCATCTCAAGCATGACTTTCCAAAAATAGTAAATCACCTTGTATCAATTGGTAATAAAGTATAGTTGATGGAAAATTAGTCAGCTTATCATTAATTGTTAAAATTGGCAACCAGGGCAAAACTTCATGTGGGTCATCATATTCATGGCTAATAATATTTTTATTAGATTCCTCTCGTCGAGAGGTGTAGGATTGATATAAAGATCATCCAATTCCAATAAGTATTCATGGAGATATGAATTTATTTTGATTATGGAATTATTATCAAGCCGACCTACAACTCATGTAGGCTCAGAAGCCCAACAGTCGCATCTATTCACCCACCAACGTTGTGTATAAATATAAGAGGACTTTTCCTCATTTGGACTCACTCATCTCATCACATCTCTCTCTCTCTACTGCGCAGATATGAGTCTCTTCTCTACTGCACTGAAATGGGTCTCTCTCTCTCACACATGTGAAGCCGGAAGCTGTTGAATTTGAAGCTGCAACTGCAGAAGTAAAGATTGACTTGCGTGGCCTAGAAGATCTCCTCTTTGGAACTGCGCTGTAGGTTCATCTGAACCTCCTTTGAAAGCCGCAACTTTTGGTGGTGGAAAAAGTCAATCCGAGGAACGGTTTGCAAGATAACGACTGCCCTAGTTTGAAGCCGGAAACTGCTGAAACTGAAGCTGCAACTGCAGAAGTAAAGATTGACTTGCGTGGCCTAGAATATCTCCTCTTTGGAACTGCGCTGTAGGTTCATCTGAAACTCCTTTGAAAGCCGCAACTTTTGGTGGCGGAATGAAGTCAATCCGACGAACGGTTTGCAAGATATTGACTGCCCTAGTTTGAAGCCGGAAACTGCTGAAACTGAAGCTGCAACTGCAAAAGTAAAGATTGACTTGCGTGGCCTAGAAGATCTCATTTGAACTGCGCTGTAGGTTCAACTGAACCTCCTCTGGAAGTCGAAACTTTTGGTGGTGGAATGAAGTCAATCTGACTGACGGTTTGTGAGATATGGTCTGCCCTAGTTTGATAATGAAGCTGCTAATGCTGATGCTACTGATCTAGGGTTTGCTACTGCTGATATGAATCAGATTTATTGTACTATTTCTCTCTACTGAATTATTGAAGATAAAAGAAGATTTGATCAAAGGGTTTCCCCACACATTGTGGGGTTTGTCCCTGGCTAGCCGCCACATCTTGTGTCTCTTGTCTTGGCTTGTTTTCTGTCGATCGTTTAATGTTCTATTTGCACTTTACTTTATGTACATGTGATTGCTAATCGGTGGAATATAATAAGAAAAAGAAGTAAACTGTTATAAGCATAGAACATACCATAACTTAACATTAATCAATTCTAATAGTTCAATGTTGACTTAATCATCAATATTATCATTACTATTGTCAATATCCTTATGATACTATGATATTATTATCAAAAAGAAATTCAAGTCACCTTACCTTCATACTTCGCTCCCCTCTCTCCTTAATGTCTCACACGACTCTATGTTACATTCTCTCTTTCACTCTCATTAAAGACTTGGCATATTCCTCTTACACACTCATTGAAGGCATTCCATAAAAAATTCCTCTTACATACTTTCTAAAGCATATGTTACTCTCTCTCTTAAATGAATAACTTACAAAGGCATGTGTGCCTCTCATTAAATGGCATTAGTTAACCTCTCTCCATAATGGCATGAGTTACACTTCCTAAAAGGGCATGAGTTACACTCCTCAAGGCATGCAAGATTCCTCCATTGATGGCATGTGTTGCCTGTCTCCATAATGGCTTAAGTTACGAGTTACTCTAAGGCATGCTCCTCTTTTATGGCATGAATTCATTGCTCCATCTATATATGTGCCTCATATCTTCTCCCCTCACTACTTGTGCATTGTGAAAGAAGGATTCGAAGTTGAGAGAGAGAGTTGGAGAGACTTGAAGAAGATTGTGAGGAAGAGAGACTTGGAGAGTGAGAGCAAAACTTGAAGGTTGATTCAGTGTTAGCATCAACAGCTGCTACCAGAGATCTTCATGCTACAGCTTGTTCAGATTTGGGTGAACTTACTCATTCTCTTGATCTCTCATTGTAATTTGTATCTCTGCTGAACAATTGATATCTAATAGAAGAAAATTTTGGTTGGACTTTCCCCTTGTGGGTTTTGCCCTGGTCATTGGACCTAAATTCTCTGTGTTTCATTTTGTTGTTGGTTGTCTTCCATTGTGAATTTGGTTTAAGTTCTATCTACAATTACTTAACTAATATTGCAACATATAGAAGTTTTGTAATAAGAGATTGTTACAACATAGAACATCAGAATTTTAATATGGTATCAGAGCTTTGATGAAGACAAGCTCAAGAAGATAAAGAGTTGCTCCTTCCTTGCTACTGAAATCTTACTTGTTGCTCCTTGCTGCTGAAATCATATTTGTTGTCCTATTTGCTGTTGAATTGAGATCTTATTTGTTGTCCTATTTGCTGCTAAAATAAGGAGATCTTATTTGTTGTCATATTTGTTGCTAAAATAAGGAGATCTTATTTGTTGTCCTATTTGTTGTTGAAATTTGTTTGACTTGACCAAGATGTTTTCTTCTTACTTCAAGAATGAAGAGAAGTTGAATGATGCTTCAAATTTTGGTCCATGGAAGGCAAGGTTGGATATTACTCTTGAGGAGCATGATGTACTGGAATATGTTGAAGGTGAGGTAGCAGAACCACCAAAAAATTTGAATGTTGCTATCAAGGCCAGATACAAGAAAGGAGAAGTCAAGGCTAAAAAGATTATCCTTGATTCTCTTGGAGACCATCTCATCACCTATGTCTCCAACTTGAAGAAATCTAAGGAAATGTATGACAAGCTCATTGGAATGTATCAAGTAATCAACTTAAGTCAAATCATTTCTTTGAAGAATCAACTTGAGGACATTAAGATGAACAGAGGAGAGACCATTCAAGCATACTTCATGAGGATATCAAAAATCAAGGATTAGCTGTCAAAAGTTGAGGAAATTGTATTTGATAAAGAGCTGGTGTTGATTACGCTTGAAGGTCTTTCTCCAACTTGGGAAACTTAGCAACAATAATAAATTTCCAACCTTTGATGAGCTCATGGGAAAGTGCAGTCAAGAAGAGGTCGGAATGATTTCTAGAGGAAGAATTCCCAAGCATGAAGAGGGAGAACCTACTGTCTTTGTTTTCCAAGACAAGAAACAGAAAGGAAGAACAGGTCATCACTTTTCAAGAAAGCCTGGTACCAGATCCAATAGTTCCTATAAGTGGAACAGGGACTTATCAAAAGTTCAATGCTACAACTGCCATAAGCATGGTCACTATGCCCGTGACTCTCAAGAAAACAGAAGAGCACCAAGATCCAATTACAACAATTGCAGCAACAAGTTCAAATTTGATTATAGAAGAAGAAAAGAAACTCCTATTGTTCGTAAAGAAAGCTACCATTCTTCAAAGATTACAAGGAACCCAAGGTATGATAATAATGCAGCTAAGACACAATCAGAGTACTTTCTCATTTATGCTCTTTCTAGTTCCTCTCCTACAAATTCTTGTGATAGCTAGTTGATTGATAGTGGTGCTTCAAGACACTTTACTAGTTATAAAGAAGTTCTCTCAAATCTGGTTGAGAGGGAGACCGATTTGAAAATTATACTTGGAGATAACTCTACATATTCTATAGAGGGATCTGGTTATGTTCCTTTTCATCTGGACCAAGGTAAAACTATATATCTTCAAGAAGTTTTGTATGTACCTAGTTTGAAAAAGAATCTTGTATTTATATCTACCTTAGAAGATAAAGGAATGAAAGTTGTTTTCATAAATGGAAAAGTTCTCACCTAGCCAATGAGGTCTAGCATGAGAGATTCCTTCACTTTGGGATCGAGATTTGAAGGTCTTTATAAAGTCAATGGAAGACTAATCCATGCACTGATTCATGACAACAATCATCAATGTGAACTTTGGCGCCGAAGGGTTGTTCATATACACTACAAAGCATTGCCTCATGTGAGAAAAATGGTTTCTGGAATGCCGAAGATTAGAGTGGATCATGATGGGGTGTGCAAGTGGAAAGCATATAAAGGGACCATTCCCTTCAAGCAAAAGAAAAACCAGTCAGGTACTTAATCTTATACATTTTGATTTATGTAGACCTATGCCCTAAGTCACCTGACACGGGGATTCGGGACACGTAGGATTCGGGATTCGTGGTGTCGGATTCGGGACACGCTGACCCCCCGGAATAGGACACGTTAGGACACGTTATATATTATTTTATTAAAAATATATATATATATATATATATAATATATATTTAAATATATATATATATATATTAAAAATTAGATATTATCATATTTCTTACACAAATTTTAATTAATGATACAAATTTATTGATTTCAAACATAGATCTTCATCTATAGCTATTAGCATGCATAGTACATACAAAATTCAAATAAATGTCAGTGGTACTAGTCACATAAATGATAAATCTATTAAAAATTTAAATCATGATTCATAATTCATAACTGAAAGACAACTTACAACTACAAGATAGTAAGATAAACACATTGACAACTGTAGTTTTCTTATTAAGTCATCAAATCAAAATGTGTTACATAGGTAGTGTTAGTGCAATGCCAATGGCAAATAGAAATAGAAAATATAAAACAACTATAGGTATACAAGCCTCAAGGCATCAATCAGCATCAGAATCAGCATCACTGTCCCCATCATCATGGTCCCCACTGCTCTCCTCTGCATCCTCCTCCTCCCCTATATCCATAGTCGCCTCTGCATCTGCTGGTATGGAGGCTGACCCCTATAAGTCATCAAATCTAACAGGCTCTAGCACTGGATCATTGAGATCCATGTTGGCCAATGCCAACTCAACAGTGGTGTCCAAACCCATATCATCAGGAACAGTTTTACTTGGGAGCGGGAGCGAAAGCGGGGAGCGGGAGCGAAAATGGGAGTGGGAGCGACATATTCAGAAGCTCTTGGTTTGGTGCTTTTGATTAAATACGAGTTCCATACCCTAATACATGACAAAATTCAATGGAAACATTGCAATCCCCCAATCCTAAAATCTTGAAAAACTGATAAGTCTGCTGGATTTTGAATGAAATCTAAAATTCTACTTTCTCCATATGAAATCCAATGAGGCCGGAACCACTCTCAAACATCCTGAGTCATTTCATGGTAATGTTAAAAATTTAAGTAAAAGGATGAAAATGAAGATTAAGGAGAATGTCACTTTTACTTTAAGAATTTAACATTACCATGAATAGCATATCAATACTAGGGCCTAGACTTGATCATGAAGCTGCCAAAATGCTCTACTCCTTGCTGCAACAGCACAAATCACTTACCAAATGAAAATATTAATGAGAAAACACGCCCTTTTCATACCCGCGCTGAGCTTAGCGAGTCCTGGAAACCGGACACGTGTCCTAAAATCGCGACACGCCCCTGAAAATCGTGACACGCCCTCGGACACGACGTTTGGACACGAATCCGGACCGAATCGTGTCGGATTCGCCGGATTCGGGATTCGCAGGGGGTTTAGGACGAATCCAGTTTCCTAGCCTATGCCTGTAACTTCTCTTGGTGGCTTGTATTATATAATCTTTGTGGATGATTTTTCTTAGAAGACATGCATTTTCTTTTTGAAAAACAAAAGTCAAGCATTTAACATGTTCAAAAACTTCAAAGCTCTGGTAGAAAAACAAACTAGAAAGCAGATCAAAATCTTTAGATCTGACAATGGAGGAGATTTCACTTCAAATGCTTTCATTGACTTCTGCAAAGAAGTTGGAATTAGGAAAAAGACCACCATACCATATAATCTAGAACAAAATGGTGTGGTCAAAGGAGAGAACGGAACTATCATGGAAGCAGTTAGAGCTATGTTGCATGATCAAAAGATACCAAAGTTTCTATGGGGAGAAGTTGCGAACACTGTTGTCTATGTCCAAAATAGATCTCCACACCAAGCCTTAGACAACAAGACTCTTGAAGTGTTAAAATTGGCAACTAGGGAAAAACTTCATGTGGGCCATCTTATTCATCGCTGATAATATTTTTATTAGATTCCTCTCATCGAGAGGTGTAGGATTGATATAAAGATCATCCAATTCCGATAAGTATTCATAGAGATATGAATTTATTTTGATTATGGAATTATTATCAAGCTGACCTACAACTCATGTAGGCTCAGAAGCCCAACAGTCGCATCTATTCAAACACCAACATTGTGTATAAATATAGGAGGACTTTTCCTCATTTGGAATCACTCATCTCATCACATCTCTCTCTCTCTACTGCGCAGAAAAGAGTCTCTTCTCTACTGCGCAGAAAATGGTCTCTCCCTCACACATTTGAAGCTGGAAGCTACCGAAACTGAAGCTGCGACTGCGGAAGTAAAGTTTGACCTGCATGGACTAGAAGATCTCCTCATCTGAACTACGCTATAGGTTCATCTGAACCTCCTTTGAAAGCCGCAACTTTTGGTGGTGGAATCAAGTCAATCCGACGGACGATTTGCAAGATATCGACTACCCTAGTTTGGAGCTGGAAGCTACCGAAACTGACGCTGCAACTGCAGAAGTAAAGTTTGACCTGCGTGGACTAGAAGATCTCCTCATCTGAATTGCGCTATAGGTTCATCTGAACCTCCTCTGAAAGCCGCAATTTTTGGTGGTGGAATCAAGTCAATCCGACGGACAGTTTGCAAGATATCGACTGCCCTAGTTTGAAGCCGGAAGCTGCCGAAACTGAAGCTGCAACTGCAGAAGTAAAGTTTGACCTGCGTGGACCAGAAGATCTCCTCATCTGAACCTCCTCTGGAAACCGCAACTTTTGGTGGTGGAATCAAGCCAATCCGACGGTCGGTTTGTGAGATATCGTCTGCCCTAGTTTGATGATGAAGCCGCTAATGCTGATGCTGTTGATCTAGGGTTTGCTACTGCTAATATGAATCAGATTTATTGTACTATTTCTCTCTGCTGAATTATTGAAGATAAAAGAAGATTTGATCAACGAGTTTCCCCACATAATGTGGGGTTTGTCCCTGGCTAGCCGCCACATCTTGTGTCTCTTGTCTTGGCTTGTTTCTTGTCGATCGTTTGATGTTCTATCTGCACTTTACTTTATGTACATGTGATTGTTAATCTGTGGAATATAATAAGGAAAAGAAGTAAACTGTTATAAGCATAGAACATACCATAACTTGACATGGTATCAGAGCTGAGGTGAAGACAAAGCCCGAGTAAGAGCAAGAGCAATCACCGAAGAGAAGATTGGCAAGGCTATCCTAAAAGAACGATGGGGTCCTCAACACTCTTTCCTACCGAAGACAATCTCCGTGAGAAAGTTGACTATCACGGATGGAAGATGTCTATTGATCTAACCCTTGAGGATCAAGGAGTGTTGGATCATGTGAGAGGCAATATTATTGAGCCTTCATCAAATGCACCTCCTGCTGCCAGGAACAAATGGAAGAAGATCATCCGGGACTCTATCAATAAGCGCTTGGTGGCCTACATCTCTGAAGTAGACACCTCCAAGGAAATCTATGATAGACTGGTGAGTTTATTTAAATTTAATGATGCAAATCAAGTTTTGTTTCTTAGAAATAAGCTGAGGGAAATCAAGAAGGGTAAAGATGAGAGTATGCAAGCATACTTCTTAAGAATCATCGAGATCAAGAACGATCTCCTATCTATTGGGGAGACTATTACTGACAGAGAAATGGCACTCACAACTCTTGGAGGATTACCATCCGAATGGTACGTGTTCAGGACTACTCTTCTGAACAATAATGTAATTCCTGGTTTCGAGGAATTAATGGCTAGATGCATTCAAGAAGAAACAAGGGTAGAAGAGCAAGAAATGCCCTTGCCTAAAGGTCCTCCTGCTGCTTTTTCTTCTCATGCTAAGAAAAGAAATAATTCTGGGTCTAAATCGAAAAGAAAGGCTGGACCTAAGGGTGGAAGAAAAGGACGATGTTACATTTGCAATAAAGCAGGTCACTATGCAAGGGAATGTCCTCATAGAAAGGACTCTCACCGTGACGATAATCAAAATCCCTCTCATGGCAATCAAAGGAATGGAAAATTCAATAGCAAAGGTAAAAGGAGCGTCAGAAATCAAGGAAGAGGACAACCATTCAAGAAGGCTAGAAATTCCAGGATGTATTAAATGCACCTGACCTCAAAAAGAACCTGGTGTCCATCTCGGCAATGGAAGACAAAGGCTACAAGGTAACCTTCAGCGATGGCAAGGTACGTATATGGAAAAATAATGTTAAAAATGCCTTTACTCTTGGGTTTCATGTTGATTCATTATATCAGGTCGATGGAAGTCCGCTAGGTGACACATCTCTTCAGTCTAAACTTTAGCATTGGAGGTTTGTCCCCCTTCATTATAAAGCTCTACTCGGTGTAAGACAAAAGGTGACAGGGATGCCCGAATTCCGAGTAGAGAAAGAAGGTGTATGTCCAGGATGTGCCAAAGGAAAGCTCAAAAGGGGACCATTCCCCTCAAGCCAAGTCAGGACATTCGATATCTTACAGTTGGTTCACTCAAGCATATCTGAGGCTGGCATTAAGAGGGAGACTACTACACCACATACTCCTGAGCAGAATGGTGTTACGGAAAGGAAGAACTGTACGATTGTGGAAGTTGTCCAGAAACTCCTGAAGTTTCTATGGGTAGATGATGTAACAATGCCTAATGTGGAGAAACCCATATCCACCTGAACCTTCCTCTTCTAGAAAGAGGCCTTGATGGCTTAGGAGGATACTTGATGATGCTGAAGGACATGCTGCACCCCAAGGAACCTTCCGTGAAAGTGAGAAACCTAACAAGTATCAGGGATACCTGACCATCATGAGCACGATCATACAAAATGAGCCTCCATCATTCTCAGATGCCGTCAAGCATCAAGTATGGAAGGATGCTATGACCAAAAAATATGAGTCTATTATGGAGAATGATGTCTGGGAAGTAGTTCCCAGACCCCAGGACAAGACAATTGTCACTTCTAAATGGCTTTACAAGATAAAGCATGCAGCAAATGAAAGTACCGAAAAGTATAAGGCTCGTTTTGTTGCTCGTGGTTTCTCCCAAAAGGAAGGTATAGACTATGATGTGATATTTGCACCTGTTGCCAGATATACGACCATCCGCTTGACCATAGCCCTTATGGCTTCACAAGGATGGAACCTACATCAGATGGATGTCAAGACTGTGTTCTTGCATGGTTCGATCAAAGAAGAGGTCTATGTGGAGCAACCCGAAGGATTTGAGATTTATGATTGAAAATCTCATGTATGCAGGTTGAAGAAGGCTCTCTATGGGCTGAAGCAAGCACCCCGAGCATGGTATGAGAGGATCGATAACTACTTGATGAAGCTGGGATTCACTAGGAGTGAAGCTGATCCCGACCTTTATTTTAAGGTTGAAGATGACAAGCCTCTCATACTGGTGTTGTATGTGGATGACCTCTTTCTAACAAGTGCATACCCTCTCATTCACAAAGGTAAGAGGGAGTCGGCTTCTGAATTTGAAATGAAGAACTAGGACTTGAAATGTGGCAGAAGCCAAGGAAAATTTTCCTATCTCAAGGAAAATATGTGGTGAAGATTCTGAAAATATTTGGTATGATGGACTGCAAGCCTGTGACTACCTCGAGGATCTTAACTTTCAGAAGTTATATGGTAGTGATGTCGGACCAAATTTGGAAAATGCCTCTGAGTTTCAAAAACTCATTCACGTTGATGTTCTTGGTGAACCTCCATCTGAACATATGTTTTGCAGTTAGCATTGTGAGCTCATATTTGGTTGAGCCTCACTATATTGGTGCCAAGAATCTTCTGAGATGTCTTCAGGACACAATCTCTCATGGATTGAGATACACTGCCGGAAATATGAAACTACATGATTATTCGAATGCTGATTAGGCAAGTAGTGTGGAGGATCACTGGAGCACTTTTAGTGCTATTTCTCTTTGGATTCTGCTTCGATATAATGGATGAGAAAAAAGCAGAAGTTGGTTGCCATAAGCACCGCCGAGACCAGATACATATCCACGAGTATGATCTCGTATGAAGCTGCCTGGTTGGGGAAGCTCTTCAGTGAGCTGTTTGAACACATACCATTGTGATTCTCTATAAAAACCAGAGGTGGGATTCGATTATTGAGGAATCCCGTATTCGTCAATTGCTCCAACAGATAGACATCATCTGGGATATGGTAAGTCGATGAGCAAGGAGGCTCCATCGCATTAAGATGATGTACAGGTCGATACACTTTGTCAAAGCCCCAAGGAAAGATCTAATCTGTGATTTTCCCAAACGACTTGAAGTCGTCAAGAAACCCTTGTACAAGGGTCCTGCATGTTGCATACATTGAACTCTGGGAGCTCTGAGGGCTTGTAGTTCTAAATGGAGCAACATACGACCACAGGGTGACTCACCCTCCCTTGGTGGTGCGCACTGGAACAACATGATTCGCTCTCTTGTGGAACAACATGATTCGCTCTCTTGTGGGACAAGATGATTCGCTCTCTTGTGGAACAGGATGATTCGCTCTCCTGTGTAGCAGGATGATTAGTTCTCCTGTGAGGCCTGGATGATGTGTTCTCCATGGCAACTGTAGCAGGATTGATGTGTTCTCCTGTGAGGCCTGGATTGATGTGTTCTCCATGGCGACTGTAGCAGGATTGATGTGTTCTCCTATGAGGTCTAGATTGATGTGTTCTCCATGGCGACTGTCGCAGGATTGATGTGTTCTCCTGTGAGGCCTGGATTGATGTGTTCTCCATGGCGACTGTAGCAGGATTGATGTGTTCTCTTGTGAGGGCTGGATTGATGTGTTCTCCATGGCGGCCTGGATTGATGTGTTCTCCATGGCGATTGTAGCAAGATTGATGTGTTCTTCTGTGAGTACGGGATTGATTAAGTTCTCCTGTCGAGGCATCCTACCCATGCAGTCTGGGACTCATGGGAAGTACCTCTCATCTGATCAATGAGCAGGGAAATGAAGTTAGGGACCATAGTAGTACCGATGGACGCATCGTTGTATCTACCGTACTCCCTACGCTAGGATGACTTCCATTGATCTAGGATCAATGATACTGGTCTGGGACCAGTGGTAGGAGTTGTACCATACTATGACACTAACTTCATGTCGGTTGAGACTAGTCTAGGACCAGTGGTACATACTCTGAGACTAACTTCGTGTCAGTGCAGTACTAGTCAGGGACCAGTGAAAGTGGTACATACTATGACGCTGACTTCGGGTCGGTTGAGACTGGTCTGGGACTAGTGGTACACTCTCTGAGACTGCGATACTGGTCTGGGACCAGTGGTATGCACTCTGAGACTGACTTTGAGTCAGTGGAGGATGATACTGGTCTAGGACCAGTGGAGTTGTACTCACTGTGACGCTAACTTCGGGTTGGTTGAGACTGGTTTGGGACCAGTGGTACATACTCTGAGACTGACTTTGAGTCAGTACGATACATCCTCGATCATTTCTTCTTCTTCATAATTCGGACAAAAGCAGAGCAGAACAGAACAATGCAAGAGCAAAGCAGAACAGGGCAGAACAATACAGATCAGTACAGGGTAGAACAAGACAAAGCAGAACAGGAAGAATAGAGCAGAGCAGGGCAAGGAAAAGGTTGTACAAGGCAGTGCATTTGATGGATGAATAGTAACAACCGATAAACAGATTGCAGATGAAGTTCTCCCTAGTTGAGAGGGAGTGTTAAAATTGGCAACTAGGACAAAACTTCATGTGGACCATCTTATTCATTGTTGATAATATTTTTATTAGATTCCTCTCGTCGAGAGGTGTAGGATTGATATAAAGATCATCCAATTCCGATAAGTATTCATGGAGATATGAATTTATTTTGATTATGGAATTATTATCAAGCCGACCTACAACTCATGTAGGCTCAAAAGCCCAACAGTCGCATCTATTCAAACACCAACATTATGTATAAATACAGGAGGACTTTTCCTCATTTGGAATCACTCATCTCATCACATCTCTCTCTCTCTACTGCGCAGAAAAGAGTCTCTTCTCTACTATGCAAAAAAGGGTCTCTCCCTCACACATTTGAAGCCTGAAGCTGCCGAAACTGAAGCTGCAACTGGAAAAGTAAAGTTTGACCTACATGGACTAGAATATCTCCTCATCTGAACTACATTGTAGGTTCATCTAAACCTCCTCTAAAAGCCGCAACTTTTGGTGGTGGAATCAAGTCAATCCGACAGACAGTTTGCAAGATATCGACTGCCCTAGTTTGAAGCCGGAAGCTGCTGAAACTGAAGCTGCAACTGTAGAAGTAAAGTTTGACCTACGTGGACTAGAAGATCTCCTCATCTGAACTGCGTTGTAGGTTCATCTGAACCTCCTCTGAAAGCCGCAACTTTTGGTGGTGGAATCAAGTCAATCCGACGAACGGTTTGCAAGATATCGACTGCCCTAGTTTGAAGCCGGAAGCTGCCGAAACTGAAGCTGCAACTGCAAAAGTAAAGTTTGACCTGCGTGGACTAGAAGATCTCCTCATCTGAACTGCGTTGTAGGTTCATCTGAACCTCCTCTAGAAGCCGCAACTTTTGGTGGTGGAATCAAGCCAATCCGATAGTCGGTTTGTGAGATATCGTCTGCCCTAGTTTGATGATGAAGCTGCTAATGCTGATGTTGCTGATCTAGGGTTTGCTACTGCTGATATGAATCAAATTTATTGTACTATTTCTCTCTACAGAATTATTGAAGATAAAAGAAGATTTGATCAATGGGTTTCCCCACACATTGTGGGGTTTGTCCCTGGCTAGCCGCCACATCTTGTGTCTCTTGTCTTGGCTTGTTTTTTGTCAATCGTTTAATGTTCTACCTGCACTTTACTTTATGTACATGTGATTGCTAATCTGTGGAATATAATAAGGAAAAGAAGTAAACTGTTATAAGCATAGAACATACCATAACTTAACATGAAGAAGTCTTCACTAGTGAAAAGCCCGAGGTTGGGCACTTGAGGATCTTTGGCTGCCCTGTCTACTTTCATGTGCCAAAGGGAAAGAAGAACAAGATGGAAGCTTCAGGTAAGAAAGGCATATTTATCGGTTATTCTGAAAAGTCTAAAGCTTACAAAATATATGTGCTTGGTCATAGAACTATAGAATTTAGCAGGGATGTAACATTTGATGAAGATGTAGCTCTTAGAAAGGCAAGAGACACTCCTCCTCCCCTTGCTAATGTTGAAATTTAGGACGATGCCTTCAATGCTCAAGAAGATCCTGAGCCTGAGCCTGATCTTGTCGATAAACCAATGAAGCCCATGGACCCCTTCGATCCTCCTCCATATGATCCTCCTACTAGAAAGAGACCATTATGGCTTCGTGACACTCTACAAGATGCTGGTAGACATGTTGCCCCCAAAGGAACCTTCAAGGAAAGCAAGAAACCATGTTGGTTCCAGTGATACGTTGTAGCCATGAGCAACATTATTTAGGCTGAACCATGCACTTTTGAAGAAGCAACAAAAGATCAAGTATGGAAATATGTAATGGTCAAAGAATATGAGTCCATCATACATGATAATGTATGGGAAGTAGTTTCAAGACCCAAAGGTAAGTTTGTTGTGACTTCTAAATGGTTGTATAAAATTAAACATGGTGCGGATGGCAATATTGAGTAATATAAAGCTAGATTTGTTGCTAGAGTTTTCTCACAGAAAGAGGGAATAGACTATGATGAGATTTTTGCCCTTGTTGCTCCATATACTACAATCTTATCTATTGTGGCTCTAGCTGCTAGTCAGGGATGGACTCTTCATCAAATGGATGTGAAAATTGTTTTTCTACATGGCTTCCTCAAGGAAGAAGTATTTGTGTATGTAGACCAAAGAAATCTCTCTATGGATTGAAGAAAGCCCAAGAGCTTGGTATGTGAAAAATCGGAAACCTGATTCCTATTGCAGTGACTGGAAATAATTCTCCTAATTGTTAAATTAATTTTAACAATTTATTTATTGTATGATACAGCAAATATTGAACCAAACACACTACAACCTACACAAATAAATTGCGGAAGAAATAAACACTGGAAGAAATACTAGCACACACACAAAATTACACAGTTATTTTTGGACCAATGTCCCCGGAAAAACCCAACTTGGGAAAACCGATCAGCAACTGAGGGTTTTATTATTATGCAGTAGTGAAATAATTTGAGTACAACTAGATGCCGAAATTGGCAATCCTACCGAGAAATACTGGCAAGAAAAATCTAGTGAGGAAAATTCCTCACTCCACGGGCAAATCCGGGCTCTGAACTTAACTCAAATTGAGTCATCCAAACTAGCTATGCGCAGCTACTGCATCACCCTAGCACAATCACTTCTGCACTCAGCGCAGAACAGCTTCTCCTCAAGCCATCTAGTCAGCTGTTGTCTAGGAAAATGTCTCTCCTAGCCTTTAGAAACTCTGCCCAACTTTTGGCACTGAAACTCAGCTTCTCCCCAGCAATTTTGAAATTGCCTCTAGAGGGTACTGCACTGCCCCAACGTCAGCCTCTCTATGGCTCTTCTGCCTCTCTGCAAATGTACTCATCGGATCTGGAAATGTTAAAATTGGAAACTAGGGCCAAACTCCATGTGGGTCATCTTATTTATGGCAGCTGATATTTTTCTTGGATCTCTCTCATTGAGAGGTGTAGGATTGATCTAAAGATCATCCGATTCCGATAAGTATTCATGGAGTTATGAATTTAATTGTGTTATAAGACAATTCGTCAAGGTCGGCCAGCAACCAAATAACCCACACATGTGCTCCACGATTTAGTATAAAAAGAGGTGACTTGATAGTCATTTCTACACACACTTCTATCTTGATTTCTCTCCACTTGTCTTGGGTTTTAGTGGAAGAGAAATCTAGGAGTGGAAGCCCTAGACGTTGGAGGAAAAGAGGTTGCCCTAGCCGCAGCAAAGAAGGCAGGCCAGCGAAGCGATGGAAGGGTTCTATGCATTGACCTAAAGGAGCTCAAGGAAGGCAGCCCTAAACGCTATCCTAAGGCAGCCCTAAACGCTATCCTAAGGCAGCCCTAACGTTGTCCTAAAGGCAGCCCTAACGCAATCCAAGAAGGCAGCCCTAATGCTATCCTAAGGCAGCCCCAATCTACACTATCTCAAGGGTATCCTAGCCGTTGTTAAGATGAAGATAGACGTTGTCCTAAACATACCAATGGTGCCCTAGACGCAGGCCTAATGCGGCTGAAAGGGAGGATTGTTTTAAGGCCTAAAACAAGGCACCGAGCAGCTGAAAGGAGGCCGAGGGAAGGCTGAGTTGAAGAAGGGTTGTTTGGGGCAGCGAAAAGGTGGGTTGTAGGTGACAGCATGGGACTGTGGTATGCCACAGTCCTAACCACCTCAAAACAGGGACAGCATGGAGAGTTTGAGGGCTCAAACATGCCCAAGACAGCAGTGCTAGTAAATGGGACAGTTGGGCTACATGGTGCTGCTAAGACACATGGGACAGCAACAAGGTATGGCAAGACTAAGGGGACAGCAGCAAGGTATAGCTTGACTGTTAGGGACAACAACAAGGTATGGCAACACTAAGGGGACAGCAGCAAGGTATAGCATGACTGTTAGGGACAACAACAAGGTATGGGAACACTAAGGGGACAGCAGCAAGGTATAGCATCACTGTTAGGGACAGCAGCTACAACAATATATCTAGGCAGCAGTGGCAAGGGACAGCAGCAAGGTATAGCATGACTATTAGGGACAGCAGCTACAACAATATATCTAGGCAGCAGTGGCAAGGGACAGCAGCAAGGTATAGCATGACTGTTAGGGACAGCAGCTACAACAATATATCTAGGCAGCAATGGCAAGGGACAGCTGCATAGTAAATGGGACAACAAAGGAATGCTAAGGCAATGTTCAATGGGACAGCAGCATGATGAGACAGAACAATGATGGGACAACAATGACATTGTGCAGCAGTGGCACAATGGGACAGCAATGACATTATGCAGCAGTGGTACAATGGGACAGCAAGCATGGACAACAACAAGCATGGTGTAGCATGGCAAGCATGGTGCAGCATGGCAAGCATGGATAGCAATGGCAAGCATGGTGCTGCAAGCACATAACACATGGACAGCAGTGCAGCATAAGGTGCAACAGTATGATGTGTACAACATGGTCATGAGGTCCAGCATTATGATGATGGGTGCAGTATGTTGAGGTGTAGCATGATGACGAGATGCAGCGCAATGATAGGTGAAGGAGTTACCTTGGAGAATCAGTTGAAGCAGCATGTCTTCAATTGATCTCATGTATCATCTTCTTAGAGATGATCTATGCTCTTATCTAGATAAGTCAAAATGTTAACTTCTGTTGTAAATGTATACACTCTCTCTCTCTTTGCTAAACTATTGAAGAACATATAAGAAGAATTGATCATGGGTTTCTCCACATTGGGGTTTGTCCCTGGTTAGCGCCACATCTTGTGTCCTCTTGTCTTGGCTTGTCTTCTGCGATTTATGTTTATGTTCTATCTGCAGTTTACTTTAATGCTGATGTGATTCCTAATCTGGAAAAGATATTGAGCTAACTGTGAAAATTGAAATAAATTGCTCTAAGCATAGAACATACCTAAAATTAACAAGAAACCTTCCTCCGACTTCACTGTCTCTACCCCTCTCTCACTACTTCAATCTCAGGCTCTCCCTCCGACAACTTACTGTTGCTACTCTAGAAATCGATTTGCTCATGAAATCGAACTTCTCCAAGTGATTTCTCCAAGCCCCATCGACTTCTTCTTATAATCCTCTGTTGAGACTTCAACAGCCAAGATTAGATCTTATCGATGGCTAGGATTAACTTGAAGTTGATCGTGTGAGTTTCTAGAACATTCACAGCAAAACTTAATTAATTTTGATTAATTAGTCATATTCCCTAATAAGTTTAGACTTAGGAAATATTTAAAAACTGGCTAATAATCTAATTAAGTCATTTCTAGGCGGAATTTCCAGAAACGATTTATGGCTTTTGGAGATCTCATGCATTCTAGCCTCTCCACAAAATTTCGTGGCTAGAACATATCCGATGCTACAAAAAATAACATGGTATGCCTGCATTGATAGCTTCTTGATGAAGCTTGGTTTTACCAAAAGCAATGTTGATCCAAATCTCCAATTCAAACGGTTCAAGGTATGTCGTTGATTTTGGTATTATATGTTGATGACTTACTCTTGACAGGAGAACCTCTTATCCTCCAGTGTAAGAGGGAGTTATCTATTGAGTTGGAAACAAAAGATCTTCGTTTCATGCACTACTTTTTGGGCCTAAAAGAATGGCAGAGACTTGGTGAGATTTTCCTTTCTCAAGGAAAATATGTTGTCAAGCTACAAAAAAAAAAAAAATTGTATGACAGAATGTAAGTCCATGAATACACCAAGGGAAATGAATTTCAAAAAGTTATGTGGTGAAGCTGCAGGACCTAATTTGGCTAAGCCTTCTAAGTATCGACAACTAATTGGGGCATTAACGTTCTTAGTGAACACTAGACCAGACATATGTTTTGTGGTCAATACTTTCAGCCAATAAATGATTAAGCCAACACATGTACACTAGGTTGTTGCAAAGCATGTGTTGCGATATTTGCATGGGACCATCAATCTTGGATTGAAATATACTGCCAGAGATGTGAGACTACATGGGTACTCTGATGCTAATTAGGTCGATAACTATGTTGACAGAAAGAGCACATTTGGATATTGTTTTAGCTTAGGATCTGCCTTGATATCTTGGATGAGCAGAAAACGAAAGTCTATAGTGTGAAAATTCGTAATCCGAAACCCCTACTGCAGCAACTGATGATATTTCTCCTACTTATTAGATTTACATGAACAAGTTATTTGCAGTTTCCTATGGCAAATATTGAAATACATACACTGCAACCTTCACTTAATTAGTTTATATGCGGAAACAAGAGACTGAGCAAGAAAGAAAATACAACACAATAACACCGTTATTTTTGGACAAATGTCCCCGAAAACACCCAATGCAGGAAACTGGTGCAACAGATCTGAGGGTTTTATTATTATGCAGTAGTAAAATCTGGATACATCTTTGGAAGCCTTCCTGGCAATCCATTTACAGAGAATAAACCCGATAGAGAGATTTGTCAGATTACCTCACACTATCACTAGAAATCCTGGCTGATCCAGCCCCAGAATGATTGCCCCCTGCTTTTCTGGCTACCTTTGCACTGCCTCTATGCAGTGTCTGTGTCAGCCCAGTGCCAAGCTCTCTAGGGACAGCGTCAATCTTCTAGATGGTCGATTTGCTGCCCAGGTGATTCGATTTCTGCCTCACAGTCTCACACCCTGGCTCCCAGCTTCTGAAACTCAAATTCCCTCTGCAAATTTTGGACTCCCTTTTGGCTTCTGCGCTGCTTTTGTCGTGGCTCTTCGTCAGCCCCTCTGGTTCAGCGCTGCCACTGTTGGATCTCCCTCTGCCTTCTCTGCTGAGTATCCTCCAATTGGGAAATATTTCCCTTCGGATACTATCCCTGCCCCTCACTGCAAAAGCTCACTTTGAATCTCTCTTCGACAGCTGCTCTGCTTCAGAAATTCGATCTTCTAAACTCACTCGTGTGTTCTCCAAGTGCTCATCAAGCCTCCTCTTGTAGTCCTCTCATTGATCAATCAACGGCCCAGATTAGATTCTAATCAATGGCTAGGATCATATTGACTTGATCTCCACCTTCTTCTAGAAGTTTCACCCACAGTTTATATTAATACCCTTTAATTATTTTAATTTCCTAAGTTTAGACTTAAGGTCCCATTAAAAATAATTAATTATTTTAATAAAACTGTCTCTGGGTGGAATTTCCCAAAACGATTTCTTAGTATTGGAGAATGCATGTGTCTAAACCTCCCTACAAATTTTGAGACTTAGAGCACATTTGATGCTACCAGAAATCAACACTCCCTCTTAGCGAAGAATGTGCTCTAGCAATGCCTCCCTGAAGCATCACCCTAACTTCATAACATCGTCCTCTGCGCTACTGATGTCTGACATGCTGTCCACCAACTACTGCATTGCTACTGCAACTGTACTGTTGCTGACACTGCCACTGTTAACACTGCATCCATACCACAACTCCCTCTCAAACATTGCATTTGTGCTGCTGCTATGTAACGACCCATCTCTAAATACACATATTTTATGCTTCAAAAAAAAATATATATATATATAAATAAATAAAAAGGGGGATATTAATAAAATGGAATAAAGATTAAGTATTAGTATTAATAATTAATTGATCTAAAGTTCTAAAAAGTTTATATTAAAAATAAACATAAATAAAGTTATATTAAAAACAAAAAGAAATAAAATAAAAATATACATGAATTTCAAAAGGTTAAAAAACACACATGATAAAGTACATATCAAGGTTATTAAGTCATAACAAAAGATACGTATATGGTTAATAGGGGTGTAATAAAATTATAAATATCCAGAACACTTTATGAGGGTAAACCATTATAGAACCTGAAGGCTTCATGCAAACACTGGTAATGGAAAGATGACTCACACCTTGAGGTAGCTGTCACCATGGGAGCAAGCGGTGGAGTCGCACTGGTGTACAGGGCGGCCACCGCTAAACCCAGCTATAAAACTGCGGGTAAAGGGCTGAGAGCGGGAGGTGGGGGGGAAAAAGAAATGAGCAGGAGAAAACCAGAAGCAGAAATTCAGCAGGAGAAAACCAGGAGGAAGATAATTAACCATTGGAAGAGCTTTAAGCCGTCTGAGGTTCTGGGCACGGAGGGACAAAGAGCTTCTGTTGAGAAGCTTTCTGGATTGAGCAGCTAGGCTTGCTCAGTCTGGTTGGGTGGTATTGGTCTCCCGGAGATTGGATCAAAATAGCCACGACATCATCAACGACACCAGTTCAGTAGCAGAATCACCAGTTCAGTAGCAGAATCAGCAGCAGTTAAGGTAAGTACAAACTTAAATTCTTTAGGCTTTCTGTATTTCAGATTCTGGTTATTGCGCTTGGTCATTGTTGACCTCTACTGGTCAACTACCCATGCAGTGCATCCTGTTTTTCTTGACAGAAAGAAGCAGCACCTGATCAGCATGTCCGTGCCATCCTACCATCATTAGCAGCTTGATCATTTTTGTTGTAAACCCAGTCTGCATGTATAAGTTGTAAATAATCTAAGCAGATCAGAGTCATGTATGTAAAGTTGCCTAGGTGGACCTAACTTTCTAATGATGATCTGCGTCCCGGGAGGTTTTTCGTCTCACCGATCTACGATCGGCAGAGTTTTCCTTCAAACCTGACCCCAAAGCCGGGATGGATTTCGTCATCAAAACTTTAGGAGAGTCTTACATGTTAATCTGCTAGATTATAGTTGTGTCGCAGAACTGGGTGTTCTATGAGGGTATGTATTAAGTGGGTTCATCCCTTTGAGATGTAAATTGTAAAAATCATGATGAATTGTGTCTTGAGGGTTGAAAATGTTGTAAATCCCCTCATGAGTCCTAAGTCCTAGGTCCTAGGTGATGATCCAAACGGCTTAGTTTGATGATCCATCTTAAAATAAATTAAAAAATTAAAAAAAAAATGAATAAAAATAATAAAATAATAAAAAAATAAAAAAATGAAGCAAAAACCCTAACTAATAAAATAATAATATTTTAAGTGAATAAATCGACGGATGAGATCAAGAGATGTCTTGATCCTCATCAATGGTCGAGATCGCTTCAACATGGATCACCCAAAACTAGCCGTTGGGATCATTTCCTTTATATAGGGTCTTAGGGGGTCATTTTAGGCATCTGATCTGTGAGTCTGTACTGAAAAGCTCTCTTGTAATCTGATTTTCTGGTTAATAAAAAGACTTTGGGGTTCAAAACAGGCTGGTGTTACTCTCTGGAATTGCTGTGAGATTTTCATTTTTCTGCATATTTCAGTTTTCAGCAGTTAATAGTAGCTGGTTTTCAGGGCATTGTGAGTACAGGTATCTTGCTCACATGCTAGGGTTTGAATGTTGTAGGTTTTCTGGAATAATGGCAGGTATCTCCATTATTCCTTGAAATCTAGCAGCATTTCTTGCCCTCTTTACTGATGTTTGCTTGAAGTGTGCAGGAGATCTTTAGGTAAAAGGTACAGGTGGGCGTTCGGGGAAGTTCTCGGCTGAACCAGCCGACTCCCACTGGCTTTTCTATGCAGAGCCCAGCCGACTGTTCCCTGGGTTAATCTTTCAAAGTTTCTTTTCTGTTTTACATTGAGAGATTTTTCTTTCTTTTCACAGTGAAGTTCAAAATTTCTGATATACTGAAAGTATTCCTGCTCTTATTTGCTGAATCTGGCTGTTAAGGGGCCACAATTTGTACATTTATCAGCTAATCTAGGGTTTCGAAAATTTTGCTTAGGGTTTTCAGTTTTGGTTTCATGTACACATTTTTCTTGTATCGATTTTCTATTTCGATTTGCAGGGTTTCTGAGAAATTTCAAGGGTTCATCAAAGCTGTTTTTACTGTTCAAATTTTTTTCTCTTTTGCAGAAAGAGACTCTTGAAATCGCTTTCGAAATACGCCTGGGCTTTCATTGGGAAATAAAATCTTGAATTTGCATCTGCGTAAGAAATCACGCCATCCTGCCGTCTGCCGCCATCAATTTGGTTGTTATGCGAGCCAGTCAATCTCATTATACAGGCAAATTCAATTTGGATAGCACGTGACTGTTTCAAAACTAAAAAATTTCCCAAGCATCACGCGGTCGCTGAAAGCTGCACGCCTCAATCAATAACGTAAGGTAAATTTGAATGAGCACGCAGACATATGGCTTGAAGGCGTCAGAGGGCAGACGATTTGGATGAAACACGTTTTTAAACACGCTGGCCATCAACCTGAAGACACCCACGCAAATTTTCTGAAATCTCTGCTGCCTGATTTGCTGGAAGACGTCGACTCCTCTGCTGACCCGCAAATACAATCTCATCCTGCCATCGAAGGAGTTCCAAACCTGCAAACGTTCAGAAATTCTATCCGCCTTCAAAGGTATACCGCCGACAGCAAGAACAAAACCCTTTCAGCGTAAAATCCAGCGTAAATCAAGCGTATTCTGTCCATCGAAGATCTGCAAACGAATTTCTATCACGCGCCTCAGGTAACAAATATGTATCGTTT
Organism: Pinus tabuliformis; assembly: GCA_031772625.1. Lineage (NCBI taxonomy): Eukaryota > Viridiplantae > Streptophyta > Pinopsida > Pinales > Pinaceae > Pinus > Pinus tabuliformis. Next base: position 1,403,833,280 of record CM062820.1, on the reverse strand, counting down.
TTTCTGCTGAGAGGTATCGTAATGCCCAGGCAAATCGATTTTAGTCTATGGTCATGTATATCACTGCGTATTCGTTTTGTTTGATTTACGTTACCGTAGGGTTTTCAGGCTGGTTGCATTTATTTACTTTAGATTAAATGTGTTAGTCGTAGGTTACCGTAATCGTAATTTAGAAGCTTAGCTTAGTTTCTTTTTGGTATTTCAAATAAAATCGGTATTTTTGGTTACGTTTTCAATTTTTAGTTCTAAGTTTCATTTGTTTAATGTATATATGTGTAATGGCTCATTTTAGTTCAGATTTTAAATGTTTTGATTTAGATTTTAGCTATGTTAGAATTTCGATTTTTAGATTTATGTTTTGTTAATAGATTTTAATTTAATTTTAGTTTAGTTTAGGTTTGTATATTCACATAATTTATTTTTTTTAGATTCTAATATGTAGTTTCTTTTAGATTAGATTTTTTATTTATAAAAAAGGAAATTTCAAAAAAAAAAAAAATTATTTAGTTTTAGACTTAGAGTTTTATTGTTTGTTTTAGAATAGATTTTAATTTTTTAAATTTATTTTTTTTAGGATTTTTTTTAATTTTATTGAAAAATAAAAAATTGAAAAGATTTAAAAAATTTTAAAAAAAATAAAAAATTTGTGGAGAATTATTTTTTGCAAGTCTCAGGAGCTTTCGCGTTATATGTTTTATGCTGAGATGCTAAATTTTCAAGTTTGAGATGTGAAATATGATATCTGGTTGATAATTTACGATTCTCGTGGTGGTTTTAAGCATTTATCTTGTCGAAGTTTTCAATTGCTGGATATCATTTTGGTTATGTGATTTAGCTGATGATAGATGGTTGCTGTTCATGGTCCATGTTTCTATATCATTTAAAAAGTAATCATTTCAACATTTCCTCCACAAGGCACTGGTCTATTAAACTTAACAAAATCTTTTTAGTGCTGGTTTCCTTTCGTGTCTCCCAACCCAACTGGTCAACAATTGGTCTCCATCACTTCACAGGGACTACCCCCCTTAGCCGTGGGAGACAGGCTTAAATGGAGGGATTGGGGATCAGAGTGACAGCCCCCGGTCTGAGCGTTGTCGTGCCAATCTGCGCGACAACATTTTTGGCACCGTTGCCGGGGACAGAGTTTTTCTGTTCCTGGGGTTTCATCGACATTCATCTTCTCATCTTCTCATCTCTCATTTGAGCTGGCAGATTCAAATAATTTGGGCATCTTTTCATCACATATCAGCAGCATCTCTTCGGTTTTGTTTCTTGTTTGGGTGGCGACTCCATTTTTCTCATTTTTCCCAGACAAGAATCTTTCCTCATATCTGCTTGTGGTTACTTTTTGGATCCTAGAATCAGATTCGTTGTTCAAGTGGCGACTCCACTTCTCTCATCTCTTAATTTTCTTGAGCAGAAATCTCTTTCTATCATCCATTTGATCCCTTACTGTTCATCATGGATTATTCATGTAAGCCATGTCATTTTACTAATAATCTCCATGATCTTCCGAGAGAGGCCATTTCTAAATTATTAAAGTTCTCGGGTGATGATCCGGTCGCTGTTAAACGTCATTTAAACATATTTACTTGTGTAAAGATCTTGTATTGTAGATTTCCTCAATATAATCATGAAGACTTCAAGATGCGTCTATTTGTCCATTCTTTAGAGGGTGATGCCTTGAACTGGTTTAATAATTTTCCTAATGATTTTTTCACTTCTTTACAAGACATTCTCGATGCTTTTAAAGATAGATATGATAGTCCAAACAGCTTGCCTTCTACCTCTAAAACTGTGCAAAAAGAAGAAAGTAATCATATTAAAGGTCAAGCTGTTGAAGAAAGAGTTCAAGATCAGAATATGTCATCAACCGGAACTATTGCAGATCAAGTTCATGATAGTGAAAAATCAGGGACAAATAATAGTGAAAGGGAAGAACAAAAGCAAATTATACAAGATCTAATGATGCTGGTAAGAAACATGGAAAGCAATCAAACTAGTCTTATCAATGATGTTAAAACTTTAGGCACCCACCTGGAAAAACGTAATAGGGAGTTGGAGGTCACGCAAAATCAGCATGCTAAGGAAATTGAGGCCATGAAAATTAGATATGAAACAGAAATTAGAAGCATGCAAAGCAAGATGTCAGTCTTAGAGGAAAATATGGTGACCATGAAAGCTGATCATGATAGGGAAATTGACTCTATGACATTCAATCATAACAATCAGTTGGCTGACATGCAAGCGAATCATAAAGAAGAAATAAATTTCATGCAACATTGCTTGATGGACATAGAGGAAAAGAATGATAAAGTAATAAAACACATGCAAGAACACCATGCCATGCAAATCAGCGCTATAAGGGATGAATGCTCTAGTCAGATGGATGCCATTAGAATACAAGTTCAAAAGATTCAACAATGGTCAGATGATAAGAGAAACCAGGAGCCTTCTCATTTGCCGCAACAAGTTCCATCTTACTATGAGGAGGTCATTAGGTGGATAATTGAAGGTGATCCAGATAAGCTTAAAAACGATAAAAATCAGATGCAAGACACAAAAGGACTTAGCATGCATATCTTACACACTTCATCTGATAGTTTCGAAACAGAAAGTTCCAGATCATCAGTAATTCATCCTGCCAGAAAGAAGAAGCGCAAGAGGAAGAAGATTAGACGAAGATTTGATGCATCAGACGGCCGTGAGCAGCTTGATTTTCGGATAGGAAAGAGTCCTACCATATGCAAAATTAGACATGGCACATCCGACAAGCAGCCGACAGATTTGCCTGAAAGCAGGCAAATGCTCAGTATGCACTATATTGAACACATCTGATGCCGTGAGGCATTTTTTGTATTGTATTTCTAACTCTACTCCTTGTCTTTTCAGCATTTCATTTCTGTTTTAGGAATAGATTTACTTTTCATGCTATTAGATAGTTAATAAATGAAGAGCTTTTATCTTTCCTGTGCTTAATGTATATGCTGATTTTTTGGGATGGATGCTACTTATTTTTGTATTGTATGGATGCAGATTCTGGATTCTCACATTCCTGCAAGCAGCAACGTGTCCCCAAGTAGAGCCAGATGTTGACCTCTACTGGTCAACTACCCATGCAGTGCATCCTGTTTTTCTTGACAGAAAGAAGCAGCACCTGATCAGCATGTCCGTGCCATCCTGCCATCATCAGCAGCTTGATCATTTTTGTTGTAAACCCAGTCTGCATGTATAAGTTGTAAATAATCTAAGCAGATCAGAGTCATGTATGTAAAGTTGCCTAGGTGGACCTAACTTTCTAATGATGATCTGCGTCCCGGGAGGTTTTTCGTCTCACCGATCTACGATCGGCAGAGTTTTCCTTCAAACCTGACCCCAAAGCCGGGATGGATTTCGTCATCAGAACTTTAGGAGAGTCTTACATGTTAATCTGCTAGATTATAGTTGTGTCGCAGAACTGGGTGTTCTATGAGGGTATGTATTAAGTGGGTTCATCCCTTTGAGATGTAAATTGTAAAAATCATGATGAATTGTGTCTTGAGGGTTGAAAATGTTGTAAATCCCCTCATGAGTCCTAAGTCCTAGGTCCTAGGTGATGATCCAAACGGCTTAGTTTGATGATCCATCTTAAAATAAATTAAAAAATTAAAAAAAAAAATGAATAAAAATAATAAAATAATAAAAAAATAATAAAAAAATAAAAAAATGAAGCAAAAACCCTAACTAATAAAATAATAATATTTTAAGTGAATAAATCGACGGATGAGATCAAGAGATGTCTTGATCCTCATCAATGGTCGAGATCGCTTCAACATGGATCACCCAAAACTAGCCGTTGGGATCATTTCCTTTATATAGGGTCTTAGGGGGTCATTTTAGGCATCTGATCTGTGAGTCTGTACTGAAAAGCTCTCTTGTAATCTGATTTTCTGGTTAATAAAAAGACTTTGGGGTTCAAAACAGGCTGGTGTTACTCTCTGGAATTGCTGTGAGATTTTCATTTTTCTGCATATTTCAGTTTTCAGCAGTTAATAGTAGCTGGTTTTCAGGGCATTGTGAGTACAGGTATCTTGCTCACATGCTAAAGTTTGAATGTTGTAGGTTTTTTGGAATAATGGCAGGTATCTCCATTATTCCTTGAAATCTAGCAGCATTTCTTGCCCTCTTTACTGATGTTTGCTTGAAGTGTGCAGGAGATCTTCAGGTAAAAGGTACAGGTGGGCGTTCGGGGAAGTTCTCGGCTGAACCAGCCGACTCCCACTGGCTTTTCTGTGCAGAGCCCAGCTGACTGTTCCCTGGGTTAATCTTTCAAAGTTTCTTTTCTGTTTTACATTGAGAGATTTTTCTTTCTTTTCACAGTGAAGTTCAAAATTTCTGATATACTGAAAGTATTCCTGCTCTTATTTGCTGAATCTGGCTGTTAAGGGGCCACAATTTGTACATTTATCAGCTAATCTAGGGTTTCGAAAATTTTGCTTAGGGTTTTCAGTTTTGGTTTCATGTACACATTTTTCTTGTATCGATTTTCTATTTCGATTTGCAGGGTTTCTGAGAAATTTCAAGGGTTCATCAAAGCTGTTTTTACTGTTCAAAATTTTTTCTCTTTTGCAGAAAGAGACTCTTGAAATCGCTTTCGAAATACGCCTGGGCTTTCATTGGGAAATAAAATCTTGAATTTGCATCTGCGTAAGAAATCACGCCATCCTGCCGTCTGCCGCCATCAATTTGGTTGTCATGCGAGCCAGTCAATCTCATTATACAGGCAAATTCAATTTGGATAGCACGTGACTGTTTCAAAACTAAAAAATTTTCCAAGCATCACGCGGTCGCTGAAAGCTGCACGCCTCAATCAATAACGTAAGGTAAATTTGAATGAGCACGCAGACATATGGCTTGAAGGCGTCAGAGGGCAGACGATTTGGATGAAACACGTTTTTTTTAAACACGTTGGCCATCAACCTGAAGACACCCACGCAAATTTTCTGAAATCTCTGCTGCCTGATTTGCTGGAAGACGTCGACTCCTCTGCTGACCTGCAAATACAATCTCATCCTGCCATCGAAGGAGTTCCAAACCTGCAAACGTTCAGAAATTCTATCCGCCTTCAAAGGTATACCGCCGACAGCAAGAACAAAACCCTTTCAGCGTAAAATCCAGCGTAAATCAAGCGTATTCTGTCCATCGAAGATCTGCAAACGAATTTCTATCACGTGCCTCAGGTAACAAATATGTATCGTTTTTTCTGCTGAGAGGTATCGTAATGCCCAGGCAAATCGATTTTAGTCTATGGTCATGTATATCACTGCGTATTCGTTTTGTTTGATTAACGTTAGCGTAGGGTTTTTAGGCTGGTTGCATTTATTTATTTTATATATAATGTGTTAGTCGTAGGTTACCGTAATCGTAATTTAGAAGCTTAGCTTAGTTTCTTTTTGGTATTTCAAATAAAATCGGTATTTTTGGTTACGTTTTCAATTTTTAGTTCTAAGTTTCATTTGTTTAATGTATATATGCGTAATGGCTCATTTTAGTTCAGATTTTAAATGTTTTGATTTAGATTTTAGCTATGTTAGAATTTCGATTTTTAGATTTATGTTTTGTTAATAGATTTTAATTTAATTTTAGTTTAGTTTAGGTTTGTATATTCACATAATTTATTTTTTTTAGATTTTAATATGTAGTTTCTTTTAGATTAGATTTTTTATTTATAAAAAAGGAAATTTCAAAAAAAAAAAAAATTATTTAGTTTTAGACTTAGAGTTTTATTGTTTGTTTTAGAATAGATTTTAATTTTTTAAATTTATTTTTTTTAGGATTTTTTTTAATTTTATTGAAAAATAAAAAATTTAAAAGATTTAAAAAATTTAAAAAAAAATAAAAAATTTGTGGAGAATTATTTTTTGCAAGTCTTAGGAGCTTTCGCGTTATATGTTTTATGCTGAGATGCTAAATTTTCAAGTTTGAGATGCGAAATATGATATCTGGTTGATAATTTACGATTCTCGTGGTGGTTTTAAGCATTTATCTTTTCGAAGTTTTCAATTGCTGGATATCATTTTGGTTATGTGATTTAGCTGATGATAGATGGTTGTTGTTCATGGTCCATGTTTCTATATCATTTAAAAAGTAATCATTTCAACATTTACTCCACAAGGCACTGGTCTATTAAACTTAACAAAATCTTTTTAGTGCTGGTTTCCTTTCGTGTCTCCCAACCCAACTGGTCGACAGTTGGTCTCCATCACTTCACAGGGACTACCCCCCTTAGCCGTGGGAGACAGGCTTAAACGGAGGGATCGGGGATCAGAGTGACAGCCCCCGGTCTGAGCGTTGTCGTGCCAATCTGCGCGACAACAGTCATTACAGATGGTATCAGAGCGCGTTGTTCAAACCCTTTTCGACCTTACAGGCCCACAATTTGTTGTTCTTTGGTATATGAAGAATGAAATTGACTTCTTTAACCTCATAAATTGTCCCAAAGCGGGTCTAATGCACCTTCAGGAAATTCACGCCCCATGCTCTTACGTTATTTAACAGTCAGTTTCTTTGGACATATGGCCTGACATGGTATTCCATTGTCCGCATACCACAGTCCACTCCTCGGGTATATATTGTCGTGTTTTCCTGTTCCATTACTGTGCATTGGCCAGTGAAACGCTTCTCAGCGCTATCTACGTTGTTCTACAGGCTGTCGTCTCTGTATTTTATTCACTGCCTTACACTGTTATGTGGAGCAATTTTCTTGTGCTCATTGCCTTAGGGCATCATTTCGACGCTACAGCAGCACGGGACCTCAAATTCTTCAGTCTAGTGTTCTCCCAACTCCCCGTATGCAGCACGCGTCCTTGAATCTCGAAAAAGGCCCGTCTGATCAAATTTTCCCCATCCTTCACTCTGCAATCAGAGCAGCAGAGGCAAGTCGATGTGTCGCAGGCAACAAACCGATATGCGCAGCGAGGAGGAGATTAATCGTATTATTCGAGACATTTGAGGAAATAGAGATGCGGGGGTGTATCGAACCCCGCACCCCTTGCTTGCATAGCATCAGCGACTCCACCGAACCGAGTGTGGCCCTTAGAGGAACACCATCCCCTGTATGCCAGTCAGCGTAGCAACTAAACCTTTGACTGGTAGAGATTCAAATTGTTCAATTGAAACAGGAGGAAGTTCTTTTCCCTCGCTATGATCTGCGACTGCTCTTGCAATGGGATGTGTGGTTCCTTTTTCCATAGCAGATGCCACCGCAAGAGCTTCGTTTTCACAGCTTGGATTGTAGTAAACTATAACATTCTTGTCATTCCGTCCAAGTAAACTATAACATTCTTGTCATTCCGTCCAAGTAAACTATATCCTTGGATTGGTTCAATTCCCTTGCAGGCAAGACCCCGTGGTTAAAGTTCCAGTTTTGTCAAACGCAAAAGTATCGCAAGATGCAAGTGCATCCAATGCATGTCCACCTTTTAACAGGATACCCTTACTTGCACAAGCACTAATTGCAGTTGCATAAGCTAGAGGAGCCACTGCTAATGCACATGGGGAAGCCGCTACCATGCGGCCCAATGCCCTGTAAATGGATCCTCGACTCCTGGAGTACCTATAAATGGCCACTTGAATACAAATGGCCCAAAAAGAGCCACTACAGCTGATACCACCACAATAGCCTCGTTGTAATGTTCTCCAAACTCATCAGGCCATCTCTGTAATTTTGGTTTGTTCAGTTGTGCTTCTTCAATCAAATGCATAAACTTGGACAATTTTCCCCCTCAGTATCAAAACAATAATGGAAATGACAAAAGAACTTATTTTTGAACATCAACAAAAAAAAAAATCTTGCCGACTCCTTATACTGTTGTCTGTAAGGCCTCTAAATCTTCTTCTAAAGGCAGCAAATAATTTCTTGATGTACGCTAACTTCACCAACTTCATCATGATAATTGGCTAAATGATTTTCAATTTTAATCACATTGTTGCCAACAAATTTTGGAAATTGGAAGCCACGTATTATACTTCTATGGCATGTTATGTGGGGATCCTTGGATTGGAGCGTAATAAATATTCTTTACATATGGCTGTTCTGAGCTTTCAACAAATAAAACTCTTATATTTCCAAGGATTTCAAGATTCTTATTCAAGGGAGCTTGAGAACATCTCTTGATTCTCTTCCTATAAACTTTCTCTGGATCAACAAATCTTGGAGAAAGCTTCTGGGAGGAACTCCTTGTATAGTATTTATGATATGAAGTTTCATCTCGCGGACTCACCAGATGAGTGTTTTAGATAAAGATTTAGAGACACTTATCAAGCCTGCCAAAGCATTATCTTCTTGATTTCCAGGAAATGAACTTTTCCCCTGGCAATGAATCCAATTTTCACCACTTGATCTCACACCCTATGTGCAAAGGCTCCACCAGGTGAAAGGACAAATGAGTCACCATTGTCACCCTTGCACCCTCCTCCCCCACTTTCTGAGGAATTGCAATCACCACCAGGTTGGCTTCCCTATTTCTATATATTCTTCAAGTGTATGATGATTGACTTCTTTATAATGGTATAATTGACAATCCACGTAGTTTATTTTTATTCGAGAAATATTGGTCTATATACATCAACCTATTCAAATGCGATGATAAGTATGACTTGTGTTTATGGGCTGAAAATGATCAGTAATGAAGGTACAATCTCAAGGTTCTGTTGGCTGTTTGGCAGACAGATTTTTACACACATATGGATCTGCTTTCACGAATTGTTTGTGAAATCAATAAGTACGGATTTTGTGTCTCTTTATAGATCTGATTTTAACCTTAACAACCAATGAATTTATGGCTGTAATGAATCAGGAATTTTCAAATTTAGCAAGTGAAAGACAAATGGATAAGTGACATCTTTCTTCAAATATAATTTCCAGTACCAAGAGAAAGACTAAGGGACATATAAACCTGCTCTTGAGTGTTAAAGTATGCTGTTAGAGGGTTCAACTTGCAGTTTTATAGCTTCAAACTCAAGTCTAGGATTTAGGTATGAGAAACAGTGCATCTAAACTTCTAGTTCTTAGGGCAGATCTGGAATATGGTGAGTTTCTGTGATTTCCAGATTTGTAGCGCAGAAATAAAATGAGTCTCCTGGGGCTGCTAAGTACATCAGTGTTGAATATGAATAAAAGGATTTCGTTAATATAGAATTATAGATGTGTATGAATCCTCTATGAATCCTATTGCAGTCAAATAGCGTTTTGCATCAACCATTAAAGTATTATGTGCAATTTAAAAAAAAAAAAAAAAAAAAACTACTTTCCAAAGCATCATTTAGAGAACAAAATTGTACTAATTACATCCTTGGACGGAGCCATTTTTGAACAGAACTGGTTCTCGAAATCATAAATCACATTTTATCCTAATTTATTTATTGATTTTTCTCCGTTTAAATCCAATCTACTTTTATGATACACTGATGAACTGTGTCTCTTCTAGATTTTAATCAGGACATGTCTATCGTAAATTTTACGGCTAAAGGTCAAACTAATATGGAAACAAAACAACCCTTCTTTTTATGGATTTAATCCATATCCAAGTAATATATTCGGAATACAGATATATATGACCTCCCTTAAATGTAATAATCAGATTGAGGTATGACAGGTATGTTACCGATGTACATTGTAAACGAGACATCTAACATTTTCATTTTGTGGATGTTATTAGGTAAATAAACTTTAGATGTCTTACCTTAGGAGCTAATAACCATACACTTCTGCATTATTCATATTAGGATAGAATACCCTGCATTAGGACAAGGAGGTCGCGAGACCACCCTCCTTGACCTCGGTACCAGTAAGATCCGCCTAGCGGGTAAAGTAGCAAAACTATACCCATTTATGAATGTGAAGTTGCAAAAGAAAATTGTGTGTTAAACTTCGGTTATCCACCTCAAATTTTTACGGAATTTTATTATGTGTGTTCAGGAACCATTACAATGGTAAGGACGTATGAGCGACGACGACGTGATCAGGCAGCATCACCACCATTAATGCCGCCACCGTCGCCATCATCATCCCCATCACCATCGTCACCGCCAAGACCATCATCAGCATCAATCGCCCCAGCGCCAGAGTTGACTGTGATAATGAACTCTTTGGAAGCCTTATTGGAAACATTAAAAGAATCAACTAAGGCTAAAACCAAAGAGGAATTTCAGCATGTAACCACCAGTTCAGCGGAACTAAAGAATTTTGAGTCCAGAGGGTCGAGAGAAGACATTTCTCGAGAGCTTCAGAAAATTAGACTCCCAGAATTCTCAGGAGGTCGAGCAGGTGAACGCGCTGAAGCATGGTTAGAAGGAATGAACAAATGCTTTAGGTTAAGAGAATATTCTTCTGCGGCAAAAACAAAAATTGTCGTGTTTCAATTAAGGGAAAGTGCCTTGATTTGGTGGGGAAACCTGGAAAAGCAGCTGCACCTTACATCAGATAATGTCCCTTGGGAACTATTTGAGGAAAGGTTCCGCGCAAAGTATTTACCTCCATACTTTCAACAACAGCAAGCCAGACCCTTTCATACATTAATTCAGGGAAATAAAACGGTGGAAGAGTACGAGATAAGGTTTATGGAACTTGTAAAATACATTCAGTACTTAGATTCTGATGAACGTCAAGCTGAACGCTTCATATTTGGGTTAAATCCTCGCATCAGAGCCTTGGTAAGCATGTGGAAACCATCATCAGTAGCCGAGGCAATTGAATGTGGCCGTTATGCAGAAGAGCACCTTGGAATCAAAAAGGATATGGGGCCAACAAGGCCTTTACAATCAGGATTTCCAGGGAAGGCTCCCCAGAACTTCTTCAGAGGAGGTAGCTCGAGGCCACCTTACGGTAACAGGTTTACCCCAAGAAATTTAGGGACAAGAGCTCCCATGGCAGTAAACTCTATAGCCACGGAATCATCAAACACCAAACCATGGGCATCGCAAGGGACTGCCGGTAGAGGAAGAAGTGCAAGAGGAATCAACATGAGAGGACGAAGCTCGTTCTCTAGAAATTCACACCTTGATTCAAGAGGATCAACGCAGCTCAATTGTTGGGGATGTGGGGGACCGCATTTTCAGCGTGATTGCCCAGAAGCTTCATCAAATATATTGCATAGGACTGGAAAGGAGCCGATATCAACCAATCGAGGTAATCATAGAATTCATGCAGTAATCAACCATGACCAGGCAGCCCATCAATCCACTGTAGTGGAATCTTCAGGTATTATCAACGGTATAAAACTCAAAATTTTATTTGATACAGGTGCCACAGATAGTTTCATTTCGTCATATGCATTAAACAAATGTGGGTTGGCAGCTCGTAGACAAAATGATTTCCACCAAGTGGAAATGGCCTCAGGAGAACTCCAAACCGTGGGCTTAAGTGTGGATCAATGCAAAATTGACCTAGGGGTCTGTTCGACTAAACTGAAAGTTTATGTCACAGCCTTAGGAACGTATGATCTTATCATAGGTATGGATTGGCTAGAAGCTCACCAAGCTTGGGTGGACTGTTATGGGAAAAGGATTCTAGGCATAAATGATGAGGGAGAAGTAATCCAAATTCAAGGAATCAAGAGGGAAGTTTCTTTACGCTACATTTCAGCAATGCAGGTGAAGCGTTGTTTAAGAAAAGGTTGTCAGGTTTATGCAATTCATGAAGTAAGCCAAGAAAAAGGGCCATCCTTAGAAGTTAGAACAATATCCGGTGTTAGCCGAATTCTCGGATGTATTTCCAAAAGAACTACCTGGATTACCCCCGGTAAGAGAGTTGGATCTCACTATTGAATTAAAACCAGGTACCCAACCGATCTCTAAAACGCCTTATAGAATGACAGCTCCAGAACTTCAGGAATTGCAAATTCAATTAAAGGAACTATTGAATATAGGGCATATTTTGCCCAGCGCATCACCTTGGGGCGCTCCTGTAATTTTTGTGAAGAAGAAAGATGGATCTTTAAGATTATGCATAGATTATCGAGACTTGAATCGGGCTACAGTAAAGAATCAATACCCTATGCCTCGAATCGATGATCTTTTCGACCAAATGAAAGGAGTTGCTGTCTTTTCAAAAATTGATCTTCGATCAGGCTATCATCAACTAAGGATTTCTGAAAATGATATTTCTAAGACTGCATTCCGGACACGTTTTGGACATTACGAATTTACTGTGGTACCATTTGGGTTAACAAATGCGCCCGCTGTATTCATGAGTCTTATGAACAGTGTTTTTCGTGAATATCTTGATCAATTTGTGCACGTCTTTTTGGATGATATTCTCATCTACTCCAAGAATAAGAAAGAGCATGAAGACCATTTGCGGATAGTATTATCCTGTCTTAGAGAACGCCAGTTGTATGGAAAACTATCCAAGTGTTCATTCTTTCAGGAAAAGATTCATTATTTGGGACACATCATATCAGGTGAAGGAATTTCAGTAGACCCTGAGAAGGTAAAAGCGATCATGGATTGGCCAATACCGAAAAATGCACATGAGATTCGAAGCTTTATGGGTTTAGCCGGTTATTACCGAAGATTTGTGGAGGGGTTCTCCAAAATCGCAAAGCCAATTACAACCCTTCAGCGTAAAGGTGTTAAGTATGAATGGACCGAGGAATGTAATAAAGCATTCTCTGAACTCAAAAGACTACTCACCAGTGCACCGATACTAAGAGTCCCAGATATGGACAAAGATTTTACAGTATGTACTGATGCATCCAAGCAGGGGCTGGGTGCAGTATTGATGCAGGATAGAGGAGTGATAGCATATGCTTCCAGAAAGTTAAAATCTCATGAAGAACTCTATGCTACTCACGATTTAGAATTGGCCGCTGTAGTGCTGGCTTTAAAGATTTGGAGACACTACCTAGTGGGACGAAGTTTTACACTTAAAAGCGACCATCAAAGTCTACAATATTTGTTTACCCAGAGAGACTTAAATGCCAGACAAAGGCGATGGAGTGAATTTCTAAGTGAATACGACTTCGGGATATCATACATTAAGGGAAAAGAAAATGTAGTAGCAGATGCTTTAAGCAGGAGACCTCGGATATTTTCTCTCATACCCATTAAAGTAGACTTAAGACAACGAGTACTGGATCATCTTATAAAAGACAGCTGGTATTTAAAGGTGAGAGCAAGTCTTGAGGGTAAAAGGGCAAAAGAATCTAAATTTGAGGGATATGATCTAGAAAATGATGGAATCTTACGATTCCATGGAAGGATGTATATTCCTGATGATAAAGATCTTCGAGATACCATCCTTGGGGAAGCCCACAGAGCAGTATATTGTGCTCATCCTGGAGTAGGGAAAATGTATGCGGATACCAAGATCTCTTCTTTTGGGCAGGCATGAAGCGTGATATCACTCAATTTGTTGCAAAATGTTTGGAATGTCAGCAGGTAAAGGCAGATCATTGTCACCCAGCGGGCCTCTTACAACCCCATGACATTCCTATGTCTAAATGGGAGACCATTTCTATGGATTTTATCACTGGACTACCTCTTACTTCTCAAAGACACAATGCCATTTTGGTAGTGGTGGATAAATTGACAAAAAGCGCCCATTTCATCCCTGTAAGAGATACTTACGATGTGGCTGACGTAGCTCGGGTATTCATAAATGAAATTATCAGATTTCATGGAGTACCTAAGAAGATTATATCTAATAGAGATTCGCGATTCACTTCTAGATTCTGGACTTGCATGCAAACAGCCTTAGGTACTCAGCTAAACTTAAGCACTGCCTATCATCCTGAGACTGATGGGCAAACTGAAAGAGTAAATCAAGTACTTGAAGACATGTTGCGAATGTATGTGATGGATCAGCAATCACACTGGGAAAAGTACTTACCCTTAGTCGAATTCGCGTACAACAACAGTTACCACAGTTCGATTGGAATGCCTCCATTTGAAGCTTTATACGGCAAACCTTGCAGAACACCGTTAAGTTGGGACAGGTTAGAAGATCGAGTGATAATAGGACCAGAATTAATCCATGAAATGGAAGCGCAGGTAAGACAAATTAGACAACGATTAAAGGAAGCACAGGATAGACAAAAGAGTTATGTTGATACTCACCGAATTGATAGGAGGTATGAAGTAGGGGATCAGGTCTTCATCCACATCAAACCAAATAAAAGTACTATTCGATTCGGAAAAGGGACCAAGTTGTCACCCTGATTTATTGGACCGTTTAAAGTCGTGGAAAGAGTTGGCCCTGTTGCCTATCGTCTTGCCCTGCCACCTCACCTGCATAGAATTCATAATGTATTTCATGTTTCTGTATTAAGGCATTATATAGTTGATCTATCTCATAACCTTCAATGGAAGGAATTGCAGGTATCGGACGAGGGAGTCATAACGGTCGAACCGTTACGTATACTGGAACATAGAGTTCGACAGCTGAGGAACCGCCTGGTGGACCAAGTTAAGGTCCAATGGGACAAGTATAGCCCTGGATCAGCAACTTGGGAAAATACAGAGGACATATGTCAGAAATACCCTAATTTATGTCCATTTTGAAGAACTTTACACTATGTTTAGTATATATTTACTTCACTACGATCAGAGACTCAGAAACATTTTGAATGATTATGGATAAACATGAAATTTTGTGGCATAATATATGTTTAATTCCTGCTGGTACATGGATACCAAAACAATATATGTGGTTCATTTTACTAAATTATAGTTGTTGAAGTAAAGTTAAGACAGTTGAATAAATTTTCTTCTGATAGAAATTAAGATATTATAGATCTGATTTATTTATTTATGTCAATATGATCAATGGGATAGAAATCAGGAAGTGAATACATTCTAGATGAACGTCAAAAGACATGCGTGGAATATGGCAAAATATGTTGTACTATAGTATCATAGATGAATTCATAAGGGAATAATACGTGAGTGATTATGAATATGCTGATGCACATTTTACAAATGCATGGATAAGCGTCTGATTGCAGGTAATAGACAGTTATCGGGATGACCACGTGATGATAGAACCTCAGAACAATTAAAGCTCAAAGTGATTCTATGATAGGGTGTTAGCCCTAATTCTACTGGGAGGGGTGGAGGTGTTACCCACCGTTTATCCTCCGAACCCTGGAGTCATGGGAGGACTGTGCGGACCACGCTCCCCTAGACGTGTGATGATGACTGCCAGATGCCTACTGGGAATCAGGTCGGTGTATCCGACGCTGTCACCTCAGAGTTTATGAATGGTTAGGTCAGTAAAACTAACGCCATGGCATACTCCAGTAGAGGACGGATAGGATGGGAGCAGAAGAGATTAGGAAGGATAGGATGATTTTAGAATCGCTGGGGAACCTGGATAGGAAAGGCTTGTCCTTTAAACCCTCAAACCTAAAACTCTAACTTCGGGACGAAGTTTTCTGAAGGGGGAGTGTATATAACGACCCATCTCTAAATACACATATTTTATGCTTCAAAAATATATATATAAATAAAAAAAAAGGGGGATATTAATAAAATGGAATAAAGATTAAGTATTAGTATTAATAATTAATTGATCTAAAGTTCTAAAAAGTTTATATTAAAAATAAACATAAATAAAGTTATATTAAAAACAAAAAGAAATAAAATAAAAATATACATGAATTTCAAAAGGTTAAAAAACACACATGATAAAGTACATATCAAGGTTATTAAGTCATAACAAAAGATACGTATATGGTTAATAGGGGTGTAATAAAATTATAAATATCCAGAACACTTTATGAGGGTAAACCATTATAGAACCTGAAGGCTTCATGCGAACACTGGTAATGGAAAGATGACTCACGCCTTGAGGTAGCTGTCACCGTGGGAGCAAGCGGTGGAGTCGCGCTGGTGTACAGGGCGGCCACCGCTAAACCCAGCTATAAAACTACGGGTAAAGGGCTGAGAGCGGGAGGTGGGGGGGAAAAAGAAATGAGCAGGAGAAAACCAGAAGCAGAAATTCAGTAGGAGAAAACCAGGAGGAAGATAATTAACCATTGGAAGAGCTTTAAGCCGTCTGAGGTTCTGGGCACGGAGGGACAGAGAGCTTCTGTTGAGAAGCTTTCTGGATTGAGCAGCTAGGCTTGCTCAGTCTGGTTGGGTGGTATTGGTCTCCCGGAGATTGGATCAAAATAGCCACAACATCATCAACGACACCAGTTCAGTAGCAGAATCACCAGCTCAGTAGCAGAATCAGCAGCAGTTAAGGTAAGTACAAACTTAAATTCTTTAGGCTTTCTGTATTTCAGATTCTGGTTATTGCGCTTGGTCATTACATGCTAGCACTGCCACTGCACTGCAAATTGTTGCTGCTACTCCATCAACAACGGAAAAACATCCCAAATTACTGAACTAACTGTGTTCAGTATGATAATGTTGAAGCCTGACTATTGCTAGTCTCTGCACTGACCCTCTGAGTCTATTGCGCTTTTTCTGACCTCTGCTCTGTGCCATCTGCACTGCTGCCAACTCTGCTCTGCACTATTTAGTCTCTAGCGCTAGCCACTGCAACTGTCTCTCCAACACTCCTTGACACCATCTAACACTAGTCCACCCTACTACTTCTGATTTGGGCTCCCGTAGCAAGGAAATGATCCAAGAGGTGGGCTCCTCAAGGATCTTGCCCATCTGTAGCTCTTTCGAACTACAGCTCCAAATCAGCCCACCTCACTCCTGGAGGTATCTCGGTTGTCATGGCGAACTCCTCCTCTTCGATCTTCGTGGGCGCAGCCTTCGAATCGTGTTTCTCATCCTTGTCCTTCTTCTTGAGAGGACACTGTGTAGTGTAGTGACCCATCTCACCACACCTAAAACACTTGATCTTCGAGACGTCCTTCTTACATCTTCGTTGCTCCTATTGTCCCTTCGATGCAAGGGTTGCATTCTCCTCCTCCTTGGACTTCGACCACCTGCTGTTGCTTCCGTCAAGTTTAACCTTGACTAAGTGTCTCCTCAGCTCCTCTTGTTTTAGAGCTGCCCACATCTCATCCTAATTCGGCAAAGTTGCTCTGCCCAGGATACTCTGGACAAAGACTTGCCACTCATCTGACACAGAATTGAGGGCCAGTCTAACTAACCTTGAATCTTGAGGTGTATGTGCCACAATAGACAATTCATCACGAGTCTCCTGAAGCTTCGTAAGGAATGGATCCACAAGCTCCCCTCTCTGCATCTAAGCAGATCTCAGCTTTTGTTCAAGGTACATCTTCCGCTACTCGGAACATCCCTGATATAACGTAGACAAAGCGTCCCACATCTCCTTAGTAGTCCCTCTGCTAGCAATGTGACAGACCACATGATCCTTCACTCCATTGAGGATCATTCTTTTCGCCTTTGCCATCTCAGCCTTGTATTTCTTCAACGGATCTGCATCTGCAGGGACAACCACCACGCTATCGACATATGTCTTGAGGGCATGCTCATCTAGAAGGAACGACATTCTTGCCTTCCAGATGATGTAGTTGGATGCTCCATCCAACCTGTCCTAATCCCTCAAGCCACTCGTTGCCATTTCTGCCAAAAATGTCAAAATCCTTCTCTCTCCTCTGTGCTGCTGCTAGGCTAGCCTACGCACTCCCTGTTAGAGCTAGTAAAATTGTTGCCCCTTACTATTGCCCCTTGCTGTTGCTCAGCTCTAGAGAATTCAAATTCCTTGGCTAGGAATTCTCTAAGGAAGAAATTCCCTCCATCGTGCTTCTCCTCTCTCTTTTGACGATTTTCTGCCCAACAAACTGCTTGCAGAAAAATCTGCATCCCACCAACTTCTCCTCACACTGAGGCTTCAGCGCTGCTCCCTTTGCCCCGGCAAAAAATGTGAACTAGGAGTCCTTCTCTCCGTTGACTCACTCGGAAAGAGAATACCTCAAAATTTCAGCCCTCCGACTAAGAACTGTGCAAATCCTCTGGGTTTCAAACCGCTGCCTCCTGCAGCTTTTCAATCTCCCTCTTCTTCTCAGCGCTAGGTTCTCTGGCACTACTCTTCTTGTTCCACCTGCAGCTCTGATACCATGTGAAAATTCCTAAACCGGAATCCCTACTGCAACAACTGATGATATTTCTCCTACTTGTTAGATTTACATGAACAAGTTATTTGCAGTTTCTTACGACAAATATTGAAATACATACACTACAGCCTTCACTGAATTAATTTATATGCGGAAACAAGAGACTGAGCAAGAAAGAAAATACAACACAATAATACTGTTATTTTTGGACAAACGTCCCCTGAAAAACCCAATGCGGGAAAGCCGGTGCAGTAGATCTGAGGGTTTTATTATTATGCAGTAGTAAAATTTAAATACATCTCTGGAAGCCTTTCCACAATCCAATTACAGAGAATAAACCTGACAGAGAGATTTGTGAGATTACCTCACTATCACTGGAAATCCTGGCTGATCCAGCCCCAAAATGATTGCCCCCAGCTTTTCTAGCTACCTTTACGCAGTGTCTGCATCAGCCCAACGTCAAGCTCTCTGGGGACAGCGTCAATCTTCTGGCTAGTCGATTTGTTGCCCAGGTGATTTGATTTCTTCCTCTCGGTCTCACACCCCGGCTCCCGACTTCTGAAACTCGAATTCCCTCTGCAAATTTCGGACTCCCTCTTGGCTTCTGCGTTGCCTCTGCGTGGCTTTGCGTCAGTCCCTCTAGTTCAGTGTGCCACTATTGGATCTCCCTCTGCCTTCTCTGCTGAGTATCCTCCGACTAGGAAAGATTTCCCTTCAGATACTATCCCTGGCCCTCACTGCAAAAGCTCACTTCGAATCTCTCTCCGACCGCTACTCTGCTTTAGAAATTCGATCTTTTGAACTCACTCGGTGTGTTCTCCAAGTTCCCATCAAGCCTCCTCTTATAATCCTCTCGTTGATCAATCAATGGACCAGATTAGATTCTAATCAATGGCTAGGATCATATTGACTTGATCTCCGCCTTCTTCTAGAAGTTTCACCCACAATTTATATTAATACCCTTTAATTATTTTAATTTCCTAAGTTTAGACTCAGGGTCCCATTAAAAATAATTAATTATTTTAATAAAACCGTCTTCGGTTGGAATTTTCCAAAACGATTTCTAGGTATTGGAGAATGCATGTGTCTAAGCCTCCCTGCAAATTTTGAGACTTAGAGCACATCCGATGTTACTAGAAATCAACATGTAGCCCTTAGCATGGCTGAAGCCGAGTACATTGTTGCTAGCATGGCTAGTTGTGAGGCAGTATGGTTGATGAAGCTCTTAAGAGAGTTGTTTGAGCATGTACTAGATGCGACAATAATATATTGTGACAATAAGAGTAGGATTCGACTTGTAGAAAATCATGTGTTCCATGACAAGTCCAAGCACATTGAAATTAAATATCACTATATCCAAAATATGGTGCAGAGAGGAGCAGTGAGGCTCCATAATATTGCAACTGATGATCAGATAACTGACATACTTTCGAAGCCTTTGTCGAAAGGGAATTTCTTGGTATTCAGAGAGCAGCTTGGACTGACAGATGTGTCCCTTCCTAGTAGGGGCGATCATGGATGATCGAGAATATTGAACTATGCTCTTCCCTCTTGTTTGAGCTCACAAGTTGGGAATGGAGCCAGGAAAGCTTATGGGATTGAGGGAACACTTAACTGTAGGTCGCGCGCGATCCTTGTCTTGTGTTGACAAGTGGTAACCCCCCCTACCATCAAGACTGGGACTTGACAAGAGTATACCCCAGTATGCATACTACCCACAAGTTGGGCTTGTTGGGATTGCCACCCATCTGGCCAATGGGTGTGGTAGAACTTGGTTATGCGCAATCCTTGTCATGTTTTGACAAGTGGTAATCCCCCCAAGCAAAGATGAGACTTGGTTGTGCACGATCGTTGTCATGTGTTGGCAAGTGGTAATCCCCCCAAATTTTGTGTATGCAGTTGTTCTACCACTTGACTCTTGAGGTAAAACTTAGTTGTGCGTGATCCTTGTCATGTGTTGACAGGTGGTAATCCCCCCAACTCTGTGTCAAGGTGGGAAGATCAGTGGATATAAGGTGATATATGAATTTCCCCTAGGATGATTCTTCTTCATTAGATTGTGGCATCATTGTTCCAGAGCAGAGATGATTAGAGATGAGCAAAGAAAGCAGAGATCTTTGTTGTAGAAAGAAATTCCTCCCTAACTGAGAGGGAGTGTTGAAAATTGGCAGCTCAGGGATGAATTTCCTTAAATAAAATTTCATTTCTAACAATTCTGGAGTGACTTTCTAAAAATAGAAATTCATGTCTAGCATCTCAAGCATGACTTTCCAAAAATAGTAAATCACCTTGTATCAATTGGTAATCAAGTATAGTTGATGGAAAATCACTCAACTTATCATTAATCAATCCTAATAGTTCAATTTTGACTTAATTATCAATATTATCATTACTATTATCATTATCCTTGTGATACTATGATATTATTATCAAAAAGAAATTCAAGTCACCTTACCTTCATACTTCGCTCCCCTCTCTCCTTAATGTCTCACATGACTCTACGTTGCACTCTCTTTCACTCTCATTGAAGGCATGCCATAAAATATTCCTCTTACGCACTCTTTAAAGCATATGTTACTCTCTCTCTTAAATGCATAAGTTACAAAGGCATGCATACCTCTCCTTAAATGGAATGAGTTACCCTCTCTCCTTAATGGCATGAGTTACACTTCCTAAAATGACATGTGTTACACTCCTCAAGGCATGCAAGTTTCCTCCACTGAAGGCATGTGTTGCCTCTCTCCATAATGGCTTAAGTTACTCTTCCCTATTTGGCATACGAGTTAATCTAAGGCATGCTCCTCCTTTATGGCATGAATTCGTTGCTCCTCCTGTATATATGCGCCTCATATCTTGTCCCCTCACTACTTGTGCATTGTGAAAGAAGGATTCGAACTTGAGAGAGAAAGTTGGAGAGACTTGTCGAAGACTGTGAGGAAGAGAGAGACTTTCAAAGTAAGAGCAGAACTTGAAGGTTGATTCAGTTGTTTGCATCAACCACTGCTACCAATGGTCTTCATGCTACAGCTTCTTCAGATTTGGGTGAACTTACTCATTCTCTTGATCTCTCATTTTACTTTGCATCTCTGTTGAACAATTGATATCTAATAGAAGAAGAATCTAGTTGGGTTTTCCACTTGTGGTTTTTTCCCTGGTCATTGGACCTAAATTCTTTGTCTCATTCTATTTTTGGTTGTCTTCCATTGTGCATTTGGTTTATGTTCTATCTAAAATTGCTTAACTAATATTGCAACATATAGAAGTTTCGTAATAAGTGATTGTTACGGCATAGAACATCAAAATTTTAATACTTTGATGCATATTTTTTCCAATGGAGAATGCCTTGGGGATGTCTTTATAGTTTTCAAGGTAAGATCAACATATTTGCAGTGAACGCGGAACCCTCAAGACATTCCACTAGCAAGATTGCAAAAATAAGGAGAAATGCCCACTTTATAAGGAGATATTGGAGGAGTACACCAACTTTTTGACCATTTTAGTGTTAAAATTTGGGTACCAAAGGACAAGTGGTTCCCTAAGGCTTTGATCTTTGGCCTAGGGAAAAGTGTCCAAATTTATTTTTTACTTTTCTCCTAAAGTGACTTTATAAGTGATAAAGTCAATTTAATTTAAAAGTGACTTTATAAGTGGTAAAGTTACATTCTAATTTAAAAGTGACTTTATAAGTGGTAAAGTTACATTCTAATTTAAAGGTGACTTTAATAAAGTCAACAAAGAATTAAAAAGTGAAAAAGTGACTATGGAAATAAAAGGCTAAGTGGGTCTTTATTTAAGTGGGTGAGTTAAAAAATAGAAAGTGAGAATTAAATGCACATTTATTCTCATCCCTAGATCTAAATGAATCTCAGCCATTAAATCTTAAAGTAACCCAAAAGGTCATTTGGAGATTAAAAGGAAAAGAGAAGAGGAAAAAATCAATTTACTCTTTCATGAACATTTGAGAGAAAGAGAAGAGAGAGCAAGGAGAAAATTTCTTAGCAGTGAGGAAGTGAAGGAGAGCAGCAAGAATACATTTCAGCAAATCTGGACAGCAGTGTTTATTGGCACGCATCCCAAGGAAAAACCGTACAGTAGGAGAAAGGCATAGAAATCAAGGAAGAGGGACAGTAGCAAGGGCACGAATTTTGAGGAAGATTTGGGCACGAATTTCGAGGCAGACGTACTACTAAAATCCGAACGGTCTGTACAATCCGTACAGCAAGTTATGGGCACATTTTTCAAGGCAGGTCATACAGCATTTAATGTTGTTTTATTGCTGTAAAAATTTATGTTTTGGCTATTTGCTGATTGGCACAATTTTCAAGGTGGAGTTCAAGCACGGAAATCGAGATAAGTTGTAATTTATGGTTGCTGGAATTTTTACTGTGTATTTCAGTTTCTCTGTAAAAGCATTTTCAGAAATAAAGAAGAGCTCTCAAACTGGTTTTCCCCAAGAGTTGTAGGTGGTTTTTCCAGGGTCACATTGACCAAAAATCACTATGTTATTTTCTGTGTGTGGTTGTCATAATTTTGTTGTGTTTTATTTCTACAATTTCAGCAGTTGTGAAATCTCTAAATTTGTGTTTTAAGAAAATATTGTCATTTCCAGATTTTAGAATCTTTTATCATGCTTGGATTTAAAACTAAATGCATGGAGTGATAAGGAACACTGATAACCAGAGTGGGGGTTGAAATTCTTCATAATATCAGAACTTGGTTGGCTGAAAAGTGCAGTTTCGGACAGCAAAGTGAAAATTACAGCAAACTAATTTTTACACAGAAAACAAAAACCTTTACCACAGATTTGAAAATTTCAGTTTAGTAGGACAGTGAAACATGTCTTTGGGTTTGAGAGTTGGATACAGGTTGGATAGGCAAAACAACTACGGTGCATGGAAGGAGAGAATCCAAAGCATCTTTGAGGAAGCAAAAGTCTGGGGCATTATAGTAAATACCACACAGAACCCAGTAGTAGTACCTGCTGACCCTGTACAGTTGGCAGAGTTTAAAAAAAAGAATGCTAAGGCAAGAAAGAATGGTTCTAGAAGGAATCAAAGACCATGTCATTCCTCATGTGAGAGGAAAGACTTATGCACATGAAATGTGGACAGCCTTGATCAGTCTTTACCAAAGCTCAAATGAAAACAGAAAAATGGTCTTAAAGGAGAAAGTGAAGGCCATTAAAATGGCTAAGAATCGCAGTGCTACAACATACCTCACAAAGATCACTTCAGCGAGAGATGAGTTGGCAGCCATAGGTGAGATCATTACACCCACTGAGTTGGTGAGGATTGCTTTGAATGGTCTTCCCAAGACTTGGGAGAATTTTTTATCTAGATTTAAACAGGAATGCAACAGATTACAGAGATAACCATAAACACAGAAATGCAGCAGAAATAATACTTCATTTCATTAATGTAAAATACTGAAATATGCTTACAAACAGAAATGGAAATAAACTAGCTAGGGCGATGGTAGCTTATCTCTGAGAAGAGATGTGGTGGCTACATGCCTCTGAACTGTGTTACAATGAGGCTTGAAGGCCTATTTATTGTTGAGAAACAATGGAAAACCCTAAACATCCAAAAACCTAACCCTAGGAGATGAAGCGCCACACTATGGGCCCCGTTTTGGGTAAATTGGTACATCAACTTCCCGAGGTCGTAACTTTGGCATACAATCTTCGTTTGATGTGCACCATAGCTCATTAGAAAGATCTATCCGAGGACTACAACTTTGGGAAGAGAAACATCGATCTGTGGACCCATGTTGCTCCCAGTTTCCCCAAAAAACATCGTTTAGGGCTTCAAAACGGCTCCGAAAGTTTAAGACCCGAAAAACTACTAAAAAAGGAAATTGTACTACAATTAAGGAAACTGAAAAACTGAAAGAGACAGTGGTGGGGGTCCAAGTGGGATAGGTGGGTGGCCACCAACATCCACCTGGATCATTCCTCCCCCCTTAGGAAGCAATGGTCCCCATTATGTTGAGTTCCTCCCTGAGATGAGGAAACTTCTGCTGAGCTGGGTCCCTGGTGAGTTGTTCTGCAACCTCTGATGTGTCCAGTAATGGTGGGAAGCATGGTCGAGGGCAGTCCACATTGAACACTCGGTGCAAGCGAAGGAATGGGGAAATGTTGTGCTCCAAAGCATTGTTTCCCACAGCCTTGGTATGGGCTCTTGTAAGGCGTTCTTTCTGCAGATGCAACCAGACTTTGTCGCCCACTTGAAAATTGTGTGGTACCTGATGCTGATCATGTCGCTGCGTGTGCTTGGCATTTTCCAGAATGGAGCGGCGATACATCGACCTATTGGGTAGAGGTGTTGTAGGAGTCAAATCAAATGAATGCTTGACCTGATAGTGCAACGATGTCCCTGTGGGTGAGGAGAAGATGTTCCTGTCTGCTTTCATGACCGTATCCATCTATTGCTACTACTGCGACGATCTTCCCCTTACTTTGGGAGTGAACCAGACAGAAAATGAATTTCCTAGTTTGGGGGATGAACTTGCTGCATTTCTTAGCAATGATCAAAGAAGTGGCGGTAGGTGGGGCTACCTCTGGTATCCTGTATGATGAATTACTCAAAGAAATAATAACAGCACGAAGCCTTGACTCATACACAGCATGTCGCCTCCATAAGTATTGATGGCCTAATAATACATCACAAACATCCAGAGGTGCAACATCACACAATACCCCATCTGTGAAGGGCTTGATGTTGTAGGGGAGGTGGCACTGCTGGCGGACTCGGAGATTTTGTCATTAGTGAAGCCACCCAATACTGTACGGTTGCGGGTGTGGTGTAGTCGGTAGGCCCAACCGCTTCACGACCTCTGCTGAAATGAGGTTCTTTTGGCTGCCATTGTCGACAATGAATTGCAGCGGCGAACCCTTCACCCACATCTGTGAGTGGAAAAGACGCTCCCCCTCCTCTAGATCTTCAGGCTCATTCTTCTAGATCTTGGCGGTGGCAACAGTGACGCTGGGCTCCGCATCAATGATCTGCTTCCCTTTGTCATTCCCCTTGTCGAGTTCTGACTCAGGGTCGGAACATGCATCTAATTCTGAAGTCTTCAACTCAGCCACCAGCCACTGCTTGGTTCGACACTCACTTGTGTTGTAAGTGGGGCTCTTATGGAACTCACACCACTTTCCTGTGTCTTTCTTTGACTTCGTGGTGTTGCTCTTTTCTTGCGGCTTTGACAGGTTGTCTTGGGTCACCCCGCCTTGGCTTTGTCCTTTGTTCTTTGGATTCGCAAATCCAAAGTCTCGCTTCTTTTTTTTAAACTTCTGCTCAATTTTGACAGCGTAACGGTACGCCGTGCTGAGCGAGGAGATGTTCAGGAACTCCATCTCGCCTTGGATGTATCTGTGTAGGCAGCCGCGGTATTTGAGTACCAAATGCAACTCAGAGTCCTTGATACCCAATTGTGTGTATGAAAAATGTTTGTGAACTCTGGCACATCTTGGTCCCTTCCCTGTCGCAACGTGGTCCACTTTATGTATTTGTCCTCATAGCTTTTGACAAGGTAGTAATGCTCCTTGATGGCATCCCGGAATGAATTTCAAGTGGGTGCGGCTGAAAATAGTGAGCCCGTACTTTCATCCTTCTGCTCGCAATAGGTTTCCCACCAGTCTTTGATGTGGGGGGTTGCTTTGAGAAAATAATATTTTCCTAACTAGAAAAATCATGAACAGAAAAACACCCTTCTAGCAGATTTAACCATTTATCTACAGCATCTACATCTATCTGACCCTCGAATATGGGGACTTCAAAGTTAACTTGTACCTTAAAGGGTGTGGCGTTTCCAGAGTAGTTGTTGGAAGCCAATGCGTCGCCTCTGGGTAGCCGCTGAAGGATCTGGGCAAAGTTTTCCATCATCGCGTTCCTTTGTCGCTCGATGGCTTCTTTGAGCAAGATTTTGATAGGATCCCCTGCCCCTCGTCTTTCTTTTCATCCACCATGGGAGGCCGTCAGGATTTGTGAGGTTGGTCGGTTCGACCAGTTCAAGCCCTAACTCCTTATATCACGACCTCGTTGAGGACATGCAAAGAAAAACAGAGAAAAAGCAGACCGCTCTGATACCACTGATCCAAATTTAAACAAGAACGTAATAGATTACAGAGATAACCATAAACACAGAGATGCAGCAAAAATAATACTTCATTTCATTAATGTAAAATACTGAAATATGCTTACAAACAGAAATGGAAATAAACTAGCTAGGGCAATGGTAGCTTATCACTGAGAAGAGATGTGGTGGCTACATGCCTCTGAACTGTGTTACAATGAGGCTCGAAGGCCTATTTATTGTTGAGAAACAATGGAAAACCCTAAACATCCAAAAACCTAACCCTAGGAGATGAAGCGCTACACTATGGGCCCCGTTTTGGGTAAATTGGTACACCAACTTCCCAGGGTCGTAACATTGGCATACAATCTCTGTTTGACGTGCACCATAGCTCGTTAGAAAGATCTATCCGAGGACTACAACTTTGGGAAGAGCAACCTGGGTCCATGGACCCAGGTTGCTCCCAGTTTCCCCAAAAAAACGTCGTTTAGGGCCTCAAAATGGCTACGGAAGTTCAGGACCCGAAAAACTGCTAAAAATAGTAAATTGTGCTACAATTAAGGAAACTGGAAAACTAAAAGAGACAGTTGTTGGTTCCAAGTGGGATAGGTGGGTGGCCACCAACATCCACCTAGATCAATTTTGTGGATGGCATTGTTGCACAGGAAAACCTTCCCGACTGGGAGAGGTTGTGGGATGATTGCATTCAGAATGAGATCAGAAAGAACCATCTTGGGGCAGCCAAACAGGTGGAGGAGGATGACAATGTGGCATTGTTAGCAAGAGGCAAGAAGGGCAGAGCAAAGAAGCAATCTTCCAACAGTGGAGGCAAAGGCAAAGGTAAAGGCAAGCAACAGAACAAGGAAAATGACTATCCCAAAGTCAAATGTTGGAATTGTCAAAATTTGGGACACTATGTTGTTGTGTGTCCAGAGAAGAAGAACAAGAAAGGGAAAGACAAACCCATGGCAGCTTCTGCAGAGATAGAGAGCTTCTCAGAGAGCTTTGATTGGGAGTTTGGGTTCATAACTTGTGAGGCCACTAGTGCATGATCGCCTACCATACAAGTTCAGAGGGAGTGTGCATTCCCCGCTACTAGCAGATCATCTTCTAGCATTTGGTATGTTGATAGTGGCGCTTCCCGCCAAATGACAGGAGTCAAAGAGTATTTCTCGGAGCTTTTAAAGGGTGATACTGATATGGAGGTAGTACTTGGTGATGACAACATTGTTAGAGCAGTCGGTGTGGGGACATTGACATTTGATAGGGGACCCAAACCTCCCTTGAAAGTGTCAAATGTTCTATATGTGCCTAGAATGAAGAAGAACCTGATATCTGTCTCAGCGCTTGAGGACTGAGGGTATGATGCGTTGTTCAGGCAAGGCAGGTGCTTATATATCCTAGGGGAACTCCAGCTTCTTCAGCTAGAGAGATTGGTGTGCACCATGCCAAGGTGTACAAGTTCTCATTCCAGCCCCTGATGGCATTGAGTAGCAGCACCCAAGACATGACTGACAGCAGATCTAGCAGTTTAAATTTGTGTGAGATTTGGCACCACAGGATGGGGCACATGTATCATGGGCCTTGAGTACATTGCGGGAGATCACCACTGGTGTGCCAAATTTCAGTTTTGATCACCTTGATGTATGCAGAGGATGTGCTATGGGAAAGTTTGCCAGATCCCCTTTTCCCAGCAATGACAACAGAGCGACCGGGATCCTTGACTTGATTCATACCGATGTGAGTGGTCGAATGTCTCATATATCCTTGAGTGGCTGAGTACTATGTTTTATTCATTGATGACCACTCCAGGAAGACCTGGATTTATTTCTTGAAGACCAAGAGTGAGGTCTTCAAGCGGTTTCAAGAATTCAAAGCTCTTGTAGAGACCCAGACAGGTAGGAAGATCAACATCCTCAGATCGGACAATGGAGGGGAGTATACCCTTGGTGAGTTTGTTGATTTTTGTGCTGAGGCAGGCATTAGGAGGGAGTTCACAGTTCCTTACTACCCCCAGCAGAATGGGGTTGTTGAGAGGAAAAACAGATCCATTGCAGGCGCTGCCAAAGCCATGCTTCATGATCAGGGGTTACCTTTATTTTTGTGGGCAGAGGCCTGCAACACTGTTGTGTACTTGCAGAATAGGAGTCCACATCATGCCTTGGGGAGTGTGACTCTGGAGGAGGCTTTTCTGGGAAGAAGCCTGATGTTGGGCACTTTCATATCTTTGGTGCCTTACATATTCCTTTGTCCCCAAGGAGAACAAGACCAAGCTAGAGCCCACTGCAGACAAGGGCATCTTTGTGGGTTATAGCGAGACCTCGAAAGCTTATTGGATTTATATTCCTACGCAAAGGAAAGCGGTTGTCAGGCGAGATGTGAAGTTCGAGGAGGAGAGAGCTTTCAGGAGGTCACGGGAGTTATAGCATCCAGAGTCACCGGACCCTTAGGAGCAGCTAAGTCAATCACAGGGATCCAATGGTCAGGGATCAGGAGGTACATCGATTACAGTGTCAAGTCCATCGGTGAGCAGTGGCTCTCAAAATCAGGTAGGTGGTTCTTCGGGCAGCATGCAGGGCAGTCTGCAGAGCAGTTCATAGGGTAGTCCAGTTCGCACGGTACTTCAGCATCTACAGGCACAGATTCAGGCATGAGTTCAAGCTTCTGATGATGATGAGGATTCTTTCACTCCGATGGGAGAAGTATGCTCAGGGAAGAGGAAGCCTAAGTGGCTTCAAGATACCTTGCGTGAAGCGACATCAGTTGCTGGGCCAAAGAGACAAGTTAGAGAGAGTAAACCACCTACGCGGTTCTGTAGTTACATGGCATTGGTAACAAGCATTGTTGACTCTAAGCCTTCTAGTTATGATGAGGCAACCAGCCAGCAGGTCTGGAGAGAGGCCATGATGGAGGAGTATTCTTCTATTACGAAGAACGATGTTTGGGAGGTAGTGTTGAGGCCTAAAGGTAAATCAGTTGTTACTTCCAGATGGCTCTACAAGATAAAGCATGCTGCAGATGGCAGCATCAAGAAGTTCAAGGCTCGATTTGTGGCGAGAGGGTTCTCACAGGTAGAGGGAGTTGACTATGAGGAGACCTTTGCTCCTGTAGCTCAGTATACATCTATTCGCTCTATTATATCGATTGAAGCAAAGATGGGTTGGAAGATCCACCAGATGGATCTGAAGACCACATTTCTCAATGGCTTCATTCAGGAGGAGGTTTATATTGAGCAGCCGCAGGGCTTTGAGGTGCATGGGAAGGAATCCCATGTATGCAAATTGAAAAAGGCACTCTATGACCTGAAGCAAGCTCCTAGAGCTTGGTACTCTAAGATTGATACATACTTGCAACAGTTGGGTTTCACAAAGAGTGAGGCTGATCTGAACCTATAGTTCATTGTGGTGGGTGAGGAGCCTCTCATTCTGGTGTTGTATGTTGATGACTTGATCATCACTAGTGCAGAGAGACTCATTGAGGGCTGCAAGAGAGATCTTGCTTCAGAGTTTGAGATGAAGGATATTGGCTTGATGCATTATTTTCTGGGATTGGAGGTGTTGCAAGAGGAGGGGCATTTCTACCTGGGACAAGGGAAGTACATTGTGGATATTCTTAGCAGATTTCACATGGAGGACTGCAAACCCATGTCTACACCTACGATTATTAACTAGAAGAAGCTTCACACTTCTGATTCTGAGTTGGTGTATCCTACTCTATACAGACAACAGATTGGTAAATTGATGTATTTGGTCAACACTCGACCAGATATATGTTTTGAAGTTAACACTATGAGTCAGTTCATGTGTGAGCCTAGGAGAGTGCACTAGGTGGCTGCAAAACACATTCTTCGTTACTTGCAAGGGAATGTGGATTTTGGTATGGATTATAGACAGGGTCATGGAGTGAGACTCGCAAGGTACACGGATTCAGATTGGGCAGGTTATGCTTCAAGGTACACGGATTCAGATTGGGCAGGTTGTGCTTCAGATAGGAAGAGTACTTCCAAGTGCTATTTTGGGTTGGGTTCGACAGTTGTGTCGTGGATCAGTCGGAAACAATAGTCAGTTACATTGAGCTCAGCTGAGGCAGAGCATATGGCTGCTAGTTTGGCTAGTTGTGAGGCCATATGGCTTCGCAAGATCTTGTTTGGTCTATTTGGTTAGGCATTGAGACCTTCAGTGATATACTGTGATAATCAGAGTTGCATAAAACTCACAGAGAATCCAGTTTTTCATGACAGGTCAAAGCATATTGAGATCAAGTATCACTTCATTAGAGACTATGTCCAAAAGGGAGTTGTCAAGCTTGAGTACATTTCCACAAATGAGCAGGTAGCAGACATTTTCACCAAAGCCTTACCACAGGTCAAGCATGTCTACTTCAGAGACAAGATGGGAGTGGTGAGGAACACTTTCCTCATTAAGAGGGAGTGTTAAAATTTGGGTACCAGAAGACAAGTGGTTCCCTAAGGCTTTGATCTTTGGCCTAGGGAAAAGTGTCCAAATTTATTTTTTACTTTTCTCCTAAAGTGACTTTAAAAGTGATAAAGTCAATTTATTTCAAAAGTGACTTTATAAGTGGTAAAGTTACATTCTAATTTAAAAGTGACTATGGAAATAAAAGGTTAAGTGGGTCTTTATTTAAGTGGGTGAGTTAAAAAATAGAAAGTGAGAATTAAATGCACATTTATTCTCATCCCTAGATATAAATGAATCTCAGCGATTAGATCTTAGGGTAACCCAAAAGGTCATTTGGAGATTAAAAGGAGAAGAGAAGAGGCAAAGATCAATTCATTCTTTCATGAGCATTTTAGAGAAAGAGAAGAGAGAGCAAGGAGAAAATTTGTGAGGAAGTGAAGGAGAGCCACAAGAATACATTTTAGCAAATCTGGACAGCAGCGTTTATTGGCACGCATCCCAAGGCAAAACCATACAGCAGGAGAAAGACACAGAAATTGAGGAAGAGGGACAACAGCAAGGGCACAAATTTTGAGGCAGATTTGGGCACGAATTTTGAGGCAAATTTGGCCACGAATTTCGAGGCAACCATATTACTGAAATCAAAACGATCTGTACAATCCATACAACAAGTTCTAGGCACATTTTTCGAGGCAAGCCGTACAGCATTTAATGTTGCTTTATTGCTGTAAAAAAATTTGTTTTGGTTGTTTGCTGATTGGCACGATTTTTGAGGTAGAGTTCAAGCACGAAAATCGAGATAATTTGTAATTTGTGGTTGCTGGAATTTTTACTGTGTATTTCAGTTTCTCTATAAAAGCATTTTCAGAAATAAAGAAGAGCTCTCAAACTGGTTTTCCCCAAGAGTTATAGGGGGTTTTTCTAGAGTCACACTGACCAAAAATCACTGTGTTGTTTTCTGTGTGTGGCTATCATAATTTTGTTGTGTTTTATTTCTGCAATTTCAGCAGTTGTGAAATCTCTAAATTTGTGTTTTCAGAAAATATTGTAATTTCCATATTTTAGAATTTTTTATCATGTTTGGATTTAAAACTAAATGCATGGAGTGATAAGGAAAACTGATAACCGGAGTGGGGGTTGAAATTCTTCATCTAGAAGCCCTAAAATGTGGAAATAACACAAGAGTAGAGGATTGCCCCACCTTTTGAGCATTATATGGTATATTTCATTATGAATAAGTGAAGTGTTCCATGCATAAGGGTTCTTTACAATATTTTATTTCATTGTTTAATGGAGAAGAAGACCTAAGAGAAAGTTTCAAGGGATCACTTGCCTAGGAGAGTGGTCATCTAGACCCTTTTACACACTTTTGCACACATGTGGAGAGGTTTTTCCTTTATTGCATGACATGTGGCATTAGAATCTACTTCAAAGCATGTGACCTAGTCAGAGAAGCTAAGAATAGGGGAGCACTCAACTTTACGAGGGATATGGGGGATTTGGGAAACCTTATCTCTGCAGATCAAACATTAAATTAGGTGGAATGTATACTTCCATTAGAGAATGCCTTTGGGAATGTATATTTATTCCCTTATTTCACCTTGGTGGTTATCATGTGCTTCCAGTCCAGTGTGACCTTCCTTGGGGCACAAATAGGAGACCCTAATTGTGGTAGCATGTTCATGATATTCATACTTAACAATTTCAATCATTCCCTTATTCTTTTGTCCATCTTTTGATCGGTTGTTCTCATTCGCTCATGCTAGTTCCCTATAAACTTCATCCTATGAGAAGAGGGGGTTGGAAATGCCCAAGGTTAATGCAAGTGTCAACAAAAAAAGAAGAATAAACCAAATGTCAAAATGCAGAAGAATGGCAAGGGATGTAAAGCAAATCAAAAGCCAAAAAATGGCCTGACCTCTACCCCATCTTACATAGCCCATCACCCCTAAGTTCGATGCATATTTCATGTCTATCAATGTAAAAGGTACTTTAAAAAAACATCTCAATCCCAATGAAGCATTGTACTACCTATCATTAAAGGGGGATATCATCATTATTACATAATAATCAATGACGCTTGTTAAACAAGCAAATGAACAAAAGAAAAAGGTTGATTAAAGGGGTTTGGAAAAACAAAGGCGAGGGAAGGTAACTCAAGCAGCTAATCGCTCCCTCTACAAAAGTGCTCATGGATGATGGCCTTACATAAACTAGTCTAAGACTATGATGCCCTTCATGAAGTAAACACCAAACCAGATCATTTATCACTTGCATTTATCATGTGAAAAGGTCATCCTATAAATTGTTCCTACCCTTAGAGTCACAAGCACCTAATAGGAATATATTGTAACCCTCCCATACCTAAATCTGGCAACTTGTATACATTCATAAGCTAGTGAAACATTTGAAGATGATACTTGGTGTGAAGTAATTTAAGGGCTTTAACATTAAAAAAGGTCCACTTTAATACTCCTATGGCACTTGTACCCATAATGTTGATCTCTTCCTTGAGTATGTGCTCAATGATAGTATAGAGGCAGGCAAAAGCCTTGAGGGATGATGATGCTTCCCCAACACTTCATTGAGTGATGCACTACCACATGCCTAGATGATGCAAGACACTTGACAGAGGGCATTGAGCACTTTTTGAGGAACATTTCCCTTGATGATGACCTAACGTGGACCTTGAGACCCTTCACCCAGCTTCATGACCTTTGACATTGACCTTGTGAGCTAGGCATTGCCTTGGGAAGCAGGATGTGCCCTTCAAATGACAGGATGCCCCAATGTTGGCATTGCACCTTCTTGATGGACGTCGCACTTCTCATATGTTGATAGATGATGATAATGACATGAGACCCCTTTGGAGGGGATTTTGGCACCTTTTACCATGATGACTCATGTTGATTTTGTAGCCTCAAAAGGTCTTCTAGATTGGCTTGGTGTCTTAGCATGTAGAAGATATTTGATTGCCTCTTTAGGTGCTTTCTTGGTGGACTAAGTGATTTTATGATTTCTTTACCAAGGTTAACTTAGGGAAAGTACAATAATTAATTTAATTGATTATTGTGGACTATTAGGCCACAGTTCTAAGGATAAATAATAAAATTATTTAAGTGACTTAGGTATAATCTTAATCGTTGATCTCAAGTGATGCATAAGATTTAATCCTAGACATTGATCGCTTAGGAGATTAAGGTGAGGGATTTTGGCTTAAGGAAATTATAAATAAGCCTAAGCGGGAAGTGAGGATACACAATTGTGGAGGAAGCGGTTTTCTCTAGAGTGAGAAGCTTGACTAGACTGAAGAGAAGTGAGCAGAAGTGCAATATGGTATTTCAAGAGAAATTCAAGGAGGTCGAGTTCAAGAATGAGAGGCTAAGTTGCTAAAGAGAAGGGTCGAATTGTGGGCTTTTATTGGCATATTTTATTGTGGAGCTAGTGAGTTGGCTTGTAACCCAATTTTATTTTGTCTACTAAAAATAAAACTTTTTTTAGGAGCTTTTAATCATTTATTGTTGATTTGGGATAGCATCAGATGTGCTCTAGCCACAAAAATTGGTGGAGAGGCTAAGGCACATGAGATCTCCAATACCCAAAAAGGGTTTGAGTAGATTCTAAACAGTTTGGGAGATATTGAAATAATTAATATTTTTAATGGAGTCCCTAAGTCTAAACTTAGTGAAAATAAAATATTAATGTGAAATAATATAAAACTGTGTTAGAATGGTCCAAAAGTCATGGATCAAGCCAGATCTAATTTTAGCCGTTGATTAGGGACTTAATCTCGGCCGTTGATTTGTCAACGAGAAAAGTATAAGAGGAGGTTGAGGGTCACTTGGAGAACACACCAAGAGATCAAGATTTTGACTTTCTGGGGCTAGGTTTGCTGAGAAAGTTGAGAGAGTGATCAGAGTTGCAGTTGAGGGGCAGTGAATACAGAAGCAGAGAGGTAGAGATACAGTACCGAGAGGATCAGCGCGGAAGCCAGGAGAGAGGGACGCAGAGCCATCTAGAGGCCACACAAAGCCAGCTAGGGCCCACGCAGAGGCAGTCAGGAGCTGCGCAATGCCTCAGAGGACCAACGTGAGTGACGCAGAGGACCAGAGGGCTGACGCAGTGCCTCCAGAGGCTAACGAGGGGGTTATTGGGTTGATGTTGGGCTGACGCAAAGGCCAAGAGAGGCTGACACTGGGGTTTCATGGGGAAAATTGGAGTTGTGGTGCTGCCAGAGTGTTTATCCGGGGTTTCAACCAGAATATTTGCTTCCGATTAAAGAGGTACTACTGCCAAGATTTTTCTCTGTTGGGTATGCCGGATTTGGCACCTAGATTGCATTCTGAAACTGCTTAATAAATCAAACCCTCAGATAGCTGCACCGGTTTTCCTGCATTGGGTTTTTCCGGGGACATTAGTCCAAAAACAACGGTGTCACTTGTGAGTTTGTTTCTGTTTCCTTCAGTTAATGATTTGTAATGTGTTGAGCATGCACTTGTATTTATTTCCAGTATTTACATGGTAAATAACTTGTTAATTAACAGAACAAGTAGGTAGGAATAAATCAGTAAAGTGCATGAAGGGTTTCTAACAGTTAGGCTTAGAAACTTCAACATTTATTAGAGGTGATAGACCTCATATAACTAGAGGATCACCTCTCTCATTTGTTCATCATCACTTATGTTGAATTCGTGTTGAAAATGTAACTAGGTTCAATCTTCATAATTTTCATTGTATTCATATCAATATGTATTTCATGTAAAAGCAAAAAGAAGAGATAGAAATTTTATTATTATTATTATTTTGTAGTCAAAGCATGTTCTTCATGCTTTTAGGGTTTATCTGTGGAAATTTCTAATTCTGACACATCAGAAATTGCATTATCTGGTTTATTATCTCCTACTTGTTCTTTCAATTAATAAGTTATTTATCAATATAAATACCGAAATTAACACAAACGCAGCCTTCACACATATACAGATCAACAACTGAAAGAAACTGAGACAACACAAGGGACACCGTTATTTTTGGACAATCATCCCGGAAAAACCCAATGCGGGAAAACCGGTGCAACAGATATGACGATTTTATTATTATGCAGTTTTTGAATACAACTAGGGTGCCAGAAATGGTTCACCCTTCAAAGACTTTCCTTGGCAGAAGTACCTCTCTTCGGAGACAGACAGCAACTTAGACAGTTCCTTAGCTGGACAGCGAAAGCTGCTCCAAGCTTCTCTTTGGAACTACGTCACCCTCAAAGCACTGCATCACCCTCTACAGCTCTGTATTTGCCTCTCATCTCCTAGTCTGCCCAACGAAAATTCCTCAACGCTGCCTATTCAGCCCAGTGTCAACTCTGCTAGCCTCTGATGCCTCTGCGTCAACCTTTCGGCCCTCTACGTCTTATGTGCTAGCCTCCTCAGCCTCTGCGTCACTCTTCCAAGTCTCTACGCTGGCTCTCCGGCAACTTCTCTGCCTCTCTGATTTGTATTCTCGTTCTTTTTCCGAACTACCCCTTGTTGCAACAGATCAGTAACTCGATTTCTCAGCAAACCCTCCCCCAGAAAATCGAATTCACTGATCAACTTGGTGTGTCTCCAACTAACCTTCAAGCCTCCTCTTATACTTTTCATGTTGATGATTCAACGATCGAAATTAAGTCCCTAATCAACGACTAAGATTAGATTTGGTTTGATCCTCGTCATTTAGAACTTTCTCACCCATTTTATATTAATACACATTAATATTTTAATTTTCCTAAGTTTAGACTTAGGAACCCATTAAAAATATTAATTATTTTAATATCTTTCCATCCGGGTGGAATTTCCCCAAACGATTTCTGGTCTTGAAGATCTCAGGTGCATTAGCCTCTCAACCAATTTTCATGGATAGATCACATTTGATGCTACCAAAAATCAACATTATCAAGTTAAAGAAAAATTTGTCATGAGTCAAAGTCCCACTTGGACAATTTATCAGAAAAGAAAATATAATTATTTTGAGTCATGTAATGACCCATCAAATTACAAAGAACATGGGAACATTAGCAGGCAGATGAGGCATGCATATGATAGCTACATATGCATGAACCACATGTATTGCACTAGTATACATACTGGCTAATATGGAAAATTTCTAAGTTTAGGTTGACGAATAGATTATCGAAAATAAATTCTTAACTCATCACAATATAATAAATATATCAAGTAGGGTCTGGATATGTGTACCACTCTTATATACCTATATCCTTTAATCAAAAACATATATATATATATAATAAAGACATTGAAATATAAATTAAATTATTTAAATGATAATTTAATTTAATTAAAATAATTCATTTATATGTTAAAATAAAGCAGTTGCTTAAAAGTAAAACAAATTAATTAAAATAAGAAATGTAATAAAATAAAATATTACTAATTCCTAAATCTATAAAGGAACCATTCAACGCTTCATTTAAAAGAAGAATATAACCGCCTTGTGATATCCCGGAACTGGATATCCCTCAAACCCAAGCAAACTCCAACCATACACGTCCAAATGATATAGTGACCAAGAAACTCAAAGTGATAAAAATAGCAGTGATACAACATATAATGATGTGAACATGAAATATAAGCAGATACTCAAGAAATGCAGAGAGAAATGCTAAGCCATTTTATTATACTAAGTAATGGAAAGAGTACAAGAGGTGATCAAACAGGTAGCACCTCGACTTGCACAAGGCAAGTGAAGAAATACACTCAAAATAGCAAAGGAATGGCCTCTCTCTGAACTACGTCCAAGCTGCTGGAGAACTGTCGTGCTGTTGCCACTGTTGGAAATCAAATGATGATTTTGGGTTGTTCCCCTCCTCAGAAAATGTTGAAACTCTAGAATAAGACTACTCAAAAAACCCAAAATAACCCAGAAAGATTTTCTGAAATAGCCGACCCCTGAAAATCACCCCCTTGGGGATCTACGCTGTCCCTCAAGGCTCTGTGCTACCACTGAATAGAATCCTCCAAAACTCCACCTAAAACTCTGCCAAAATCCTCCAATATGCAAGGGCTGATCCCCTGCTCAATCTCCCAGCTCAAATCCTCCGCAAAACCCTCAATCCGGAACTCCCACCAAAAGAACTGCGTCCCTCTCAAGACTGCGCAGTTATCCAAAATGCTCAGTTTCTCCTGCCTCCAAAGATCAATCCTCCTATAAAAGACTGCTGAAAACTACCTTGCCTGAGCAGGCACTCGAAGTCCCCCGGGGCTAAGGGTGAGATCTCCGAACGGAGACACTCGATGCACTAAACGGTGTTGCAGACCAACTAAACAGCCAGTGTGCTCTAAGTCGAAGTGACTAGCTCGAATGCACATAATCGAATGACAAAATGAGGAGGCTCCCCTCTCCTTTATAGCGTTGGCCTCTTTCAATCCCAAGGCCCACCTCCTCCAACGCAGTCCCTTTCTTGCCACATGTTCCTTTCCATCTGTGCAGTCCCTCCAAGTGTCTGCGTGGGCCCCATCTCTGCGTGGTCCTTTGGCCCCCTTGGCTCCCCTTTAAGTCACAACGTTGTGCTACTAGGAAATGACTTTATTCTAAAGGTGAGTTATGTCCCCCTTTTCCTTACCTTTTTATTTATAAATAACTATAGAAGGCAAAATTAAGCAAAATCGAATATTCCAATTAGCCATGGCTAATTAGGAATATTACAATCTCCCCCGGCAAAATGTTGCTTGTCCTCAAGCAACTGAAGTGATGGATGCTGCAAAATTTTCTCACTCTCCCAAGTGGCATCCTCATCCTGTAAATTCTTCCACCTCACCAAGAATTCCCAGACCGTCCTGCTCCGTAGCTGCCTCTCCTTGGTATCAATAATACCCTCTGGCTACAACACCAAATGCCCCTCATCATCCGTGGGCGGTAGCTCATCTGTCACTGTCACATGTTGTCCCAATGCCTTCTTCGGACATAATACATTAAAGGCGTTATGAATATTGCTGCCTTGGGGCAACTCCAACTCATATGCAACCTGTACAATCCTACGTATCACCCTATATGGCCCATAAAAGCGGGGCTTGAGCTTTTCAGCCCCCTTCTGCTTCAGTGACGACTGTCGGTATGGTTGTAACCGTAGGTAGACCAAGTCCCCTACCTCAAATTGTCTCTCCACCCGACCCCTGTCGGCATACAACTTCTGTTGGTTCTGTGTTGTAGCCATATTATCCTTGAGAGCTCGGAGAATATCCTGACTCTCTTGGATCCAAATCTTGGCTCTCGGAGCCTTGCTAGCACCAAACATCACGTCAGCAAAAGATAAGGGATGATATCCATACAAAGCATAGAATGGTGACATACCAATGGACATGTGATGTGTAGTGTTGTAGCAGTACTCCCCCAGATGCAGCCACTTCAGCCATGCTCGTTGCTGCCCACTGACATAGTTACACAAGTAGCCCTCTAGCCACTTGTTAACTATTTCTGTCTGCCCATCCGTCTGTGGGTGATTACTTGTACTCGGTGTAAACTCCGTCCCTACCAACCGGAAAATCTCCTGCCAAAATCCGCCCATGAAACGGCTGTCCCTGTCACTGGTGATGGTCTTGGGAAGCCCATGTAACCTGAAGATCTCTCTGAAGAACAGCTCGACCACCTATGCTGCTATGTAGTGTGCGGATATGGCGAAAAAGTGTGAGTACTTCGTCAGTCGATCAACGACGACAAAGATGCAATCCTTGCCCTATACCATGGGCAACCCTGTGATGAAGTCCATCGAAATACACTCCCATTTCCCCTCCGGAATGGGAAAAGGCTGCAATAATCTTGCGGGATGGCTCATCTCCCCCTTGTTCCTCTGGCAAACTTTGCACTCCCGAATATGCTGGAGTACGTCCTCCTTGAGGCCCTTCAATGAGAACCTCTCTCTAATGCCCTTGTAGGTTTTGGTAAACCCTTGATGGCTGGCCAAAGGTGAACCATGTGATGCCTGGAGTATCTTCTTCTTGAGCTGAGATCCCTCAGTCAAGAAGATCCGGTCCCTATAGTAAAAGATCTCATCGATCACCCTGTACCTGTCATCCACCACCTGCCCATCCACAACCTCACATGCAAATCTGTCCTTGGAGTATTCTACTAAGAGTCGAGCCCTCCAGTCTGTGTCCAAGCTCATAAGAGACAACGTGGCTGGTCTATGTGAAAGGGCATCTACTACCACGTTGTTCTTACTCTTGACATACTCAATGTCAAAGTCATATGCTTGGATCTTACTGATCCACTTCTGCTGCCTCTCCTATAGATGCTTCTGCTCCAAAAATAACCTGAGACTGTTGTGATCAGTCCTCACCTTGAACATGTTACCCACTAAATACTATCGGAACTTGGCCAATGCATGCATGATGGCCAGCATCTCCTTATCGTATATAGAATACAACCTCTTGTGCGGAAGGAGCTTCCAGCTCTCAAAGGCTATAGGGTGACCTCCCTGCATCAATACTGCGCGATCCCCTCTCCCGACGCATCACACTCCAAAACAAATGGCTGCAAAAAATCTGGCAACACAAGCACTGGGCAACTGCTCATCACCTCCTTGAGCCTGTCAAAGGCTCGCTGCGCTGTATCCGACCAACTAAATGCCCCCTTCCTTGTCAAATCTATCAGGGGTGCAGCAAGTTGTGAGAAACTCTTGACGAACTTCCGGTAGTAAGTACAAATACCAATGAATCCCCGAAGTTCCGTCATGTTCCTCGGCTCCGGCCAATCTCTAATGGCCCTAATCTTCTCCTCGTGGACTCTCACTTCGTCCACCCCTATGATGCGTCCCAAATACAACATCTCCATCAACCCAAACTCACACTTGGAGAGCTTGGCATAGAACTGCTGCTCCTCCAAGATGCGCAACACTGTCTCAATGTGTTGGAGATGCTCCTCCCAAGTCCTGTTGTAAATGAGTATATCATCAAAGAATACCAACACAAACTTCCTCAAGTGATTGCGGAAGATGTGATTCATGCAAGACTGGAATGTAGCCGGGGCGTTGGTTAGCCCAAAGGGCATCACCAAAAACTCAAAGTGCCCATAGTAACACCTGAAGGCGGTCTTGGGAATGTCCTGTTCCCTCACGGGAATCTGATGGTACCCAGACCTCAAATCAATCTTTGAGAAGAATCGGGCTCCTCTCAACTCATCCATCAACTCATCGATCCTGGGTATGGGGTACCTGTTCTTCAGGGTCTTCTTGTTCAGGGCCCTGTAGTCAATGCACATCCTCAATGTGTCGTCCTTCTTCTTCACCAACACCACGGAAGAAGCAAAAGGACTCGTGCTCGGCCGAATGTGCCCAAGAGCCAGCAACTCCTGAATGGCCCGCTCAATCTCATCTGATAGGCCTTGGGATGCCTATAGGGGGTAGTAATCACTGCCTGTATGCCCTGCTCAAGCTCAATGGTGTGCTCAAATCCCTGGTCCGGTGGCTGTCCTGGCGGAATCTCCCCAAATACTGTGGCATACCGGTCAAGGATGGACTGTATCTTTGGGTGCACTGCATGCCCTGTAGTCCCTGCCATTGATGCACGTAGCTCCACTGCCCACTCTACATCTCCCTTCCGAAATACTACCTCCATCCGATGAGCTGAAACAGTCTGAGGCGGATATGTGTGTTGTCCCCGTATCTTCTCATGCTTCCCTGTCTTCTAATCATCCCACTCCATCTCTAGGGTCTTCCAATCTGTCGTGACCTTCCCTAGAGTGATAAGCCACTGAACACCCAATATCATGTTGCTGCCCGGAATATCGACCACGAAAAAGTGGTCAGTCAGTGTGTAGGTGCCCATCGTCACTGATAACTCTGGAACATAGCGAGCACACACCATGGTCTGATCTCCTGGGACCAAAATTGAAAAGCCATCGAAGCTCTCTGTCTGTATACCTCTCCGCTCAACCATCTGTGCATCGATGAAGTTATGGGTTGCCCCACTATCAACCAAAACTGATACCCGCTGGCCACGTACTGTCCCCCGTACGCGCAGCGTCAAATACTTGGGGACTCCTCACAATGCTGCAAGGGCCCCTCCGGTAGGTGCAAAAGCTACACCACCTGCTGGTGGTGGTGGAGGTGGCAAGCGATCCTGCGTGGCATGACTACCTCCTGCCTCCACATCATCCTCCTCATCCTCTTCCCCGCTGCTCTCGGAGAAGACCTCAATAAAATGTGCCTTGCCAGCAGCACATCTATGTCCCGGTGCCCACGGCTCCTGACAGGTAAAGCACAACCGCTTCTTCTTCAACTCCCTCCTGGCATCATCATCAATCTGTGCTTGTCCTGGATTCCCCTTTGGAGGCGGAATCCTCACATCCTGTTAGACACACATGGGCAGCAAGAACAATATGAAAGATAATCAGGAGAGTACAATTTTTATTAACAAGAGATATACATTTATAGTACATTGTTGTGACCGTTGGGTTCCACATCCCAAGGTCTCTTGGACTACTTTGTCTATCCGGCTTCCACACTAACCCATTGAGGATTAGGTGTCCAACATTCCCCCCCTTAATCCGAAGGGTTATGTATGAGTCCAAGAAGAGAGTTGTAATACAAAATGTGCAAAAATGCATGGCAACACTAGGCTGAATGTGCTCTCTGAAATGTTGGTATAAAGGGTGGTGGTTTAAGGATGACCACCAACACTGGAACACTTAGTGCAGTTCCCGGAACTCTTCCAAAACTGGCAAGAAACTGAAGTTTTCTGCTAGAGGAAGTGCTCCTATTGTTTTGAAGAGGGAAACCTTCAACCATGAAAAGGAGGTCTCACCCCGCATAAAAGGGAGAACTTCAACCTGAAAAGGGAAGTCTCAACCTGTGATGGTTTAAGGATGACCAACAACTCTGGAATGCTTAATGCAATTCCTGGAACTCTTCCAAAACTGGCAAGAAGCTAGAGTCTTCTGCTAGAGGAAGTGTTCTCAATTTTGTTCCTGGAATTCTTCCAAAGCTGGCAAGAAGCTGAAGTCTTCTGCTAGAGGAAGTGTCCCAGATTGCCAACTGAAGGCATGTTCACGGGCATCTTTGTCTCTGGCTACAACTCTGAAACTGGTGTGGCAGGTTGTGGCTCAGGCTCGCTTGATGTGACTTTGAAGCTTGTAGATGACCATCATTTCCCCCCTTGTCAGATACAAGGTGAGATGATGGAGAAAACTCAACTGCAAGACTGTTCAATACTCTGGAACAAGTTCTGGCATGTGTTTGGAATATCTTCTTGGTTGTTGATGCCCATTGCCAAGAAGCGATCCATCCAAGATGAATCTTTGTTCTTGCAGGACGTTTGTTTCTGAAGCATCTGTGTGAAGAATGACTGGTTTTATGACAGTGCTTACATGGATGAAGATCAAAACAGTGATCTTTCAAATGGCCAACTCGGTCACAGTGTTGGCATTTCACAATCTGTTATTGTTGTTGCTGTGGAAGAGGGGCAAAATCTGGAACAGTTGGAGGTGAACTGTCATGAGGAGCAGGTGAACTGTCATGAATGAATCCAGCACTCTGAAACTGAATGGGCTTTGAGTAGTCTGGAATATGAAAGGACAAGTCCTTGTCATATCCAAGACTAGTTCTGTGCTTGTTGTGGACAAGTTGTTCCCAAGGTCTGATGATGGGCTTGGGAAGTGCAGACTGAGTTTCTGCATTTGCATGTACAATTATTGTTTTATTTAAATGCACTGTAACATTATTGTCTCGTTGTTTATGGGAGTCTGTTTCAATCTTCTGAATAGAAACAGGTTCAGAATGATGACTCCATTGTTGTAATTCTTCTTGTTGTAGCTGAGATTCAAGCTGCAAAAAATCAATCTTTTCCTGTGCATTTTGTAGACATATCTGAATTTCTGAGAGAGATCCTATGATGATTTGTAATGTGTCATCAACAGTAGATTGTATAAGAGTTTTCATGAACTCTAATACTTCACTGATTCTGGCCATTTTCCTTCAAAACTGCATATGTTGACCCTTACTTTCGTCTTTAAGAGTCTTGGAGCAGTTGTTTTGCTTTTCACCGATCTGTTTATGCTCGGGGCTCTTGAGCAATGCCTTCCACATGAAGCTTCAATTCAATGCACATCTGTTTGTTCCATTACATTGAAATTTCACTATTTTACAAATAACTCTTCTGCCCACAAATACTCTTGTTATGAACTTTTGTAATTAAAAGATGTCTCTGTCGTTAACACCCGGGGACGACCTTTGAGACTGCTGCAACAATTAATTTGTGAAATGAAGCCCTTATGACTACTTTTCTTCGGATATAAACTACTTTTCTTCGGATATAAATAAAACATAAAGAAGAGAGTCCAAAGGTGCAATAAATTTATGGTTCTGGGAATATAATAAATTCAAACTGTTCTGAGTAGCTCCTTCCAGTGTATGTTTTTGACAAAAATCAGTTGGCTTTATATTCTCAGCTTCATGAAATATGTACTTTTGTCCAAAGCCAGGCCCTTAAAATTATTGGAAAAATTGTTAATATTAGAAACAATGCCCCAAGTTGAGGATTTGAAATGCCGATCTTTCTGGAAGATGAACAAAAAGATGAATACTGTGGCAAATTTTCCAAGAAACCTACAATCAAATACGCCAAGTTTTGACAAAGCCATAAACAAGTAAAAGAAACCAGAAAAACGAGTCATGCACTAACATAGTTCTACCAAAGGAGGCTCGGCACGGCGGTCACAATTCGGTTGAGTGCCCAATAATCCCGGGCAAAGAAGAGTTGCTCTGAAAAGTTGGTCAGTGCAGCCCTCACACCCATAACCCAAGTTCATTCACAAGGTTCCTGGAATCCACCTGTCAGAGGGATCACGTGCTAATCATTAGAACCATCTGCAGACCATGGATTGATCGAATTAGAAAGTCGAAGTGAACTTCGGTAATTCAGTATCCTCACTTGATGACCAAGCCACCGCCTTAAACCGTGTCAAACTTGTGCTTTACGGATACTGTCGAACAGGCTACAAAGGAGTATGTCGATCGATATAAAAGGTTTGTGACACCACCACAATATTACATCAAACGTGAGGGAAATCATCGTTCGAAGATGGAGAACGTGATTGCCCAAATTTGGTCATTGATTGGTCTTTATAATGTCTGCAATAGCTCCACTCAACGACAACAAACAATAATATCCTTACTGGCATACGTCGACCCCACAGCCACACAATTTCTGGAAGAGTCTATTCGCAGAACTTTAACACAAAACAGATTCTATAGTTCTTTGCATGAATGGGTGGATGGGCTTCACTACTAAGAACCCGTCTCCATGTGTTGCCTATAGAAAACGCAAGTCTCAGGAGTTTCCGGGCAGGCTTTTCAGCGTCATCCCCAGATTTAGTGTCCT
The DNA here is from genome assembly GCA_031772625.1 of Pinus tabuliformis. NCBI lineage: Eukaryota > Viridiplantae > Streptophyta > Pinopsida > Pinales > Pinaceae > Pinus > Pinus tabuliformis. The sequence goes on along the minus strand of CM062820.1, from coordinate 1,403,788,403 downwards.
TGTATCGTGTTGAACATCCCCAGTGCTTACTGACGTTCCGCTCTTGAATCAATAGACAGCGTTCAATGCTGCGCCATTAACTGAACACCTAAGTCACAGGACACGTCCCCTAGGGTCCCGTGTCCCGTATTTTACGTATTGGACACGAAAACGGCCCTAATACGTGTCCAATACGATTTTTAACGTGTCATAAAAATCGAATACGTATTCGACGTTTTCCATTCGTGTCATAAATTTTGAATACGCGTATTTTGTACATAGAATACGTTGCCCTAACGTATTTCGATGTTTTGAATACATATTGAAAAAAAAACATGGTTTATAGCGTAAGCGTTGGTCTATTCCGGCCCCCGGGTTATTTTCGGTTGTCTGGAGCTGTCGTGTGGAGCTGCGGGAGTGTTCGTTCGATGGATTTGGTCATAAGTTTTGACATATTGTTATATAAGGTGATGTGTAGGTCGCATAAATCGGAGCTAAGAACCATATAATTTCGGAGCTCTTTTTAATTGAACCTCCGATATCACTTAACCTCGATGCTTGATCTACCTTGGGATTTCGTTGACCTTGGAACCTTTTTCATAAAAAATACGATTTCTAATCCCTTCAACGGCTCGATGTTTAATACCTAAGATGGTTTAATTTTTTATTCGTTGGTGTAATACCAACGTTATTGTATATACGATATTCTATTCATTGTTATAAAAGGTTTGGTATTATATTTTTTGTATTTTATATTGAATGAATTAAATAGAATTTTCTTTTAATATTAAATCATTTTTAATAAATTACATTTAATTAAATTTTAATAAAATAATTATATATATAATTTAATTTATTTTAATATGATTTGTTTAATATTTGTTTTAATTCAATATAATTAAAATCTAATTAATTTCTTTTATATATAATTTAATTTTTTACATAATTTAATTTATTAACTTGTAGTTAGTTAATTATATCTATATCTATCTATCTATATATATATATAATTTTTTAATCAAATTTTTTGAATTTTAGCCTAGGCATGCATTTTACTACAATTCTGTATTTTTGGCACCTCAACTTCGGAGAGGCATATCTCAAATTTCACTCAACCAAATCAATCTTCAAATAACTAGTTGAAAATCTAAGACAGGGGGAATAATCTTGGAAAACTAATTTTCATAGATCCAATGATTTAGTGACCTATAAATTTAGCAGAAGATAAAGTGGTGAATTTTCCACAAAACTTAGTTTTTCTATTTTGAATTGGGCAAATTTGACTGGCTTTGGAAAACTACTATCAATAATCCATTCTCAATAATTCTCAATGGCGAATCTGCTCCTTTTGAAGCAATCATAGCACGAGGATTTCTTTGGATTTTAATTTAACAACTTCATGAGAAATGGTTTGATTTCTATTTCGTACACCACATCTAATTTAATTTCTGAATTTTAATTTGTTTTTGGTAGGAGGGAAGTTGGGGAGATGGGGAAGATGCTATCGTGAGTTTTTTTTAGAATTTCATGTACTCAAACGCTTTGATCAAATCTTTATTTCTTGTACAATATTGTTAGAGATAGAGGCTAATTTGTGACTTGCATTTAATAAAATTCAAGGCAATTCTTGATCTAGATAAGTATGTGTTTTTGAACTTTTGCACTATGTAAATTCATTTAATACATCCTTGTTTTAATCATTTTAAAGTTATCTTTTAATGATGGATCTAATTGCTATCAAGTTAAATTATGAGTTCAAATAGATAAGCACGACATACTTGTTAATTATTTATCAAATTCATGTCAAGTTTCTCTTGGTTTTAATAATGATTTTTTATCATGACTAGTTTCTTATGTGCTTGTAAGTTGTAAATTTTGATTCTATTTATTTTTTTAAAGTGAACTATGAACTTTGAGAAGTAATTATATTTTAATTTGATTAGATAAGCTGCAACCTGCAATTTAATATGGATAAAAAACTATATTTCGGTATATATATATATATATTTTTTTATTAAATATATATAAAACGTGTCCCCCGTGTCCTGTTTCTAGGTCGCTGTGTTTCGTATTGAATACCTCGTATTTACGTGTCCTCCGTGTCTCGTGTCCTCGTGTCATGTGACTTAGCTGAACACTAATTCAAAAACAGCGCTGGTAACCAAATAAACTGAAATCACAACGACCACAGAAACGAGGTATCTTGTGCTCGCAAACTTCTTCACTGTTCTACAGATGGCAGGATCGACTTTTACATAAGGTGCGAGGAGAATTATAGCACAAGAAAATGATTACAGTCAAGCCAACGTTAAAAAATCTCGGCTCAAAAACGCTTGCGTTCAGGCCAGCGTTAAAAATCTCGGCTCATGTCCGCTCATCATCCAATGGTTACCGACAAATACAGGCCAGCGTTAAAAATTTGTTTGATTTCGACACCACGAGAAATACACCGAGACAAGACACACAGGGGAGATGCGTGCGCAGGTAGCTAACCGTCAGAAAGTGTAATGCTTGTCTTTTCTCATGAGATTTTAATTTTTTTAGGTCTTCAACCTGAATCTGTCACAACAGCAATCATCATCTCTGCAACTTTGTCATTATTTTGAACCGTGTACATCCGGATTTGGTTCAAATTTGCTTTCAAGCACGATTTCCTATTGCAATCAAGCGCAATACAAATTCAATTGTAATCAAAAACAATACAAATTGCAGTCAAACGCATACCAATTGCAGTAAAAAACGTTTGTCTGCCTTCCGCTCTGGACAGAGGCGTTCTTCAGCAGCGTTACTTCGTTCAAGTGATCGAATCCCTCAGATTGTATGACAGCTTCAGTCGCCCAGGACCAGGTGTCTTTGTTTTATTCCCTCCTGCTGCACTAAGCTTAATACCATGTCAGAATGTGCAAGAGCACGAAGGGCAGACTGTGCTTCAAGACATGCAATGAATTTGAGACAGACAAATCCAGCAGCGTTAAAAACGCAGACTTTACAGGATGCAACGTTAAAAACGCAGTTGGGTCAGTCAAAACATTCGAGAGATATTTCAGAGGCGTTGAGGCAAGTAGGACAGCATTCAGGGGACAGTGCTCAGATCAGGACAGCACTTAGGAATAGGAATGCATATGACAAACCAGCGTTCAATGTCAGGCCAGCTCAAACGTTTCAAAGTCAGGCCAGCGTTCAATGTCAGGCCAACGCTCAACTATTTACGGTATGGCAGCGCAAACATTTCAAATCAGGTCAGGATGACAGCGCAACAGAATAGCAGGGCGCAGGTTTTATAAAAGGAATATGGCAGACAGAGGTCAAGTAACGCAGAACTGACATATATATAGAGACCACAAAACAAGTGGCTCAAATTGAAGCAGGACCAGCAATCGCCCACTCTGATACCACGTTAGACACACATGAGCAGCAAGAACAATATGAAAGATAAACAGGAGAGTACAATTTTTATTAACAAGAGATATACATTTATAGTACATTGTTGTGACCGTTGGGTTCCACATCCCAAGGTCTCTTGGACTACTTTGTCTATCCGGCTTCCACACTAACCCATTGAGGATTAGTTGTCCAACACATCCTTCCCCTTAGGCTGGAAAGTGTAACGACCCATTTATAAAAGTTAAGAAATAATAAAAATAATTAATTAATATAAAGTTATAAACTTTATATTTAAAATAATGTTAATAAACTTCATATTTAAAATATATATGTAAATCAAACCTTATATTAAAAATGGAAATCAAACTTTATAATTTAGAATTTGAATACCCAAAATCAAATACATTAAACGTAATAGAATTAAAGGCAAAACCACGTAAATAAAGTGACTGAGTCATAAAGAACTGAGGGATTAGCTTTTGGTCTGAGAGACGTGGACAGGAGCGTGGCAACAGGGAGGGAGGCGGTGGTTGCATGAGGGAGGGCGGCCACCGCCAAGCCCGTGGTTAAAAACGGAGGTCTGAACTGAGAACGGGGGGGAAAAAGAACGGAGCTAGAAACCAGAGGAGGAATTCAGCAGTGAGAGAGGTCTGCCATTGGAAGAGCTTTAATCCGTCTGAGGTTCTGGGCACGGGGGACAGTGAGCTTCTGTTGGGAAGCTTACTGGATTGAGCAGCCAGGCTTTGCTCAGTCTAGGCTGGGTGGAATTGGTTTCCCGGTAATTGGTATCAGAAGCAACCACAACGCCATCAACAACACCAGAGCAACACCAGAGCAGGCAGCAGTTCAGGTAGGTGTCCAAATTCTCTTACTGTATTTCAGTTCAGTTTTGGTTCTTACTGTATTTAGTTCTGGTTATTACCGAATTTCAGTTTATGGTCTTTACATATGGTATCAGAGCTAGTGTTCAAACCCTTTCGACCTTATAGGCCCCGTCTGCGAATCATCTTCAAGGTGAAATCTCGATGCCCTGGCGTTCCGCAAGATTCCAAGTGCCAGGTTTGATGCCCGAAACCCTTATCTGCAAGATATTCCAAGTCTCCGTTAGAAGCTCTGGAAATAATGACGAAATCAGGTTCCGGTTTCTTGGTTGCGATTTTTAGAGGGAAAAGCTCGTTATATGTCTGAGAAAATTAGTTGAAGGAATATCTGAATAAGTAAATGCGTTTAGTTGCTCATAAATTTGGAACAGTTTGGAGTGCGGGCTTAAGCGGCATGTTATATTGTAGATTCTGTCAAACACCTTGCCGATTTACCAAAATTCATTAAAACCAAGACGCCTGATAGAGATTTCTGCCATAGTTCTTTAAAAATGTCTATGAAATCGATAAAAAACCTCTAGAATTGGCAGGTAGTAACGGCGGTCATAGTAAATTGGGGGATATTTTGTCAGCAGGTACGTCGGATAGTCGGGAAATTTGTGGAATTATTTTTCTGTTGGTAACTTCTGTCAAATTACTCAATTTAACAACATCATTGAGGGCATCCAAAATGCTTTTGAAAACCTAATAGTGTCCTGTTTCAACCGTGATTATCCCTGCTTGTCAAATAAGAATCGAGTCAATGCTAAGGGGGAAAGAAATCCGACATTTAGACTACGCCCCGAGACATCAGAAGGAGATTATGGCTTTGACCTCTTTTTCCAAAATGACAACACCAAGGTAAATATCATGAAATGCTAGCTGAGAATTTCGTTTCAAAAATATAGTGAGATATCATGATATTGACTATATTCTTGCGATATTGGCAACAGTGGCATTGACAATCTCAGAGCGGCTGAAAAATTCGCCCTCAATTGACGTGGATATGAATGAGGTTTTCATATGTTCTTTGATAACAGAAACATATTTTATATATGTTGTGCCTCAGCTAGCAAAGTTTTTATCATAGTCGAGCTTCTAGATGATGCCAAAGCTTCTTAGTATTTCCTAGTATTTGGACCACTATATTTCCAAGTCAATGTGCACCTTATTAATTATGTGGTACCCTTTATCTATCTACATACCTAGATTTCTGTACAACTGTAGAACCCTAACTTTCCCTCTCGTGGTCCCACACTCAACTGCTAAGGAATTGACTGGGAAGAAATTTTAGACATGTCAAAATCTTATTAACGAACAAGCATTATCACATATATTGTTCAGTTTGTCAAGACTTGCAACATGTTATAATAAGAAATTGTCACTTCCATTTGTCAAGACCTACAAAATCTGTAGATTCTGTTATTTGGAGTGCAATATAAAAACAGTTTATCGTTTATATGAACTACTTAAAATTAAGGATGTCCACCTGCAAACTGTTGTAGAACCCATCGAGTATATTGGTTCTCATAAATTATATTTTTTCTAGAGATACATATTAAGTGAGATATTTCATTTTAACAGGTAGCTCTTACTACAGGTTCAACAAGTTGCAAAATAAATACCAAGCAAAATTGTGAAGTGCTCACGTAGTGAGTCAATTACTTGATATGATTCCATATTGTTCTATATTTCCATCTATTTATGGGGCTAGAAGTTTCACTTTAACGAAAATCTTCTATTTTGTGAAGTACTTGCATATTATGTCAATTATTTGATCTCCTGTTATTATTAGAAATTATTGGTTATTGTTAGATGTCTTGGAAGTTTATGTCTTGCATCGCAACGTCTCTACAAAGAACATGGAAGCCTCTGAAAAGGTGTTTAATAGGGCTTCTAAACTGGCCAGTGTTGCTTTGACTTAAAACTGAAGATTGGTGTATAGAAGCAGTTTCTTGATCTTCTATATCATGGCATGCCTGGTGCTTCTTTTAGACTGCTAAGAGCAAAGAGATATGGTAAGGGATTGTTCAAAACATACAAAAAACTAAACTCAAGATTCTAAGCATAAATATGTACCATGAGAAGACTATAGGAAAACAAGGGAAGTTAATACATTTTAAAATAGTAACTTCCAAACTTCAAAACTACTGTTAAACAAACTCTCTCTTTGCACAACTGTAACTTTTGTTGATCCTAAAGTAAAGCTTGAATGTGCATTCGTGGCATTCGTTGCTTTCAATGTTGATTCAAAATTTCGTGGAAGTGAAGAGGGTTCCTCATATATCTTGCACTGCATGATCCAAGTTTACTGAATGCAAATGCCAATTACCCCTCTGTCATGTGCCATGGTGAACTGTTAAAATTGCATACCTTATATTGCCTTTATGCTACATTATCTGCTGAATGTCCACTTTAAAAACTTAATTATTTTATGCCAATGACATTTTGAACAGATGCACGGTGGAATAAGTATTGCATTAGCAGTCGAATACTAAATGAGGGATGTTAAATCATGGAAGTAATGTATGCATGGGTTATTCTAAACGGGTGAGGAAGGACAATGGGCCATTCAGTTTCACCTTGGGTATACTTGGGATTAGTTCATTCAACACAGGGATTTCGAATTAAAGTACAGAAGCACAAAACTGCATGTATGACCTTATACAGAGCTTAATTAGGAAACATTGTGTATACTTTACAGCACATAACACTAAGATTAAGGAATAGAAGTTATTTCCAAGTACATCCAGTCAGTAGATCATGAAAAAAAACTCCAATTTGGTCTAGCACACTTCTATGCCCTTTATATATGCAACATATATTCTTTTAAATTGTAAGAGTTGGGTTTTCAATTAATGGTAAGTTCATACTAAGAAATAATCATGTCTATAAATAGAAGTAAAATATAGAAGCCATCACCATTCTTACAATACAAAACTGAGTCTCATTTTAAGAGAGTCCGGTACAAAGAATGCGGAGTAGGTACTTATCAGTTTTAGCAAAAGCAATTCACCTCAAGCAAATGAGGATAATAAGAAAATACTAATCTAGTGTGGCTTGTTCAAAGCCTGGTTACAAAGACATGAGATCTAACTTTGAGAGAAGGGTTAGTTAGGCTTGCTCCTTGAATATCACATGCTGTGAAATTGGGCAACGCAACCGCTCAGGAAGAGAGCTTGGATTACCACGATTTCAGTAAAAGTGGATGTCGCACAGTGTTGGTGCCTTGGGTCCTCGGTCACTCAAATTTCAAAGTAGGATGCTGTGGAAACATTAAAAGAACTACTTTCTTCATTGCCTGATCAACTGCAATATGTAGGCCACTGACCTACATTTTAGGTACAATTTGACTATTGATCTGAATTTATCCTTCAGTTGACCCCAACCTACATTTATGGTATACTGTTGAACTGTATCTCTTCTAGATTATAATCATGACATGTCTATGGTAAATTTTCCGGCTAAAGGACAAACTGATTTGGAACCAGAACAACCCTTCATTTTATTATAGGTTTAATCCATATCTAAGTAATATATTCAAAAATATAAGTATGTATGACCTTCTTTAAAGGTAGTAGCTAGATTGAGGTATGGCGGGTATGTTACCGAGGTACATTGTAACGAGACATTTTATTTTTTTTCAATCGTAGATGTCATTGGTGAATAAAATTTGGATGTCTTACCTTAGGAGCTTATAACCATACTTCTGCATTATTCATATTAGGATAGAATACCTTGCATTAGGACAAGGAGGTCGCGAGACCACCCTCCTTGACCTTGGTACCAGTAAGATCTGCCTAGCGGATAAAAATAGCAAAACTATACCCGTTTACAAATGTGAAGTTCAAAAGAAGATTATGTGTTAAATTCGGTTGTCTACCTCAAAATTTTTATAGAAATTTTATTATGTGTTCAGGGACCATTAGAATGGTAAGGACGTATCAGTGACGACGACGTGACCAGGCAGCATCACCACCATTAATGCCGCCACCGTCGCCATCATCATCCCCATCACAATCGTCACCACCTAGACCATTATCAACATCAAACGCCCCAGCGCCAGAGTTGACTGTGATAATGAACTCTTTGGAAGCCTTATTGGAGGCATTAAAGGAATCAACTAAGGCTAAAACCAAAGAGGAATTTCAGCATGTAGCCACCAGTTCAGCGGAACCAAATAATTTTGAGCCCCGAAGACCGAAAGAAGACATTTCCAGGGAGCTTCAGAAAATTAGACTCCCAGAATTCTCAGGAGGTCGAGCAGGGGAACGCGTTGAAGCGTGGTTAGAAGGAATGAACCGGTGCTTTAGGTTAAGAAAATATTCTTCTTCTGCAAAAACAAAAATTGTCGTGTTTCAATTAAAGGAAAGCGCCTTGATTTGGTGGGGAAATCTGGAGAAGCAGTTACACCTTACGTTGGATAATGTCCCTTGGGAACTATTTGAGGAAAGGTTCCGCGCAAAGTATTTACCTCCATACTTTCAACAACAACAAGCCAGAGCCTTTCATACATTAATTCAGGGAAGTAAAACGGTGAAAGAGTACGAGATAAGGTTTATGGAGCTGGTAAAATACATTCACTACTTAGACTTTGATGAACGTCAAGCTGAACGCTTCATATTTGGGTTAAATCCTCGCATCAGAGCCTTGGTAAGCATGTGGAAACCATCATCAGTAGCCGAGGCAGTTGAATGTGATCGTTATGTAGAAGAACACCTTGGAATCAAAAAAGATATGGGGCCAACAGGGCCTATCCAACCAGGATTTCCAAGAAAGACCCCCCGAAACTTCTTCAAAGAAGGTGGCTCGAGGCCACTTACGATAATAGATTTACCCCAAGGGATGTGGGGACAAGAGCTTCCATGGCAGTAAACACTATAGCCGCGGAATCATCAAACACCAGTCCATGGACATCTCGAGGGACTGCCAGTAGAGGAAGAAATTCGAGAGGAATCAACATGAGAGGACGAAACTCGTTCTCTAGAAATTCACGTCCCGATTCAAGAGGATCAACGCAGCTTAATTGTTGGGGATGTGGGGGACCGCATTTTCAACATGACTGCCCAGAAGCTTCGTCGAATATATTGCATAGGACTGGAAAGGGACCAATATCAAACAATCGAGGTAATCATAGAATTCACGCAGTAGTCGGCAACGACCAAGCAACACATCAATCCACTGTAGTGGAATCTTCAGGTATTATCAATGGTATAAAACTCAAAATCTTATTTGACACTGGTGCCACAGATAGTTTCATTTCATCATATGCATTGAACAAATGTGGGTTGGCAGCTCGTAGACAAAATGATTTCCACCAAGTGGAACTGGCCTCAGGAGAACTCCAAACTGTGGGCTTGAGTGTGGATCAATGCAAAATTGACCTAGGGGTCTGTGCGACTAAATTGAAAGTTTATGTCACAGCCTTAGGAACGTATGATTTTATCATAGGTATGGACTGGCTAGAAGCTCACCAAGCTTGGGTAGACTGTTATGGGAAAAGGATTCTAGGCATAAATGATGAAGGGGAAGTAATCCAAATCCAAGGAATCATGAGGGAAGTTTCCTTACGCTACATTTCAACAACGCAGATGAAGCATTGTTTAAGGAAAGGTTGTCAGGCTTATGCAATTCAAGAAGTAAGCCATGGAAAAGGGCCATCCTTAGAACAATATCCGGTGTTAGCCGAATTCGCGGATATATTTCCAAAAGAACTACCTGGATTACCCCCGGTAAGAGAATTGGATCTCACTATTGAATTAAAACCAGGTACCCAACCAATCTCTAAAACACCTTATAGAATAACAGCTCCAGAACTTCAGGAATTGCAAATTCAATTAAAGGAACTACTGAATATAGGGCATATTCGGCCCAGTTCATCACCTTGGGGCGCTCCTGTAATTTTTGTGAAGAAGAAAGATGGATCTTTAAGATTATGCATAGATTATCGAGACTTGAATCGAGCTACAGTAAAGAATCAATACCCTATGCCTCGAATCGATGATCTTTTCGATCAAATGAAAGGAGCTACTGTCTTTTCAAAAATTGATCTTCGCTCAGGATATCATCAGCTAAGGATTTCTGAAAATGATATTTCTAAGACTACATTCAGGACACGTTTTGGACACTATGAATTTACGGTGGTACCCTTTGGATTAACAAATGCGCCAGCCGTATTTATGAATCTTATGAACAGTGTTTTCCGTGAATATATTGATCAATTTGTGCAAGTCTTTTTAGATGATATTCTCATCTATTCCAAGAATGAGAAAGAGCATGAAGATCATTTGCGGATAGTATTGTCCTGCCTTAGAGAACATCGGTTATATGGAAAACTATCCAAATGTTCATTCTTTCAGGAAAAGATTCATTATTTGGGTCACATCATATCAGGTGAAGGGATTTCAGTAGATCCTGAGAAGGTAAAAGCGATCATGGATTGGCCAATACCGAAAAATGCACATGAGATACGAAGCTTTATGGATTTAGCCGGTTATTACCGAAGATTTGTGGAGGGATTCTCCAAAATCGCAAAGCCAATTACCACCCTTCAGTGTAAAGGTGTTAAGTACGAATGGACCGAGGAATGTAATAAAGCATTCTCTGAACTCAAAAGACTACTCACCAGTGCACCAATCCTAAGAGTCCCAAACATGGACAAAGATTTTACTGTATGTACTGATGCATCCAAACAAGGGCTGAGTGCAGTGTTGATGCAGGATAGAGGAGTGATAGCATATGTTTCCAGAAAGTTAAAACCTCATGAAGAACTCTATGCTACTCACGATTTAGAACTAGCCGCTGTAGTGCTAGCTTTAAATATTTGGAGGCACTATCTAGTGGGACGAAGTTTTACACTTAAAAGCGACCATCAAAGTCTACAATATTTGTTCACCCAAAGAGACTTAAATGCCAGGGCGAAAGGAAAATGTGGTAGCAGATGCTTTAAGAAGAAGACCTCGGATATTTTCTCTCATACCCATTAAAGTAGACTTAAGACAACGAGTACTGGATCATCTTATAAAAGACAGCTCGTATTTAAAGGTAAGAGCAGGTCTTGAAGGTAATAGGGCAAAAGAATCTAAATTTGAGGGATATGAATTAGAACACGATGGGATCTTACGATTCCCTGGAAGGATGTATATTCCTGATGATAAAGATCTTCGAGATATCATCCTTGGGGAAGCCCACAGAGCAGTATATCATGCTCATCCTGGAGTAGGGAAGATGTATGCGGATACCAAGAAACTCTTCTTTTGGGCAAGCATAAAGCGTGATATCACTCAATTTGTTGCAAAATGTTTGGAATGTCAGCAAGTAAAGGCAGATCATTGTCACCCAGCGGGCCTCTTACAACCCCACGACATTCCTATGTCTAAATGGGAGACCATTTCGATGGATTTTATCACTGGAATACCTCTTACTTCTCAAAGACACAATGCCATTTTGGTAGTGGTGGATAAATTAACAAAAAGCGCCCATTTCATTCCCGTAAGAGATACCTACGATGTTGCTAACGTAGCTCGAGTATTCATAAATGAAGTTATTAGATCTCATGGAGTACCTAAAAAGATTATATCTGATAGAGATTCGCGATTCACCTCTAGATTCTGGACTTGTATGAAAACAGCCTTAGGTACTCAGCTAAATTTAAGCACTGCTTACCATCCTGAGACTGATGGACAAACTGAAAGGGTAAGTCAAGTACTTGAAGACATGTTGCGAATGTATGTGATGGATCGGCAATCACATTGGGAAAAGTACTTACCCTTAGTCGAATTTGCATACAACAACAGTTACCACAGTTCGATTGGGATGCCTCCATTTGAAGCTTTATATGGCAGACCTTGCAGAACTCCGTTAAGTTGGGACAGGTTAGAAGATCGAGTGATAATAGGACCAGAATTAATCCATGAAATGGAAGCACAGGTAAGACAAATTAGACAACGATTAAAGGAAGCACAGGATAGACAAAAGAGTTATGCGGACGCTCACCGAATTGATAGGAGGTATGAAGTAGGGGATCAGGTCTTCATCCGCATCAAACCAACTAAAAGTACTATTCGATTCGGAAAAGAGACAAAGTTGTCACCCCGATTTAGTGGACCATTTAAAGTCATGGAAAGAGTTGGACCTATTGCCTATCGTCTTGCCCTGCCACCTCACCTGCATAGAATTCATAATGTATTTCATGTTTCTGTATTAAGGCATTATATAGCTGATCTATCTCATAACCTTCAATGGAAGGAATTGCAGGTATCGGACGAGGGAGTCGTAACGGTCGAACCATTACGTATACTGGAACGTAGGGTTCGGCAGCTGAGGAACCGCCTGGTGGACCAAGTTAAGGTCCAATGGGACAAGTATAGTCCTGGATCAGCAACTTGGGAAGATACAGAGGACATATGCCAAAGATACCCTAATCTATGTCAATTTTGAAGAACTTTAAACTATGTTTACTATATATTTACTTCACTACAATCAGAGACTCAAAAACATTTTGAATGATTATGGATAAACGAGAAATTTTGTGGCATAATATATGTTAATTCCTGCAGGTACATGGATACCAAAACAATATATGTGGTTCATTTTACTAAATTGTAGTTGTCGAAGTAAAGTTAAGACAGTTGAATGATTTTACTTCTGATAGAAATTAAGATATTATAGATCTGATTTATTTATACATGTCAATATGATCAATGGGATAGAAATCAGGAAGTGAATACATTCTAGATGAAAGTCAAAAGACATGCATGGAATATGGAAAAATATGTTGTACTGTAGTATCATAAATGAATTAATAAGGGAATAATATGTGAGTTATTTTGAATATGTTGATGTGCATTTTACGGATGCATGGATAAGTGTACGATTGCAGGTAATAGACAGTTACCGGGATGACCACGTGATGACAGAACCTCAGAAGAATTAAAGCTCCAAGTGATTCTATGATAGGGTGTTAGCCCTAAGTTCTATTGGGAGGGGTGGAGGTGTTGCCCACCGTTTATCCTCCGAACCTTGGAGTCATGGGAGGACTGTGCGAGTCACGCTCCCCTAGACGTGTGATGATGACTGCCGGATGCCTACTAGGGATCAGGTCGGTATAACCGACGCTGTCACCTTAGAGTTTATGAATGGTCGAGTCAGTAAAATTGACGCCATGGCATACTCCAGTAGAGGACGGATAGGACGGGAGCGGAAGAGATTAGGAAGGATAGGTTGATTTTAGAATAGCTTGGGAACCTGGATGGAGCACGATATATCCATTAAAATCATAAACCTAAAATTCTAATTTTGTTTTAGTCTCTTGATATTAAAATAAAATTTTAAACTTAAGAAGGGGGTACTAATTACTATCATAAGTAATCAGATAAGATAAAACTCTAACTTCGGGACGAAGTTTTATGAAGGGGGAGTGTATGTAACGACCCATTTATAAAAGTTAAGAAATAATAAAAATAATTAATTAATATAAAGTTATAAACTTTATATTTAAAATAATGTTAATAAACTTCATATTTAAAATATATATGTAAATCAAACCTTATATTAAAAATGGAAATCAAACTTTATAATTTAGAATTTGAATACCCAAAATCAAATACATTAAACGTAATAGAATTAAAGGCAAAACCACGTAAATAAAGTGACTGAGTCATAAAGAACTGAGGGATTAGCTTTTGGTCTGAGAGACGTGGACAGGAGCGTGGCAACAGGGAGGGAGGCGGTGGTTGCATGCGGGAGGGCGGCCACCGCCAAGCCCGTGGTTAAAACCGGAGGTCTGAACCGAGAACGGGGGGGAAAAAGAACGGAGCTAGAAACCAGAGGAGGAATTCAGCAGTGAGAGAGGTCTGCCATTGGAAGAGCTTTAATCCGTCTGAGGTTCTGGGCACGGGGGACAGTGAGCTTCTGTTGGGAAGCTTACTGGATTGAGCAGCCAGGCTTTGCTCAGTCTAGGCTGGGTGGAATTGGTTTCCCGGTAATTGGTATCAGAAGCAACCACAACGCCATCAACAACACCAGAGCAGGCAGCAGTTCAGGTAGGTGTCCAAATTCTCTTACTGTATTTCAGTTCAGTTTTGGTTCTTACTGTATTTAGTTCTGGTTATTACCGAATTTCAGTTTATGGTCTTTACAGAAAGCCTGTCTCTAGGGGTAAGGTGTCCAGGTCCTGGGTAAGGCATCCTGTAAGTCCCGGGTCCTACTAATAGCATCCTGGAGTGTGGCTGGTCTAGTGGACCTGACTAGACCCCGAAGTGGCTCTGCAAACCCCTCAACATACATGTAGATCCTTCGTGCCGTGGATAGGTCAGGCACCATCAATGAAACTGTCAAGAAGTCTGCAATGTAGGTCTCTGGGTTTCCAGTCTGTTTGAGCCTCGTCAGCTCAACAAAATGTTGTTCCGGATCCCTCCGGTCAAACCTCTCTATCAGTGTCCTGGTGAACTCGGCATATGTCGTCACTGTGGAGTGTCTGAGTGTAACCAACCCATGGAACCACCAGTCCTGGGCCTCACCATCCAAATGTAATGTCACCACCTTGATAGCCTCTGTTTCCGACATCTGGTTAAGCTAGAAATAGATGTCCAACTTCTCCACCCAAGACTTTGCCGAACTGTTTGATGAGCCATCAAATGTAGGCAAGTGAAATCTACTAGCTATGCGGTGGGTGTCTCCATCATAATAATGCCAATATCCTCTGTGATGGTCGTGGGATCTACTATCCCACTAGAGCTGAACAAAGTCTCTGAATGAGAGAGCATCCCTAAACTCCTGCCCATAGGCCTGGTACTCCGCAAAATAATCGCCCATATGACTGGGCTCTGCCTCCTGCTATGCTCCGGCCCCCGTATCTGCTCCTAGGAAAGTGGGCATGGTAGAGCGTATAGGGGCATGTGAGGCCACCTGCTGAGTAGTATCACGCTGAGTGGCACCCTGCTCTGGCAAATGGTGAGATGCACCTGATCCCTCTCCAACCTGGAAAACTCATGGGCTCTCACGCTGTCTAGCCTCCACTACCGTGAATCTCTGCCCCATCACCTCGATCTGCCTTGACAGATCCTGCACTGATTTGAGGAGCATGTCCGCAAATTTCTTCCCGTCATCATCTGCCATCGGATGCTCCTGCTCTGCGTCCACCACAGGGTCCTCCTGTCCTGCGTCCACCACTGGAACACAGTCCCCCTCTTCGTAGGTGTTCTCCAACCTACGCCCAGTGTCTCTGTATCTCCTACCTCTGTAACAAATGTAGGGCTTTTACCTCAGTGTCATAGATTGCTAGCTCCATAGGCAGAGCCAGATCTATGCTCTGATACCACTGTAATATCCCGTTTCCGGAATATCCCTCAAACCCAACCAAACTCCAACCAAACACATCCAAATGATATAGTGACCGGGAAACTCAAAGTGATAAAAATAACAGTGATACAACATATAATGATGTGAACATGAAATATAAGCAGATACTCAAGATATACAGAGAGAAATGCTAAGCCATTTTATTATACTAAGTAATGGAAAGAGTACAAGAGGTGATCAGACAGGTAGCACCTTGACTTGCACAAGGCAAGTGAAGAAATACACTCAGAATAGCAAAGGAATGGCCTCTCTCTAAACTGCGTCCAAGCTGCTGGAGCACTGTCATGCTGCTACCACTGCTGGAAATCAAATGAGTATTTGAGGTTGTTCCCCTCCTCAGAAAACGCTGAAACTCTGGAATCAGACTCTACTCAAAAAACCCAGAAAAACCCAGAAATATTTTTTGAAATAGCCGACCCCCAAAAATCACCCCCTTGGGGATCTACGCTGTCCCTCAAGGCTCTGCGCTGCCACTGAATAGAATCCTCCAAAACTCCACCTGAAACTCTGCCAAAATCCTCCAATATGCAAGGGCTGATCCCCTGCTCAATCTCCCAGCTCAAATCCTCCGCAAAACCCTCAATCCGGAACTCCCACCAAAAGAACTGCGTCCCTCTCTCAAGACTGCGCAGTTATCCAAAATGCTCAGTTCCTCCTCCCTCCAAAGATCAATCCTCCTACAAAAGACTGCTGAAAACTACCTTGCCCGAGCAGGCACTCGAAGTCCCTCGGGGCTAAGGGTGAGATCTCCGAACGGAGACACTCGATGCACTAAACAGTGTTGCAGACCAGCTAAACAGCCAACGTGCTCTAAGTCGAAGTGACTAGCTCAAATGCACATAATCGAATGACAAAATGAGGAGGCTCCCCTCTCCTTTATAGCGTTGGCCTCTCTCAATCCCAAGGCCCACCTCCTCCAACGCAGTCCCTTTCTTGCCACATGTTCCTTTCCATCTGTGCAGTCCCTCCAAGTGTCTGCGTGGGCCCCATCTCTGCGTGGTCCTTTCGACCCCTTGGCTCCCCTTTAAGTCACAACATTGTGCTACTAGGAAGTAACTTTATTCTAAAGGTGAGTTATGTCCCCCTTTTCCTCACCTTTTTATTTATAAATAACTATAGAAGGGAAAATTGAGCAAAATCGAATATTTCAATTAGCCATGGCTAATAAGGAATATTACACGCCTCTAGCCAAAAAAATAAGGAAGGTTTTAAAAGGTATGAGGGTGGCAGCAAAAGGAAGGATGAGTTAGTGGAAGGGAGGAGGAGGCCGACAGCAAGGTGGTTGGAAGGCGGTGGATTTAAACATATAAGGAACGAAAGAGTGTTGAAGAAAAACACCATCAATTTTTTTCTGACTGGGAAATTCTTTTGAGTTTGAGAGAGACAGAGCAGGAAGTTCTAATAGAGTCACAAACATTGAGCTTGATTTTTCTTGGGGTTTTGGGCATGGGGGCCAAAAGACTTGTCTTTTGGTAATTGCAACAGTGACAACAACAACACTCCAAAACACCTGCAACTGATTTCCATGTATTCTCGTGCAATTCAAATTTTCTTTAAATTCCAGTTATTCTCTCTAAAGTTAGGGCTTTATATTCTTTGGTTAAAATTATACAGTTATGCTTTACAAGTCAAAAGAGTTAATTTTGTCACCACAAGACCAAATCGGCCCTCCAAATAGACAAGTCGACCAGCCCATAAGTTGTCTCTTCATATCGTTGAACAACTATATATTGGCAATTGTGCTCCACATTTTGGCAACCAATTTGATTTTTGTGCACGCAATAAGAAGAAAATCAAAGAAGTCAAAGGAAAGAAAGAAAGAAGTCAAAAGAGAGAGAAAGGTCTGTTTTCTGTCCTAATCTGTCCACACGTGGGAGATTTTCTGTGGTATTTCAGAGCTGGTACAGGGAGAGAAATTTCAGGAAAAGACCAAAATTTCAAGAAGTGACCAGAATTCAGAGATTTGACCAACATTGACTTTTGTTGACTATGATTTGTTGAAAATGGATTGAAGGAGGGCTGACTTGGGTCTATGTGGCAGTCTTGGTCTTGATCTTGGGTCTTGGATATCTCACTTTGATCTGATTTTATAAGAAGAGGATTTTTCTTGGGTTTTCCCCCTAGTGGGATTTTGCCCTGGCTGGAGCCTAATTTCTTGTGTTCTTTGTTTCTTGTGATCTTCATGTTTTGTATTTTGGTAATTGCTTGATGAAGAAGAACATAAATTTAATAAAAAGCCAACAAACATTCACAAGTAATTATCATGACAGAGAAATTAACCATGATCTACCAGCATCTTAATTTCTCAACATGGTTTCAGAGCTAAGGTGAAGGAAGGGCAGTTTTGAAGATCACTTTTTGTTGACGACTTGAAAAGCTATGGAGAGGCAGGGAAAGTTTGAGACGACATCTTGCAAGGAACTAAGCTTATCTCTGTGTACTGGTTGAACTTTGAAGTCCTAATCCAGAAGCTGCCTTAGACAAAACCAAAAAGGCCTGGACCAGAAATGAACTCAATCTAGATATTTGTTTTTTTAAAAAGGTAGGAGCCCTATTTCTTGAAAGCAAGCTACCTGGCTGAAACAGCCCAACCTCAATCTCAGAAATTGGAGATGTCTCAGGTCTAAGGACCAAATTGAAATAAGATTTAATTTGACTCAAATTCAGAAAAAGGCCAAGTTTTAGATCAAGTCTCCTTGTTTGATCTCAGACTGAACTAAGTAAGCCTTAGAAGCAACCTCAGGAGAACGAAGTCTTATCATTTACCAAGCTTCAGCACATTTGACAGTGAAGAAGGTCGAAGTTTTATCAGTCATAAAAGAAGATCTGTGGTGTACAACTAATCGGAATGATCAAACAAAATGGCACCTCTAGACCAAGAAGTCCAAAGATCGTCTCTCTGACAAAAGCGTCTATGATGACAATTTCTTTATGATACAAGTTCTTGAAGACATCCCCTATAGTAAAGTTAGCACCAATATTCCTATGAAGTAAATCTCTGTAACAAAGTTGATTGATTGACTGTAGTACTGTACTACTGTAGAATTCCTGAGGCATACAACAGAAGTGAGAAGTATGGAAATTGTGACCAAAGAAATCCGAATTTGCTCCTGTAACAAGAGGTCCGAATCATCTAAAATTTCTACATGGCAAGTATCACTGAGGATATTGCAAATGAAGAAGT
Organism: Pinus tabuliformis; assembly: GCA_031772625.1. NCBI lineage: Eukaryota > Viridiplantae > Streptophyta > Pinopsida > Pinales > Pinaceae > Pinus > Pinus tabuliformis. The sequence continues at coordinate 1,403,769,635 of CM062820.1, read as the reverse complement.
CTAGGCATGAGTAGAACAAAGTATTTTGTGTTTCAAACTCTTAAGAAAGGTCTGAATCCTATGACATATTGCTTGTGCAATTGAGATCTGAACCAATAGATAAGTATGCCAGAAGAATTGAAAGACTGAGTAAAATTTGCATCCTCAATACATCATGATACATAGTAGAAGGAACAAAAACCATATGGATCATTCTGAAGTCTTACCTATTCGGCTCATTAGAAATCTGAAAGCCTGTACTATATCTTGTTGACATTTAAATTTATGATCAATCTGAGCATCCATGTGACAAACCAAAGCATCCAAAGTACATGAAGTTTGAGCAACATAAGAAGGTTAAACGAGGTTATCTCTTTGCACTACAGATCAAAGGCAAGCATTCAAAAATTCTTAACAGTCCACTACAATTGGAACTTACCATCATATGTAAGGTTTTGAGATATATAAGTTCTGTGGTTATACGAAAAAGGTTTTTGACAAACAGAAATTGATGACATACACAAAGGTCACCGTACTATAGTATACAATCCATAAAAGAGACCGAGACTAATGAGACTTTGAGAAGCTTTGTGGAAGAACTATTACTAGTTCATCTTTGAGTATAGCAGCCATACCATCAAGATTCCCTACTCATACTTAAAGAAGGATGAACTACACCATGAAGCCATACTGAAGTCTGAAAGTACTCCTTTATAAATGATGTAAATCAAGACAAAAGACATTGCTAATAGCTTAAAAAATTTATGTGGTTTGTGAAATGGTTGAAGGATTAAGACACCTCTGTTGGAAGAAAGTTGGAACATGACAATTGAAGATAAGACAAAGGACCAGATCTTTGCAAAGAAGAGGTAAGGTAAGGTTGTAGAGTTATTTATTATTTTTGTGTGCATTTCATTTATTGGGTCATGATAATGTTCATTTGATAGATAGCAATGTTAGTTTTTGTAGCATGGGATGGTGTTCTAATCTCGAGACTTTGTGGAAAGGCTAAAACACATGAGTTCTCAAAAACCCATAAATCTTTTCTAGAGATTCCACCTAGAGATAGCTCAATTAAATTAATTGACCATCATTTAAATATTTCCTAAGTCTAACTTAGGAAAATTGGTTAATTAATACTAATTAATTGAGAAATGTGAGAATTTTCTAGAAACTCACACGGATCGACATGGAGATGATCTTAGCCATTGATTAAGTTTTAATCTTGTCCGTTGGAGTCCCAACTGGAGATTATAAGAAGAGTTCGATGGGTAAATGGAGAAACACGCATCACGATGAGTGAGAGCCAGCAGTGCGAGTTCCTTGGGCAGTTCGAGCTAGCCAGTAGCAGAGTTCAAGCCAGAGAGGGGACGCAGGGCTAGAGAGGGGCAGAGACAGTGATCCGAGGGAAGATTTTCTAGTTCCAGAGAGGCAAGAGAGGAGGCTGAATTATTTTCTCCAAGAGCCAGCACAGGGCCTGCACAGAGCCTCAAAGAGGTAGTTCGATTTAGCTGGAGAGAAGGTCGTTTCAATTTCTAGAATCCGGGAGGATTTTCCAATAGGCAGGAGAGACACTTCCCAAGTCAGCAGCAAACAAGACGGCTTGAGTAGCAGCTATTTTGAGCTAAACATGTGACAGGTTGCGTAGAGGTGACACATAGCCTACGCAAAGGGTTTGGACGGCTTGCTTGGGTTTGTCAGTTTGAACCAAGATTGCTTGGAGAAGAGATTCCCTCAATTGATTTTGCCAGTATTTCTCTTAGATTGGATAGCCAGTTAGGCATCCAAATTTATTGTACTCAGAATTCACTGCTTATTAATAATAAAACCCTCAACTGCTGCACCGATTTTCGCGCATTGGGTTTTTCCAGGGACAATTGTCCAAAAATAATTGTGTCAATTTTATGTGTGTGTGCTAGCATATTTCTCAGTTTCCAACATTTTATTTCCGCAGTATCTTATTTGGTGAAGAAATTGCGGTATGAATATTTCGTTATTTTTCCGTTAACAAAATAAACTGCATAATTAATTTATTAGTTAGAAGAAATATTTCCAATCGCTGCATTTCAAGCAAATTTCACATGGTACCAGAGCATATTTGACAGACAAGAGGCTCAGAATCGGAAGAAAATTTCACTATTCAGAGGGAGCAACAGGCCGATATTTTTTGGGGTTGCGCAGTGCCTAGTCAAGAAGTGCGAATTACTAGACAGGGGTTCAATTTTCCAGTTGCAGGTGGCACGAAAACTCAATTTATCCGAGGAAGCGATTCCAACAGGCAGAGGGAGCAACAACTCAGTATTTTCGCAGAGCAAATCTCTTGTTTGGGCGCAAAAGGGTTTTGCAACAATTTGCTAGAGCAGATTCAGTGTAGGGTGGAAGAGAAATTGCACACGCGAAGGGATTTTTCTCAGATTCAATTTTCTAAAGGAAGTTTTTGATTTCCAGTTGCATAAGGTCATGCGAGTTTGCCAGAATAGCCAGTTCGTGTTGTCGAGATTACAATTTGATTTTCAGTCACCGGAGAAGGATTTCTAGAAGGCCGAGTGAGTAGTTTCAGAGTGCAGCTGAAGGCAGAGCGAGGCAACAATAGTAGTTCTACGCATTCCAGGAGGGAGTGTGAGTAGTAGAACATACAGCTGCGCAGGAGAAAGGAGGAGATTCTTATTTATTTTCCGAGTTTTTGATTTTCGCAGATTTTGCAACGTTGCAGAGATTATTGTATGAGATTGCCAGAGGAGGCTGTGCGAGTTATTCATAACGCAAATATGGGCAGCAAATCGACTTCCAATTGTCGGAGACAAGTGTCGAAGGAAGTATGAGTTATCCAGTTCGAGTTGCAAAGCGAAGAAGGGTCCCAGCCAGGGACTAGGCTTGAAAGGAGATAGTGGGGCACCAAATCCAGGAGGAGTATGAAACTCCAATGTGTAGGATGGGCAGGATCCAGTGCAGAAGCGACAAGGATGTCAGTTAGATCAGTTCTAGTTGTTGTAGTGGAACCATCACCCTCACTACAAGGGCCCACACTATCATAGTAGTAGGTTCAGTGTCAGCAGACACAACCAATCATTCAAATGACAACTTCAAATCTAGTTGCAGTCAGTACACATGAGATAGTTGCAAAGCTAGATGCAGTGACACGAGCAATGCAAATTGATCAGTTGCAAGATGCAAGTGTAGATCCAACTAGAAGATTCCCAATGCAGAGCTACACAGTCTAGTTTCCAGTATAGGAGGACAGTGCGAGTTGCCAGGAGGGAGCAGAGAGATTTCCCACAGGGAGATCAAGCCTCAGAGGGAGCAGCCCTATGGAAGCTAGTGCTTCAGGAGATGGGGAGATTAAACTCATTATTGCAGTAGTTGCAGCAACAGTGCAGAGATGGCAACAGAGCAATAGTAGTAGCAGTATGAGAAGATCAGAGTTCAGAGTAGCATAGAGCTAGGCAGGGTCCATCGAGGTAAGAATCGGATGGTGTTTCCTTATGGATCAATACCTTATCTACAAGGGCCCACAGTATTCAGTAGCAGGAGGATCAATATCAGTTGGTGCAATCAGTTCCAAAGTGACAGTTGCAGACTAGTTGCAGTGAGATGTTGAGGAGGGCAGAGCAATGTTAATAGCCAAGCAGGAGGCTCGGTGCAGAATCAACAGTAGCGCAAATTCCCCATTGGACACTGCAGAGGCTAGTAGCATTGGATGGTGTTCTAGTCTCGAGACTTTGTGGAGAGGCTAATACATAGGAGTTTTCCAAAACCCATAAATTGTTTCTAAAAATTCCACCTAGAGATAGCTCAACTAAATTAGTTGACCATCATTTAAATTTGTCCCAAGTCTACCTTAGGAAAGCTGGTTAATTAATAGTAATTAATTGAGAAAGGTGAGAATTCTTTGGAAACTCACAAAAATCAACTTGGAGATGATCTCAACCATTGATTAAGTTTTAATCTTGGTCATTGGAGTCCCAACTGGAGATTATAAGAAGAAGTCGATGAGTAAATGGAGAAACACACATCACAGTGAGTGAGAGCCAGCAGTGCGAGCTCCTTGGGCAGTTCGAGCTAGCCAATAGTAGAGTTCAAGCTAGAGAGGGGATGCAGGGCTAGAGAGGGGCAAAGACAATGATCCAGAGGAAGCTTTTCCAGTTCCAGAAAGGCAGGAGGAGAGGCCGAATTATTTTCTCCAGGAGGCAACGCAGGGCTTGCGCAGAGCCTCAAGAGGTAGTTTGATTTAGCTGGAGAGGAGGCCATTTCAATTTCCAGAAGCTGGGAGGATTTTCTAGTAGGTAGGAGAGACACTTCCCCAGTCAACAGCAGGCAGGACAGCTTGAGTAGCAGTTATTTTAGGCTAAGCATGTGATAGGTGTTAGTTTTTGTAGCATTGGATGGTTTTCTAGTCACAACAGTTGTCAGAGAGGCTAAGAAACACTAGAACTCCAAAACCCAGAAAAGGTTTCAGGAAAATCCACCTAGAAATGCCTTAATTAAGTTAATTAATCAGTAATTAAATTTTCCCTAAGTCTAACTTAGGGAAAATGATTAATTAACAACAATTAATTAAGGAAGGTGAGATTTCTCTAGAAACTCACACGGATCGACTAGGAAATGATCTCAGTCATTGATTAAGTTTTAATCTTGGTCGTTGGAGTCCCAACTGGAGATTATAAAAAGAGGTCGATGGGTAGATTGAGGAACACACTTGAGATTGATTTCCTTGGGCAGTTCAATTTTCCGAAGAGCAGCATCATTCTACTGGAAGAGTTTGAGCAAGAAAGGGGATGGAAAGATAGAGAGGGGCAGAGATAGTGAGTCTGGAGGAAGGTTTCCAATTCCGAAGAGTCAGCAGCAGAAGGGTCGCATTTCCCAGAGAGGCTGCACAGAGCCAGCACAGATAGCTTCGAAGGGAGATCGATTTTGCTAAAGGGCAGGGTGATTTAGTTGCAGTTAGTCCAGAGAATCTCCAGGAGGCCAAGCGAGTCACTTTCAAAAGCGGAGTCTGCTAGGACGTCATCTTTCTAGCAATTCTGGGGCATAGCGAGTTAGAGCCTGTGCAAGCACTGCGCAGAGGCTCACGTAGAGGTTGTACGAACAACTGGATTTTCCAGTTGTCGGAGCTGGATCAAGCTTGGTGTTGAGGTATTTGCCTCACAGATATTTTGGCCAGATTATTTTGTTGATTGGATTGCCAGCTGGGCATCCAGAGATTGTACTCAAATTTTCTCATTGTTGCTTAATAATAAAAACCCTTAGTTATTGCACTGGTTTTCCTACATTGGTTTTTTCTAGGGACTTTTGTCCAAAAACAACAGTGTTATATTTTTGTGTGTGTGCCAGTGTTTTCTCAGTTTCCAGTTTATTTTCCGCAGTATTTATTTTGGTGAAAATTGCAGTTGTGAATTATTCGTTGTTTGTCATAGCAAATAAACTGTTAATTAATTTACAGTTAGAAGAATAATTTCTAGTTGTTGCAATAGTTAAAAATTTCACATGGTATCAAAGCGAATTTGATTAGACGGAAAGCTTATAATTGGAAGGAAGAAATCGTCCAGATTGAGAGGTAGTCTGGTAGTTCGATTTCCAGATTTGCGTAGAGATTGGCTTAGCAGTTTAAACTACAGGGCAGAGGGTTCGATTTTTTCCAGTGCAGGTGGTAGGAAAAATTCGCAGAGACCAGTAGCAGTTCCAGTAGACAATAGTAAAGTCGGGAAGCAATTATGGTACAGAAAATCAGTATTTTCGCTAAGCAGATTCTTTGTTTGGGTACCGAAGGGTTTTGCAGTAGTTTTACTAGAGCAGAATTAGCATCGTGTGGAAGAGAAAGTGCACACACAGAGGGAGGAATTTCCTAGGAGGTTTCCAGTTCCAATTTTCTAGAGGAGATCCATAATCTTTCCAATTGCAGAGGGTCGTACGAGTTCACCTAACTAGCCAGTTCGAGTTGTTGGGGTTACAGTTCGAGTGCCAGTTTTCCGAAAAAGGACATTCGAAAAGGTTAAGCAAGTAGTTCTAGAGAGCAACTGAAGGCAAAGCAAGGTAGACAGAGCATTTTTGTGCATTCCAGAAGGAAGTGTGAGTTTCAAAACAGGTCGTTGAGCAGAAAAATGGGGGAGATTCCAATTTTTTAGTTTTTGCAAAAATAGCCAGTCGGGCTGAGAGAACAAGAGAGATTGGGCGATGCCTCCAACTATGTCATTTCGAAGTCTATGATGTCCTTTCTCCTTGACGAGCATGGTCTGAAGACCTATGCAGAGAACGTAGTGGCAAAACCTACTAATGCAGATCAGTTGAAGGAATTTAAGAAGGAGATGGCTAAGAAGAAGCGGATGATCGTAGATGAAATTCGGGACCAGAGTTACGGGGGAGCGCCCCCCCCCCCCTCGAACCCGCTCCCAATCTGCGCTCCGGGCGGGAGCGGCTCGGGAGCGGGTCAGGAGCGCGCTCCCGAAATCGCTCCCGAACGGGAGTGATTTTCGGGAGCGCGCTCCCGATAAAAAAATTTGCGCTCCCTGCCATTTTCGGGAGCATTGTAGGGAGCGATCGCTCTGTCGCTCCCGGAGCGAAATTTTAAGCTCGGGAGCGATCGGGGAGCCATCACTCCCGATCGCTCCCGAGCATTAAAAAATCGCTCCGGCAGCGATCCGGCGGAAAAAAATTCCACAACCCGAAAAAAAAGAAAATTAAATAAATAAGTAAATAAAAATAAAAAAAAAATAATAATAATAATAATAATAATATATATATATATAAATAAAATAAAAAATAATAATAATAAAATAAAATAAAAAATAATAATAATAAAAATTCATTATCACTTCATTGAGTTGAGTTTCTTGGAGAGCAAGAGCAAAGGAGCAAGGAGAAGCGAGGAGCAAGCCTGCAAAGAGGTAAGTAACTTAGTAATTTAGTTAGTTTAGTTAGTTTAATTTAATTAGGTAGTAATTTAGTTAATTTAATTTAGTTTATTTAGTTTAAAAATCATGAATTTAAATTAATAAATTAAATTAATTAATCCCAATAAATTAAATTAATTTGCAGATTCAAAACCCTACAAACATCAAACACCATGGACCTGGCTATATTTCTTGGCATTTTCCTCTTCTTGGTCCCTTTTATGGTTATTATGGTGCTGGAGAGTAGGAAACAGAGGAGCCAAACTGAAGAGGGGGATGAAGAAGCTGGAGAAAGTCGAATTGATGAAAACCCCGGTGAGGAGGAGCCGGAGGAGGGTGAACATGACCCTCAAAAAACTAAACAAGACCAAAACCCATTGTGGAAATATGTTAACAGGGCTGAAACAGGGAGAGGGGGTGGAACCACTAAATTTCATTGCCCCCATTGCAACAATGATTACACAGGTTCATACACCCGTGCTAGAAGACACCTCTGCGGGAAAAGGCCATGGGATGGAGACAAACAAATAGGAATCAAAACTTGTCCAGCGGTGTCAGCAGCGGATAGAGCCAAATACATAAGGGAAGAGGAGGAAGCCCAATACAAATCAAAAAAATCAAGGCGTTTCTTTGAACCAAGCTCACAATCACAAAGAACTCCTTCAGCGTCCTCCCAAGGCAGTGGATATGGAGGCACAGGGTCATCAACTTTAAGGCGTAGAACCATATCAGATTTCCTTGATGAGGGGTGTAGGAATGATGTGGATTCAAAGGTTTACAGGTTTCTCTATGCATGTGGGATACCATTCAATGTTCTTCGCTCACCTTATTGGCACAAAATGGTTTCTGCCATAAATGATGCCCCTAAAGGATACAAGAACCCTAGGTATGACAAGGCAAGAACCGTTGGCCTTGATCATGAAAAAGCAAAAATATCACATTCTTTGAATAGAATGACAAGTTCTTGGACTGACCATGGGGTGTCCATTGTATCTGATGGATGGACAAATGTAAAAGGCAAGCCATTGATAAGTGTTCTTGCTATGTCTGTTAGTGGTCCCATCTTTCTAACTGCACATGATTACTCAGACAAGTTCAGGACCGCCATCAACAATGCAGAAGCATTACTTGAAACAATTAACCGTATTGGGCCATACAATGTCATCCAAGTCATCACTAATAATGCTCCTAATTGTAAGGCAACGGGAGCAATTATTGAGGATAAATACCCCAACATATTTTGGTCTGCATGTTTGGTTCACACATTGAACCTTCTGATGCATGATGTTGTCAAAAACAAAAATGCACAATACCAATGGATTGGTGATTTGTACAAGAAAGGCAAACAAATGATAAAATTTATTACAAATCATAGCAATACCCATGGCCTTTTCCGAAGTCACTCGAGATTGGAGTTGTTGAAGATTGCGAAGACCAGATTTGGTAGCTATTACCTCACCTTCAGGCGCCTTTTGAAGGTAAGAGAGTCATTGGATAGCATGGTATCAAGTCCACATTGGCAGGTATTAAAGGAAAGGGCTACAAATGCTGCTGACAGGCGAGGTTTTGAACTGGTGGAGGAGGCCGCTCTTGATGGTCAGTTTTGGACAAGTGTGAGGCAAGTATTGGATTTCACCAAGCCCATTTATCACATGATTCGGTTTGCAGATACAGACAAACTAGTGATTGGCGAGGTGTATGAGCAGATGGATACCATGTTGGGGCAAATAAAAGATATTGTTCATAACAGAGATTCCAACTTGTACAATCTGATTCACGATTGTGTGTGTGAACGGTGGAATAGACTTAATCTTCCACTACATTGCTTGGCGTATATCCTTACACCAAAATACTATACATCTTGGTTGGGCCAACCTGCACTAGGGGGTGGGATTAGGACCAAACCCCATTTAGATGCAGAGGTAACTAGAGGATATTTGGAAGCACTAGAAAAGTTGGTACCTGACAGGGAGGAATGTGCAGCTGTGCGCCTTGAAATAGGCAAATACTTCAGTGGCACTGGTTTGTATGGTAACTTCCATGCAATGGACGACATAGATAGATTTGATACTCTCACATGGTAGGAAACATATGGCGGCCAGGGACTTTTGCCAAAATTGGCAAAAAAAGTTCTTTCACAGGTTGTAAATACTTCTTCTGCAGAGAGGTGTTGGAGCACCTACAACTACATACATAATGTGAAAAGAAACAGACTCGATGAAAACCGAGCAGAAAGCTTGGTTTATGTGCACTACAACTTGAGGTTGTTGAGTCATTACTGTGATCGGGCTTATGAGGATCCCACATATAAAATTTGGGACAATCACCCAGAGGATGACAATTTGGAGGATGGCATTGTACATCTTAAAGAACTGGAAGAGGAACTTGTAAGGGATGAAGATGAAGCAGCTGCAGCAGCCATGCCACCTCCACCTCCACCATCCAGTAGCAGTGCTCGAGGTCCAAGTCTTGTTCCTTTGCTGTCGCCACCTCCATCTACACCCTCACGTGGAGGTTCTAGTTCTGGTCGTCGATCTGTGCGGCAGACTCCTAGAAGACCACCACGACCTGCTTATACTCCTGGAGACTCTCGTGGCAAGGGCCACATGTAGATTTACAGTTTACTTGTCTTTTTTAGTTTCTATTAGACTTTAGTTTTCATAATTGTTGAGTTTTGAGTCCTTGACTCTTGACTCTTGACTCTTTCATATCATAATGATATTTTTTGTAAACAATATATCACTGTGACAATGAAAATTTGAAGTTTGAAGTTGGGCCTTGGCAATTATAACTCATTGGTAATGATTGTGAATTATGAATATGATGCTTCGTGAAAGACTAAAGTTGTTTCATTTCATTTCATTATTCATGTTTCATTTTATAAATTTATAACATTTCATATCATGTTAACAGTTAGAAGTTAGGACTTAGAAATATCTAAGATATTACTTCTTGTAATGGTTAAACTTAGCTTACAAGTACAACTTTGGTGATCAATGATGATAAATGTTATTGAATTTTCAATTTTGAAAGCTTGAAGTTGAAACTTTAAGATTGAATTTGATGAATCATGATTCACGAGACTCAATATGTTGCAGTTGTAATATGTATTTTACTAACTTGTGGACATGGTTGATGAACTTGATGATGATTATAATTTCTAGATGATTGATGTGATATGGTTCAATGATCAATCTATGTTTTTTTTATGTTTTTTATGTCTAATTCATCATTCTACATGTTTTTGTTGACATATATGTATCAAAAATTAAAAAATATAAAAAATATATATATTTTTAAAAAATCGCTCCCAGATTCGCTCCCAAACTAGGAGCTTCTGAAAATGGTCGCTCCCGCTCTCATTTTCGCTCCCGCTCCCCGCTCCCTCTCCCAAGCAACATTGTTCGGGACCATATAGTCTCACATATATCGGCCAAGAATACGACCAAGGAGATGTGGGATGCTCTCACACAACTATACTAGAATCCTTCTGAGCAGCGAAAGATGTTCTTGAAAGAAAAGTTGAGGAACATCAGGATGCATAAGGGTGAAGGCATTGATCCCTTTCTCACCAGAATTCAGGAAATCTAGGATCAGCTTGCAGTCATTGGGGAAGCGCCTCAAGATACAGAGCTTGTGTGTTTGGCCCTAAACAATGTCTCAAAGGATTGGGAAATCTTTGTCCAAGGCATTTTGGGACGAGATACTCTACCTAGGTGGGACAGGATGTGGTCAAACCTGTAGCAGGAGGAAATGAGGCGAGCACTAGTGAAGACCTCCATCAATGGAAGCAACAGTAAGGGATCGAAAGGTGAGAAGGAGGAAGATAATGTGGCCCTTGCATCAAAGGGTCCCAGTCAGGGACAGGGTTCTGTTGATGGTGCTGGAAATCCATCAACCAAGGGGGTCTCCCCGATGTGAAGTCCCAATTAAACCTCACACTGTTTGGAGTAGGAGCCCCATCCGGAGTATCAGCCTGGCTACCATGTATCCTTGTAGATTTTCCTTGGCTACAAAGTTCAACACAAGAGAGTAATACACAGGTATTTTCAAATCAGCAAGTGAGTATGCCTTGTGAAATGTTCAGCTGCGAAAAGATCAAGGTCCTTCTACCGAAAGGGAAGAGGAGAGTGGGCCCTTTAAAGATAAGTAATAGTACTAATCTAGAAAAGACACACGAGCATATACATATGAATGAATCGTTGATCAACCAGCGAAATAGTTCACAAGGAAGCAATGATTGTTAAAGCAAATACAACACACCTTCAATAAGATAAGTACCAAAGCCACCAAAATAGTTCAATTTCCTTAGTACAGATGAAAACAACATACATCACAAACATTCAAAGAATAGTCTTACAATATTCACGACATATGCATGAAAGCGTGTTAGCTCAACGAGCTTCTGAATTAAGTAAAAGTTCCAAGATACATCAAAACAGTGAACACCACTAGCCCCAATAGTGGAGCATTAGAGCAGTCACTTGCTCCTCCAAAACAACTATCTTCCTCTCCAATGCCTAGTAGGAGGAGCCAAGGTGAAAAGTCTTTTGCATGTACCATGAGGGTGTATATATAACAAATGGGGTGCTCATTCACCTCCCTTGTGACTCTTGGACTACCCTCATGATTGTTTGACTTCTCTATGAACTTCGTCTTCCTACATGACTTTTCACATTACATGGATGACTCTTGGACTTCCACTTTACATTACATTTCTCTAATATTGAATTTACATAATCCACAAAATGATGTGGCATATGATGACTCATGACATGACATGACATGACACTGATGACATGGACTTCAAGATGACATGGCCATGTCAAGTCGCTCTTTGCTGCTGCTTTCTTTCTGTCTTCTTAAGAGATGGAACATGCTCTTCTTCTTCCTCCTCCTCATGGCTTGAAGATAAGGAGTCTTCAATGTGATCTTGGTCTTCAGCTGTTGTTGCAAACTGATGTCCCTTTATCTTCTCTTGATTGATCAACTTGTCTTTGCAGCTACAAAGGTGTCTTCTAACATGGTCTCCTTCTCCATCTCCTTCATCATCATCCTATCATAGCATGATAGAGTACCTATGACTACAATCCACTCATGAAAAGACGACATCAATCCGATAACCCCTAGTCTAAGATGCTTCATGATGATTCATTGACTGAGTTGAAACTGGGTGACAGGCTGAGAGAGAGGCTCTAGGACCGTGTAGTTGTGCACCTTAGGCAGTCAAGGGTCAACATTGAGTTTTGAGATTGCGCAATGCACAGTTCACGCTGGTTTGGGCATGTCAACTGCGCAGTTGAGGGACTCAAGGAGACAAGTTGAGGGCTTGAGCACTGAGTTTGCCCACTGCGCAGTTCTGGAAGGAGAGGAGGCCAAGTGACTGCGCAGTTTAGGAGCTCAAGGATGAGGCTTGAGGACTGAGATTGCGCAATGCGCAGTGAAGGACTGGTTGGAGAGGAAAACTACGCAATTCTGGAGCTCAGGGGTTGGGCTTGAGCACTGAGATTACGCAATGCGCAGTTTTGGGAGGCAGAGACTACACATTGCGCAATGCCAAGAGACAAGGTTGTTGCTTGAGGACTGAGACTGTGCAGTGCGCAGTTCAGGAGGGATGGATGAGGCTAAGTGGCCCAATCGGGGAGTTTTCCCAGTTTTGACTAAGTGTGGGATCAATGAGATGAAGTTGAACAAGAACAAGACTTGAGCATGATCACACACTTAGATCACTTGACGACACAACATAAGACACTCAGAACACATGAACAACATACTTTCCTCAATGCGACAACATTGCGACAGCTCACTCCAAGTGCGACACTAAAGATACACTTTGCAACGACAGTGACGACACTTGTCCAACAGTGCTTGAAACTTTGAAAATGAGTGTAATGCATGTTTACATGATAAGAACACCTCATTAACACAAAGATTACCCCTTGAAACAAACCAAAACTCCACTTTACATGATAAGCGACACTTCCCATGCCAAAAGACGACATTTTCTATATGAACGGGAAAAGTGTGAACGACATTTGCAATATGTGAATGACAGTGAAAGCGACACATGTCAGAGTGGAGATAACATGAAAACGATGCTAATTAAAAGCGACAATTGAAAACATGAAAACGACACTCGCGAAAGCGAAGGTGCACCAAAACGACAGCTTGAAAAACTCACTGAAATAGAAGTACAAACGCAGCCAAAAGTGAGGGACAGCCAATGACAATGTGCACTGACTGTCAACATGGGTTGAACATTGCACAGGCACTATCTTGATGGACTGTGCTAGGCCTGTTCAAGCTTGCGTAAAGGAATGCGTTCATGAATTCATTATGAACTGAGCATGTGTCAATAGGTGACTTCGTCACTTCCAATCCAAGAAGGGAGCTTAAAGACTTAACAAAATATCAACAGACCAAGAAGTGACTACGGAACGACCAATCGCAAGAACCACAATAGGCTCCAAAATTCAAGTATATGCAAAACTTTGGATGGTGTTTGTCGCAGTGACAAGTTCACAAGGGGAGAAGAAGAAAAAGAAGGACCTATCTAAGGTCAAGTGCTTCAGGTGTGGCGAGTTTGGCCACTACAGTACTTTGTGTCCTCAAAGGAAGAATGACAAGCAGGAGAAGCAAGACCAGAGGTGGCAGCTTCTATAGAGAGAGACATATTGTCCTCCAGGTTGAAGGAAGACTTCGCCATGTTTGCAACTATACCTCCAGGAGTGAGGTGGGCGGTATGGAGCTTTAGTCCCAGAGTTGCGCAAAGGTTTGGACATGACCCTTTGAGGTAAGCATCGGATGGTATTTTCTCCTTGGATCATTACCTTGCTACAGGGGCCCACAGTATTTAGTAGCAGAAGGATCAGTGTTAGTTGATGCAGTCAGTTCGAGAGTGACAGTTGCAGACTAGTTGTACTCAGATGCTGAGCAGGAGGAACGGTGTAGTATCAACAACGACGCAGAATTCCCAGTAGACAGTGCAGAGGCTAGTAGAAGTCAGAGACTCAGGAGACAGTGGCAGCATAGAGACACAGATGATTTAGAATTTTGGATGCTTCTCAGTTGCAATAGTTGCAGTAGCAGCAACAACAATTGAGAGGGAGTTGCAGTGCAGATGCAGAGTTGGCAGCAGTATAGCAGTGTCAACAGCAGCATAGATGCAGCATCAGAGTTGCGCAGTGGTTGGTGGGCAGTGGCAGGCAGTCACAGTGGCCAGACATCAGCAGCGTGTATGGAGGATGATGCAGAGACAAGGTGTTGTAGCAATACGACACTAGAACACCTTCCTTGCTAAGAGGGAGTGTTAGTTTTTGTAGCATCAGATGGTGTTCTAGTCTCGACAGTTGTCAGAGAGGCTAAGAAACACTAAGACTCTAGAACCCAAAAAAGGTTTCAGGAAAATCCACCTAGAAATGCCTTAATTAAGTTAATTAATCAGTAATTAATTTTTTCCTAAGTCTAACTTAGGGAAAATGATTAATTAACAGCAATTAATTGAGGAAGGTGAGATTTCTCTAGAAACTCACACGGATCGACTAGGAAATGATCTCAACCATTGATTAAGTTTTAATCTTGGTCGTTGGAGTCCCAACTGGAGATTATAAGAAGAGGTCGATGGGTAGATGGAGGAAGACAACTGAGATCGATTTCCTTGGCAGTTCGATTTTCCAGAGAGCAGCAACATTCTATTGGAAGAATTCGAGCCAGAAAGGGGACGCAGAGACAGTGAGTCCAAAGGAAGGTTTCCAGTTTCGAAGAGTCAGCAAAAGAAGGGTCGCATTTCCCAGAGAGGCTACGCAAAACCAGCGCAGATAGCTTCAGAGGAAGATCGATTTTGCTGAAGGGAAGGTTGATTCAATTGCAGTTGGTCCGGAGAATCTCCAAGCGAGTCACTTTCAGACGCAAAGTTAGACAGGACGTCATCTTTCCAATAGTTCGGGGTCATAGCGAGTTAGAGCCTGCGCAAGCACCGCACAGAGGCTCACGTAGAGGTTGTAAAAACAGTTGGATTTGCCAATTGTCAAAGTTGGATCAAGCGTGGTGTTGAGGTATTCGCCTCACAGATATTTTGGCCAGACTATTTTGCTAATTGGATTGCCAATTGGGCATCCAGAGATTGTACTCAGAAATTTCTCATTGTTGCTTAACAACACAAAGTTAAAACCCTCAATTGTCGCACCAGTTTTCCCACATTGGGTTTTTCCAGGGACTTTTGTCCAAAAACAACGGTGTTATATTTTTGTGTGTGCGCCAATATTTTCTCAATTTCTAGTTTATCTTCTGTAGTATTTACTTTGGTGAAAATTGCAGTTGTGAATTATTCATTGCCTGCCATAGCAAATAAATTGTTAATTAATTTACTGTTAGAAAAATAATTTCCAGTTGTTGCAATAGTTAAAAACTTGACAACATGTTGCGCAGAGGTAACATAGAGCCTACGCAGAGGGTTTGGATGACTTGCTTGGGTTTGTCAGTGTGAGTAGGGAATGCTTAGAGAAGAAGGTAAATTTCCTTAATTTGATTTTGCCAATATTTATCTCAAATTAGATAGCCAGTTGGGCATCCAAATTTATTGTACTCAGAATTCGCTACTGCATAATAATAAAACGCTCAACTGTTGCACTGGTTTTCCAGCATTAGGTTTGTTACGCACCATTTTGTGGTTAATCAGCTCGGTCAATAGCCCAAACAACTCGGCCTCCAACAGCAAGCAGAAGCAGCCCAAAACAGTCCGAAAATCCATGTCAAACTTCAGTCAACAGCATTCATGCCTGCAGCCAGCCCTAGCACAATCAACGTTGGTCAACGCAAGGTCAAAGAGAGGTCAAGAAGGTTGTCCAGAACTGTGGCCTGCCAAGGAGAGGCAGCCTAACCCAATCCGCACTCAAGGAGAGTCAACGCTGTCCAAAACCCTCCTCCAGCTTCAGTCAAAATCAGTCAACGCTGCCCTAAATAGAAAATCAAACTTTCTTCTTCGCACGTGTGAGAGGTTCTGCTCCAGCTATGTGTACCCAAACAAGAGAGGAGAGAGAAGGATGAATGGATGAGATGATGAAATGAAGCCATGAGGTCTCCTCCTTTTATATGCAACGTTGAGGTTAAGTTGGGGGTGAAAATAACTATTTTGCTTGCTGGCCGACCTTGACAAATTGTCAAGAATATAAATAAATTCATATCTCCATATATACATGTCGGAATCGGATGATCTTTAGATCAATCCTACACCTCTCGGAGAGAGGAATCCAAGAAAAATATCAACTACCATAAATAAGGTGACCCATATGGAGTTTGGCCCTAGTTGCCAATTTTAACACTCCCTCTCAACTAGGGAGAACTCCATCTGCTAATCCATTTGTCAGTCGGTACTATCTCTACCATCAATGCACTGCTCTGCTAAACTATGAAGAAGAAGAAGTGATCGAGAATGTATCATACCATTCTCTACTGACCCGAAGTCAGTCCCAAATAAAAGAGAGTGTCTCATACCACTCTTACTGACCCGAAGTCAATTCCAATAAAGAGAGTGTGTCATACCACTCTTACTGACCCGAAATCATTTCCAAAAGAGAGTGTGTCATACCACTCTTACTGACCCAAAGTCAGTTCCAATTGATCCCAGGTCAATATCATCCTAGCATAGGGAGTACGGTAGTACACGATGCGTCCATTGGTAGTACTATGCTCCCTATCCTCATTTCCCTACTCATTGGCCAGATGAGAGGTACTTCCCATGAGTCCCAGACTACATGGGTAGGATGTCTCAGCAGGAGAAGGATGAACCACTCATCCTGCCTACATGTCGCCACGGGGTATCACAGGGGAAGGCTGAACCACTCACCCTGTACACAGCAAACCACTAGGGGAAGGTTGAACCACTCACCCTATGGTTGCTCATCGCTCCAAGAAGTACCCCAAGCCCCCCAGAGCTCCCAGAGCTCAATGTCCATATCATACAGGACCCTCATAAGAGGGTCTCTCCATGACTCCAAGTTATTCTCAGAAAGTCAAGAATTTGACCTTTCCCAGGGGCTTCGTCAAAATGTCGGTGACCTGCTCATCAATCCCAATATGATGGAGCCTTATTGCTCCTCGTTGTACCATATCCCAGATAAAGTGGTACCTGATATCGATGTGCTTGGAGCGATCATGAAATACGGGATTCTCTGATAATCGGATCCCACTCTGGTTGTCGCAGAGGATCACGGTGGTATCTAGCACATGTCCAAACAGCTCACTGAAGAGCTTCCTCAACCAGACAGCTTCACAGGAGGCCATACTCGCAGCTATGTATTCGACCTCAACAGTGCTCAAAGCAACCGACTTTTGCTTCCTACTCATCCAGGATATCGAAGTAGAACCCAAAGAGAAACAGCACCCAGAAGTGCTCTTGCGATCCACCACACTGCCTGCCCAATCAACATCAAAATAACCATGTAGCCTCACATCTCCAGCAGTGTATCTCAATCCATGAGTGATTGTGCCCCAAAGATATCTTAGAAGATTCTTGGCACCAATCCAATGTGAGTGATGAGGCTCAACCATATATTGGCTCAACGTGTTAACTACAAAACATATATCCGGATAGGAGTTCACCAAGAACATCAGTGCTCCTATGAGTTGACGATACTCAAAACCATTTCCCAATTCAAGTCCGACAGCACTACTGCATAACTTTTTAAAGTTAAGCTCCATCGTGGTAGTCACGGGCTTGCAGTCTACCATCCCAAATCTTTCCAATATCTTCACAACATATTTTCCTTGAGATAGGAAAATTTATCCTAGCTTTTGCCAGACCTCCAACCCTAGGAAGTAGTGCATCATTCATAGGTCCGTCATCTCAAATTTGGAAGCCAACACCCTCTTACATTTGTGAATGAGAGTGTCCACACCAGTCAGAAAGAGGTCATCCACATAAAGCGCTAGTATGAAAGGTCTATCACCTTCAACCTTAAAGTAAAGGTTCGGATCGGCTTCACTCCTAGTGAATCCCAGCTTCATCAAATAGCTATCGATCCTCTCATACCAAGCTCGGGGTGCTTGCTTCAACCCATAGAGAGCTTTCTTCAACTTGCATACATGAGATTCCCAATCATGAATCTCAAACCCCTCGGGTTGTTCCACATAGACTTCCTCTTTAATCTAACCATGCAAGAAAGTGGTCTTGACATCCATCTTATGTAAGTTCCATCTTTGCGAAGCAGCAAGGGCTATGATCGAGCAAATGGTGGTGTATCGAGCAACAAGTGCAAATATCTCATCGTAATCTACACCTTCCTTTTGAGAGAAGCCTCGAGCAACAAAGCGAGCCTTGTACTTTTCTGCACTCCCATCAGCTCCATGCTTGATTTTGTAAAGCCATTTAGAGGTGACAACTGATTTGTCTTGGGGTCTAGGGACCACATCCTAGACATCATTCTTCATAATGGACTCGTATTCTTCATTCATAGCATCCTTCCATACTTGATGCTTCACAGCTTCTTCGAATGATGTAGGCTCGTTTTGAATGATAGTGCTCATAATGGTCAGGTATCCCTGATACTTGGTTGGCTTCTTGCTTTCACAGAAAGTCCCCCTTGGTGCAATATGTCTCTCAACATCTTCGAGAGTCTCCCTAAGCCATGAGGGCCTCTTCTTGGAGGAGGAGGGCTCTTGAGGAGGAGGATCAATAGGATCCATAGGTTCATCAACATCCGGCATCGTTTCATCTTCTTTTTCATCCTGCTTTCCAGTGTCAACTTCTTTATCCTTCCTTGGTATAGGAAGGTTGTCAACCTTGCTAAGAACCATATCTTCGTCAAAGGTGACATCGTGATTTATCTCAACTTCCCTTTGACCAGCCACATAAATTCTATAGCCCTTAGAATTTTCGCTATAGCCCACAAAGATTCATTTCTTTCCAGATGCACCCAATTTGCTTCTTTTCTCTTTCGGCACATGAAAGTATACAGGACTTCCAAAAATTCTAAAATGAGAGACATCAGGTTTCTTACCAGTGAACATTTCTTCGGGAGTCTTGGAGTCCAATGCTTGATGAGGGCATCGGTTTTGAACATACACAGCGGTATTCGCAGCTTCGGCCCATAGAAACTTCGGAAGCCTTTGATCATGAAGCATGGCACGAACAGCTTCCATAATAGTACGGTTCTTCCTTTCAGCCACACCATTCTGCTCAAGAGTGTATGGTATAGTGGTCTCCCTCTTAATGCCAGCTTCTCTACAATAGTCATGGAATTCATTGGATTCATACTCGGTCCCATTATCAGTCCTCAATATCTTGATTCTCTTCTCGGATTGATTTTCGATCATGGCTTTGAAGTGACGGAACCAGGTGAACACTTCATCCTTCTTTTTCAAGAAGTAGATCCAAGTCTTGCGAGAATAATCATCTGTAAAAGTGAGATAATATAGATATCCTCCCAAAGAGTTTACGGGCATCATACCAGATATGTCGGAGTGGACCAACTGCAATATATCTGAGGTCTTGCTATTACTTGAGGGGAATGGTCCCCTTTTAAGTTTTCCTTCGGCACATCCCGGACATATACCTTCATGCTCTACTTTGAACTCAGGCATCCTTGTCACCATCTGTCTCACATCGGGTAGGGCCTTATAATGAAGGTGGGCAAACCTCCGGTGCCATAGTTCAGATTGTAGAGATGTGTCGCAAGACATGGCCCCCAATGGACTTCCTCCAACTTGATACAAAGTGTCAACCTGGAACCCAAGAGTAAAAGCATCTTTAAAATTATTTTTCCAAACACGTACCTTTCCATCGATGAATTCCACCTTGTAGCCTTTGTCTTCCATTGCCGAAATGGACACCAGGTTCTTCTTGAGATCAGGTACATATAAAACTTCTTGTAAATGAATTGTGTTACCCTGATTCAATTGAAGGGTAACATTCCCTACACCCTTTACGAGATAGGTGGCATTGTCTCCAAGAATAATCTCCAAGTTTGTCTCCTTCTCTATCAAATTAGAGAGAGCTTCCTTATATCCGGTGAAGTGCCTTGAGGCACCACTATCAATAAGCCAATTCCCCAAAGTGTCCGGAGGAGAGGTAGTGGAGAGGGTCGATATAAGATAATACTCATTTTGCTTATTGTTAACAACATTTGATTCTTCATACCTGGAGTTCCTTGCTTTCTTGGAGGGTTGACCATTTCCATGATTTCCCGCATTCCTTTTTCCTTTGCCATTGAACCTGCCATTCCTTTGATTGTTGTTGTTGAAGTTGCCCCTAGAGTGATTGTGATCATCATCATGAGATGTGTCCTTTTTATTTGGACACTCCCTCGCATAGTGATCAAACTTATTGCAAACAAAGCATCTTCCCTTCCTTCCACCTTGAGATATGGGCTTACCTTTGAAATGTCCTTTAAACCCAAAATTATTTCTCCTTTTGGCATGAGTGGAGAAAGCAATGGGGTTGCCTCTATTTGAAATCATTTCTTGCTCCACCAGTCTTGTCTCTTCTTGAATGCATCTCGACATCAATTCTTCAAATCCCGGAATTCAATCATTATTGAGAATAATGGTTCCAAATATGTACCATTAGGGTGGGAGCCCTCCAAGGGTAGTGATAGTAAGTTTCCTGTCAGGAATGACTTCTCCAATCAATAGAAGATCATTCTTGATCTCAGTGATCCTTAAGAAGTAGGATTGAATATCCTCGTCCTTGCCCTTCTTAATATCCTTCAACTTATTTTTGAGGAACAAAACTCGATTTGCATCACTAACCTTGAACATGCTTACCAATCTGTCATAGATCTCCTTGGAGGTGTTCAAATCGGAGAAATAGGCCACTAGACGCTTGTCAATGGAATCTCTGATAATCTTCTTCGCTTTGACTTCACCCTTAGTGTACTTTTTCTTTGTAGTATCCAGTGCATTTGATGGAGCTTAGGGATTTTACCCTTCACATAGTCCAACACTTCTTGTTCTTCCAATGTCAGATCAAGAGACATATTCCATTCGTGATAGTCAGACTTTACACGAAGCTTGTCTTACGCCAGGAAGTGGGATGAGGAACCCATTGAGCCTTTTGTCCTTTCCAACTGTCTTCAGTGATTGCTCTTTCACTCTTGCTTGGGCTTTATCTTCACCTCACCTCCGATATCATGTTAATTTTGGTATGTTCTATGCTTAAGAGCAATTTACTTCAAATTTCTTATTAGCCCAATATCAATTTCCAGATTAGCAATCACATCAGCATGATAGTAAAATGCAGATAGAACATAAACATAAACAGTAGAAGACAAGCCAAGACAAGAGGACACAAGATGTGGCACCAGCCAGGGACAAACCCCAATGTGGGGAAACCCTTGATCAATTCTTCTTATAATCTTCAATAATTCAGCAGAGAGAGAGAGATAGTACAAATATACAAAACTGATATTTTATGACAGCAACAGCAAACCCTAACCAGCAAAGTCAAAGCTGGTCAAACAGGTCAGATTTGACCTCCAATCAGCTCGGTCAATAGCCCAAACAACTCGGCCTCCAACAACAAGGAGAAGCAGCCCAAAACAGTCCAAAAATCCCTGTCAAACTTCGGTCAACAGCAGTCAAGCCTGCGGCCAGCCCTAGCACAGTCAACGCTGGTCAATGCAGGGTCAAAGAGAGGTCAAGAAGGTTGTCCAGAACTGCGGCCTGCCAAGGAGAGGCAGCCTAACCCAATCCGCACTCAAGGAGAGTCAACGTTCTCCAAAACCCTCCTGCAGCTTCGGTCAAACTCAGTCAACGCTGCCCTAACAGAAAATCAGACTTCCTTCTTCGCATGTGTGAGAGGTTCTACTCCAGCGATGTGTACCCAAACAAGAGAGGAGAGAGAAGGATGAATGGATGAGATGATGAAATGAAGCCATGAGGTCTCCTCCTTTTATATGCAACGTTGAGGTTAATTTGGGGGTGAAAATAACTATTTTGCTTGCTGGCCAACCTTGACAAATTGTTAAGAATATAAATAAATTCATATCTCCATATATACATGTCGGAATCGGATGATCTTTAGATCAATCCTACAGCTCTCAGAGAGAGGAATCCAAGAAAAATATCAGCTGCCATAAATAAGGTGACCCATATGGAGTTTGGCCCTTGTTGCCATTTTTAACAAAAAATCAAGGATGGGGCACCTCATGTACCACGATTACTCCCTCCCATACATTATAAACCCAAGTGTGGGCTTCCCTCTTATTAACTAACCTTGTAACCCAGCATGTGCCCCCGAGCTGGCCCCTCTCATTCCCTACTTCATTCACCTATCTGTCACATGCCACCACCTTTTGAAGGGTGTACCTTGACTATATTGTCCCCTTTAGAAGTAGAAACCACCTAATAGGATTATTGGTTAACCCCATTTGGAGTTTAGGAGACATTAGCACATCCCGAAGCCCATTATGGAAGGGCAGGCCATTATGAAGTCCCCACCTGTGGTCCATGATTAGGTAAGCTCATTTACTCGATTTCTCTAATGACTCATTGTACCAGAAGGGTAGGGGATGCATTGGATCTTACGCAAGATTGCAGATGGTTTCCATCATAGGTTTGGTCTCCCTATACGAGGTCCTAATCCTCTAGAGGGCTACATTGGCACATGTAGGGTGAGCGTTGAGAGCCATGGGCCTCCACAGCAGTAGATTTCACTCCATGGATCCCCACAGCCATTCAGAGATTGCTCGTGGTTCACTTATTGGACGAGGAGGATGCACCTGATCCATCATGCCCAGTTGACCCTAGATCTACACCATACACTTGGCAGATGATCCAGGACTTGCATGATGATGTGGCATCACCTACACCATCATCCTAGCCCTTGCAAACGATCTACAGGCATCTTCGATTTGTTTGGAGACCCATGAGGACACTTGTGTGCCCCCACGTCATTTGGAGCACCACAAGTTATTACAAGGGGCCAACCCCTTGTCCACTGCTTTTGAGGGTCCTATTCTTCATTTTGGCACCCATGTACCTCATTAGGCCTCTTAGAGAGGCCTACGACATGCATAGATTATTATTTGACTTCTTGAGAGGCTTACTTGTTCATTTATGAGCTCGTTTGATGGGCTTGTCACCAAAAGTTGAACTATTAGAACATTATTATTTTTGGGGCTTATGTAGGCCAAGGAGGCTAATTCGAACTCCTAAGTTGTGTATAAATACAAGTGAGATGAGCTCATTTGCTCATCATCACTTTGGTTTGGATCTCTTATCTCTCTTGAGATTTTCGCACTTTTTCTAGAGGATGAATTGGAGCTTTATGGATGAGTTTTGATGTGTGGATATTGGTCTATCTTCTCTTGGAGCTTCTCTATTGTCAATTGTGAATGGTTGGATATACTCTGTTACATGTAAGTACATGCTTTTTAATGTTATTCTTGTTTACTTTTGTCATATACGTTGGACTAGGATTTTCGCTGTTCTAGGGCTAATTGTTGCATGCATTTACTGCTTAAATTTGTGGAATTTGTCTCTATTATAGCATCTCTCAATGTATGGGCCATGTAATATGAGAGAAATCTCCTAGGGGTAATTCTATCAAAGAATTTGACCTTGATAAGCCATTCCTTTTGCACATCGAAGTATAAAAGCTGCAAGGTTGCTTCCTCTTGACCTAGAAGGCTAGTGAAGTGATCTTGAGACCTCCTTGACTAAGAACCAAGAAATCCTACTCATACTCAACATAGACTCCATTCTCCCAAAGATTAAGGCACTGATCTACCAAGGGTGGTCACTAAAAACCATATTCTTTCACCTCCTCCCAGGTCTAGCCACATTGGGGTACCTAGGGCATCAATTTCCCAACAAGCTAGCCATCAAAAAATTTTGATTTCCTAGGGTCTCCTACACTGGCCTTTCCTGTAGCTCTCCTCCAATTTTGTAGACATTCCGACGATGGAGTTGGGAGAAACACCAAGCCCTAGCTCTGGGATCAAAACTTGCCCTACCATCCCCAAGGCTAGTACCTCATAGGGTCAAAACAACATATTTGAGTGAAAATACTTTCTTTGATCCTTTCCCCACCTTGTCTAGGGTAAGAATATCATTGGTTGCTACATTCTTTCCTCATACCCTAGACTAGGTCCACTTGGCTCCGTGTGGTCCCGTTCCTTTAGAAGACCATTCTTCAAGAACCATCCGGGATACCAATTCTAGCAAGGATTCTAGGGTTTGGGGAACTCCTTCACAAGTCTTATCCCATAAACCTAACCCACAAATTCTCTCTTCCTTTCCCTAGAACACATAGTACCTTGCTTAGAAAGCAAGCAAGCACCATCCTTCAAACTCTTCTGGGAAAGAGTTTATTTAGGTCACTCATATCCATTGACTTATCCTTCATTGGTGACGCCATTACATATCAAGTCTCCTCGCATCAGTGAAAGTCTGTAAATAGAAGGGAGCCTTAGCTAAGGTGACAGTGGGCTAAGTCTCCATTTGTTGCCCTTGGCCTAGCATTTGCCCTTTAGGGATCCTCCTTAGGTCCCCTGCTGGTTTGAGGGGTAACAGAGTTTTTCCAGAAACAATTGTCCAAAAATAATTGTCATTTTTATGTGTGTGTGCTAGCATATTTCTCGGTTTCCATCACTTTATTTCCGCAATATTTTATTTGGTGAAAAAATGGCAGTGTGAATATTTTGTTATTTGCCATTAACAAAATAAATTGCGTTATTAATTTATCAGTGTAAATATTCTTATTAATACCCATTAATATTTTTATTTCCTAAGTTTAGACTTAGGAACCCAACAAAAATATTAATTATTTTAATAACTCCTCATCCGGGTGGAATTTCTCCAAACGATTTCTAGGTTCTGGAGATCTCATGTATTCTAGCCCCTCCACAAAATTTCGGAGCTAGAGTACATCTGATGCTACCCAAAATCAACACTCCATCTTAGCGAGGAATGTGCTCTAGTAACACTTCTCAACAGAAGTACTACACTGATCCACTACATCAGTCCTTTATGTTGTTGATGCTTAGCCTGATGCCCTTCATCCACTGCACTGTTGCTTCTTGTACTGTTGCCCATGACTCTACCACTGTCACTACTACATTTGTACTACAGCTCCCTCTCAAAATGTTGCCTCATGCTGCCCATAGCACTACCACTACTAATTGTTGCCCTGCAACTCAGTTGTTGAGAAGTAAGCAACTGAAACTTCACCCAAAAACTAACATGTTGGTCAGTCTAGATGCCTCGTGATGCTGAAGCTACCTCTGCTGCTAATCTGTGTTGACCCTCCGCTGCTGCCAATGTTTTAAAAACCGGAACCGGTGACCCAACAAGTCCACCTAATGAACAGGGTTTCGAACCGGGACTGTCTAGGTCTAAATGAACCGGTTTTAAAAAATACATTAAATAATTAATTTTTAATGAAAAAAACTATTTAAAGTTTAAAACCATGATTCCAAGCCAATAGAAACAAAATATGCAAGGTTTGCTCATCTATATACCATGTAAAGGTGAATATATCAAAATGGCATCGAGTGCAATACATATCCGCAACAAAATACATAATCAACGAGGCTAAAAATGGCCTCTAGAGTCTGAAAACAATGCTCTAAGCTATGGGGTCACTGACCTACTACAAGTCTACATAACAATGATCAACAACATGATCACTCCTCATCATGATCAAACTCATCACCACTACTAGACAAAAGATCATCAACATCAGCTACATAAATAATATGGCTCAGAGTTTGAGGACTCCTAAAACTCCTCTACAACTTTAGTAGTAGTAGCAAAAATAGACATCAAAACTACAAATCACTGATCAACATGATCACTCATAAAACTTGTCATTGATTCAACGCTACTTGAAATACATAAACATCATCAACAAGAGATACATAAACATCATCTAGCTCAAATTCTTTAGACTTGGATTACTCAACCTTATAACATGACAGAAATTGAAAAGGTTTAACACGCCTAACCAATGATTTTGGTTTGAGTGAAGGGTTCATCTCCTCAACCTTATAATGTGGTAGAAAATATTAGCATGCCTAACCAGTTGTTTTCCTTTGAGTGAAGGGTGCATTCTTGTTAAGGACATGGTAGAGGAATTCAACAATTAATACCACCAACATCAACAAAGTTCAACAATCAATGCCACCAACATCAAGGTTCTTAAAGGGCTTCATGCTCTTGATCAAATGCCAATATCATACCCTCATGCATGATAGAATCAAATGGAAACATTGCAAACCCCCAAACCATGAAATCCTGAAAACCATTAAGTCTGTTGAGTTTTGAGTGAAATCTAAAATTCTAGTTTCTCCATATGAAATCCAATGAGGTTGAAACCACTCTCAAACATCCTGAGTCATTTCATGGTAATGTTAAAAATTTAAGTAAAGGGACAAAAATGAACATGAAAGGAAATGTCACTTTTACTTTAAGAATTTAACATTACCATTAATTGCCAACATTGCTAGGGTTGAGATGTGTCAGGAAAATGAGAGGGTAGGCATGTTTTTCTTGGAGGGACTATTTTTGTAGGAAAACAACCCCAAATTTCCCTCAAAACAGCGTCAAAACTCAAAAAATGCATTATGTGGGGTTTATGGTTGCCCTGGCAATAAATGGCCAGTGTTTTAAAAACCGACCGGTTTGAACCAGTAACCAGTCAAACCAGCCGGTTCACTAGCCCACCAGGTCAAACG
Organism: Pinus tabuliformis; assembly: GCA_031772625.1. Lineage (NCBI taxonomy): Eukaryota > Viridiplantae > Streptophyta > Pinopsida > Pinales > Pinaceae > Pinus > Pinus tabuliformis. Next base: position 1,403,743,096 of record CM062820.1, on the reverse strand, counting down.
GCAGAAAAACCCAGTTTGACCCCTACCTTTGCCAAAAAATGAGAAAAACAAGTCCTAACCAGCCGGTTCCATCCTAAGCCAGTCGGTTAGGACCTGTTTTTCTAATTTTTTGGTGAAGGTAGGGGTCAAACCGGGTTTTTCTGCTGGTTTGACCCGGTGGGCTAGTGAACCGATTGGTTTGACCGGTTACCGTTCAAATCAAATGGTTTTTAAAACACTAGCTACTGCAAACTGCTTTGTGCCTCTCGCATTGCTACAACATCCACTGCATTGCCTCAAACTTTGGCACTCTAGCTCTGCCACTGTCGCTCCATCACACCTTGCTCCAACCGACACCCTCATTTTGCTACTGTCGTTAAGGGCTCCCGTAGCTGTATGTGATCCAAGAGTTTGGGCACCTCAAGGATCCTGCCCTCCATGTAGTCCTCTCGACTACAACTCCATGTCGCCCCACCTCTTCTCCAGAGGCACATGAGCACTCATGGCACAATCGTCATCCTCGCCTTCCCTGTCAACTTTTGTTGGAGCAGCCTTCGAGTCAGAAGCCTCCTCCTTGCCCTTCTTCCGGGGGCACTGAGTGGCGAAATGTCCAAGTTCCCCACACTTGAAGCATCTGACCTTGGAAATATCCTTCTTCTTTCTCTTTTGTTGCCCTTGTTGTCCCGATGATGCGAGAGTTGCATCCTCCTCTTCCTCCTTCTTGACCTGGGCTCCTTTGTCGCTACTCCCTGCCTTGGTAAACCTCCGGATCTCTTCTTGTCAAAGAGCTGCCCACATCTCCTCCCAACTGGGGAGAGTCGCTCTGCCCAAGATACTTTGGACAAATGTCTACCAATCCTCAGTGACTGCATTCAAGGCAATCCTGACCATGAACTCAGGATCTGGTGTAGACCCCACGGAAGTCAACTGGTCTTGAATCCCTTGCAGCCTAAGGAGGAAGGGATCGATCTATTCTCCCTTCTACATCTGATACTGTCTCAGTTGATTCTCCAATAGCATCTTTCGTTGAACAGAAGTCCCCTTGTACAAGGTGGTCAGCGTTTATATCTCCCTTGCTGAGTCCTTCTCAGCAATGTGTGGGACTACATGATCTTTGACCCCATCTAGAATCACGCATTTACCCTTCGCCTGGGCCTCCTTGTACTTCTGCAGTGGATCAGCGTCGACCAGAACAGCAACTACCTTCAAGGCATAGTCCTTGATGCGATATTTGTCTAGGATTTTCAAGATCCTGGCCTTCCAGATGGCAAAATTGGATGCTCCATCCAATCTGTCCTGATCCCTTAGTCCATTGACCGCCATCTCTGCTCAAAAAATAGGACTGGTTCTCTTCTCCCTCTCCTACTGCTAATCCAACAAGACTTAGAACTGGATTTCTTTGGCGCAAGAAACCCTCTAAGGAACAAGCTCCTCTAGACTCCCTCTAAGTCCTGATTTCCTTCACGGAAATCCTCCGACCAAATGTCGAATCACTCCTCTCCAATCCTCCTTCATTACTGCAACCCAGATCTAGATTTATTTGGCTGGAAATCTGTCAAGGCAGTGGGACTCCCTCTACCTCGGCTTTGTCTCCACAAACACTGTTCTACACCAATAGCAACAGCATCCCACCAGCTCCACTAATCGAATCTACATTGCTTCTCCAACCTCGGCAACTGACTGAATTGAGCCTCTCAGGCTCTACGCTAGCCCAGAGAACTGACGCAGTCACTACGTGAGCTCCTCTCGGGTACTGCGTCACCCTCTACAGTCAGAATTCTGACACAAGCATTGAGTGAGCCTCTGCATCACTCTTCTGGCTCTGCGTCACTCCTGCAGCTGCTACTCTGCCTCTGAAACAGCGTTGTCACTCGGGACAGCTGCTTCTCTGCAGCAAATTCTCTGGATCTCCCGGCTAGTGTCTTCAATCTCCTATGATTTGCAATGCTCTGATACCATGTGAAAAATTTTGAATCTACAAATCAGAAATCCTACTGCAATCATTGGTTTATCATCTCCTACTTTCTTTGTTTACATTTAACAAGTTATTTAATTATTAAACAACGATGAAAACACTATTGCAGACTACACATACATACAGATCATGAACTGAAAATAAAACGAGACAAATACATAAGGGACACCGTTATTTTTGGACAAATGTCCCTGGAAAAAGCCAATGCGGGAAAACAGGTGCAGCAGCTCAGAGGGTTTTCTATTATTAAGTAGTAGTTCTGAATACAACTCTCGATGCCCTCTTGACAATCCAGTTTCAAAGATAAAAATATACTAGCAGAAACCTAAGTGAGATTACCTCACTTCACCCGGCAAAAATCTCTCCATTTCAGCAACTGCACTGACTGTCCTCGGCTACAACTGCGCTGCCCCTTCATAGTAGCTGTGTGGAGCACACTGGGACACTGCGTAAGCGCTGCACTGCCTCCTCTACCTCCTAGAGCTCTGACGTCAACCTTCTCGGTTGATCCTGTTGTTCCCCGACTGAATTTGGATTTCTGCTAGAGGGTGGCTCTACCCCTACGCTGGAAATGCATGGGCCCTTCCTGGCCCAGCGTCAGTCTCCTTGGGTCTACGCTACCTCCTCTAGCATCTCTTTGCCTCTCTCTGCTATGTATTCGAGGTCCTGGAGAAGATCCTCTAACCTCAACTATCCCTGCCCCTCTATTGCAACAAAACACTTGTTCGATTTTCTTGGCAAACCTCACCCTAGAAAAATCGAACTGATTGATCTCTCAAATGTCTCTCCAACTGACCCTCAAGCCTTCTCTTATACTTTTCTTGTTGATGAATCAAAGCCGAGATTAAGTCCCTAATCAAAGGCTAAGATTAAAACAAACTTGATCCTCATCACTTAATATTTTTATTTTCCCAAGTTTAGACTTAGGAACCCATTAAAAATATTAATATTTTTAATAACTCCCCATCCGGGTGGAATTTCTCCAAACGATTTCTGGGTTCTAGAGATCTCATGTATTCTATCCCCTCCACAAAATTTCAAATCTAGGGCACATCCGATGCTACCCAAAATCAACATCTTGGAGTAGACACTTGTTGCAAAGTTGCTCCACTGTGGTGGTAATGCATTCAGAACACATAAAGTAGCCTCAAAATCAGTGGTGGGTTCCTCAAGTCCTTGCAAATGGTCTCTTAGTTGAGAGACTCTGATGAGGAAGATGCCATATCCTCATCCTTTGATTTCTTCATTTTATATAGTTTGTTTCGTAATGACATCTTCAGACCTGTTGTACTTACAAAGTACAAATTCACTAGCTTGTCATACATTGCCTTAGAAGTGTTTAGGTTAACACAAATGGAATAAGAGAATCCCTGATTGATTCTACTATGATCCTTTGAGCTCTTACTTCCCCTTTCTTGTACCTTGCGATTTCTTGTGTCTTGTCTTACTCAGGTTCAGTAACTTATCCGGTAACATATCCCATTAAATCTTGTTCTATGAGGATCAAGTCAATCATTTTCTTCCATGCTAGATGGTTTGAAGCCCCAATGAGCTTATTGCTCTCCTTGTAGAAAGAACCTACATGACTTGAAGATTCAGCCATTATGAGATAGCGTGATACTTGAATAATATCTCCAACCTTCTTCATGTATTCAAGATCTTTGGAGAGTTCTTGATGATGCCCTTGAAATATCTTCCCCAGGATTCCTCCACCAACAACTTCCAAGTTGATTCCTTGCAAGTGGATGAGATCAATACCCTTCTTGTGAGATAGATGTAGTTTTGATATTTTTCAATGTAGAAACCCTAGATTAGAAGGGTGTTCTACCAACGAGCTTTTAACCAGATCCCTTCAAGGGACCATCTTCTTCGTTTTAGGCCTTGAGAGCTTCCTATTCCTTGATCAACAATTATTTATCATGTCCTTCTGGATGCCTTCCTAGCCCACCTTAGCTCTAATACCATGTTATAAAATCGAAAGTGGCAACTTATTATACTTATTTTCTTTAAACTTGATAGTTGCTTATGAATCTTAGTTATCTTCTTTATGTTCTTTTAGTTAGATTTGTTCATCAAACAATATCAAGAAGCAATAACAAAAGGAGGACACAGATATAGGCTCTCAACCAGGGCAAAACCCCTCCAAGGGGAAAACTTGGAAACTCTTCTCTTCTTAGAATTTGCTTCAAATGAGATACAAAGACCCAATCCCTAGCCCAAATCCTTCTCCTAGAACCAAGTTAGCACTTCCTCAAGTCCTTGAATTTGCACCAAACTGTTACACACTACAACTTCGATCTGCCAACTACAGCACTCCTATTCGACCCGCAACTTCGATCTGCAACATTGACCCTGTAGATCTTGAAGAAACCCTAATTTGTGTTGGACACAGATTGTCATTGATTTCAATATGGCAATATTAGAGGAGCATACGAAGCCAAGAGGAACAGCAGAACAGAGCCATCGGAGCAGATGGAGACGAGAGGAGCAAATATGCCACAGATAACACTATCGGGAGCCATCAGAGGAGAAAACACATATATATGCATGCATTTAAACACTATCGGGAGTCCATAACACTATCGGCGGCAAAAACCATGCATATATGTGTTTAACACTATCGGAGGCACAAACGGAGGCCAAGGCATCTACATAGGAAAATACACTATCGGAGGCAGAAAGTGGACCTGAATTTTTTATGAACGGGAGCGTTGAGTCCTATCGGGTCCGGCACACTATATCGCATCGGCACTTTGGGAGCAGGTGCTACAATACGTCAAGTGGACCATTGCGATCGCTGATAGCGATTATCGCATCGAGAATTCGGAGCAGAAGTCATACAGTGGTAAGCGGCCCCTTTGCGATCGCCGATAGCGATATCGCATCGAACCTCCGCCAAGGGCAACCCCCGATTGCGATGAACTGTTGCGGACCCGACGAGTATATCAACTACTGCTTAATATCATATCACATCCGCAGCGATCGCAAGTCCTAAAGGGATGGCGCGGAAGATGCATAAGGTTTATCGGGCGGGGAGAGCAGGCTTAAGCAGTAAGCGGTAATGCTCGCACCACCCTTGGGAGTCAAGTGGTATTCGTACACAGGCTCGCGATTCCATTAGAACTGTGACGCGTGGCGGCAGGGAACAGTTGAAAACCGCTTTATCGCGAGTTAACGCGCGGGCGGTTCGCGGGATCAGGAGGAGCAAACGTCGTCGGATCGCCTGATGAATGATCGGACGGCAGGTTTAACTTCACGTGTTTTTTTTTTTACTGATGTGATAGGAGAACGGTGGAGAAGTTTAACGTCGCCGGATCGCCTGATGAATGATCGGACGGCAAGTTTAACTTCACGTTTTTTTTTACTGATATGACGTGGCATGTGGGACCTCTATATGGCTATAGCCTCATTTATATGGTTTCCGTGAAGTAATAAGTCTGTGAATAAAAGATTCTCCGACATATATATTTTTCATATACAAGTCGGCCTCTCCTCCCTATGAACATGTCCCTTGGTGATAGGAAGAAGTCATATATATATATATATATGTTGAAACGCTTCATTTCTGGAATTGATCTCGGGCATCTATATTACGAACAAATAACAGTTCACGACTCGTGAACTTGAAAAGAAAAAAGGGGGACCTCTCTGATATTTTTTTTTTCTTTTTAATAAGCATCATTCCTATTGTAATTCGGCCCCTCTTCCTCTTGAACATGTCCCGTGAAGCATTGGTTAATTTGAGCGCAGAGGAAGCTAAAGCGAATGGAGGAGGGAAGCCAGAAGGTCGAGCGAGTGTTGAGGAAGCCGAAGCTCAAGCGAGGGAGAAGGAAGCCAAAGAGCCAGCGAGTAAGCAGAAACGAATGGACAAAGGCATGAGAATGTATAAAACAATAAAAACAGAGAACTGTTGGTGCTGTTGTGATGGTGAAGAACCAGAGTGTGAGGTAGCAGAAGCAACAGAGGCAGAAGAGGCAACAGAAGCAGCGGAGGCTGTAGAAGTAGCAGAGGCAGGAGAGTAGGAGTGAGAGAACCTCAGCTGAATAGAGTGCAGTAGCATACCAGTGTATACCAAGGTTGGGTTGGAGCCCAAGAGGTTGGAGCCTCAGAACTGAACAGGACTAAAGTCATTAGGGGTAGGTGCTCCTAAGTGCAGAACCATTGCTAAACAGAGTTGGTGCTCTGGAGGTTGGAGCCTCACTGAAGTCCAAGTTGGAGCTTGGCAACTATTCACAGTCAGATATATACTTATATTGTATTTATTTCATTGCACTGTCTTGAGTTTTAATAAAAGCATTTATTCCAGCTGTTGATCTCTGTGTTCTGTGTATGCATATACATATCTATATATGCTTTTGGCAATCACTAGAACAATTAAAAAAATAAATAAGAAACACTGATTCACCCCCCTCTCAGTATTTCCAACAATTGGTATCAGAGCAGGCTTCTTCATACTAGCCTAACAGCTTGAAGAAGGATCCGCAGCCATGACGAGAAATCACGAAGCATCAGGAAGACCTCCTTTGTTCGATGGCACTAACTTTGGTTTCTGGAAGAAAAGAATGACCTACTACTTAATGTCCCTTGGACCTGAAGTCTGGAATTTCGTTCAAAATGAATACCGAACGACTTCCACTCTTCCAACAGACCCAGACGTGAGGAAAGCCTACATCGCAAATGCAAAGGCCATGAACTCCATCACTAGTGGAATCACTGATTCCGAGTTTACAAAAATCATGCACTGTATGTCTGCCAAAGAAATGTGGGAGAAGCTAGTTGGCTTGTACGATGGAGACTCAAAAGTCAAAAAGGCAAAGCTTCAAACTCACAGAAGACAATTTGAAAGTTTGAGGATGGAAGATGAAGAAGATATTGCAGCATACCTCCTCCGAGTACCTGAAGTGGTAAATTCCTTGAAAGGATTGGACGTAAAAGTTGAAGAAAGTACCATTGTTCAAAAGGTATTAAGGTCTCTTCCAGACAGATTTGACTCCAAAATAAGCGCTATAGAAGAAGCAAAGGATCTAGATACCCTCAAAATAGATGAACTCCATGGAATTCTCACTGCCTATGAAATGAAGAAAGGTGGCCCAAGCTCCAAAGATGCAACATTCAAGGCCTCAAAGTCAAAGAAAGGGAAAGAAAGGAATGACTGTAGTGATGAGTCAGATGTGGAATCCGAATTGGCTCAATCTGAAGAGAGGATCTAAGCTTAAAGGCAAGTATCCTCTTATTTGTTTTAAATGTGGTAAAATAGGTCATTATGCAGCAAAATGTCCTCATAAACATGACAGTGATGATGAAGGAAATTCTAAAAGAATGGCAGACAAAAAGAAAGGGTTCAATAAGAAAAACTTCTTCTACAAGCAAGATGAGTCTGATGAGGATGAGTTTATGGTCATCAAAAAGAAATCAGATGAGGAAAGTGATCGTGATGAAAGCCAAGAAACATTATTCATGGCACTCGCAGATGATGATGACTCAGAGCTGAAAGGAAATGTAGATGAACTATTAATTAGCGCCATTGAAGAAAATGAAAAACTACGGAACAAACTCATTTCTCTCAAAGTGGAAAACGAGGAAATAAGAAGGAGAGAAGATTTCTTGGAAGCAAAGCTTAAAGAAAAAGAAGAGACTTGTGAAGAACATGAGGCCGAAATAGTGTCTCTGAGAAAGGAGTTGGAGCAAATTAAAAAGGGCTGTAAAAGCTCTCAAATACTTGAAACTATTCTGAAAAGTCAAAAACCTCAACATGACAAGTCTGGAATAGGTTTCAAAGGAGAATCCTCAAGCACTAAGAATAGTGCGAAAAGCTATGCCGATGCACTTTCCTGCAATCCAAAAGATGAAAAAGTATGTTATCAAAAGTGCATCCCAGATCCCAAGAATGAAGAGAGAATTACTCCAAAGAAGAATGTGGAGTCGAATCATGGACACTACAGCAAATACAAACCTGTACTCCACCAAGGGCCCATCGCAAATCCAAAGAACGAGGGAGGAGTAATTCCCAAGAAGGAAATTGACTCAAACCGTGGTTGCTTCAACAAGTACAAAACCATCTTTCTTGGACACTGCTTTCACTGTAAAAACTTCGGTCATCAAGCCAGACATTGTATGGCTCGCAGAAACGAAAAAACAAAGCTAAAGGACTGAATAATCAACTCATATGCCCCCAAAAGGCAGGGACAAATCAAAACCTTTAATTCATTTGATCCCTTGACCAAATTTGATCTGATTTGCTCTTTCTGCTACAATAATGGACACTATGAACAACACTGCCCACTCAAAGGAAGAAAGACGAGTAGCAAGAACTCCAGCATGGACAAGTGCAGCCTGGCTCTATATGCTCAAAATAATGAAAACCAGTGGTTTGTAGATAGTGGGTGCTCCAGACACATGACAGGAGACAAAAGGAAGTTTGTCTCATTGAGCAAAAAGGAAGGAAATGTGTCCTTTGGAAGCGGATCTGGCAAAATTGCAGGAAAAGGAACAGTTACTCTGATCAATGGAAAAGGAAAAGCTCAAGATGCTTTGCTGGTTGACGGACTCAAACACAACCTCCTGAGTGTCAGCCAAATCTGTGATCAAGGACATAAGTTTGTTTTCAGCACCAAAGACTGTGAAATAAGGAACTCTGCCTCAGGGAAACTTGTGGCAAAAGGGGTGAGAACACCAGACAACATTTACATCCTGAACAAGATTCAAGAAAATAAATGCTACTTGAGTCAGACAGATGAGAGTTGGCTGTGGAACAAGCGACTTGGACATACAAGCTTCGAAAATCTGATCAATATCAACAAGATCAAAGCTGTACAAGACATCCCAAGACTGTTCAAACCAAATCAAGTAGTATGTGGTCCATGTCAACATGGAAAGCAGACGAGAATCAGCCACAAGACAAAGGAGCTCTCTACATCAAAGCCCTTGGAGATCATCCATGCTGATGTGTGTGGGCCAACTAGAAATCAAGCACTCCAAGGAGAAAGGTACTTGTGTTATTTGTTGATGATTATACTAGAATGATGTGGATATATTTCATAAAGTATAAATCTGAAACTTTTGAGTGTTTTAAGAATCTAAAAGCCCTTGTAGAAAATGAAAAAGATTAAAAAATTAAGTGCCTTAGAACAGACAGAGGAGGATAATTCACATCAAACGAGTTTAGTGAGTTTTGTAATATTCATGGAATTAAAAGGGAATTCTCGGCTGCCAGAACACCTCAGCAAAATGGGGTAGTTGAAAGAAGAAACCGAACAGTCCAAGAAATGGCAAGAACTATGCTATTAGCAACAGACTTACCACCTAAATTATGGAGAGAAGCAGTAGGGACAGCTGTCTATACACTGAATCGAACTCAATTAAGACCAAATTGTGAAAAAACTCCTTATGAGCTATGGAAAGGAAGACCTGCTTCGGTGAAGTACTTCAAGATCTTTGGAAGCAAGTGCTTCATAAAAATAAATGATGGCTCACCCAGAAAGTTTGATTCTCGGGTTGATGAAGGGATATTTCTTGGATACTCTACACGGAGCAAGGCTTACAAGTGCTACAATTATCGACTGAAGAAAATAGTGGAAAGCATTGATGTAAAGGTTGATGAAGATCTTCCAGAAAGGGAAATTGAAGAACATGAAGATGACTCTCTCATTGAAGAAGAAGAACCTAAAGAAGAAGTAATAGATGAGGAAGAAGAAGAAAAAGAAGAGGAAAGAGAACCACCTAATACCCCTTCAAAGATGAAGTATGTCCAAAGACATCATCCAGAAGAGCAGATCATTGGCAATAAAGATGAAGGTGTGCAGACCCGAAGAAGGATAACAATCACACCCAAGAGAAAAGTCATTGCCCTCCTATCTATGATAGAACCAGAAACATTTGCAGAAGCAAGGATCCTCATTGGGTAAAAGCCATGGAAGAAGAAATGTCCCAAATTGAGAAGAACAGGACATGGGAGCTGGTACCTCGTCCAAAGGACAAAAACATAATAGGAACCAAATGGGTGTTCAAAAATAAAATGAATGAGAAAGGACAGGTTATCAGAAACAAGGCAAGACTTTTTGCAAAGGCTATTCACAAATTGAAGGAATTGACTTTGAAGAGACATTTGCACCAGTGGCCCGTATGGAAGCTATTAGGATGTTCATGGCATTTGCTTGTTCAAAAGGATTCAAAATATATCAAATGGATGTGAAATCAACATTTCTAAATGGGTAACTCAAGGAGGAAGTCTACATGGAGCAGCCAGAAGGTTTTGATCTAACAGCAGGAAAGGACTTAGTTTGTAAGTTGAAAAAGGCTTTATATGGGTTGAAACAAGCTCCTAGAGCTTGGTATGCAAGACTGGATCACTATCTACAACAACAAGGCTTCAAAAAGGGAGTGGCTGGAAGCAATCTATACATAAAGACAGATCAAGGTAAGTTACTAGTTGCTCTTGTTTATGTCGATGATCTCATTTTTGTTAGTAATAATGATGAAATGAGCCATGAATTTTCTCTAAGCATGTCAAAAGAGTTTGAGATGTCAATGATAGGAGACCTGTCCCACTTCCTTGGACTTTAAGTATCTCAAACCAGAGAAAGATTGTGTATATCTCAAACCAAATATCTAAAAGACATGCTCAAAAAATATGGAATGGAGGATTGTGCACCCGTGAGCACACCTATGACCACAAACTGCAAATTGAGCAAAGATGATGACTCCCCTCTAGTAGATGCAACTCATTACAGGTCAATGATTGGAGCCCTTCTATACTTAACAGCTACACGATCAGACATAATGCAAGCAGTAGGAATGGTGGGAAGATTTCAATCTGCTCCCAAACAATCCCATTTATCAACTGTAAAAAGAATTCTCAGATATCTAAAGGGAACTTCTGATTTCAGTCTTTGGTACCCAAAGAACTCAACACTGACTGTAACTGCATACATTGATGCTGATTGGGCTAGAAGTATAGATGATCGGAAAAGTACGAGTGGAAATGCATTCTTCCTAGGAGACTGTTTGGTATCCTGGCTCAACGAAAAAAAGTCATCCATATCATTATCCACAGCCGAAGCCGAGTATATTGCTGCAGCAGACTGTTGTACTCAGATACTATGGATGAAGGAAGCTCTAAAAGATGTCGACATATGTACAGATCAACCGATTACCGTCTATTGTGACAACACAAGTGCCATCAGTCTCAGCAAAAATCCTGTGATGCACTCAAGAACCAAACACATACCAATCAAGTATCATTTCCTCCGTGAGCAAGTAGCTGAACAAAACATCGTCCTGAAATATATCAGTACTAAGGAGCAGATAGCTGATATTTTCACGAAACCTCTTCCTCGAGAAGCATTCGAACATCTGCATCAAAATATGGGGGTTATTTCTTTATCATCACTCAAGTTCATTCATAGAGATGTAGCAAGACAAGGGGAGCAGTTTGACAGGGGGAGTCCATATGCATTCCTTTGCCATTGATGTCAAAGGGGGAGAGAGCAGAAGAATATTGCCATCAATAACAAAGGGGGAGATTGTTGGACACAGATTGTCATTGATGTCAATATGGCAATATTAGAGGAGCAGACAGAGCCAAGAGGAGCAGACAGAGCCAAGAGGAACAGCAGAACAGAGCCATCGGAGCAGATGGAGACGAGAGGAGCAAATATGCCACAAATAACACTATAGGGAGCCATCAAAGGAGAAAACACATATATATGCATGCATTTAAACACTATCGGGAGTCCATAACACTATTGGCGGCAAAAACCATGCATATATGTGTTTAACACTATCGGAGGCACAAACAGAGGCCAAGGCATCTACATAGGAAAATACACTATCGGAGGCAGAAAGCGGACCTGAATTTTTTATGAACGGGAGCGTTGAGTCCTATCGGGTCTGGCACACTATATCGCATCGGCACTTTGAGAGCAGGCACTACAATACGTCAAGTGGACCATTGCGATCGCCGATAGCGATTATCGCATCGGGAATTCGGAGCAGAAGTCATACAGTGGTAAGCGGCCCCTTTGCGATCGCCAATAGCGATATCGCATCGGACCTCCGCCAAGGGCAACCCCCGATTGCAATGAACTGTTGCGGACCCGACGAGTATATCAACTACTGCTTAATATCATATCGCATCCGCAGCAATCGCAAGTCCTAAAGGGATGGCGCGGAAGATGCATAAGGTTTATCGGGCGAGGAGAGCAGGCTTAAGCAGTAAGTGGTAATGCTCGCACCGCCCTTGGGAGTCAAGTGGTATTCGTACACGGGCTCGCGATTCCATTAGAACTGTGATGCGTGGCGGCAGGGAACAGTTGAAAACCGCTTTATCGCGAGTTAACACACAGGCGATTCGCAGGATCAGGAGGAGCGAACGTCGTCGGATCGCCTGATGAATGATCAGACGACAGGTTTAACTTCACGTGTTTTTTTTTTTTTTTTACTGATGTGACAAGAGAACGGCGGAGAAGTTTAACGTCGTCGGATCGCCTGATGAATGATCAGACGACAGGTTTAACTTCACGTGTTTTTTGACTGATATGACGTGGCATGTGGGACCTCTATATGGCTATAGCCTTGTTTATATGGTTTCCGTGAAGTAATAAGTCTGTGAATAAAAGATTCTCTGACATATATATTTTTCATATACAAGTCAGCCTCTCCTCCCTATGAACATGTCCCTTGGTGATAGGAAGAAGTCATATATATATATATATATATATGCTAAAACACTTCATTTATGGAATTGATCTCGGGCATCTATATTACAAACAAATAACAGTTCACGACTCGTGAACTTGAAAAGAAAAAAGGGGGACCTCTTTGATATTTTTTTTTCTTTTTAATAAGCATCATTCCTATTGTAATTTGGCCCCTCTTCCTCTTGAACATGTCCCGTGAAGCATTGGTTAATTCGAGCGCAGAGGAAGCTAAAGCGAATGGAGGAGGGAAGCCAGAAGGTCGAGCGAGTGTTGAGGAAGTCGAAGCTCAAGCGAGGGAGAAGGAAGCCAAAGAGCCAACGAGTAAGCAGAAACGAATGGACAAAGGCAAGAGAATGTATAAAACAGTAAGAACAGAGAACTGTTGGTGCTGTTGTGATGGTGAAGAACCAGAGTGTGAGGTAGCCGAAGCAGTAGAGGCAGAAGAGGCAGCAGAAACAGCGGACGCTGTAGAAGTAGTAGAGGCAGGAGAGTAGGAGTGAGAGAACCTCAGCTGAATAGAGTGCAGCAGCATACCAGTGTATACCAAGGTTGGGTTGGAGCCCAAGAGGTTGGAGCCTCATAACTGAACAGGACTAAAGTCATTAGGGGTAGGTGCTCCTAAGTGTAGAACCACTGCTAAACAGAGTTGGTGCTCTGGAGGTTGGAGCCTCATTGAAGTCCAAGTTGGAGCTTGGCAACTATTCACAGTCAGATATATACTTATATTGTATTTATTTCATTGCACTGTCTTGAGTTTTAATAAAAGCATTTATTCTAGTTGTTGATCTCTGTTTTTGTGTATGCATATACAAATCTATATATGCTTTTGGCAATCACTATAACAATTAAAAAAATAAATAAGAAATATTGATTCACCCCCCTCTCATTATTTCCAACAATTTGACCTCCTTCTGTGACTTTCCAAGAGCAAGACAACTCTTCCTAAGGTCAGAGTTTCCTTCCTTCCAACTACCAATTTTTGCACTTCGTCCTACTACAACTCGGTCCTGCAACTTTAGCCTCTTCCTACAACCCAGAAACCCTATAATTTCGCACATGTGAGAGAGATAGAGCCCAAAGACAAGATATTTCGGCCTCCCAACTTCTTCCAAACCTTCGCTCTCCTTATCTACTTCTTCCTAGCTACAGATCAAACTCTTTCTTGATGATCGAACTTACGAGTGAGAGTGTCTCCAAATCGAACTACTCTTTATATAGCCTTCTCACGGGTCGAATTCCCTCCTTTTTTCCGACTTGAGGATCTCAGGGCCAACTTGTACTCTTGGAGATTCCAGGACTTTATAGAGTCAAAAATTATTATTTTTACCATTACAAATTGCCCGGAAGGGTCTTATAAACATGATGTTGACTCCATTGACTCATGACAATAAATCCTAAGACCTAACAAACCCTAGAAGCATGAAGAACATATTTTTACCTAGAAGATCATCAATAATGAGCATGAAAGCCATGCCTTAATAATAATAATTTTTGTTTCTTCTTTTCTTGTTTGTTACATAGGATACATATTGCAATGAGTACAACAATTTGTCGATTTGGAGTAGCATCGGATGTGCTCTAGCCACGAAAATTGTTGGAGAGGCTATAGCACATGAGATCTCCAAGAGCTAGAAATGGTTTGGGCAGAATCTAACCAGTTTGGGAGATATTAAAATAATTAATATTTTTAATGGAGCTCCTAAGTCTAAACTTAGGAAAAATAAAATATTAATGTGAATTAATATAACACTGAGTTAGAATGGTCCAAAAGTCATGGATCAAGCCAAATCTAATCTTAACCGTTGATTAGAGATTTAATCTCGGTCGTTGATGGACCAACGAAAAAAGTATAAGTGGAGGCTTGACGGTCAGTTGGAATACACACCAAGAGAGATCAAGAACTCGATTTTTTGGGGCAGGGTTTGCTGAGGAAATTGAGTGAAGTGATCTGAGTTGCAGCTGAGTTGTAGCAGAGAGGCAGAGTTAGTACCGGAAGCATCAGCGCAGAAGCTGGGAGAGGGTTGATGCAGAGCCAACTAGAGGCCACACAGAGCCAGCCAGAGGCCACGCAAAGCCAGCCAGAGGCCACGCAGAGCCAGCCAGGAGCTGCGCAAACCCTGAAGAGGGCCAGCGTGTGAGACGCAGAGGCTCCAGAGGCTGACGCAGAGCCCCGAGAGGCTGACACTGGGCCAGATAGGCTAACGCTGGGCCAGAGAGGCTGATGCAGGCCCTAGAGGTAGTGCTAGGAGATTTTTGTGGGACAGATTAGAGCTGGGGAGCTGGATAGGGTGACGTAGTCCCTATCAGGATGATGCAGAGCAGCAAAAGCTATAGTGTCGCAATGGGATCGTTCATCCAGTGATTTAGCCAGAATATCTATCTCCGGCTGAGAGGTACTACTGCCGAGGGCATTCTCTATTGGGTGAGCCATTTTTGGCACCCTGGTTGTATTCTGAAATTGGATAAGAATAAAACCCTCTGAATAGCTGCACCGGTTTTCCCGCATTGGGTTTTTCCGGGGACATTAGTCCAAAAACAATAGTGTCACTTGTGTGCTTGTTTCTTTCAGTTTATGATCTGTATGTGTTGATATTGTACTTGTATTTATTTTCAGTATTTACATAGTAAATAACTTATTAAGTAACTGAACAAGTAGGAAGAAATAAATCAGATAGTACAGGAAGAATTTCTAACGGATAGACTTAGAAATTCCAACATGGTGTCGGAGCGTGGTTGCAGATCACAAGATAACTGAAGGGCATCAGCCAAGTAGAGCAGCATTTACGGAAACAACGATCCCGAGTGACAAAAGTTGTTCCTAGCAGAAAGCAGCAAGGAAGGGGTGACGCAAAGAGCCTAAGTCATCAGTTCGAGCCAGGAGGAGGATCAGCGTTGAGGCAGAGAGGAGTAGACTTGACCTACGCAGTGCCCGGTCATCTTTCTCAATCAAGAAGGATCGACGTTGTGGCCAGGAGGTGCAGATTGTGCCGGTGTCGGGATTACGCAGAGCCTAGAGACTCTAACCTTCAGACTGCTAGGGTATAGGAGGTTGTGGGTAAGTTGCAGAGCGAAGCTAGTGGGGTACTATGGTCAGAACAGTACATAACAGGGCAAGACCAAGGAGGAGGGAGTTGCTTCCGAGGATTTCTACCCAAGAAATCCGGATCAGTGGTGCAGCTGCACAAACGATCAGAGTGGGGCATCTCAACATTGGCAGAGGGATTTCCATAAGGGAAATCGAGGCTCAGAGGGAGTCAAACCGAGAACTTCCATACGGGAAGTAGAGAGACTTGAAAGAGTCGAAAGAGGAGCAGCGAAATGGCAGTGAATGGGCTAAGAGATCAGGATAGACTAGACGAAGCTTCAAACTTCGTAGTCTGCAAGGCCAAGATCTTGTCCATTCTAGACAGGTATCACATCAAACACTTCGCCTTGAAAACAATAGTGATCCCGGTTGACCCAGCTGAAAATGACAAGTACGAGGAGGCAATGGCCAAGGCAAAGTGCATCATCCTTGATGGTGTCAAGGATCATGTGGTGCCACATATTGCCGAGAAGGAAACGGCAAATGAGATGTGGGAAGCCCTGAAGAAATTGTACCAGCATACTTCCGTGCAGAGGAGGATGTTACTTGAAAATCAGCTGCAGTCATATCAGATGCAGAAGGGAGAGCAGATAGATGTCTTCCTCGGTGGATTGAAGGAGATCCATGATCAGCTAACTTCCATAGGGGCCACACCAGATTAGGAACTGATGGTGAGGACCGCATTGAACGCAGTCTCAGAGGATTGGGAGGTATTTGTCCAGAGCATACTGGGCAGGACGAGCCTTCCAGATTGGGAGGAACTATGGGCGACTCTTCGTCAAGAAGAGATCATACGGGTGTCCAAGGCGAGGAGTAGCGGAAAAGGGGTCAGAATCAAGAAGGAGGAAGAAGATGCGACTCTCGCATCTGCGGGAAAGCAGGAGAAAAGAAAGAAGAAGGACCTCTCCAAGTTCAAGTGCTTCCATTGTGGGGAACTGGGTCACTATGCGAACCAGTGTCCTAGAAAGAAGAGCAAGGGAGAGGCTTCTGAGACCAAGGTTGCACTGGCTAAGGTAGAGAAAGAAGTGGAGACTGATGACGATTGTGCCATGAGTGCTCATGCGCCACTTGAGAGGAAGTGGGGAGACATCGAGCTGTATTCAGACGAACTACAAGCGATGAGGGGCAGGATCCTTGAGGTACCCAACCTTTTGGATTATACCTGGCTACGGGAGCCCCGAAGAGTAGTAGTAGGACTGGTGGATGTCAATAGAGACAGATCTAGATGGAGCAATAAAGAGTGCTACAGTGCAGGAGTCCCAGGACAGCGTGAGGCAGCAGTGCGAGATGCATGGAGTTGTTGCAACAGCGCAGAGGTCAAAGAGGGAGCACTTGTCAGCGACAGAGGGAGCTTCAGCATCGAGAGTGTCTCTAGCCTGACAGAGATGTCAGAGTTGGGAGGATCAGTTACTTACTTCTCAGTAACTGAGTTGCAGTGGAGCAGTTAGCAGTGGCAGTACTATGGGCAGCATGATGCAACATGCTGAGAGGGGATGCAGTGCAGATGCAGCAGTGGCAGTGGCAGGGCCATGGGCAACAGCACAGATGCAGAGGGAGCTGTCGTACAGATGCTGAAGTGGCAGGGGTAGGGCCATGGGTAGCAGTACATGATGCAACATTGCAGAGGATGTTGGGCGGGGAGGCCTAGCATCAACACAGGGACCGATGCTGAATGATCAGGGTGATACTCAGTGAGGAGTATTACTAGAGCACAGTCCTCGCTAAGAGGGAGTGTTGATTTGGGGTAGTATCAGATGTGCTCTAGCCACGAAAATTGGTGGAGAGGCTATAGCACATGAGATCTCCAAGACCCAGAATGGTTTGGGCAGAATCTAACCAGTTTGGGAGATATTAGAATAATTAATATTTTTAATGGAGTTCCTAAGTCTAAACTTAGGAAAAATAAAATATTAATGTGAATTAATATAAAACTGAGTTAGACTTGTCAAAAAGTCATGGATCAAGCCAAATCTAATCTTAGCTATTGATTAGAGATTTAATATTTGTTGTTGATGGACCAACGAGAAAAGTATAAGAGGAGGCTTGAGGGTCAGTTGGAGTACACACCGAGAGAGATTAAGAACTCGATTTTCTAGGGCAAGGTTTGCTAAGGAAATTGAGTGAAGTGATCTAAGTTGCAACTGAGGGGTAGTGAATACATAGCAGAGAGGCAGAGTTGGTACCGGAAGCATCAGCGCAAAAGCCGAGAGAGGGTTGACGCAGAGCCATCTAGAGGCCACGCAGAGGCAGCCAGAGGCCACGTAGAGGCAGCCAAGAGCTACGCAGAGCCTGAGGAGGGCCAACGTGTGAGACGCAGAGGCTCCAGAGGCTGACGTAGAGCCCCGAGAGGCTGACGCCGGGCCTGATAGGCTGACGCTGGGCCAGAGAGGCTAACGCAAGCCCTAGAGGCAGAGTTGGGAGATTTTTGTGGGACAAATTGGAGCTGGAGAGCTGGATAGGGTGATGTGGTCCCTATCAGGGTGACGCAAAGCAGCAGAAGCTGCAGTGTTGCAGTGGGATCGTTCATCCGATGATTTAGCCAGAATATCTGTCTCCGGCTGAGAGGTACTACTGCCGAGGGCATTCTCTGTTGGGTGAGCCATTTCTAGCACCCTGGTTGTATTCTGAAACTGCATAATAATAAACCCTCTAAATAGTTGCACTAGTTTTCCCGCATTGGGGTTTTTCGGGGACATTAGTCCAAAAACAACGGTGTCACTTGTGTGCTTGTTTCTTTCAGTTTATGATCTGTATGTGTTGATACTGTACTTGTATTTATTTTCAGTATTTACATGGTAAATAACTTATTAAGTAACTGAACAAGTAGGAAGAAATAAATCAGATAGTACAGGAAGAATTTGTAACGGATAGACTTAGAAATTCCAACACAATTATGGAGACCGAAACTAGTTACATTTCTCAACACACACTTGGGAGATTTTTTGTGGTATTTCAGAGCTGGTACAGGGTCGAAATTGCAAGGCCTGAAATTTCAAGAAGTGACCAAAATTCAGAGATTTGACCAACATTGACTTTTGTTGACTATGATTTGTTGAAGATGGCTTGAAGGAGAGCTAACTTGGGTCTATGTGGCAAACTTGGTCTTGGGTCTTGGATATCTCACTTTGATTTGGTTCTATAAGAAGAGAATTTTTTGTGGGTCTTCCCCCTAGTGGGGTTTTACCCTGGCTTGGAGCCTAATTTCTTGTGGTTTTTGTTTCTTGTGATCTTCATGTTTGGTATTCTAGTAATTGCTTAATGAAGAAGAATATAAAATTTAATTAGAAGCCAACAAACATTCACAAGTAATTATTATGACAGATGAGAAAATTCTATCACTGTAACAACTAATTTATTTTACCTACTTATTTCCCAATAAGTTATTTATGAAAATCCTTCAGTAAACATTAAAATAAATTTCGTTGCAGTTATGACACCATAATACAGAAACAAACACATGCACAAGAATCAACACATTGACACAAATATTTTGGACAGCAGTCCCCAGAAAAACCCAATGTGGGAAAACCGTGCAGCAAGGGAGGATTTTATTACTCAGCAATTCTTCGTTACAACTGGGTGCCAAACTGGCTTACCCAACAAAGAGAAAATTCTCCAACACTTCTCCCAGTCTCAGCGTCAGGCTAGCTAACCTCTGCGTAGTTCCCAGACCCTCTACGTCAGCTCCTGCCTCTCTGTGTCAGCACTGGGCCTCTTTGCGTCACCCACGTAGGCCCTCAAGTGACTTCGCAGTCTGCTGCCTCTACGTCTGCCTGAGAGACTCTGCGTCTGCCTCTCCAACCTCTACGTTGGTCCTTTGGTGTTGTTCTCGAATCTCTGTTCCGTACTTGCTGCCTCCTGCTACTCTCCAAACCATTGGTTCGAATTTCTTAGCTAACCCCGCTCCAGAAATCGAACTGACTAGTCTCCCTCAGTTTGTTCTCCAACTGACCCTCAAGCTTCTTCTTCTACTTTTCTCGTTGGTCCATCAACAACCGAGATTAAATCTCTAATCAACGGCTAAGATTAGATTTGGCTTGATCCATGACTTTTGGAACCTTCTAACCTAGTTTTATATTATTACCCATTAATATTTTATTTCTCTTAAGTTTAGACTTAGAAACTCCATTAAAAATAATAATTATTTTAATATCTCCCAAACCGGGTACAATCTGTCCAAACAATTTTTGGGTCTTGGAGATCTCATGTGCTTTAGCCTCTCCACCAATTTTCATGGCTAGAGCACATCTGATGCTACCCCAAATCAACACTCCCTCTTAGCGAGGACTGTGCTTTAGTAATACTCCTTACTAAGCATTACCCTGATCATCCACCACCAGTCCCTATGCTGATGCTAGGCCTCCCTGCCCAACATCCTATGCACTGTTGCATCCTGTACTGCTGCCCATGGCCCTACCATCGCCACTGTTGCATTTGTACGACAACTCCCTCTGCATCCGTGTTGTTGCTGGTCTATCCTCCCAACACTGCAACTCCCGCTGCATCCGTGTTGCTGGTCCTTCTTCCCAACACTGCATCTGCACTGCATCCTCTTCTCATCATGCTGCATCGTGCTACTGCTGACTGCAACATCACCCCCATTTCTGCTACTGAAATGGATTCTTTATCATCCCCATCTTTTCCCTGAAGTAATCGAACTTTGTTCTTCCAAGGACCTTGGTGAGGATATCTGCCACCTGTTCTCCTGTAGGAGTGTAGCTCAACTGCACAGCTCCTCGTTGGACACAGTCTCTGACAAAGTGACACTGAATATCAATATGCTTTGACCGATCATGAAACACTGGATTCTCAGAGAGCTTGATGCAACTCTGATTATCGCACATAATCCCGGTCGCCTCCATCTTTCTTCTGAATAGGTTCACACGCAATTTTCTAATCCATATGGCCTCACACGAAGTTGTGCTCACAGCCATATATTCTGCCTCACCTGAGCTTAGAGCCACGGATTTTTGTTTCCTACTGCACCAGGAGGCCATTCCTGTTCTAATGTTGAAACAGTACCCAGAGTTACTTTTCCGATCCACTGAACTTCCTGCCCAATCTGCATCAATAAATCCACTCTATCTGTTACCCTTACTCCTGGTGTACAAGAGTCCATAATCGATTGTTCCTTGTAAATACCTGAGAACATGCTTGGCTACTGCCCAGTGCGCCCTCTTTGACTCCACCATGAACTGACTGAAGGTGTTGACAGCATAGCAAATGTCTAACCTGGTATTGACCAGATACATCAAGGACCCTATGAGTTGCCTATATAAGGTGGGATCAACATCCTTGTCTTCCGATGCATCAATCTTCTTCTAGTTGGTGATCACTGGAGTAACCATGGGTCTACAGTCCTCCATCCTGAATCTCTTCAGGATTTCTATAGCATATTTCCCTTGCCCAAGGAAGATCTCCCCCTTTTGCTGCCAAACTTCCAACCCCAGGAAATAATGCATTCGTCCCAAATCCTTCATGTCGAATTCCGTGGCTAGATTCTTCTTGCAATCCCCGATGAGCTTGGATGATCCTGTCAGGAAGAGATCATCCACATATAATACTAAGATTAGAGGCTCATTCTCTACAACCAGATAGTAGAGATTTGGATCTGCGTCACTCTTGACAAATCCCATTTTCTACAAGTAGCCATCGATTCGACCATACCATGCTCTAGGTGCCTGTTTCAACCCATACAAGGCTTTCTTCAATCTGCATACATGAGACTTCTTCTCATGTGTCTCAAAGCCCTCTAGTTGTTCAATGTATACCTCTTCTTCTATCACCCATTCAGAAATGTCGTTTTGACATCCATCTAATGAATCTCCCACCCCATCTGTGCTACAAGAGATATCACGATTCTAATAGATGTATACCTAGCTACCAGGGCGAAGGTCTCTTCGTAATCAATTCCTTCCTTCTGAGCATACCCTTTAGCCACAAATTTGACTTTGTATTTCTCAACATTGTTGTCTGCAGCGTATTTGATCTTGTAGATCCATCTCGAACCTACCACTGATCTGTCTTGAGGCCTTGGCACTACCTCCCAGACATCGTTCACCATTATGGAGTTCTACTCCTCTACCATCGCATCCAACCAAACCTGATGTTGAGCTGCCTCCTGAAAACTGGCAGGCTCCCCATCCTGAGCTACTAACGCCTGATATCTATCTGGCTATTTTCACTCCCTCTTATTGTTCTTTGGTGCACCGATGAAGTTCCCTGTTCGTTCTTCCTCTGCCAATGGATGCTTCTGTTAGCTCCTCCTCATCTTGTGATTCTTCCTGACCCGAGGAAGAATTCTTTTCTTCCGTTGGTTGAAGAGGTTTGACCAACAATTCCTCTTTTGACTGCTCCTTGGAAGGCATTTCTCGAGATTTTCTGAAAGCCCTGTCCTCCATGAACTTCACATCTCATCGAACTACTACCTTCCTACTCCCTGGAAGATAGATTCTGTATGCCTTAGCGTTCTTGCTATATCCCACTAGATATCCTTTCTCTGTAATTCGATCCAACTTCTTCCTCTTTTCCTCGGGTATGCGGCAATATGCCAAGCTCCCAAATATCCTCAAATGACTGACTTCAGGTGTCTTCCCTATGAAGGCTTTCTCTGGAGTAATCTTGCCCAATGCCCGATGAGGAGTTCTATTCTGAAAATAGACTGTTGTGTTGCATGCTTCTACCCACAGGAATTTTGGCATATCCTAATCATACATCATGGCCCTAGTTGCTTCTACAATAGTCCTGTTCTTTCTTTCTGCTACTCCATTTTGCTTCGGATTGTAAGGAGTTGTCCACTCTCTTCTGATGCCCTCCGTAGCGTGAAAATCAATGAAGTCCTTATCCACATACTCTCCACCATTATTTGAGCGCAAAACTTTTATTTTCTTCCCAGTGAGATTCTCCACCAGAGCCTTGAACTCTTTGAATCGACAGAAAACCTTGTCCTTGGTTTTCAGAAAATAAATCTAAGTTTTCCTTGAGTGGTCATCAATGAAGGTGAGGAAGTACTTGGCACCACTAAGAGCTTTAGTGGACATGGGTCCACAGATATCTGAGTGTATCAATCTATGGCCGTGTTTTTACTTCTAGGAAATGTTGCTTTGGCATACTTTCCTAGAGCACATCCTCTGCATACATCATCTCGTTCCGTACTAAGATTTGGAACTCCTGTTACAGTGCTCCTGAGAATTTTCAAAGCCCCATGGTGCAAATGTCCCATTCTTCTGTGCCATAGTTCGTTCAAATCCTTGTCTCCATGACTGCCTATTAGTGCCATTGGTGATTCTAGTTGTAGTCTGTACAACCTGTTACTTTTGATCCCGATCTGCACTTTCTTTTTCCAGCTCAGGTGTTTGACGTATACTTTCTCCTTGATGAAGAAAACGTCATAGCCTTTGCCTTGAAGTTGCGACACGGAAAGTAAGTTCATCCCCAATCCTGGTACATGCAGCACATTGGTAGCACGGAACCGCTCTCCCGTTTCTGTTTGAAAAACTATGGTACCCCTCCCTACTGGAGTACACTTTGCCTTGTTCCCCATGGTGATCTGAAAGTTCATCTTCTCCTCCCGATAATCTGAGAAACATTCTCGGATTCCCGTCATATGCCAAGAGGCTCCACTGTCTATATACCATACCTCTGATGATGTAGAGCTAGTCACACAAGCCACTTCTTCTTCCAGCCTAGAAGCCAACATAGAGAAATCGAAATCACTTTCTCTTGTGCAATTTTCTGAAAATCTGTGCGAGTCTCCTGACGTAGATGCCTCTACATCATGGTCTCGACCCATAATTGATTTTCCCTTCCTGTCTCTGATTACTTGCTCTGATACCATGTGAAAATTCTATCACTGCAACAACTGATTTATTTTACCTACTTATTTCCCAATAAGTTATTTATGAAAATCCTTCAGTAAACATTAAAATAAATTATGTTGTAGTTATCACACCATAATACAGAAACAAACACATGCACAAGAATCAACACATCGACACAGATATTTTGGACAACAGTTCCCAGAAAAACCCAATGTGGGAAAACCAGTGCAGCAAGGGAGGATTTTATTATTCAGCAATTCTTCAGTACAACTGGGTGCCAAACTGGCTTACCCAACAGAGAGAAAAATTTCAAACACTTCTCCCAGTCTCAGCGTCAGGCTAGCTAACCTCTGCGTAGCTCCCAGACCCTCTGCGTCAACGCTTGCCTCTCTGTGTCAGCACTGGGCCTCTCTGTGTCACCCACGCAGACCCTCCAGTGACTGCGTAGTCTACTGCCTCTGCGTCTGCCTAAGAGACTCTGCATCTGCCTCTCCAACCTCTGCGCTGGTCCTCTGGTGTTGTTCTCGACTCTCTGTTCCGTACTTGTTGCCTCCTTCTGCTCTCCAGACCACTGGTTCAAATTTCTCAGCTAACCCCGCTCCAAAAATCAAACTGACTGGTCTCCCTCAGTGTGTTCTCCAACTGACCCTCAAGCCTCTTCTTATACTTTTCTCGTTGGTCCATCAATGACCGAGATTAAATCTCTAATCAACAGCTAAGATTAGATTTGGCTTGATCCATGACTTTTGGAACCTTCTAACCCAGTTTTATATTAATAGTCAATACACATTAATATTTTATTTTTCCTAAGTTTAGACTTAGGAACTCCATTAAAAATATTAATTATTTTAATATCTCCCAACCCGGGTACAATCTGTCCAAACCATTTCTAGGACTTGGAGATCTCAAGTGCTTTAGCCTCTCCACCAATTTTCATGGCTAGAGCACATCTGATGCTACCCAAAATCAACATCAGAGAAATTAACCCTAATCTGCAACATCTTAATTTCTCAACAATTTGGCCTCTCCAAAAGAGACTCAACTTGCTTTTTGTACTTCGCTACTTGTGGAGAAATGATCTTATGTGGATTTTGTCTATTGGAGACTAGCTTTTGTTGTGGAGACATCACTTTGGGATTGAAAGAAGGCATCTTCTTAGATACATTGTGAGTAATTTTGTTAAATATATTTTTATGGTTATGCATGTAATGGAATATTGCTAGGGTTTCTATTTTCTTTGTCTAAATGCATATGTTTACATGAAATTATTGGTAATTATTGCATGCTTAATCTTGTATCGTTAAACTCCCTATAAAACCTCCTAGAGAGCCTTTTTCTAGTGAATTTCTCCCCTCATAAAATGATAGCTAGGGTTAGGAAGTGAAAACTAGGGTTTCCCTCCTTACTACCTTCAAAGATTTTATATCCCATGATTAAAGTTCGTAAGACTCCATCACCCAAGTAGGGAAAAGGCACCGGCAACCCTCTTGATGATCAAAAACTCTAAAACCTTATCTTTTCCCTCTCTTTCTCTATTTTCGGCCCTTCAAGGCAAGCCGCTAGGGCTAGGGCTTAGGACAAATTTAGGTAGGGCATGAGGTATTGAAACATTGAATCTGATTTGGCACTCTCCTACCTTGCTTGACCTAACAAATTCAAAATCTAACATATTACACGGTAAATAGTGCCTCATTAGGGTTGTCGTCATCAACCCTAGGTAATTTAGGGCCTTACAAAAACCCTAACCCTATACAAGGTTTCAACTTATGGCTACTTGAAGGTTTTCCAATCCAATGGTTGATCAAATCTCTTAATATTTCCTCCAATGGGGCGAAGGAATTATGGCTATTCATTCCGGGATGAGTCCAAGAGCAGAGGTAGGGGTGTCTCTTCCTTAGAAGGTAGGGCATGGAACATGGAACGAGGAAATCGCAGGTGGGATATTCTTTAGCTCGACGAAGTCACTGCAAACCTTTTATCAACAGGATATAAACCTTTCGCAATAGACTTTACCTTTGGTGAATACGGAGGTACTTAAGTGGGGGTCATATGGGTCAGATAGGTCAACGAGAGATACTGTAGCTGCTACTGCTGCTGGGTTGTATCAGCTCGACTGTTAAGGAGAGGGAGAGGAGAGGAGAGGAGAGGAAAGCACACTCGACTGTCAAGGACCCGACAGGGGGCTCGACTGATAAGGAGAGGAAAGGCCGCTCGACCATGGCAAACTTTTCCTTGTGTGTGTATGCCTAGATTTACCATTGTTGAGCTACATCTTGAAACCCTAGGCTACAAGCCCTATCTCCTAG
The DNA here is from genome assembly GCA_031772625.1 of Pinus tabuliformis. Taxonomy (NCBI): domain Eukaryota; kingdom Viridiplantae; phylum Streptophyta; class Pinopsida; order Pinales; family Pinaceae; genus Pinus; species Pinus tabuliformis. Next base: position 1,403,717,234 of record CM062820.1, on the reverse strand, counting down.
GCTTTCTTCATAAGTATGTTGTTCCTTATTGCAAAGAATTGTGCCTTGTTCCAAGTGAAAAGTACCTTGATCAAGCCTCTTAAAGTATCACCTAGATTTTATCTAGAATACACTTAGTCATCTATACTGGGAAGCCTCTCATATGTGAAATTCCACTAAAGAGTAGGAAGTGGAATGCTAAGATGATAGTGCCAGCCACCTCATTGTTGTGTCTAGTATGACTATCGCCTTGTAAGGCCTCTCACAAGGCCCGCTAGATCTTGAAGCAACAGAGCCCACCAGTACAACCATGCACAAAAATTCCACTATCAAGAAATAGCTAAAAATAGCTCTTCAAGGTTTTAGAGTACCACTTCAAAGAAGAAAACTCTAGATGAGATTGTATAAATCAACATGTAAATACATGTATAAAAAAATGTCTCAATTATTTGGGATAGATAGTGTAACTATTACATATCAAGGTTAAAAAAAAAAAAAGAGAAAAAGTTGATAAAGAGATGAAGAGAGTAATAATGTGTGTATTTACATAATGCAGTCTTAATTATTTAACATAGGTTTAAATGTATGCATGTATTTATCATAAAGAACTTTAAAAAAAAACAATAATTAAGTTTTGTGTTTTGTTTTTAGGTGCAATTTTTATTCCAAGTGAAAAAAGCAAAAAGGAAACAATAAGTATAGTGTTTTGTTTTTAGGTGCAATTTTTATTCCAAGTAAAAAGAGAAGAAAGGAACAAAAGGGAGAGGGGGTTTGAAAAGAATGTGACTGGAATATTCCGGACACATTCTCTTCAAATTCCAACCACAAAAGCTTACAAACAAGAAGGGCATGGATAAGGAAAAGGAAAGAGGAATAATGTGGGTATGTATGTAACACCATGTTTCATTATTTGACATAGGCTTGTATGGATGCATGCATTTACAATAACCAAAAGCAATTAATAATCAAGTATCTCCGGGTGAGAATGTCCCACTGGTAGTTCATATACATTTTGATCAAAACATTCTCTTCAAATTCCAACCACAAAATCTTACAAACAAGAAGGGCATGGATAAGGAAAAGAAAAGAGGAATAATGTGGGTATGTATATAACACAATGTTTCATTATTTGACATAGGCTTGTATGTATGCATGCATTTACAATAACTAAAAGCAATTAATAATCAAGTATCTCGGGGTGAGAATGTCCCATTGGTAGTTCATATACATTTTGATCAAATTAACAAATTATAGCATTGACTTGAAAAAAAATGGTGCATTTTTGTTATGAGAACATGTTAGCATCAGTTTCTTGGCATTGTCTTTTGGCATTGTTTTTTAGCGAGGAGATTGTTGGAAGGTTAGGTCAGCTCATCATCAATTTGAATCGGAAAAGGACTGAATTGCAAAGAGCGAAAAACAGGGAACTAATGGTCTCATAGACTATTTTTAGTCTCGTGCACCTTAAAATATCATTTCATTTCATTATAGTAATCTTGAAAAAAATGTTCACGCATCGACTTCTGTCTGAATAAATTATATTAATTAATCAACCGGAAGTCTGACCTGCCTTGCAGCTCCAAATCCACGGAGGCCGCCCGGCTTGCCCTGTAAGGACGTGATGATGGTGAGAGCTTCTCTCTCGTTGCCCCTCTCCAGCTCAAGGTCCACTCTCCGCAGCGCCTCTTTTCTTCTGCTAATATCAACCCCACCATTGAGGACACACAGAAAAATAGTTCTGCTGCATTTATGAGATGTGCAGACGGGTAGGCGCCATGGTTTTGAAAGTGGGTAGCAGTTAGAATCGGAGGAGAGTAGATGATGAGGTCGTCGGATGGGTTTGGCCATCGCTGGTTGCCTAATCATTCTTTCAATTCATTTGAATTATGCATGGTGGTCTTTAATATAGGATATATTATTTTATATTTTTTCGAATTCTTTGAAACGTAACCACATACTCGAAGACACGCGGGGAATCGGGACATGAGGTGTGGGGAAGCACGAGCGTAATTTGGGCCTAGTTGATTCACAGGGATAAATTACATAATTATTACTCTATTTTAGATTTTTAGTCAAGAGGGATTATTTATGCATTTATACGAATTAAAGAATTACTTAATGTGGACACGATATTGTATTGAAAATCACACCTATGTGAGCTAGGTAGATCATGTCAATTTGTACCTTTAGATTTGAGAACACTGACATAAATGTGGAGGAGATAATATCATAGTTTAAAGAACATGATTTACTGTATTTAATATTAACTATATTAATACACATTAATGGCACTTCGTCTGATTCTTAAAAATCCATCATCTTTGAATCACTTTTCAACATTATTTGATTTTATTAATGCCACTTTGTCTTATTCTTAAAAATCCATCATCTTTGAATCACTTTTCAACATTATTTGATTTTTTTTTTATAGTTGTAGGTGTTGGATCAAGTTGTTTTCAACTGGTTCGACCTCAGGATGTTGACAGGGGAAGGTATCATTCTTATTTAAAATGAACAGTCCACTCAATGGGATACTCTGCCGCACCCCCCTCTTGTTTTCCTCTAGTTTTTGTGGTTTTGTCCCTCTGTAGTATTTTTAAGTGCTAATTTTGGTCGCTGCTAAGTCTCATGTTCATATCTTTCTAGCACCAGGCAAAAGCAGATTTATAAGCTCTAATGAGCAACCCTTGTACCAATTTTTTGCTATCCTCCAAGATGTATGTGATCGACTGTATGCATTTTGTCTTTTTTCTCTGTTTTAAGATGGCGATGGAGAATCATATCTCCCAGACGCATGTATTTTCTCTTATAATAGAAAGAAATTTTTTCTCTTTGAAAAAAAACAGATGTTGGAAGTTTATGTGGATTGAGGAATGAGATGACATTGGGTTTTTTGCTTGAAAAATTATTGGAAGACACATATCGAGTACCTACCAAAGTGGGCTTAGAGATAGGTGGTGGGATTACAGTATCTCACGGTCTAACTCTTCTTATGGGCAACAAACGTCATTGTATACTATGATGAGACACATGGTGAACCTACTCTTAAGGCTAAGCTTTTACATGTCACACATTTTGTGTCGATGTACCTATATCTTATCATTAGAGGCTAGTAAGGGCAATTTTGTACATGACCTTCCACATTTTGGGCATGGTGATTATTTATATACATGCACATGATTAGCTTGAATTTTACTTTTTGCACAATGCTTTGATGTGATTAATTTTTCAAATACCAACATAAATGCATGATTTATCTTAATGTATAAATGCCAATATAACACATAATTAGCCCTCATCAATTAAAACAGTAAACCTTCTCAAGATATGAATGTATGCAATTAATTCCAAATAACAATCAACAAGTCTCACTTGCAAATACTTCATTAGAAGCATAGGATCACAAACATGTTATACTTTGTTCAACTATAACACTACCAATTGTACGTCTAGTTGAACTAAAATATGTCAAATTCCACATGAAATGACTTGTGAAAGTATTTCAACAAATTACATTATATTTAGCAATTTTATTAGTTAGAAGACTAAGATAGGCCCCTTATGAGCTCACAAGTTGGCTAGCAGGAGGATAAATCACCCAAATTGTGACAGTGAAGTTCCAAGCATGATGAGTACCACCATGTGTGAATCCCACAATATAGGTATGTGTGATAACATTTTCCAATCAAGCACATTGCATGGTCAGCAAAGACTTAAGCAAAGACTAATATATCAAGAAAACTATAAAAGAAAAAATTGAAGGAAAAAAACTACTTATATGCAACTTGTACAATGGTATTTCCTAGTCATTATTTCATAAGCATAATACCTCTTCAAATAGATCCCGTTGTGGGTCTCATTCAAAACATCCCCTTCATAATGTTCTAATTTGTAAGCTCATTTGCTAAGGACAAATCCCACAAAGTAAGGATTGTGCCACATAGGATTAAATTTTATAGCCCTTAGAGTTCCTTTATCTGGGTCATAAACTAAATTAGGTCCCCTTCAAAGAAAACTTAAGGATGGACTAGTTCATTATATTGGACCTTCAAACATTTCTTATGTAGCTTATTTGCGGTGCATGCATCCCTTCGGTTTTCATCAAGTCATTCTAAATAGACAAGATTTTATTCCTCACAAGTTGTGTTAGGTAGGAGCTTGAAAACAAGCTTAAAAGAAGGGATCTCACACACAATTAGTAAGGTGACCTCCACGCCATACCCAAGCTAGAAATGAATGAACCAAATAGTGGTCTTTCTTAAGGTTTGTTATGCCCATGGTACCAAAAAAAACATAGTGTGCTAAGTGGACTTGATTTCACTAATTTTCATTTAGAATATGGTTTTCAAAGTCTTATTAACAACTTTTATTTCACCATTCTGTGAAGGATAGTAATGGGATAGATGCCCATGTTAAAATCCCAATTTAGCTAACAATTTTCTCATAATTTTGTTTTGGAAATGAGTGCAATATTTAGTGACAACTTCCTTAAGTACACCAAACTTAGCAATTATTAGATTGAATAGGAAAAACATTACTATTTCACCATCATTAGAGAAAATAGACATGGCTTTGTCCTATTACCACTCAAACTCACTCCTAGAGGGAAAAGTATTGACCCCAACAGGAGAGCCTAAATACAACTCTCAGGCAAACCACCCATTGTCACCTCAAAGGCCTTGTTGCACTCTTTAGAATATAAGAAATGTATCCCCGTCAAGGAGACAATCCATAAAGGTGAAGCTAAGCTAAGTTGTTGAGCAAGGGGGGTATGTAAATTTTCAAGGCCTAGGTGATTGATATCCTATGTTTCTCTTAATTAAACAAATCAGACATTGGGTCGACTACTAGTTTCATAGTTTGTGGAGGTTTCCTTAGTTCCTTCCTTGAGACATTGGGTCGACTACTATTCTTGGGCCATACACATATATCAAAGAGATATTGCACATGGCACTCCTTTGTCCCTAGGACCTATTAACTTTTTCTAGTGATTTCACCGTGAATTGTTACAAGGAGGTAAAAGAGGAACATTATTACTTTCTCACATGGCTCCAAAGAAAGATCTAAGAATTACTTCACCAATTAAACCTTCAAAAAGTTCAACTAAGAACTATGGTCAGTCTTCCTAATGTACTTTTGGTCACTTGATGTAATTATATTTATCATTGTAAATCATATTTATAAATGCTTGAGTCAAAGAAAAAATTATTTTGAGTCAAAGTCCCATTGTGACTTTTAAAAGATGTAAGTTTGAATTTTGGAAATGAAATTTTTGGCTCCAAAAGTGACAAGTTAGCCCTAGCCAAGAGACACGTCCATTCCCTCTACACAGGATACTATATAAAGGTAGCTCAAACTCCTGATTTGGGAAATTTGCATTCTTCTCTCAAGACAGTTCTTGGCAAGTGAGTGAAGGAAAAGAAGGACGTATTTTCTCTTTCTTATATTTCTCTAACAACTCTCACATGTGAAGGAATCTCTCTCTGTGATTCACAGTTTCTAGGACAACAATTGTTGGGGGCCAAATTTTTTTGCATTACTGGGGCGATTGCCAGAGGGCTGAAATTTTGCATAACTGCCTATTTCTAGAGGGCCAGAATTCTGGAAGTGCAGGATCAGTTTGGGTGACTTGACTTGGACAAGAAGACCAGGTTTGACCATAGTTCTAGGTGTGTCTCTCATTGAACAAGAATAATTTATCTATTGAAAAGGTTGTTGGGTTTTTCCCTGTAGGGGAGTTTTCCCAAGGTAAATCTTGTCTCTCTTTTGTGTATTGTGACCTTTATGGTTATACTTTTCTTTATTTTTGAGTTTATGAAGTATAATTACTTAATGATATATTGGAATAAGCTAAAAGAAGATCTACATCAAAAGTAATTATTAGAATTTTAGAAATATTTTGCTGACCCTAATTGCACTAGAAAATCAGCATGGTATTAAAGCTTTGGTGACGGAAGGAAGGTACATTGATATTGTTAGTTTTTGTAGCATCAGAGGTGTTTTGGTCTCGAAACTTTGTGGAGAGGCTAAAACACATGAGTTTTCCATAACCCATAAATCATTTCTGGAAATTCCAACTGGAAGTTCCTCAATTAGATTATTAGCCTATTTTTAAATGTTTCCGAAAACTAAACTTAGGAAAAGGGGTTAATTAATCAGAATTAATTGAGATAAGGTGTGAATCATCTAGAAACTCACACAAATCAATGGGGAATTAATTTGATCCCTTTATTAAGATTTAATCTTGGTTGTTGGAGGAACAACAGAGGATTATAAGAAGAAGTCGATAGGTAGATGGAGAACACATTTGAGACACTTGTGAGGACCACAAAGAGTTCGATTTCCTTGGAGGTTCGATTTTCTAGAGAGTCGGCAGTGTTGGAAGAGTTTGTGCTTTAGTAGGGAAGCAGAGATAGTGAGGGGGAGAGGTAGTGAGGTTGGAGGAAGTTCTCAAGATCCGATGAAGGGCATTGCAGAGAAAGGCCGAAATTTCTCCCAAAAGCTACGTAGAGGCAGTGCAGGGGCTTCATTGGGAAGTTCGATTTGCTGAGGAAGGGAGACATTTTCAGTTCCAAAGGCCAAGCATAGGTTCCATAGTGTTAGAGAAGCATTTTTTCAGTCAATAGTAGGTAGGACGAATTGCTTTTCAGTGGTGGTCAAGTGTCGGGATTGCTTGGAGTGAGGGTATTTTCCCTCTAGATATTTTTTCAAGTATTTTCTTTGCAGGATTGCCAGTTTTCGTCATCGAGATTAGACTCAGAATTTCTCACTGTTGCATAATAATAAAAACCCTCAGTTGCTACACTAGTTTTCCAAAGTTGGGTTTTTCCGGGGACATTTGTCCAAAAATAATTGTGTTGATTCTTATGTGTGCGTGTTAAATTTTTCTCAATTTCTAGCGCTATTTTCTTTCATAGTTTTATTTGTGAAGATTGTAGTGTGAATTATTTGGTATTTTTCGTAGCAGATAAATTGTTAAATTAATTAACAATTAAAAAAATAATTTCCAGTTGCTGCAATAGGATTTGAGTCTTGAAATTTTCACATGGTATCAGAGCATGATCGATTAGATGGGGAAGCTCAGAAGCAAAAGTGGAAATCTGTTGTTTAGAGGGAGCAATAGGACGAATTTCTGGAGGCTATGTAGAACCTAGACCAGGCAGATCAAATTGTTGGGTAGATTGATTTTTCAGTGCAGGTTGGTAGAAAAATTTGCCTTGCCAAATTCAGTGATTCCAGCAGGCAAAGGGAGAAACAACTCAGATTTTTCGACTAGGCACAGAGGGTTTTGTGACAGTTTGCTAGAGCATAATTCATGTCAGGTGGAAAGAGAAATAGCACACACAAAGGGAAAATTTCTCTCAGGGGATCTCGAGTTTTAGAGATCTAATTTTTCCAATTTCAAATTGGTAGTAGTTGTGAGCGAATCCTCTCATTCCAGAAGGGAGTGTGAGTAGCAAATTCAATAGCCAAGCAGAGGGAAACAAGGAGTTTTCAACTATATTCGAGATGGCCCCAATTGGGTTCAGAGATCAAGGTAGATTGGACAGTGCCTCCAACTATGTCATTTGGAAGGCTGGAATGTCCTTTCCCATTGATGAGCATGGTCTGAAGACCTATGCAGAAAATGTGGTGACAGTACCAACAAATAATGAGGCACCATATCTAGGAGGAGGAGGAGTATGAGACTCTAGTGTGCCAGGTGGGCAAGATCCAGTGTAAAAGAAGCAAGGAGATCAGTTCCAGTTGTTGCAGTAGGATCATCACCTTTTCTACAAGGACCCACAATAGCATAGTAGCAGGTTCAGTGTCAAAAAACACAACTAGTCATTCAGATGACAGTTGCAAATCTAGTTGCAATTAATACACATGAGACAATTTTAGAACTAGATGCAGTGACACATGTCGCATGAATTGCCCAGTTGCAGGATGTACGTGCAGTTCCAGCCAGTAGAGATTCCCAACGCAGAGCTACATAGTCTAGTTTCCAGTATGGGAGGATAATGCAAGTTGGTAGGAGGGAGTAGAGAGATTTCTCATAGGGATATCGAGACTCAACAGGAGTGTAGCTTCAGAGGGAGTAACCCTGTGGAAGCTAGTAGTTCGGGATCTGGGGAGATCAGACTCATTATTGCAGTAATTGTAGCAACAGTGCAGAGATAGCAGCAGAGCAGTAATAACAACAGTATGAATAGATCAGAGTTCAAAGTTGTGCAGATTTGGGCAGGGTCCATTGAGGATTCCACCTCGTGGATCCTTACCTGGCTATGGGGGCCCATAGTATTCAGTAGAAGGATGGATCAGTGTCAGTGATGCAGTCATATTCTAGAGTGACAGTTGCAAACTAGTTGTAGTCTGGAGTTGAGAAGCGTAGTGCAGTGTTGGCAGCAGAGAAGGTGGCTCGGTATCATAGTTAGTAGGAATGTAGATTCCCGGTGGACAATGTAAAGGCTAGTAGCAGTCAGGACTCAGGAGACATATGCATCATACTGAACAAAGTTGATTTAGTATTTAAGATGTTTCTCAGTTACAGTTGCAGTTGCAACAATAATAGATGAGAGGGAGTTGCAATGCAGATGCAGAGTTGGTAGCAATATAGTAGTGTCAGCAACAACACATATGCAACATCAAAGTTGTGCAGTGGTTGGTGGGCAGTGGCCAAACATCAGCGACGTGACAGAGGGTGGTACAGAAATAGAGTGTTGTGACAGGATGTGCAACACTAGAAAGAGAGAACACCTTCCTTGCTGAGAGGGATTGTTATTTTTTGTATCATCATAGGTGTTCTAGTCTCAAAACTTTGTGGAGAGGCTAAAACACATGAGTTCTCCATAACCCAGAAATCATTTCTAGAAATTCCACCTATAAGTGTCTCAATTAGATTATTAGCCTATTTTTAAATATTTCCTAAGTCTAAACTTAGGAAAAAGGGTTAATTAATCATAATTAATTGAGATAAGGTGTGAATCATCTAGAAACTCACACGGATAGACAAGGAATTAATCTGCGCCCTTGATTAAGATTTAATCTTGGTCGTTGGAGGACCAACAGAGGATTATAAGAAGAAGTTGATGGGTAGATGAGGAACACACTTGAGAAACTTGTGAGAACCATAGAGAGTTCAATTTCCTTAGAGGGTTCAATATTCTAGAGAGCCAACAATGCTGGAAGATTTTGAGCTTTAGTAGGGAAGCAAAGATAGTGAGGGGCAGACACAGTGAGGTCGGAGGAAGTTCTCTAGATACGGTGAAGTGCATTATATAGAAAGGCTAAAATTTCTCTAGGACGTTGCGTAAAGGCAGTGTAAGGGCTTCGTTCGATTTGTTGAGGAAGGAAGACGTTTCAGTTCCAGAGGGCAGGTAGAGGTTCCAGAGTGTCGGAGAAGCATTTTCCCAGTCAGCAGTAGGCGGGATGTCTTGATTAGTAGACAATTCGAGCAACACGTGTGGTAGGCAGCTTCAGGTTGACACAGAGCCTACGAAGGCCCAGTTGGACAGCTTGCTTTTCAGTGGTGGTCAAGTGTCGAGATTGCTCTGAGTGAGGGTAATTTCCCTCTAGATATTTTTGACAATATTTTCTCTACAATATTGCTAGTTTTTGGCATTCAGATTATACTTAGAATTTCTCACTGTTGAATAATAATAAAAACCCTCAAATGCTACACCTGTTTTCCCAAGTTGGGTTTTTCCAAGGACATTTGTCCAAAAATAATTATGTTTATTCTTATGTGTGTGCGTTATAATTTTCTCAATTTCCAACGCTATTTTCTTCTATTGTTTTATTTGTGAAGATTATAGTGTGAATTATTTGGTATTTGTCGTAGTAGATAAATTGTTAAATTAATTAACAATTAGAAAAATAATTTCTAGTTGTTGTAATAGGATTTCAACCTTGAAATTCTCACAAAGATCACTTTTGAGAGAGCACTTTATTAAAGTCCTTCTTGTACATTGGCATCTATGGCTTCCTCCGTGACATCCTAAAACAAGTTAGAGGGAGCATCAAACTTCAGAGCGTGCAAAGTCAGAATAGATCTTATTCTTGTGAAAAATAAAGTGTTGGATATTGTGACAGGAAAGACTACTGATACAAACTTAAACATGAACGTAACAAATTACAGATATAACCATAAAATACAGAGATGCATCAGAATAACACTTCATTTCATTAATACCAAATACTAAAATATTCTCATAAACAAAATGGAAATAAACTAGCTCGAGTGATGGTAGCTTATTTCTAAGAAGAAATGTGGCGGCTACATGTCTTTGAACTGTGTTACAATGAGGCTTAAGGGGCTATGTGTTATTGAACAACAAGGGAAAACCCTAAATAAACCCTAACCCCAAGAGTTTGTGGGCCTCAATGGGGTTAGTTGGGAAACCAACTTCTCGGGGCCGTAACTTGGTCATATTATCTCTGTTTGGCACATACAATACCTTGTTGGAAATGTTTCTTCAAGTACTACATGATTTTTAGTTAGCATGGTCTTGTTGTGGACCTCAAAAAAACACTGTTTAGGGGGGTCAAAATCGCTTCAGAAGTTCAGGACCCAAAAAACTGCTAAAAATAGTAAGTTGCAGTAAATAAGGAAACAAATGAAACTGATGGGAGGTCTAGGTGGAATAGGTGGGTGGCCAACAAAATCCACCTGGAGCAGTCCTCCCCAATTAGGAATCAATGGTCCCCATTGCGTGCAAAGGATCCATGAGGTGAGGAAATTTATGTTGAACCACTTGCCCTAGTGAAGGAGCTAACCTGCTTTGACAACTCGATATAGTTGGATCCTCTGTTGATAAGTGTTCTTTATCTGCGTTTTCATGATCTAATTAGTTGTGGCATGTTCCATGTAGCCTGGGTTTAGCTCTATTGGTGTGAGTTTTTCTACAATGTTGGATGTGTCCAACAATGGTGGAAAGTACATCTAAAGGCGATCTACATTGAAAATTGGGTGCAGACCAAGGAACGGTAGAATGTTGAGCTCGAAGTAATTTTCCCCTACAACCTTGGTGATGGTGTATGGCCCATATCGAAGTAGTTGAAGCTTTCAGTTGGGTCCAACGAGGCACTCCTTCTACAAATGTAGCCAAACTTTGTCGCCCACCTGGAACTTGTGCACTGCCGATGCTGATCATGGCACTGCTTGTACTTAGCATTAGCTTTGTTCAATATATCATGGACTTGTTGGTGGATGTGTTGAATGCACTCAATGAATTCGTTAGCCCTGTCAGCTTTGGAGTGGACGTGAGCCGAATTTTCTTGAGTAGCTGCAAATGGTATGGCCACATCAATGGGACATAATGGATGAAATCCTAGCCCTGCCTAAAAGGGGCTATGGTCTATTAAGCTATGGAGAGCTCTATTATAGTTGTGTTGGACATAGGGGAGGCTTTCATCCCACGTGCATGGATTCTTAGAGCTATACATGCGCAAAATGTGTACGATCATCTTGTTAACAACCTTTGTTTGGCCATCAATTTGGGGGTGGAAAGTCATGGACTCAGTAAATTTGATATCTAGCATTGACAAGAGACTCGACCAAAATGCACTTAGGAATCTGTTGTCTCGATCTAAGACAATGGACTGTAGGATCCCAAAGTGTACCCAAACTTTCTCAAATAAGAGCTTAACAGTGGCCTCTATTGTGATACTCTTCTTGTAGGTCGCCTTAATGAACATCTTAGAGAATCTGTCGATGACCACGAAAACACAATCATTGCAGTGCTTGGTAGAAGGAAGGCTTAACATGTAATCCATGGAGATGGATTCCCGAGGTCAACTATGAGTAGGCAGAGAAGTATATAGGCCTTGCTTCTTGATGGGTGGTTTGGCAATGGCGCAGGTAGTGCAGGATCTAATGTACTTCCCAACATCCTGACGAAGGTTCGTCCAATAAAAATATTTTTGCAGTACTACCATTGTTTTTTATACTCCGAAATGTCTGGCGACCCAATTGTAGTGCACCTCCAAAATCATCTTGGCATGCTCGCTTGAAGGAACACAGATGTGTCCCAAGTGGCATAACAGTGCGTCCTGGAGGTGAAAATTTGGAACTTTCCTACCTTCCATGAGTGTCTAGTCTGTGTTGTCATATTCTGGATCGTTCTTGTAAAGGTGCGGCCACCCCAAAGTTTGGTACCCACAGGAGTTGAGCACATTGATCAGTGCCATGAATGGTAGTCGGTTGAGGCAAGCTGCAATATTATTGGTGTTTCCCCTCTTGTACTTAATGTTCAATTGGAACTGTTGCAGGTATGTGGACCATTTTTTATGGCGATTGTTCTGGAACTTCCCTTGTGTCTGTATGAACTGCAAGGCTTGGTGGTTTGTGTGGATGATCATTTCCTTGCCCATAATGTAATGCTTTGATTGACGGTAGGCCTACACGATGGAATACATTTCTTTATCAGAGGTGGGATACTTTCGGACTGTGTCTGAAAGTGTCTCACTATGGTAATCCACTGGATGCCCCTGTTGAGTAGAACTACACCAATGTCATAGTCGGAGACATTTGTCTCAATATCAAAGGGTTATTGTAGGTCTGGTAATGTGAGCACTGGTGCAGAGTAGAGGCAATGCTTCAACTCGGCAAATGCCTTTTGTTGGGTTTCAGACCAAAATAAATTTGCTTTGGCTTCGCCCTTGGTGAATTGACTTAAACGCCGAGTGATATGAGAGAACCCCAACACGAATCTGTGGTATAAATTGGCAAGACCCAGAAATATGCGGAGCTTTGTTAGAGTGGTTGGGGTTGGAAATACCCAAATGACTTGTATCTTGGTTGGGTCCACATGCACACCTTGCCCATCAATGATGTACCCCATAAATTGAACCTAGGTCATGCAAAAAGTGCATTTATCCAAATTGGCACACATCTTGTGTTGTCACAGGGTTTGGAAAACCTGTCGAATATAGTGGAGGTGCTCTTCTCAACTCTGGCTGAAGATCAATATGTCATCTAAACACACCACCACGAATGCATTATTGAATGGTCGCAGGATGTCATCCATCAATCTCATGAAGTTTGCGGGGGCATTTGTCAACCCAAAAGGCATGACCAACCATTCGAAAAGGCTCTCCTTGGATTTGAAGACAATCTTCCACACATAAGTGGCTTCAATAGGCACATGGTGATAACCAAACTTCAAGTCAATCTTGCTGAAATATTTTCCCCCCTTGAGCTGGTCCAAAAGGTCATCAATATGTGGGATTGGGTACCTATTCAGGACTGTGATCTTGTTTAGTGCCCAATAATCAATACAGAGTCTCCAGGTCCCATCCTTCTTTTGTACCAATAAAATCGGGCTCTCACAAGGTGATGAGCTTGGCCTGATATTCCCTTTCTGCAACAACTCCTGAATCTGCCTCTTGATCTCAACATTCTCCAAAAAAAAGCATCGATAGATCGGTCCATTGGGCAACGACGCACCCAATGTCAGATCGATGGAGTGCTTGACTTGACAATACAGAGGTACCCTCATAGGTGAGGTGAAAATGTCCTTGTATTCCTCCATGACCTTGTCCATTTGTTGTTGTTGTGTGAAAGAGCCCTATCTGGAAGTTGTGGCCACAATATTCTTCTTTCCATGAGGACAAATCATAAGGAAAAGAAATTCATAGTCTGTGAAATGATCTTATTGCATTGCTTTGTAGAGATCAAAGAGATGGCAGTAGGCAGATCTACCTCTAGTATCTTGTACAACTTGTTGCCCAAAGTAATAACCACAGAGCAAGGTATAGACTCATATACAACACGTCACTTCCACAAGTATGGTTGTCCTAATACTACATCACAAACTTCAAGAGGAGTGACATCACATAATACCTCATCCGTGAAGGGCGTGATGTTGTAGGGAAGGAAACACTACTGGCTGATGTGGAGAACTCATCCTTGGTGAAGCCACCTAATGGTGTACGGTTGTGGATGTGTTGTAGTCGGTAAGCCCAACTGCTTCATGACGTCTGCTGAAATGAGGTTCTTTTGGCTCTCTCTATCGACAATGAACTGTAACGGAGACCCTTCACCCACATCTATGAGTGGAAGAGGCGCTCCCCCTCCTCTAGATCTCCAGGCCCATTCTTTTGGATCTTGGTGGTGGCCATAATGGTACTGGGCTCTGCGTCAATGATCTGCTTCCCTTTGTCATTCCCCTCGTCGGGTTTTGACTAAGAGTCAGAACATGCGTCTGATTCGGAAGCCTTCAACTCGGCCACCATTAACTGCTTGGACCGACACTCACTTGTGTTATGAGTGGAGCTCTTATGGAACTCACACCATTTTCCCATGTCCTTCTTTGTCTTTGTGGTGTTGTTCTTTGCTTGCTTCTTTGGTGGGTTGTCCTGGGTCGCTCCACCTTTGATTTGTCCTTTACTCTGTGGTTTGGGGGCGCCTTTCCCTTGCTTCAGATTTGCAAATCCAAAGTCTCACTTCTTTTGTTTATACTTATCCTCAATCTTGACAGCGTATCGATCCATCGTGCTGAGAGAGGATATGTCTAGGAACTCCATCTCGTCCTGTATGTACCTATGCAGACAACCATGGTACTTGAGTACCAAATGTCGCTCAAAATACTCGATACCTAAATTCATGTGAAGGGTATGAAAAACATTGGTAAACTCTGGCACGTCTTATTCCCTTCCCTACCGTAGTGTGGTCCACTTTATGTATTTATCCTCATAGCTCCCAACAGGGTAGTATTGCTCCTTGATGGCATCCCAGAACGAATTCCAAGTGGGTGCAACTGAAAATAGTGAGGTGTAATTTTGTCCTTCTTCTTACAGTAGGTTTCCACCAATCCTTGACGTGGGGGCGGTTTTGAGAAGTGCAGAAGTAATCTTTTTTCGGCTGGAAAAATCATGAAAAGAAAAATATCCTTCTAGCATATTTAACCATTTATCTACAACATCTACATCTATCTCACCTTCAAATATGGGGATGTCAAAGTTAAGTTGTACCTTAAAGGGTGTGGAGCTTCCAGAGTGGTTGTTGGAAGAAGATGTGTCACCTTTGGGTAGCCACTGAAGGATCTAGGAAAAGTTGTCCATCATCGCGTTCCTTTGTCGCTCGAGGGCCTCTTTGAGCAAGATTTTGAAAGGATCTCTTCCCCCTCATCTTTCTTCTCTTCTGCCATGGGAGGCCGTCAGGATTTGCGAGATTGGTCTTGCAAATGATCAAAAAATTTGAGCCCCAACTCCTTATATCCCGACCTCATTGGGGACATGCAAAGAAAAATAGAGAAAGAGCAGATCATTGTGATACCAGTAATCCAAACTTAAATAGGAACACAACAAATTACAGATATAACCATAAAATACAAAGATGCAATAGAATAACACTTCATTTCATTAATATCAAAGTGTAATTTTGTCCTTCTTCTTACAGTAGGTTTCCCACCAATCCTTGACGTGGGGGGCGACTTTGAGAAGTACAGAAGTAATCTTTTTCCAGCTGGAAAAATCATTAAAAGAAAAATATCCTTCTAGCAGATTTAACCATTTATATACAACATTTGCATCTATCTGATCTTCAAATATGGGGATGTCAAAGTTAACTTGTACCTTAAAGGGTGTGGCGCTTCCAGAGTGGTTGTTGAAAGAAGATGTGTCGCCTTTGGGTAGCCGCTGAAGGATTTGGGCAAAGTTTTCCATCATCGTGTTCCTTTGTCACTTGAGGGCATCTTCGAGAAAGATTTTGAAAGGATCTCTTCCCCCTCATCTTTCTTCTCTTTCGCCATGAGAATCCATCGGGATTTTCCAGGTTAGTCTTGCAAAGGTTCGAACAATTCGAGCCCTAACTCCTTATATCTCGACCTCATTGGGGACATGCAAAGAAAAACAGAGAAAGAGTAGACTGTTGTGATACCACTAATCCGAACTTAAACTGGAACACAAAAAAATAACAGATATAACCATAAAATATAGAGATGAAACATAATAACACTTCATTTCATTAATATCAAGTACTGAAATAGCTTACAAACAGAATGGAAATAAACTAGCTCGAGCAATGGTAGCTTATCTCTAAGAAGAGATGTGGTGGCTACATGCCTCTGAACTGTGTTACAATGAGGCTCAAGGGTATATTTATTGTTAAACAACAAGGGAAAACCATAAACAACCAAAACCATAACCCAAAAAGATGAAACGCCAAGAGTTTGTGGGCCTCGTTGGGGTTAGTTGGGCAACCAATTTCCTGGGGTCATAACTTGTTCATATTATCTCCATTTGGCGCATACAATACCTTATTGGAAAGGTCTCTTCAAGTACTACAATATTTGTGGGAGGCCCCTGCCTACAGTTAACGACTATGGGCTTGTCGTGGACCTCAAAACAATGTCGTTTAGGAGGTAAAAACTGCTCTAGAAGTGCAGGACTTGAAAAACTGCTAAAAATAGTAAATGCTGCAATAAACAAGGAAACAGATGAAATTTACTGGAAGTCTAGGTGGAATAGGCAGGTGGCCACCAATATCCACCTGGATCAACTACTGAACCAACTAATGCAACTGGAAAAGAGAAGCTCAAGGAGGATTACATTACCGCCATGAGTCTAATAGTGGACTCAATTATAGATCATCTAATTCCCTACGTTGTAAAGCATGATACCTTCAAGAATATTTATGATTCCCTAATAAATCTCTACATTATTTAGAATGTTGGTCAGTCCATGAGTTTGAATAATGAGCTCTGAAATATGAGAATGACTAATGACGACACTGTGGCTTCATACTTCAAGAGTATTTCAAAAATAAGAGATCAAACTTCAGCTATTGGAGACACTATCTATGATTAAGAACTTGTGACTACAACACTCAATGGTCTCCATATATCATGGGATGAATTTGTAATAGGAATAAGTAGTTGGAAAGAAGCTCCTTCATTTGATAAATTATGGAAATCATGTGCTCAATAAGAAGCAAGATTGATGATTAGCGATCGTCAAGATGAAGAAGTTCAAGCCCTTGAAGCTTGCTTCAAGAACAAGGGAAAGAAGAAGTTTGGACCTCAACATAAGAAGTCAGGAAAGGGATCTTATTCCTCTAAGAAGAAGAAAGACTTATCAAAGATGCAATGCTATGATTGTCAAGAATATGGACATTTCAAGAGAGATTGTCCTAATATGACTAACAAGAAAAGAAAAGGGAAACAAAATGCTTCCGCAATAGAAGTTGAAGAAGATAAAAAACCAAAGAAGACCAAAGGAGAAAAATATTTCTTCTACTATTCTTCTTTGACAATTTCCTTTTTAGATGATGATGACATGTGGTTGGTAGATAGTAGAGCATCAAGACACATGATCATAGAGTGTGGGAACCTTTCAAGCATGACAAAAAGAAGTTGTTGGAAAGGTAGTCAAAGGAGTTGGAAAGGCATCCATAGAGTTGGAATCTGGTAGCAACGTTAATCTTAGTTTCTTGTACCAGGTTTGAAAAAGAATCATGTCTTGTTTCTTGTTTAGAATATAAAGGAGAAAGGGTTGCTTTTGTGGATTAAAAATACTTGTGTGGTCAAAGGGATCTTTTATAAATGATGCTAGGGTTATTGGGATCCATATGGAAGACTCTATAGACTTGTGAGTCAACTAGATCAAGCATTAATACATGAAGAATCAGATCCAAGTGAGTTATGGAACCAAAGGTACTAGCGTCTTCATTTTAGAGCATTGCCTAAACTAAGTGAAATAATGTCAAGGGTTCCTGAACTACAAAAAAAAAAAAAATTGATGGTGTATGCAAAGGTTGTGCTCTTGGGAATAACATCAAGAAACCATTTCCAAATAGTGACAATAGATCTAAGGAAGCTTTGGATTTGATTCATTATGATGTATAGATTTGGATGCCCATAAAATCGCTTGGTGGTTCTTTGTACTATGTAACATTCATTGATGCCTTCTCCCATAAGACATGGATATATCTCTTGAATATAAAAGACAAGGTATTCGACAAGTTCCAAGAATTCAAAGTTGAAGTAGAGAACTTGATAGGTATAAAGATCAAGATATTGAAATCCAACAATGGAGGAGAATACACCTCAAAGGAGCTTGTTCCTTTTTCCAAGAAGGATGGGATTAAGAGAGAGCTAATTGTCCCTTATAACCCACAACATAATGGTGTGGCAGAACAAAATAACAGGTCCATTGAAGAATCTATCAATGCCATGATGCATGATTAGGACTTTCAGTTGTTCTTATGGGGTGAAGTGTCATAGACAGTTGTATACATTCATAATTGAAGTCCTCATAGAGTTTTGGAAGGTGTGACTCCTAAAGAATCCTTCTTCAAAAGGAAGTTAGAGGTTGGGCACATGAGAATATTTGGTTGTCATGTATATATTCATGTTCCCAAGGATAAGAGGAAAAATCTTGAGCCTTCAAGAAAGAAAGGAATATTTGTTGGATATAGTAAATTTTCAAAAGCCTACAAAATTTACATTCCAGAAAAACGACAAATTGAGGTCAGTCAAGAAGTCATCTTCGATGACACACATTGGAGGTCCAAGGAAGTATCTATAGATTCCATGGATGAAGTAAATTAAGAGGCATCAAGAGACGAGCATTCAAGTTCTACAAAATGCACCGGAAGGCTAGAAGGGCCTCAAGATCCAACAAAACTAGTTATAGTTCAAAAGATTAAGAACATACCAACATGGCTTAGATCCACATTGGAAAGGTTGAAGGACATGAAAATTTTGATGGCACATCTAGAGAGGTGAAGAAACTAAGAGGTTCTCCAACTATGCAACTCTCATGACAAAATTTATTGATGAAGAACCTTCCATGTATGAAGAAGCAGCTAGTTAGCAGGTGTGGAGGGAAGAAATGAATGAGGAGTACCAATCAATCATGAAAAATGATGTTTGGGATGTTGCGCTAAGGCTTGAAGGGAAGTCAGTGGTGATTTCCAAGTGGATATATAAGATTAAGTATGTCGCAGATGGGAGTATTAACAAATACAAGGCACGTTTCATGGTTCGAGGATTCTCAGAGAAAGAGGGAGAAGACTATGATGAGACTTTTCCTTGAGTTGTTAGGTACACCTCCATTAGATCCATCATTTCACTTGTTGCTTCTATTGGATGGGAACTACATCAGATGGATGTAAATATTTCTTTCCTCAACGGTGTGATTGAGGAAGAAGTGTACATAGAGAAACCTAAAGGATTTGAGGTATATGGAAAGGAGTCTCATGCTTGCATGTTGAAGAAATCCTTGTATGGATTCAAGTGAGCTCCAAGAGATTGTTATGCTCATATTGATAGCTATCTGATGAGATTGGGATTTACCAAGAGTGAATTCAATCCAAACCTTTACTTTAAGGTTGTAAAGAATGCACCTGCGATCCTATTATTATATGTTGACAACTTGTTCCTAATAGGTGCTAAGCCTCTTATCATTCAGTGCAAGAAGCAATTGGCTTCTGAATTTGACATGAAGAATATTTGGTTGATGAATTATTACTTGGTATTAGAAGTATGGCAGAAACCTAGCGAAGTCCTTCTTGTTTAAGGAAAGTGTTAGCACTCCGTAATTTCCTTTAGGCTGAGAAAGGATTACAAAGGTAACCACAAACCACTTTTAGGGTAGAATCTAGCCCTTCTAGCCTTGGAGAGGGCTCTCTCACTAGGGTTTTCTCAGTCAATTAGTTGATAGAATGTTTAAGATCTTAGGCTAGTTATGAGGATCAAAAGAGCAGGTTTTATCTATTGTTTTGTTGGTAGGTGAGAGAAGATAGACCCATTCAACATGAATTTCGTTTCTGCTAATAATTTCAAGTGAATGAGGGATGATAAAGGTGATTTAGGAAAGTGAAAGATAGGAAGTTTTTCTGGTATTCTAACTTGATTTCGTTGTAGGGAGGGTGAGTGTAGATTTATGAGAAATATATTCAGAGCATGAGGTCACAAGATGAATTCTAAGTGTCATTAAGAAGAAAAAAAACATAAATTGTTCATCTTAAATAAAACATAGCACATTAGTGAATTCTGACATATTTCTTCCTAAGCCAAGCATGAAGACATGTATTTAAAGCATGGAATTGTAATACATGATTGATAACACAGAGAAAAACATTACCACCAAAATATGACACATGAATCCTTGTCAAATCCAATCTACCTTCTTATATTCCCTTGAAAATTTGATAAAAAGTACAAAATATCAGCCTTGTTTCCTCACACTCACCAACAGAAGCTTTTACTTGGATTTTTACATATTATATACATCAAAACATTCCACTGCTACCTAGAAGGGTCAATTTTTTCAAAGGAAAACTAATCATCTGCTAGATACATCAAATTTTCACCTACTTTGCTGAAAAATAGGAACTAATTACCTACTGCAAATCTTAGCTTTATACATCATTAAAGCATTTAATTTCCACAACAGTGCATAACTACATCATCCTAAATTTTTATGACACTTAATAACATGATTAAAATAACTTCTAGAAACCAAATTTTCGAAATAGTAATTCGAAATGTCCACTCTTCAAAAAACATAGCAAATCTGTTGCGAATCTCCAATTTCGCAGCAATCCAAGTTGTGCATATCTCCGACCTTTTTTTGACATTTTGAAGCATGTGGGCTGGCTTGAGTTATCCCTAATAAGCTCATGAACTCATGAAACATATTCAAATTTGAAATCAAACCTTCAAAACATTATCTCCCTTTGTTATCAAATTCACAGCGAACTTGTGTAGCACCTACAACATCTCCAAACCTTTGATTTCTCCTGAACCAAACTGCTTAAGGCAACACCCACTAGCTATAATAACATTGTAACACCATAAAACTATCCAAAACTCAAAATTGTGCCTACTTTATCAAAATAAGGAATCATGACCAAATGTGCAGCATTTCCTGTTGCGTTTCTATATTCTTCATAAAAAAACCAACCCATGTAAGTTTTATGGACAAAAAGACAAAATTCAGAACTTAAGGGAATCCACTTGATGAAATTAAACTTTGTGCTGCTTCTGCGAGTATGTCTAACTTTCCCCTCCTTCTCCTTCTTTTAGACTGCCTGACCTCAGTCAACTGTTGTTTTACTTGTCTAAGTCTTCTTTTTAAAACCAAATTCAATGTATACATATTCCTTACTTGCCTATGCAAAGGCAAGGTCCACTTCAACTTGTTTTTTGCCTTTTGGATGACAGGTTCGACAATTTGTAATTGATTAAATAAGCGCATCTTATCCCTTTGATATTTCTCTGCAAGCCAATATACTTGTTGTTAAACTTCCTCTACTTGTTCCATCAGTTTGTTGAACTCATTCTGATCATCAAAAACTTCCACTATCCTCTGTTAGATTTGAGAAACTTCTTTCACTTGCATTTCCATTCTCCTAACTGCAGACCTAGTTCTAGGTCTCCTTGACTGCTAAATTGTCATCTTTTGTACATCTTCTAGGTTTGATACATGTTTTCCCTTATCTTCCACAATTGGTACTGTTGTAGCATCCATTGTCATTTTAATTTTATTTTCAATTTTATCACAAAAATGAAAAAAAAAAAATCAAATATTATGTTCTAACGGAATTAAAAGAAAATGCGGAAATTCGAAAGAAGTGATCTATTTTATGTTATTGATGGCTTTTGAACGTGAGAAACCCAAGAGAAGATCTAAGCCATCCGATCGACAGGCAACAGATCCAACGGTAATCGCGTGGTTAACAAGGACGAGGTTTACTCCAAAATCAGATGCGAGAAATTATAAAATTGAGTTTAAACCTCAGTTAATCAGGGTTGTTCGCTTGAAGGATACAGATCCGACGGTAATCACGTGGTTAATAAGGATGAGGTTTAATTCAGAATACAGATGCGATGGTTTATGAAATGTGATTTAATCCGTTGAAGTCTGGATCAATCACACTTCCCTCTTCTTCCTTTTGGGTAAGTTTGGGTAAGAATATCCTTCACTACAACATTAGGAACATAGGCAGTTATACGAGAATGCAATATGTAAACCTTGAAATCCTTCAAAGCCTTCACCAATGCAAAAGCTTGCTTCTCCATTATGTTATATTTCAGAGCAACATCCCTTAAACTCTTGCTAAATAATGTTATAGGCTGCTCATGGTCTTGTTGGTTTTTCTGCATCAACATTGCTGCAATGGTGTGCTCTGAGGCAAAGGAGAAAATGATGAAATATTTTGTGTAATCAGGGCTAGCCAAAACAGGAGCATGAGTTAAGGATAACTTTACCTCATTGAATGACTTCTTTTCTTCAGTGGTCCACTTGATTTCGTTGTCCTTTCTTAACATATTTGTCATGGCCCTTATGATTTCAGCAAGATTTGGAATGAACCGCGTCAAAAAATTAATCCTTCCAAGAAAATATTTCACCTCCTTTTTATTCCTTAGGGTATAAATCTTATGGATTTCATCAATTCTTCAAAGATCAATCTTGATGCCATCTTTTGAAATTATGTGCCCAAGAAACTTATGTTCTTCCATTCAAAAAAGGGACTTCTTCGGGTTCAAAGAGATAACATACCTCCTACACTTCTAAAAAACAACCTTCAAAAGCTGCAAATGATCTTCATTATATTTAGACTACACAGTGATATCATCAAGATATATAACAATAAACTTGTCTTTATCATCAACAAAGGTGATGTCCATGGCCCTATGTAAGGTTTCCCCTGCATTCATTAATACAAAGGGCATTTTTACATACATGAATGTCCCCTATGGCATAATAAAAGTTGTTTTTTCCTGATCATCTAGATGTACTAAAATCTAATTGTACTCGGAGAAGCCATCAACTAATGAAATCCTATTGGAACCAACCACCCAATGCAATATGTGGTCCATCTTTGGCAAGGGGTAATTGTCTTTAAGAGACACCTTATTAATGTTTCGCAATTCAACACACACTCTTATCTCTCCTGTCTTTTTCCTTACTAGGACTAAATTTGATAGCCACTTGGAAAACCTTAAAGGGAAAATAATCTTTGCATCAAATAATTTTCTTACTTCCTTCTCAATGAGGGGCAACAAAACAAGGTTGATTCTCCTTGGCTCTGTTTAAAAGGTTTATGGCCTTCCTCGATAGGAATGGTCGCTGGCTAATGCTCATGTCATAGACTTTTAAGTCCTCATATCCCCATGCAAAGACATCATAATACTCTCACATAAGATCAATATAATCATGCTTTTCTTTAGGATCTAATGATTTAAAGAGCTTTACAATTTTAGGTCAGTCCTTTGTTCCTATGTTACAATCTTCCACCCTAGCCTCAGTAGGAAGTAGTTTAGGTTTATGAGCCACATCATTGTGATCAAACAACTCCTCTAGTGGGACTAAACCTCTTGGGATCTGATTATCTTTTAGCTGCAAAACTTCAAGGTCTACTATATGCTTGTCAAGATCTTCTCTGATTTTATTTATGTAGGCTTCCCATTCATCTTTGTCAAAATTATTTTCTTCATCAATGTGTAGATTTGAAAATTCTCCTTTCATTTGTAGAAATTTGTCCAGTTGTTTACCATTATCAAAGTCTTGCTAATACCTTATATAGTCTAGGACATCTGACATATGTTTAACTTCAATTTCATACTTCTTATTAGGATGAATGGGAATCCTAAATGTACTGGCTGAGGTGGCCAACGCATTAGCAATTGCATTATGTTCTCTAGGAATCATAGATAAATTGTATTATGGAAAACATTGCAGAAAATCCAAGACAACATTTCTATAAGCCCTCGTTCTAGGATGCTTGGTTTGATACTCACCTTTAATTTGCTTAATGATCAGTTCTAAGTCCCCATGAATCGAGATCCTCTTGGATCATAACTTCTTCAACATTTGTAGTCCTAAAATCAACACCTTGTATTCAACAAAATTGTTTGTACATTCGAAAACAAGCTTATAAGAATAGAGATTTGACTTGTTTACTTTTGGCCTCATAATCCATAATCCATAAACCAGCTCCAACCCCTTCCTTACTAACTACTCCATCTAAATCCATGTTCCAAAGGCCATCTTCATCATCATTGTGTTATGATTTTGTTTCCAATTCTTTCTTCTGCAACTCATTTCCCTTTTCTTCTAATAGGCTGGCCCCATTTTGATTATTTTCCTCCAAACATGAATCATTGTACAATATGAAGGAATCTATATCAGAATGTACAGAATAAATAGGATAATTATTTGGTTTATCTTGACTTCTTACCATGTATTTCATCAGAGTTTCCCTGTACAACTTCCTTGGTTGTCCAAACACTGGGATAGTAGCATATGACATGTCCATCTATAGAGAACCCTTCAATTTTGCACCCCAAGATCTCGATAAAAGCATACCATATTTTAGAGGAATGTTAAATATAAATACATCCATAACTATACTCTTAGCTGGAATTTGAGTAAGAGTGACACACAAATCCTTAATCAAACCCAAGCATTTCACCTTACTTGAATCAAAAGAGAAAAGATATTTGTAAGGCCTTGTAATATCTAAACCAAGATTTTCCATGACAACCTTCAACATTAAATTGTGTGATGCACCTGAATCTAACATGGCATTGTGTAGGATCAAATTATGTATATTCAAGCTCACATAGAACGGTGGCACATTTCCATCTTGAGAACCTTCTTCAACTTCTAGACCAAAACAAAAGCTCAGGATGATCATCATTCAAATTCACAGTATCTGAAACATCTCCAATTTTTAAATGCTTTGATAATTTGATTTTTGTATAATATAGTCTTGATCAATTCAGTAAATGGGACAAAATTTTGATTTTTGATATCTTATTCTCTAAATCGAAAGATGATTTACCCATTTCTACCTATTTGGTGGCTGCATCTTTCTTTTTAGGAATCTCCTTTGGAGGATCAACTTTCTTACGGCTTGTAGAAGGTGCATCAACTTGGGATTTCTTCGAAGGATTAACTGGATCCTTTCTATTTCTCCAATTATACTATTTTTGTAGCTCCAAAACTGCATTTTGATACCCCCTTTTGTACTCTTCTAATTCTATAGACATGACCTCTTTCCATGACTGTGAGAAAGAATATTGCTCTTCTTTTGTTAAAATAGTGATGTATTATGTTTCACCAAATTAATGAATCTGATCTTGATCTTCTGCTGTCACTTCATCCTCTTCTACATAGTTCTCTTGAAAAGGAGGTATGATCAGTTGGATTTCTTTTCTCTATTTTCTTAATTTGAATATGTTTCCTTCTGAAATTATGATTTTTTTATTTGAGGACCTCCATGTGGTTCTCAAACAACAACTCTATCTCCGAGAGTCATTCTCTCCATCATCTTCTCCATGTTCTTCATCAAAGTGTCCAACTTAGCATATGATGATGTAGAAGGCTCCTCCTTGATAGTTACCCTCTTTTCAATCTTCATCTTAGATTTCTTGGCTAAGAAGTTAGCTTCTACACTGAAAACATTCTTCAGCATGCCTTCCAAGGTAGTTGGGCATCTCTCCCTTAGTTGGTAGGCCATCTCAGCATCAAATCCATCTGGATAGTGAAGTAGGGCCAATCCCGGGGGAGGCTTTATATCTATAGGGATGCAATTGTAAACCTTATTGAATCTGGTTGAGAAATCTTGGACTATTTCTTCCAGAGCTCTCTTCAAGTTTTCATACTTAGCTATTATTTGAAGAGAGGTATTTTTGACTTCCCATCCGACCATAAAACTTATTTCAAGCTGTTAGAACCTAGTAATACTTGCGGCTGGTAAACCTCTAAGCCACTTCTTGAGTTATTGGGAAAAAAATTGAGCTAACAGTCACATTTTAACATCATCATGGTCAACATCTTCTAGATTTATAAAATCACTCATCTTATCAAGATGTTGTTGTGCTGTCAAATCCCCTGTACCATCAAATAGAGGCAACCGTTGAGCATAGTTTTGTGGCATATCATGTAGTTGGCCTTGTAAATCCAATGGGGCATAGCGAGCAATCATGACTGTAGTATGAGATGTAGTTTTATTAGTTGTTGTACTTGATGATGAAGATGAAAGAGGTGGTGCAACTGTGATCTGCTAGGTTATTGTGATGGGAGGAGTATAGACAATAGATACAATCAAAGCAGAACAATATGGAGGACTCAAAGACAAGGTAAATGAAGGAGCAAAAGATGTTGGGATAGTATGTTGAAATATAGGTGACTTCTTAGAAGCCTCGTGCAGTTGATTAACCAAGTGTTCAAGCTTATAAAATTGTTGCAAAATGTCTCTATCAGACTTTGAAACACCAATTTTCTGAGATGGGATATATGGTTTTATTTTAGACTCATCAATGACTATCTTAGACACAAAAGATTCAGATTTGGATATGAAAATACTTTTCCGGAATGGCAAATCAAATTCAATGTCTTCAACTATTACAATACTCTAAGGAAGGGTGTAAGATCTCTCTAGAGGGTTGTTACTTGCTTCACCTTCTTCAAACCTCTTCTTTCTAAGCAATTTCTCAGGGTCACTTACAATTTCAGGGGGATCAAGATCTAGATGTGATCTTGTATGGATCTTTATAGAAGCCATATTTTCTAAGAAATCTGATTACAGTTAGGTCTAAACACAACTTTTCAATGAAGATTCAGCCTGATTGATACCTAACTCACTATCACCCACATGAGCTAGAATTAAGCTTTCTAAACAAATGGTTTTCCAAGGAAAATTTAGCTTTCATTTCCCCAGCAACGGTGCCAAAAATGTTAGCACTCTTTAATTTCTTTTAGGCTGAGAAAGGATTATAATGGTAACCATGTACCACTTTTAGGCTAGAATCTAGCCCTTCTAGCCTTGGAGAGGGCTCTCTCACTAGGGTTGTCTCAGACAATTAGTTGACTGAATGTTTTAGATCTTAGGCTAGTTATGAGAATCAAAAGAGCATGTTTTATTTACTATTTTACTAGCAGGTGAGAGAAGATACACCCATTCAGCATGGATTTTGTTTTTGCTAACGATTTAAAGTGAATAAGGGATGATAAAGGTGATTTAGGTAGGGGCGAGATAGGTAGTTTTATTGGTATTCTAACTTGATTTTGTTGTAAGGAGGCTGAGTGCAGAATTATGAGAAAGACATTCAGAGAATTAGGTCACAAGATGAATTCTAAGTGCCATTAAGAAAAAAAAACATAAATTGTTCAACGTACAGAAAACAGAGCACATTAGTGAATTATGAAATATTTCTTCTTAAGCCAAACATGAAGACATGTATTTAAAGCATGGAATTGTAATATATGATTGATAACATAGAGGAAAACATTACCACCAAATTATGACACATGAATCCATGTTAAATCCCTTCTGCTTTCTTTTATTCACTTGAAAATTTGATAAAAAGTACAAGATATCAACCTCGCTTCCTCACACTGACCCACAAAAGCTTTACTTTTCTTTTCACATATTATATACATAAAAATATTCCACCTCCACCTAGCATGGTTGAATTTTTTAAAGGAAAAATATTCATCAACTAGGTACATCGAATTTTCATTTGCTTTGCTGCAAAATAGGAACTAATTACCTACTGCAAATCTTAACTTTATACATCATTAAAGCATTTAATTTCCACAACAGTGCATAACTACATAATCCTAAATTTCAATGACACTTAATAACATGATTAAAACAACTTAAAGAAACCAAATATTCGAAATAGCAAGTCGAAATGTCCACTCTGTAAAAAACGCAACAAATCTGTTGCGAATCTCCAGTTTCATAGTAGTACAAGTTGAGCATATCTCCGGCCTTTTTCTGACATTCTGAAGTCATTGTGGGCTAGCTTGAAATATCCCTGAGAATCTCATGAACTCATGAAACAGATTCAAAACTGAAAGAAAGCCTCCAAAACATTATTCCCTTTGTTATCAAATTTGTAGCAAACTTGTGCAAAACCTGCAACACATCCAAACCTTTGATTTCTCATGAACCAAACTACTTAAGGCAACACCCACTAGCTATAATAACCTTGTAACATACCATAAAACTATCTAAAACTCAAAATTGTGCCTTCTTTATCAAAATGAGGAATCATGACGAAATGCGCAACATGTCATGCTGTGTTTTTGTATTCTTCATAAAAAAAACCAACATGTGTAAGTTGTATCGACAAAAATACAAAATTCAGAACTTAGGGGAATCCACTTGATGAAATTCAAATTTGTGCTACTTCTGCAAGTATCTCTAACTTGCCCCTCCTTCTCCTTCTTTTAGACTGACTGGCCTCAGTCAATTGTTGTTTTACTTGTCTAAGTCTTCTTTTTAAAACCAAATTATGTGTATACATATTCCTTACTTGCCTATGCAGAGGCAAGGTCCACTTCAACTTGTGTTTGGCCTTTTGGATGACAAGTTCAACAATTTGCAATTGATTAAATAAGCTCATCTTATCCCTTTGATCTTTCTCTGCAAGCCAATCTACTTGTTGTTGAACTTCCTCTATTTGTTCCATTAGTTTGTTGAACTCATTTTTCTCATCAAATACTTCCACTATCCTTTGTTCTGGCTGAGCAACTTCTTTCACTTGCATTTCCATTTTCTTAACCGTAGACCTAGTTCTAGGTCTCCTTGACTGCTCAACTGTCATCTTTTGTACATATTCTATGTTTGCTACCTGTTTGCCTTTGTCTTCAATAGTTGGTACCAAGGATATCTATTGAAAATGCAACAAGATGTGGATCTTAGTGAAAAGAAGTCGCCTTCACTAAGTGGGCCCGCAGGCTATTTTTGGCGCAAAGTCTATTTTTAGACATGTGGATCATGGTATATGAGTTGCAGGATGCTATTTGTGGATGATTGGTCATGTTGGTAAAAATAGATGGACTTCTATTTTTAGACATATGGGCGGAGTATATTTTTAGACTGCTAGTCTAAAAATAGAACAGTCGAATATTATTAGCTCTTAATAATATTTGGACTATAAACATTATCTTATCCTCTTGGAGAACTTCAGTTCGAGCTACGGATGTGGCATATGCAACTGTCAGAAGGAAATACGCTTTTCTTATGGGTCAGTTGAGCTATTGCATGATGGACTTTAGTTAGAACTCAAGTGATTGAGTTTGGTGGAGTTGATTGAGGAGTTGATGGAGTTGTGTTCAGTTTGACTTAGTTGAACTAGTTGTATTTAGTCTAACTGCAGAATACACTAGTGATGAGTGATGTGAATTAATTATTAATTAATTCACTAAGTATTAACTCATAAAGCAACTAAAGAATACATCAGTTAACTCAGTGCATGGACAGTTCAGTGGAGACAGGTGTTAGAGGTGGAGACTACTATCAGTTGTGACTATAGCTGTGCATGAGATTTGCAAAATCAATGATGGAGATTGCCAATGAGGATTGCGCAGTACAAGCCAAGGAAAACAAGCTTGGATCATTCCTATTCTCACATTGGATTGTGCAGTAGAGGCAGGCAAACAGTGGAGGAGATTTGAACCTGTGACTTGATTCAGATCTGAGCTAGTTTGTGTGTAGTAGGTGGAGATAGTACTGAGTACTTGTGAGGAGTATTGTACTATGTATTGTTACATGTTCTCTATCATTATAATATACAGATAGTTGGGGGTTTTCAGTTGTATGCTTTCCCCAGTACATACTGTGTTAATGTGCGCATGCGATTGATGTTTCATTGTTTTTAATTCCACAAAATTGATGATCAACGTAGAGGAGGTTATGTATTATGCATGCATTCCGCAAATAGTGTATAATCATGATCATCTCTGTGAATAAGTGTTATATTATTCAAAATTTCTACAATATCTTTATGGTTCTTCCTTATTGGGCTTAACAATTTCTTGTAAGGATTTCCTCTTGAGATCTCTGTTTTCTTGCTGTAGTTGTGCTATCATTAAATGTGCCTTACCAAGTTGATCTTGTAGGTCCTTAATTCTATGATCCTTTTCATCAGTTTCCACTCCTTCATGTGCACTCTATGATATCTCAATAGTTTGAACAGGTGTAAGGTCTATAGGCAATCTCTTGGTTGAATCTCTTGTTCTCGGTCTCCTAGCCACTTGTTCTACCTCGGGTGAGAAGTGAAGTTTCTTGGAACTTCTCTTGTCCACTGATTTATCCTAAATAAAATGATTTTTCATTGAGCCAATTGCTGCAGATGAGGCTTCTTTGGTTGCAACTGATGGGGTGTCTCTCTTACTCTTTGGGGAGTCATAGGTCTGTGCCATCCACCCTGAAGAAATCAAGAACTCTTTCCATGAATACTCCCTCTTGTCAAGTTCTTTTAGCACAATTTAATCAATTTAAAATGGAATAAGCTAGGTTCAATCTGACTCCCTCTTGCTTGAACTCTATCATCCATTTTTCCGAGACTCTTAAACAAATAGTAAGGCAAATTCAAGGCTTTCTTGCCTGTAAAATGCATCAGAAGTTTGATGTGGTACTGATAGATTTTGTTGAACCTCCCTTCACATGTAAAATACCTTTGAATCACTTTCAGTAGCTTACTATAGTGGTCTAGCAGATAACTCCTTGGGATAACAGACCCATACCCCTCCTGGTATTGTGGCTTCAAAAAATATTTAAAATGAGCTAAATCCAACTCCATGCCTTTAAACCACTCTTCACCATGTAAAGGGATATCAGTGGAAACAACTATTGATTGCTCAAAGACAACAAACTCCAAATTTCCAACCTTTACCTCCTTCCCCTTGAAATTTAGTGCAAATTGTTTGGTGAGTTGGAAGTGGTGGCCCTAGCTCTGAATCTTCTCACAAAAAGAAATACACCCAGCTTGTTCAAATGAAACCCTGATGGCAGGGTCAGAATTCACTAGACTGAGGTCTTGGGGTTCATATCTTACAATGTATCCTCCTTTTACCTTCTTTTTCATCTTTGGAGTGTCCATGGTTGTATGTGCAAGTTTACAATACTCCTTTAAGGCAACATGTAGTGTTATTTAACAGTGAATTTTGCAACAAAATGGAAATAGGTAAATGCGCAACAACAATTACTAGGGTTTCTTTGGGAAGCAACAAGAAGGAATTTATCGGTGTTACTCCACTGAAATTCAAGAAAAAGGTATTTATGTATTAGAACAAGTCTATACCCAGTAAAAAAATGGGCTTTATGCATAGCGGGAGGTAGCAAGAGCTTTGCTCAATAATTCTCAGTTACGCAACAAACTCCAACTTTCACAGCAACTCCCAATGGAAAATAAGAGTGTTCCTCCTCTAGTCCTCCAAGGTGTTTTAGAGCAGACAATGGGTTCCAAATGAGTGAAAAAGAGAGCCTCATGCACTTTTAAAATTTTTATCCACCTCTAGAGCCTTCCTTTATGTTAATGATGATCCATTTCAAAATGAAGTGGCATTTGTTGAAATGGTTGGAACATGACATGAATTACCATGACTGATTCCCTATAACTAATATGACTCACCTTAACTAACTCATGATCCAAAAATCTTACATGAAATGACCTTTTAATGATGATGATCTAACTCATGGTGACCAATGACCCCTTATGATTACCCTTTTAATGATGATCCTTCATGACATTACACTTTGGATTTTAGCAAATAGACCCTTTCAACTTAAAAACTTTACATGAATATCAATCCAAATCTAAAACTCTTATTCAGAAAACACCCCTTTAAACCATAATACTCATAAAATCAAGACTGACATTTACAAATTGACCTCAAAAGAATAGAAAGACTGAAATGACTAAGATCCCTATAATATAGGACCCTAACAAAAAGTATGTATTAGAGATCCTTCAGCGATTTTGTATGATGGATTTCAAATCTATGGAAACTCCCATGGTGACTAACTTGAAGAAGTTAGGAGGCTTCAACTCCATATTGGTAGATCCATCTATGTATCGACAATTGATTGGTATGTTCATCTATTTGGTTAACACTAGGCCATACATTTGCTTTTTTGTGAACACCTTGAGCCAGTTCCAAGTAGAACCAAGACATGAGCATTGGATTGTAGCAAATCACATCTTGAGATATTTACATGGTACAATGAACTATTGATTGAGGTATGTTGCAAATAAGGATCTACAACTTCATGTCTATGCAAATGTTGATTGGGTAGGAAGTGTTGAAGACAAGAAGAGTACCTCAAGAGTATGCTTTAGTTTAGGATCTGCTATGATATCGCGAATGAGAAAGAAGTAGAGTTCGATTTCACTCAGCACTGTTGAAGTAGAGTACATCGTGGCCAATGAGGTTTGTATCGAAGCATTATGGATTTGAAAGTTGTTTTCTGGATTTTTCGGCCAAGAGTTGGCGTCGACAATGATACACTACAATAATCAAAGTTGTGTAAAGCTTTCATAAAATCATGTGTTCCATGACAGGTCAAAGCATAATTAGATCAAGTACCACTACATCCGTGGCATTATGCGTAGGAGAGCAATAAGGCTCGAGTACATCTCCATCGATGAGTAGACAATTGATGTTCTAACAAAGTCATTTCCAAAGGACAAGTTCGTGTACTTCGGAGACAAGTTGGGGCTCGTGGAGATCACCCCTCTCATTGTGAGGGAATGTTGATTCATCTGCAACATGGATGGACATTCTCCTGAAAGGGAGAATGGGTCCAAGAGACCTAGAGGGATCAACAGGTAGTGTTGAGTGAATGAATCTTGGAGGAGGACCCTGATCACACACTAGAAAATGGTGGAGTGAGGTCTTGGACCATGATCACACATCTGACATGGTGGAGTGAGATCCTTTAACATATGGACCCTTATGTCACACTGGAAGGGTGGAATGAGCTCCTGGACCCTGATCACACACTAGGTAGGGTGGAATGAGGTCATTTTCAACATATAGACCCTATCACCAACTAGGTAAGGGTTGAGTGAGGTCTTGGCCCTGCAGAGTTCTCACCAGGAAGGGTGAGTGGGTGCTTGCTAGTTGAAGGTCTCAACATTTTGGCTTAGGTAGTGGCCATGGGATTCAAGGACCGATTACTCTGGAGGAGTGAGTGTTAATATGTTGATGACATTGACATGGGTGTTTAGTGCCACAAATATGGCTTCTAGCAGATGCTGATGATAGATGATGATGCTGGTGATAATGGATAACCTTTTCTTTGGAGAAATTTGTTCAATCTGAGAACATTTATGATAATGATTATGAAAATCTCCCTAGTTAAGAGGGAGCGTTGAATGTGTAACTATGGTCTACTTTTTGTCACTTGATGTAATTATATATCATTGTAAAACATATTTATAAATTCTTGAGTTAAAGGAAAATTTATTTTGAGTCAAAGTCCCATTGCGACTTTTAAAAGATGTAAAGTTGAATTTTTGAAATGAAAATTTTGGCTCCAAAAGTGACCAGTCAGCTTCCCTCTAAGTCAAGTCGACCTTGACCAAGAGACACATCCATTTATTCTATATAGACTATTATATAAAGGTAGCTTGAGCTCCTCATTTGGGCAATTCGCATTCGTCTCTCAAGACAGTTTCTGGGCAAGTGAGCAAAGGACAAGAAGGACAAAGAAGGATGAAGAAGAAGGACAAATTTTCTCTTTCCCATCTCTCTATGTGATTCACAGTTTCTAGGGAAACTATTGCAGGGGGCTGAAATTTTCTATGTTATTGTGGCAACTACTACAAGGCAAAAATTTTTGGTAACTAGCTATTTCTGGAGGGCCAAAATTCTATAAGTGTGGGATCAAGAGAAAATTGCAGGATCAATTTAGGTGACTTGACTTGGAGGAGAATACCTGGTTTGACCATAGGTCTAGGTGTCTCTCTCTTTGAACAAGAAGAGTTTTTCTATTGAAAAGGTTGTTGGGTTTTTCCCCATAGTGGGTTTTCCTAAGGTAAATTTTGTCTCTCTTTTAGGAATTGTGATCTTTACTGTTCTACTATTCTTTATGGATGAATCTCTAAAGTATAATTATTGAATCATATATTGGAATAAGCTAAAAGAATATCTACATTAAAAGTAATTATCAAAATTTTAGAAATATTGTACTAACCCTAATTGCACTGGAAAATCAACAAAATACATGTAGGAACTACATAAGTTTTCAACTTATTGGAAACCCCTATAACACCTATTGGTACCCCTTCAAATAATAATGCATTAAATATTACTTGTATGCATAATTTCACTTTCTCATATCTTTGGGTACATAAGAAGTCCCTTAGGTATGTATGAAACCAACTTTAGATAAGTTATCCAACCATCTCATTATTATAGTACGTCGAGAAAAAAACTCACATAGAATAGTCTCTAGTAGCTAGGTACTACAACTAAGGGCACAATCAAGCCTCCTTAGTTATTTCGTTGAGACAATGCTTCGACTACTATTCTTGGGCCATACACATATATCAAAGAGATATTGCACATGGCACTCCTTTGTCCTTAGGACCTAGTAATTTTTTCTAGTGATTTCACCATGAATTGTGTTAAGGAGGTAAAATAGGAACATTATTATTTTATGACATGGCTCCAAAGAAAGATATAGGAATTACTTCACGAGTTAAACCTCCAAAAATTTCTATTGAGACTCATGAAGAAATAGAAGACATGCAACATCAAGTATTCAATTTGGATGCTCAAGTTAAAGAAATAAGTGGGACTATGTTAAAAAGGTATAATTATCGTAGATGCAAGAAATAGTTAAAACAAATATGGAACATATGATAGGTGGGAATTTGGGATAGATATAACTTAATATGGATGGAAACTTGGAACAAATGGACCCTAATGTGGACGAGAATTTGGAATAGATGGAACATAATATTAATGAAACCCTAAACGGGAGGCTCCCTAAAATCAATAATGTGATTAAAAAAGCTTAGGATAATGGAGGTAGTATTCATGCTGGACAACTTTCTAATAATAACATTTTTTTAGAGGGATTTAACTCAAGTAATGGAGTTACTTATGAATGGTTTCCAAAGTGAATGAACCTTCCCAAGGTTGAATTTAAGAAGTTTGATGGAATAAAGGTATTTACTTGGGTGAATCAAATAGAAACTATTTTGAATTGCATAGTATTATAGATGATAAGGAAATGATTCACATACAAACTTTGAACTTTAAGATAAAACCCTATCAATGGTATTAATGGGTAGTTAAAACGAAGCCCCATTCTTATCATTATACTTGGGGTCTATTTGCAAGAGATTTAGAAGCACAATATGAGAAAGTTTGGAAATAAGACTACTTTAGTCAATTAACAAGAATCAAATATTTAGGTGATATTGAAGATTATATTTCAAAATTCTAGGTATTGGTCACAAGGGTGGATAACATAAGTAATGAAAATTTGTTGGAATATTATGTGGGAGGATTAAAAGAAGACATTAAACATGATATTTTTCTAAAACATCCTAAAAATGTTATGGAAGTTATGTGTCATGTTCAATCCAAGAATGAGGCTACACAAGAGTCTATCATTGGAGCACACACAAGAAGCAAATATCATTTTGGAGTTCATAAAACAACCCTACCTCAACCTACTCGAATATCGTAGAAGGAAATGGAGGAAATAAGTGCAAAAGGACTATGCTTTGATTGTAACAACAAACAGCCAAAAGGGAATAGATATCAAGAAATAAAATTGTTCACCTGGGAGAATAATGATGAAGAGGAGATGGAGGCATATATAGAAGTAAATGAGGAAGAACTTGTCAACTTAAAAGTATAGGAAATAGAGGCTAACAATGTGCACAATGATGATTCAAATTGGTGTGAAATATTAATTCATGCATTAGCAAGTTTGGTAGCACCTCAAACCTCGAAGATTTTCGATTACATTAAGAATCAAAGGATCAAAGTGGTTATTGACTTGGGTAGTGCCTATAACTTCACTGATAAAATATAAACATAACGTGTCAATTATTTTGTATATCTAGTGAGAAATTTTCAAGTTTTGGTTGCCAATGGAGGGGGTATTGATTGTGTGGGAAAATGCCACAACATTAAATTGACTATGAGGGAATATAATTTAGAAAGCCCAATTTACGAAATTCTGATAGATGATGTAGACATTGTTATAGGGACTTAATGGTTAGAACATTAGGTATAATTTCTACAAAACATAACAAATTATTCATGAGATTTGAATTGTGTGCTCTTTACATTCCTTCAAAGTGTGGATTTGATTGCAAGTGTGGTTTGGACCCCAAAGTCTATAGAACCTTTCCAATGCTTGTGAGTTGTCTATATTCCCTCCAAAAAATTAATCATTGATACTAATATTGTAAATTAAACCAATGAAAGTAGAAAGTGTGATATGCATATATAGTGCACGGTAACTTGCAAGTTCCATACAAACCTAGGTTTACAATTAAATGCATAATATATTGGTTGTCTTTCTGAGCAATTAGAAAGGTAATTAAAAGGCCCATCATTTTTGTTGTCATTGTTCGGGAGTTACCAAAGGCATACTTTTCTTGCATTAGTCTGAATTCCACATTTTTTTTCGTGCATAAGAGATTGTTTTCTTTTGTTGTTGTTAGAGTACATGATAAAGATCATTTAGGTATACTGACTAAATTGCTAAATATTTTTATGGTGCAGTAAGATCCACCCATATCATTGACCTTTCTTTTGCAGGAAGCTTTGAAGAAGGGAAATAAAAGCATCGATTAATGCAAAAGAACCAAGGGAATGTCAAAGCCTTTAAGCTTGAACATGTATCAATTATCAAGGTATGAAATGTATTATTGATTTCATGAATTTGGTAGATTTTCATATCGTAATTTTGTTGTTGTACATTCTCTTCTCTCTTCTACCTCCCTCATTCCTTCTTCCATACACTTGTTGAAATATGTAACTAGGTTCGGTCTTCATAATGACATATGTAATCATGATTATATGTATTTAATGAAAAGAGAAAATTAAATTTATTATTGTTATTCTGTAGGCATGGGTTTCATGCTCAAGGGAAATTTATTTTTAGATCAAGCACCCATTGAGTGCTTCTAGGGCTTGTTATTTAGTCTACAAGTCAATTGAGTCATTGTCATGCATTGAAGACCCATTTTGGCATGTTACATATTGTAAATAAATATTTATTTGAGTCAAAAGACATCCCTCCAAGACCTTGTCATGTTGCAAATATCAAGTCCTCCTACTCCAGTGGACAAGTTGGCCTAAAGGGTGCAATCCAACCTAGCATAAGGCCTATATATAAGAGAGACTTCGAGCTCACTTTGGACACTCACTCACAGAAGTTCGATCACAAGAGAGAGCAAGGTGTGAAGAAAAGAAGGATGGAGATAAAAGAAAAGGACGAGGATTTTGGATTTATTTTGGGCTACTTCTCTCCACACATGTGAAAGGATTAGGGAACTTATTGAAACAGAAGAGGACAAGTTCCAGAAGTTGAGTTAGGGCATCATCAAGGACACTTTGCAAGACGAGTTCTCTAGGAAAGAGAATCAACTCAAGCGAAGAGGAAAGGAGGAAGAATCTATCATTTTTTTCCACACGTGCAAAGGCTAGGGTTTCTGCATAAGATTCTACTAGGTAGATCAAAGTTGTAGAAGAATTTGTTAGACAGGTCGAAGTTGCAGAAGAATCTGTTGGGAGGTTGAAGTTGCAGAAGAATCTATTGGGAGGTTGAAGTTGCAGAAGAATCTACTAGGGGTTGAAATTGAAAAAGTTGTTGGAAATCAAGAAAAAATTGACTTGGTATTGGAGGGTCTTAGTCAAGGGTCATCGGTATTTGAATTCGTCAATTGAAGGTCTATAAGAAGAGAATGATTTTTGTGGGTTTTCCTCCTAGTTGGAGAGGTTTTGGCCTTAGATGATCACCTATATTTTGTGTCCTTTTATCTTATTTTTCTTTATGATTTGGTAGTTGTTTGATGAAGATAACACTAATAATAAACAAGTAAAAGAAGAAGCTAATCGAGTTAAGTAAACATATATCACAAGCAATTATCAAGATAAGAGAAATCACCTAATCTAGCTTCCCCTAGATTTCTCAACAACAATTAGTCTCTTTGTTTTTGGTAAAATTGGTATTAAAATCAATCAATTAATGTTTAAGAAATTAATGGTTGGAAATAATACTTGAGTCTGCTTGGTAAAGTTTCATTACATGTCTCATCTCCTCCATTTTCTTAGTAAAATACTGTTGTAGGATTGACATTGGTACATCATATATCTAGACCATTCTCCTATAGAAATGGGAGCACCATGGTTGGGTACCTAGGTGGCTTGGTAGTTAGGAATGTGTCCATATGATGACCAATGGTTCAATGCTTACATCAAGGTTATTGTTTGACCCTAGAGTACAATAGATTCCCATCCAACCTAAACTAGTATAATAATTCTTAGCCCAAAGGTGCAATAGGTTCCCAACTGGTATGTTGCTCTTGATCACAACCGTGCAAGTGAACAAAGGAGTATCATCATCTAATAGATATAATCCAATCGCTCTCCATAAAATTTCATGTTTCACATTCTCTTATTGTTTCTTCGTTAATCTACTAATAAGAATGAAATTGATATATCCTATATCTAGACCATTCTCCTATAGAACTGATGAGTAACATGGTTCGATACCTATATGTCTCAGTAGATGGGAATGTGTCCATAGGATAACCAATAGTTCATTCCTCACATATAATTGATGTTTTTCCCTGGAGTACAATTGGTTCCTAATCAACTTATACTAGTGTTCAACCCAAAGGTACGATTGGTTTTATTGACACATAATCCTCCAAGATTGGGAAAATATATTGTAAATATGTAAAGATAAATTAAGAAGATGAAGAGAAATTGGAATGTAATCCCAAGGGTCTCTCTCTCCTATATGTATATATTAATGTTCCTCTTAATAGAAAATTCAAGTTGTGGAGTTACCAAATACCTGGACTGACATGGCATCAAAGCGTAGGTCCACAGGTCCCATTTCAGCTTCCTTAGCCTTGTAACTCCTTTGCCAATTATCTAATCCTTGCTTGATTAGTCTCTCTACCAAAACACTACCTCTCTTCTATCTCTCGAACAACCATATGCTCCTGTGCATTGTTATCTATAGCACATTATTCTGTGTGCTCTGATGTGCCCTATTGTAGTGCATTATTCTTCTTAAACACATCTCATTTTATTCCCAAATGAGAATGAAAGGTTGGCATGGCCAATCCTTAACAACACATCTTAAAACTAGCTAACATGCATCAATTTGAAAGACCAAAGTTGGGATTGGTCAACTTAAGGTCTGTTAGTAAGAGAAGTGACTTAGGAAGGATCATCGTCATTAGCCGAATTCGTAGAAGCTCAAATGAATGCAAGGAAACGACAATAATCTTATGAAAATCAAATGTAAAGTTGTTGTATCCTCCTCGAGTTTTTGCTTCTTGGGAGCTCTGTGATGTAAGTTGTAATCCATTCATTTTCTCTCCGCATGGAATAATCTCCAGCGAAGAATTGGAGGGTTGTTCCATTCATATGTGCCTTATTTATTCTCTGTGCATTATATACTCTTCTCTTTGCGTATATAATAGTAGTCTCTGTGCGTATATTATAACAATATCTTATGGTTTATTTTATGTGTGCATATAATAATTGTCTCTTGTAGTTTATGCATGTGGTTCGATGCATATGTGTTGAACCATTCATATGTGCAAGTTGGTTTATGTATAGAGTATGAGCTATACATGAGTTGGATTATATATGTAGAGTATGGATTATATGTTAAAGTAGTTGTTTGAGATAGAGAGCCGGAAGCCAAACATAATAATTCCAACATTGTTTTTTGGGTTATTTTGATTAATTTTTTAAGATAAATTTGTTGATGGGTCTTTGTTGTTTATAGAGGTATTTTTATCAAAGACTATTGTTGGAATTATTTTGATTATTTAGGGTCCATCTCAAAATTTTATTTAATAATGCATTCTCGCATCTTAGCAGTTGGAGTAGTTATCACTAGCAAAGAGAACTACCATGAATGGTCAAAAAAGATAGACATACCCTCATTTTAAATGAACTATGGAAAGGAGTATGTGAAGGAGAAGATGAGAATCAACCTACAAAGCCCACATCAAACAAAGAGCTCACCATACGTGAAAACAAGAAAAACAAAGCCAGCGCCTTGATTGTTGCATCAATAAATGAAGAGGTGAGTCGTCACATTACATCAATTACCAATGCTTTTGATGCTTTAAAGAAGTTGAAAGACTTATATGACTCACACTCAGAGCTTGAGGTAGTTCAGCTAATGATCAAACTCTTCAATCTTGAATTGAAAGATGATGATTCCCTTTCCCTAGCCTCTGAGACCAGAGCTATTATGTATGATGTAGAAGCCACTGGAGTTAAAATGGATGTTCATCTCATGACTTTCGTTAAGGCACTATATCCAACATATTCTCACTATATTGAATCATTACAATCTAGTGGCCAACTTAAAGAGATTACTTTTGACACTCTTGAGGAGAAGTTTGTAGAAAGAGAGATTTTTTTTTCGAAATAGGAAGACAACTGTTCAGTATTTTGAAGGAGTTGCGTGCCTTGCACAGAAAGAGAAGAATCAGGCACAAGATTATTCTAGAGGAAGAGGTGACAGAAGTGGACGTGTAAAGAATAATAACAAAGGTGGGGGGGCGCGCGGCGCGGTAAACATTACCAAGGAGGAATACCTTATCTTCATTGTATATGTTGCAATAGAAATGGACATGATGTTATAACCCCTCCTTCTACATTTACTTGCTTTTACAAGCTCACCAAGGTAAACATGAGTTGAGTGCTACTATTACATAACCCGACCTCCAAATTCCAGTTATGGAAGTGGGGCCTACAAACGAACAACTTACTGGTATCCCTCAAGGACAACAGATCACTCAAGATCCTGGCAACCACCCTAGGTGATCAATCCCTAATTTGAAACTCTTTTTCATTGACTTAACACCCTAACCGCACCCTTGACACACTATGCATACCGTTATGATGCTATAATTGCACCCATAAACCTATCCACTAGTGGTTATGACCCAAAGTCCTCTGTTTTGTGCATGCGGTCGTGAGATCTATGCCACTTTTTCAGGATAGCCTCCAGTCCACTGTCCATAATTGTGTGTAACTTTCCAGAATCATGAGAATGATGATAACAATACTAAAGAATCAAACCTTGGGAAAAATATTGACCTATACATGCCTAGTACATGATAAACATTTCGTCAAACATATGATAAACATATAAGCTATAGGTCATGAATGCATATCTGATCATAAACTTCTGAACTTCATCCGAGAATCACCAAGAAGGCTCAATGCCCTCTTAGGCTAGATGCAACAACACTTGTTAGCCCACACATTCATCAACCATTCGATAAATTATCAAATCATGATCAAGAGCTATTTCTAGAGCACATCATAAAACCATGCATATAACCAAAATAGAAACTATGAGAAATCAGCCATAAGATCCCCATAATAATCAGTACAAGTGCTCATATATTGCAATAGGAAAGTAACTCATATTAACATATGAAAAGGCCAACCAAGTCAGGGATTTCCACATACCACCCAACCATAGATTGGGTTGAACCAAATCTCTCTTTCAACAAATCACCCCTGTGCCATATTCCAAGAATGAATGTGGGATATCATGGGATAAACCAATACATAATCAAACATTGAATCCAGAGGTTAAACCACCTCCACCTTAAGATATATTGATCTCACCTAAACCGGTTCCGAGATCACAAAACCAAAACAAGCTTGGATGCCTCGAGATTCCTTCACCATACCTAGAGGAATTTTCTTGTATCCACCCACTTGTTGAGGGATTCTCGAAGAAAAACATCTCCACC
Source organism: Pinus tabuliformis (assembly GCA_031772625.1). Lineage (NCBI taxonomy): Eukaryota > Viridiplantae > Streptophyta > Pinopsida > Pinales > Pinaceae > Pinus > Pinus tabuliformis. The sequence continues at coordinate 1,403,675,523 of CM062820.1, read as the reverse complement.
CCCAACCCTTGGGATTTTACTAATACTACCTCACTCAGATCCTAAACCTTCTAGCAATCCAAAGCTTAACCAAGAATGAATCCCTTCACACCATGACTATCTAGGAAATGGCAAGGCAAGTCTGAAACCACTGTTAATCCAGGAAAAACTCATGCCAATGACAACAAATGAACCAAATAATCAAATGCATGTACCATGAATTCACATCACAGCGACGAAATTACACATGCAACGTGTTACTTGCAAAATTCTCCTGTTGTAGCTGTTGATCCAACTTTCTCCTTGCGCTCCCTTGATTTTCTTTGTTTGCCATTTCCCAATCCAATTGAATGCTAGAGTGCTCTAAGAATGCTCTAAGTGTGCAAGAGTGAATGAGAGCAAAAAATAAACTGACAAAAGCTGTGAATTGTTCCTCTGATGCCTTTTTATCATTGATGTCCCCCTTTTTCTTCATTTTCCTCTAATTTCTCTTGCATGGAAATTTGTGTCTCTTCACCTTCCTTTTCTCCTATTTTCCTTTATTTCTCATAATTAAATGCCAATTAATGCCTCTTTTTCTTTGCTAATTCCTTTGCCATCCATAGCCATTATTAACCATAAGTGATGCCCATTATAGCGTTTTCCCAACATTAAGCTTGGAATACATGACCCATGACCTTGGTCTTATTTTCTTTGCCTTTAATATCCTTTATTAAATGAAACTTTAACTCAGGGTTGTTACAAATGCATCCACATGCAAGCTCTCTTGGGAGAGAATCAAGCAAGAAAGAAATGAAGAGAAAGCTAAAACACTATATAAACACCGTATTCAGTGAAAGGTAAAGCACCTGAATTTTCTCATTATATTGTGGCACATTGTAATATTGGAGTAATTGAAGACTTCTTTAATAATTCATTTGTTTCATGGAAATATGCATGGTTGCTTGACACAAGTGCAACCTACTGTTAGACTCCGTCTTCTCAAAGTTCTCTGTCAGAATCAAAATGACAGGTGGTTGTTAAAATCTCAGTTCAAATATGTAGGCCAATGACAATTAGCTTTCATCCACTGCTACTTAGATGTATGTAAAGCTTGATGTTTCAATAACACTTGCAGGCAGGAGAAGGTTCAGTAGATGTTTACTTCAGGAATGTCATCAATGTGAAATAGATTCTTCTTCAAAACCCTATTTTGAAGAAGAAATCATCAAATATGTTTTTGTAATAAATAGGTAAATGTTCCAAAGCTCTACAGTCTTCAATGGTAGCAGCTTCAGTAGCTCCAATCCCTGCAGAAACAGCCAAAGAAATCATCAGATGTGTCAAAATGCTTCAAAGTTTCCAATTCTTCAAATGACAACCCTGTTTTAGCTTCAAAGGCAACTCTGTCACCGCATTATCTTCACCAGTTTCAGCAAACAGATAGCTCAATTTTCCATGGAGCTCAACTGAGGATCAACACCCGCTGACAGTTTTAAATTAGTATTAAAATTACTGTCGCAGGTATTCAATTGCACACAGGGAATGGGGTAAACAGTTTATGAATCTCTATCCTCAGTACACTACTTGGGATAATCCTAAGGATCCTGAACGACAACTAGTTATTGGTTACGTATCACCAGATTACTTCACACATTCAGTCTCATATTTCATAGAAGCACCTCTTGCATGCCATGATTATAGCAATTACAAGGTGGTCGTTTATTCTGCAGTTGTTAAGATGCAAAGACACATAGGTTTAGAGAAAGAGTTCTGAAGAAAGGTGGGCTTTGGCAAGATATATATGGAATTGATGAGAAGAAGGCCTGCTCCAGTACAGGCTACATGGATTGGTTATCCAAATACAACTGGTTTGCCGACCATTGATTATCGATTTACAGATTCATTGGCAGATCCTTTGGAAACAAGACAGAAGCATGTGGAAGAGCTTGTAAGATTGCCAGGATGTTTCCTCTGCTACACACCATCTCCAGAAGCAGGGCCTGTTGTAGAAACACCTGCTCTTTCTAATGGATTCATCACCTTTGGAAGCTTCAATAATCTCGCCAAGATAACACCGCGAGTTTTGCGTGTATGGGCAAAGATTTTGTGTGCAATTCCTACATCACGACTTGTTGTTAAGTGTAAGCCCTTTTGCTGTGATAGTGTGAGGCAGAGATTTCTTTCAACCTTGGAGAATCTCGGATTAGAGTCTTTGCGTGTTGATCTTTTACCTCTGATTTTGCTTAACCATGATCACATGCAAGCATACTCCCTAATGGATATCAGCTTGGATACATTTCCATATGCAGGAACGACCACCACATGTGAATCGTTGTATATGGGCGTTCCATGTGTTACCATGGCAGGGTCTGTTCATGCTCACAATGTGGGTGTAAGCCTTCTGCACCAAGTTGGTTTGACAAATTTAATTGCTCAAACTGAAGATGAGTATGTCAGCAAGGCATTGGAGTTAGCTTCTAACATTCCTTTGCTCTCATCTCTGAGGATGTGTCTTCGGGAACGGATGCTGAAGTCCAAGATTTCTGATGGACATAACTTTGTTCATGGTTTGGAATCAACATACCGAAAGCTATGGCACCGGTATTGTGAAGGGAATGTTCCTTCCCTGAGGCGATGCAACATGGAAAACCTACAAGAGGGGTCCACAACTATGTCAGGGGTTGGTGTTGAGGACATGCCTAATGATGCAAATGGTAAAGAAATTTTCATTACGCGCACCTCTCTTTTAAATGGCGTGAATCCCACTTCACTACCTATGCCCATTTTTCCAACCCTGAAACAAAGGTAAATGGAGAGTCCCAGTCAGTGAAGCAATGAGGAAACCGATGTAATTAGTGATGTTTGAATATATTCAGGTTGTGTCCTACAGGCCCTGGTTGCATTTAATTGAACAAACGTGGAAGTCACCAATTAAAACCAGGTCAGAGGAAATTTATTTCAGTCAATTTTGGTGGAGGTTCTGCTGGTTCCAAAGATGCACATTCCGAATGACTGTTGTTGTCCTTTGAGAAACGAGCACATGTTCTTTGCTATAGTTCTTATGCTGAGTAAGAGGTTGTTGGAGCTACATACCATCAAGGAATTATTGTTACCCTAAGGAACACATATTTTCTTTATGGAGTATAAGAGGCATTAACCTGCACTCCTATTGTAGTGTCTTGACTCTTGAGTATGAATCTCGTATAGATTTCATCAGTGATGCTGTAAAATACCCGAATCCATGACTGTGCCCACCTATGTAAATTAGCTCACGGGTTTAGTCTCAATGATCCTGATGCAGACTCTGAGAAATGACTATGCAAAGTATGCTCGCGAAAAAGATGACTTGGGTAGCAACAACTGGCTCATGAATATGGCCCAAGAGCGCTATTCAAACGGAGCCAAAATACTTTAAATTGGAACAAAGATATACATCACAGCCGAAGACATAGGATTCGATTCCTATTTCAAGACTTCAGTTAATGATTCAAAGGGATCTGCGCTCCAGCATTTATCTCTTAATTGGCCATCAGAGGATTTTTAGAGGAACGCTGTTCTATTTTAGAATAAATGGAAACGCTCTTTTCTTTTTTTGTAACTGCAGGTGAAACAGCGCCCCTGTTTTGGGGTCGATTTGTTTTTCCCTTAGCAGCATTTATTTATTGTATTAAAAATTCATTTGTAAAAGAGAGAGGGGAGAGAGAGTTCTGAGCGCTGGTGGAGGAGAGAGAACAGAGCTTCATTGTACAGATTTTGACAGAGATTTTAATTAAAAAATGCAGCTCTGACCCCTGAGATTCCTGTGGTATGAGATTTAACATTTGTGTCCTCTTTTGTTTCATATGTAGCCTGTTATGTGTTCATGTCATTTCATGATCGTTTCCATTTGAACAAATGAAGTGTTAAGGTAGAATTCATAATTTATATGCTCTGCCTTTAAGTTTGTTCATATTTAATGTTTTCTTCTGTTTGACAAGGATTCATCTTCTATGCCCTTGTCAGCTCCTCAGCAGTCTTGCCATTCCATTTAATCTCAATTTGATGTTAAACTTTCTTGCCTACCTTGCCTCAGGAGATAATCTGTGTTTTTGATTACATTTCTCTGTTCAAGTTGTTCCTTTGCCCCATGTAGCCCAGAAAAACCCCATCATTTATTAAAAACTCCTTTTTATCAATTTACTAGCCTAAAATCAGTGTTCTTTATTGGTCATCTCAGCCCTTTGAAGGCCTTTTGCCGAATAGACCCGGAGAGAGCCCTCTCCTGTCCTCGTAGGGCTAGCTACGAGGCTAAGTGGTTTGATGTTACCTTGAGTTTCACCTTCTTCAGCCTGAGGCCAGATTCAAGTGCTAACACCTACCATATGACATTTCAAAAATATTTCTTTGAAGATTTTAGTGACAATGTAGATGAAGCAACCTATTTTGCAGACAATTCAAAACTCAAGCCATTCGGACTTGGAACCCTTAGGCTCAAACTAACTGGACTCCTTGACTTTCATCTGCATGATGTTCTCTACCTCCAAGAGTTTTGGAGAAAATTATTTTCCTTGTCTCACATTCGCCAGCAAGGATACTCCATTCACATGTTTGATGGCAAAGTTGAGGTGAGAAAAGCATCAGACAACACACTTGTCATGACAAGAATAGAAGAAGAAAGACTCTTGAAGATGCAAGGAAAATTTTCTTGTGCAGAAAACTATGCATAAAATTCTCATTACAATGAAGGTACACTGCCATCTAGTTTTTCATGGCATGCAATATTTGGTCATTTGAACTATGACAACCTTCGTTTATTGATGAGAATTGGTGTTACTAGTTTTCCAAGGGAAACATAACAAACAACCATTTCATGATTCTCTTTCCAAAGAATGTAGAAATCATGAACTAATTCATTTTTACTTGTGTGGCCCTTTGCTTATTCCTTCTGCAAATGGAAATAAATACATGATGACTTTGATTGATGACTACATTAGAATGTGTTGGGTATATTTGTTGAATAATAAATATGGAGCCTTTGAATCTTTAAAAAACTTTCATACATGTATTGAAAACGATACACAATCTCATATTAGCTATATTTGTAATGATAATGGAAAAGAATATACTCCAAATGAATTTAAAAACTATCTTCAACAACACAGGATTCAAAATCAAACAACTATGACTTATAATCCTCAACAGAATGGTGTAGCCGAAAGAATGAACAATACAATCTTAAATATGGTTCGTTCAATGATGTTCTTCAAACATGTAAAGACGTTGTTATGGGATGATGCAATTCTATGTGTAGTGTATATTAAAAAAACATGTCCATCTCATGATCTAAAAAAAAGACTCATGAAATGTCGTAGAGCCACATTCCTTCAATAAGGCATCTCAAGGTTTTTGGTTCCACATGTTATGCCTTGATTCCTAAGAAATAGAGAAACAAACTTGGTGCAAGGAGTTGAAAGTGTATCTTCTTGGGGTACTCAGATACCTCCAAATCATATCGTCTCTATGATGAAGTACATAAGATGTTTATACTGTCTAGAGACGTTATTTTTCTTGAATATTCCAATACTAACAATGGTGTTGAGTGGCAACTTGAGCACTTGGACAAATTCACTCATGTAAAATATTTTTAGGAATTTGATAATGAGATTCCACATATTGAAGGGAGGATCCCTATCCTGGATAAATATGTGGAATATCATTCTAAATCACTTTCTCACCCTCATGAAGTTCCAACCACTTTTTCAAATCAAGAAGACACTTTGAGTGATGTGATTGAGAGAGTTGGAAGGGTAAATATTTATTCAACCCCATCTCAGTCAACAGAACAACCTGGACCATCTCAGAAAGGTCCTCCAAAATGGATCACTAAGACACTTGAAAGTGTTTGTCTTGATGATGTTGGAAAGACAAGAATGGGAAGTTCTACTAGACAAAATGGAGGTGATGTAGATAATTCTGATTCAGTTGTTGATATGGATGTTTCTTACGATTGTGAGTTAAATTTGTCTTCTAATATCAAACCAAATTCCTTTAAGGAAGCTACTTCTCATGATGAATGGAAAGAAGCAATGCAGAAAGAGTATATGATCTTATAAATAATGGAATTTGGAAGCTGGTGGACCCTCCATTTGGATTCAAATCGATTAGTTGCAAGTGGGTCTTCAAGAATAAGTATGACTCATATGGCTCACTTGACAAACACAAAGCAAGGCTCATGGCAAAAGGATTTGCATAGAAAGAAGGGGTTAATGATGAGGATATTTTTTCCCACATGGAAAAATGGGCTACCATCCAAACTCTCTTTTCCTTGGCAGCTTAGAATGGATGGAAAGTCCATCAAATGGATGTAAAAACTACCTTATTGAATGGAGATATGAAAGAAATTTTTTTTATGTCCCAATTAGAAGGTTTTGTTGCGAAGGGAAAAGAGCATAAAGTATGCAAGCTTATTAAATCCTTGTATGGCCTCAAACAAGCATCGTGAGGCTGGTATGAGAAATTGATTGAGCATCCTCTAAAACTAAATTTCAAACACTTTGATCTTGATGATGCAACTTTATTCATCAAGAAAGTTGGCAAAACTATTGTCTATCTTGTGGTGAATGTATAAGATCTATTGATGTCAGGGAACAATGAAAATTATATTGCATCCCTAAAGAAATATTTGAGGAAAAGATTTGAGATGAAAAATTTGGGATATGTTCACTACTGTTTGGGTGTTGAAGTAACCCAATATCAAAAAATTATATTCCTCTCAAAGGAAGTACATTGGAGATTTGTTGAACAATTTTGGCATGGTTGAATGCAATCCTTTGTCCACTCCAGTGGAATAAAATCTAAATCTCACATCCATAGAAGGAAATTAATTTGAGGATGCAACTAAGTACAAACAACTCATAGGAAGTCATAAATACCTCACTACTACGAGAACAAATATATCGTTTGTTGTTGGAATCCTTTCTAGGTTTACGCAAAAAAATTGTAAGGTTCATTGGTCTGCTGCAAAAAGATTTCTAAGGTACTTGAAGGGAACTCAAGACTTTGGCCTCAAATATAGATAGGTGGATGATTTTATTTTGATTGGATACTTTGCTTCAAACTTTGATGAGATAAGGAAAATGGAGTATATACTTCAGGTTATGTTATGAGTCTTGGATCGTGAGTTGTCTCATAGAGCTTCTGCAAATAGTCAGTTCCAGTAAATTCCACAAGAAAGGTAGAAAATGTGGTGGCTGCAAAAGCAACCAAGGAGATTGTGTGGTTCAGGAAAATTCTTGAAGATTTGCAAGACAAACAAGTGCACTCTACTCCTCTTTTAATTGAAAATACCTCTACAATAAAATTGGACATGAATGGAAAAATCTATGATTGAACCAAACATATCAATACAAAGTATCATTTGATTTGACATCATGTTGAGGATAATACTATTCACTTACACCATTGTTCCACAGATGAGAAGATTGCAAAGATCTTCACGAAAGAACTTGGAAAAGAAAAGTTTGAACTATTTAGAATGATGCTTGGACTTACAAACACCCCTTCAAATTAAGGGGAGAAATGTTGACACCTAATCCTCCAAGATTGGGCAAATATACTGTAAATATGTAAATATAAAATAAGAAGATGAATAGACAGTGGAATGTGAATCCCAAGGGCCTCTCTCTCCTATGTGTATATATTAATGTTCCCCTTAATAAAAAATTCAATTCATGAAGTTACCAAATACTTGGCCTGATAGGTTCCTAGCTAGTATTTTACTTTAAATCAAAGTCTTATAAGTAAATAATATGAGAATCATCATTCCAAAGAAAATTCTATACTCACATGAAAAATTAAGCCAAGTTTTTTTACAACATTGTTTCTTTTCAAATTCCCTAAAAACATAGTTCAATGGCATCATATTCTAAGTAATAGGGAGTTTCATGGATTTCCATAATGGTTATGTCATGACCCTATTGCTACCATCCCATTCCAACGATCTCATTGCCAACATAGCATATTTTAAAAAAGAAAATGATTGATCATGTTTTTCTAGCATGTTGATTGTTGGAAATACTAAGAGAGGGGCAAGGGTGAATCAAAATTAAGCTAATTAGCCATCTTCACCACCTTAAAAAATAAAGACCAAGTAACATATGAGACACAAGATTTAATATGTAAACTTTTGTAATCAATAAAATCTTCAAGAGCACCAACTCTTGTTACAACTGATTGTACGTAGGCACCAACCTACTGAATTACAACCTTGCAAGCAATGATCATATGAAAACATAAATATTCAAGACTTTGTAGACTCTAACCTATAAGAGACACCAATCCCTTAGACTAAGCACCGACTCAGAAGGTTCTTTGTAGGAACCGACCTGTAGGAGACACCAAACCCCTTAACTGACCACCAACTCAACAAATAGTGAACTTTGATATGCACTCTTAGCCCTTGGGATACTCGAATATTCCTACAACTTGGTCCTTAATTTTTTACTTAGATATGTCATCAACAACTTTTTGGTCCTAAAATATTTAATGAATTGTCATCAACCATGCAATCCTTAGGTTTGCCCCTTGAAGCCTAACCATAACCATTGCTTTGCACTTACCTTGTCTTCAACTGTCCTTATTTCATCTTCTACAATATGACCCCTAGTATTGCTCACCTTGTTGTCACTAGTCCACAATTGTCACCTTTGGTTCTTCCATTGCCACTGTAGCTCACTATGGTTTTACTTGTAAACTATCCCTGTATGTTTGCAACTAGGCCCATGGCCTAACTTTTTTAAACACTTGCTGTCACGGAGATGCCCTCAACCTATTTAGTCTACTCCTTTTTTGCACACAACAAGATAGACCCTTAATCTATTGTCCTTCTTCCTCGTACCAGTCTACTATTTTTTTTGTCAGTTAAAAGTATAACACTTTACCTTTATAATTTATAAATGAACAAAGTCAAAGGTAAAGAATAAACCTGACTTAAACCAGAAAAAATCCTTCACATCGAAAAACCTTAAGTATAATACTTCACCCTAATCAATACAAAAACTTATAAAACATTTACCCTAATCTACCAAAACAAACAAAAGTAGACAACGAATCCAATTTTGAACCAGAAAAATCCCATTGAGGTTCTGTTCCTTGAGATCTTCTCTAAACTTTGCATCTTCTTCATTACAAGACTTAGATACATACTTCATCTCTTCAACATTGGCTAAGAAAGTATTATGATATCCTTTAATATATTTGAAGTACTACTTCTAAGAAAGCTTCAAATCTTGTTCCTTCTACAGTAAAATATCCAGATGTTACTCACATTTGCATACACTTTGTGCCCACTTTGTCACAAAATTCCTAAAGTTTAAGTTATCCCCATTCAACATAGATTCCACAAGACTCATTTTATCCAATTTCTCTAAATTTGGAAGCAATGCATAAAGTTTGCTTCTTTTTGTGGGAGTAAGATCTATCCTAGTATACTTATCCCTTCCACTACTTCAAGTTTCAATATTTTATACTTATTGCTTAGACATTGTTTTGTTATATCGATCACAACATCTGGCTTGCACTCTTGCACATATTCCTACTCGACTCTATGGTACTATTTTTTAATTTAAACTTTCTCACATTACATAGAATGAAGGCTTGATATTTTCTTTACTTGTTGAACCGCAGGGCTTCTCTTCTTACACACAGAATTTCCTTCATCTTGATTTCTGAGTTAGTTGTTCCTTTAATCTGACCTTAAAATCTACATAGGGTTGTCCCAAACATGTCATGCAATTGCTTCTTAAATCTTTCCTTAAGATCTCGACCTATCTTCCTTAGTTCAACCTTGATGACATCTCAAATATCTTCTATCTAGCTCAACGAGTGAATTGTATGTCAAATGAGTGCACCATTACCTATAATTACAGTGGTTTTAACCCTCAAATCAGGGCCGACCTGAGCTATGGCAGGGAGATCAATATATGCATTTCAAAAATTCATATCTCCTCAATTGTAAGGAATTAGGAGGCATTCCAGCTACCATTGGAAAGGTATTAGAATGAATCGTCTAATGGTGTAACTTTATTTTGCATCTACACTGAATTCGACCACCTTTTTCATGAATTTTCCCAAAGGTATTCTTCTAGTTTTCATTTATGACTCGAGGGTTTAAACACTTCTACTTCCATGGAGGGATAACTTCTTGAGCTGTTTCCTTCTTTTGCAGGCTCACCTTTGCTTGGTTTTGACATTAATGGCAACTTTTTTCAACAACCCCTCCTTTGCCATTGATGGAAACCATATATCCCCTATGATCATGCTCCGCTTGCCTTCATGCTTCTTGATCTTTCTCTCCCCATTTTACATCAATGGCAAATAGTAACTCCTCAAGACTGTTATTTCTTCATATGAATTGTCAACTACTCTCCCTATCTTTTTTGCCACTAAGGACTGCTCCCTCCGAGCGTGTGCTTCTGATCTTTATCCATATTAGCATTAACATCTATAATGAAATGTTTATGCAAGAAAGTATTGCTCCATTGCACAAGAAATGATGTGTTGCAAGTCACTTGAGCTAGTTTCCTACTTCTTAATGAATTATCTTAATGGCCCACTTCCATAAAAAATCAATTCAAAGAAAACTTGAATGGTGCTTACAAATTTATTTTGGTTTCATATGAGTTTACCAATAAAAGGAAAACAAGGCATCAATACATAAATAGATTCTCTCTTTCAACATTCCACCATATAACCCTTTAGCCATCTTAGACTTTCCTTTGGAGCCAAGGCCTAAGAATCAACCTCCCAAATCTTCATCTGACTGATTTTCCTTATTTTGCTACAAGTCTTCAAAACCCTTATGTGAAACATTTTTGTCTGTTGAGATGCACATGTGGGTTCCTTCTATATGAGAACAAACTTTTGCAAGTATAAAAAGGTTGATCACAGGTTATAAGCTTATCTATATAAGGTGACACATTATTCTCAATTTGTCTATGTCTCCTAATATCCTCCCTCTCCTTCCATTTTGCTTCTCTTTTCTCAATTTTGAGCTTTCTATCCATTGGTGTTGTCGCCTTCATTCCTTTTCCTTTGACCAATGTTCTTGTTATTTTAGTTCAAAATCATTCCTCGATTGAGTTATATGATCCGTAAGACTTTCATCTGATCAAATGCAACATTCTTCTCCTCAATAAGGGCTGCAATATCAAAAAGTTGTGTAATTTCCTTCTCTTTCAACGACTAAATCTATTTCCTTTCCTCCTCTTGTTATTTCTTGTTTCCATTAAATTTTTTTTCTTTGTCCTTAATTTTTGAAGTAATGAAATTCAAGAAATTTCATCTATAGATAAATTCTCCGTCTTTGTTTGAGTGGCTTCATGGAGAGAAGAATCATCAAAGGTTTTGCTCTTTAATGGTTTAGATTTGTGTTTTGAGGACACAAAGCTAGTTCTTGATTTTCAACCTTTGTCTCTTCTTTTTTTCTTCTTAAAATCGTGTTGATTTTTTTTTTCCTTGATTTACTTAGGGGACCATATCATCCCGCTTCTACAGTCTTGAGTTATATGTCCAAATTTGTGGCACTTGTTGCATTCGACAGTGTACTTGAATGAAGGATTAAATGCATTATGGTTTCTGTTGTTGTAGTTATTATAATTACTAACTTGTCTACCTATAATATTTCTTCTAAAAGGCTAGTAAGATCCTCTATAATCATCCATGACATAATATTGAAAATCTCTTGCTTTATACCCATAATTTGTACATGAAAAATAGTAACCAAGAAATATAGTTTGATACTTGGCTGACAGGTATTGTCTTGATGAAACAATTCTTCTAAAATTGTTTTGCTTTGGAGAAGATTAAACTCTTTATTTACCCATGGTTTTATTCCCCATGGATCCCTTGAGGACATCAACATACCTTCAAGGTGTAGTAGCTATTCTAATCTCATTTTGAATTATTCCCATGCATCCACCGTGGTTGGGGCTTTCAAGTATATTGTCACGACTTTCGAGATGTCTTGGTGACTTAAGGCTTGTATCTTATTTGTGTGAAATCTAACCCACATAAAAAAAACCTATTTTAGCATATAATGATCTTTGTTTGCTAAGAATATCATCCAACATTTGAGAACTTTTCAAGTTCTTGTTGAGCTTGTCTACCTCTTTCATCAATAAGACCATCTCTACTTCAAATTTCTTACAATTTTCTTCTTTTTTATTTAGTTGGATTTTCATGACTTCTTCTATTCTCTTAGATTCTCCTCATTAGATTTTCAGGGAGATGGATTCTTTCATTTTCCCCCCATGCTCTTTCTATTTTTAATCAACTTCTGCTTTTATATTTTCATATCCTCAACCTTTTTCTTTAGTTGACTTGTCAACATTTTGTCTCTCTTTTCTACTTCTAGAAGTCTCAAAAGAGAAACTTTAGTTTCATTAAAGGTATGATCCCTCTCCTCAAGAATTTGCAACTGCAATTCAAGTATTATGTATTTTTTTTCCAATCTTGACTATTTCTTCTAGTGAAACTTCAAAATTCATGGTGTAACCTTCTTGCAAATCTGATTGTCTCTTTGATTGTCTTTGTTTTCTTTAAAATGTTTTGTATCCATGACTATGGAGGAGACTTATTTCGAAGGTTTGGAGTCACACCTACTTGAATTTTCCATCTATGTTTCTGAATTTACTTTCTAGTTGTTAGGTTGTGTCTGAAGGTACCTACACTGATACCAATTGTTGGAAATACTGAGAGGAGGGGTGAATAAGTATTTAGCTAATTGACAATCTCCACCACTTTAAATAATCAATGCCAAGTAACATATGAGACACAAGATTTTATATGTAAAATTTTGCAATCGATGAACTCTTCAAGAGCACCAATTCTTGTTACAACTAATTTTACGTAGGCATCAACCTACATCGACCTACTCAAAACACAAATCTTGAATACTTCGTAGGATCTACCCTGCATGATACACCAATCCTGTAGATTAAGAATCGACTCAAAAAGTTCTTTAACACTCTCCTATAGGAGACACTAATCCCCTTAGTTGAGCATCAACTCAACAATATTTGTGCTCATAGCCCTTGGGACCCTCCTTGAATATCCTTTTAGCTCATTTTTGTTGAAGGTTGGAAGTTGACCGCCTGAACATCAGGGAACACCACCCAGTCGGGAGCTTAAAGCAACTCCGTTTCTGTTGAAATTGGTGGGTTCGACTGGGTATAAAGGGACAAGTCTCCGATTTTAAAGAGATTTAATATAGTAACAAAATGAAAAATGATGACATGATTTTATAGCTAATGATAGAATTACTTATTAAACTTATTCTACTCATTTCCCGGGATAGTACATCTTTGTATGTGATTCAAAGAAAGATTTCACAAAGTAAATAACAATATAGATCATTCAATACTTTAATGAAAAGAAATAATATATGATAAAATAAATTAATTAAATAGTTAATTAATTTAGTTAGTTAAAACTCAATCACATAAAAGATCTCGTTATCTCATACATAATCACAAATCATTCAATCCTGCACATCAATAGTGATAATGACTGATTGTTTTCAAAGCATTTATATAACGAAATAATGCATAAGAGATTCACTATCTAATTCAATAATACATAACGATATCACAAAGATAATAGTACCTGATGCATTAACAATCTGCTTATGAAAAAGATAACTTTCAGGCTCAGCTTCTCAATTAGATAACTTTGGATCAAACAATAGTGCAAGTTCAAAGTTGTCTTCTCAAAATTCTGGACCCCTTTCTAAATGCATGAAAGGGGTTTAAATAACCTAACAATATTAAAATAGTAAACTTAAAATAAAAGTCTTCAACAAAGCTTTAAAAAACTAAGCTAAGATAAATGACAACTAAATTAGTGATTTATTGCAACAAGAACTCATGATTGTGCTCCAGATTGATTCTTCATCTGCTCTCTGAGATTGTATATGTTTGTGAGTGGCTTCAGCTAGGGGGGATGTACCAGTTGCATGCGCATTTGTCCCGTAAACACTGCATCACTAAGCGCTAGAAGAAACTGTACTATTGCATTCGAGAGACACCTCAGCACGAGCCACTGACTATGAGGCTTTACTAGAAAATGCCAATAACTTTCAAGGTTCGCTTGTGATAAACTCTGAATGTCTTGAACCTTCTTTTTAGATGTTTCCTTCCAAGATTGTTTCAAATCTTTGACATCTGGCAAGGTGTCCTTTGGGAATTCCTAAATTAGATTGGCTTTCAATAAGGTATCTGTAATGTATTCGGTGAAATTTGAGGTAAGATTTCTAGCTCTGATAATAACCAATTCTTCCTGTTTCATTTTGATGTCCCAATCACCAGAAATGTTATCCTTTTGTGATTCTTCAATCCGAGGAAGATCAAATGATCTTCCTTGAGCATTGTCTTGCCAATCTATATACTCAGAAATTTTCTCATCGATATCTTCATAAAATGTCCTCAAATCGGACAGTTGATTTACTAAAGAATCGCTGGTATTTAACAAGTCATGAATTAAAGCCAATTTGTGACAGAAGATAGCTTGCTACTTTGTTAGGAGTATGTCCAGTTATGATGCTTTCTTGCGGACTTCATTTATATCTGGATTTTCCCCCAGCTGATTTATCCTTTGTTGCAACTGCAGTATCTGTTCATCCTTGTCCTTCACTTCAGATTCAAATTGTAGCTTTAAATCATTAAAGATTTTCTACAACTCGGTAAGATTTGCTTGCCATTGTTGCTCAATCGCTTGCTTTTCAATTTGGAAAGTTTGTTCTAATTGAACAATCCTTTGATCCTTTTATTTCATTAGCAGTTGTATTTCTGCAGCTTTATCAATGGTAGCACTAGCGTAAGCTCCTGCGAATTGAGATAATCTGTTCAATTCCTTGTCAGGGGCTGTTTGAGTTCCTTTCCAAAGAACTTGAAAAGGAGTCTCATTTGTAACTAGTGCTTGTGATTTCTCTAACTTTCTTTTCTTCCTTGACCTACTCATTACTGATTTATGATTTGGACTGTAAAATACGTCCAAAGGCAGGATTTCTTCAATCTTGAGGACTATCTCGGCAGTAGGAAATGCAGGAATTATCTCCATATCATCGACAATAGTTGATTGATTGACAATCTTAGCATTAATGTTATTCTCGGGAGTTTTAGGAATAGTATTCCCTTGGGAAGCCTCAACAGTACGAGGTTGTCCCTATAGTTTATGGAACCTGTTTTGTTTCTCTGCTGACTATAACTTTCTCTGCTTGTATATCAACCGAGATACCTGTAACCTGAGTTTATTCTGTTGATAAAACACGGTTGAACTCCTCCCATACTTCATCCAATTTGTTCTCCTCTTTAATTTTGCTTGTTTTCTCAACAATTATAGTAGCTATTTCAGAGACTTGGGAAATAATTGGAGATTATGAAGAGGAAGTTGATGCATTTGAAACATCTGAGTTTTATCGAAATTGCTTTAACAGGGATTCTAGCAAATGGGTTATTCTTCATTGACGATTTGATTGAATCTAAACAATTAGTCAAGACTTAGATGGTCTACTGCTAATTTCTCTACCATATACTACTGTTGAACGATTTCAAACAAATCATCGAACTTGTGAGGCTCGCTTGAAAACGGTTTGAGCTTAACATGTGTTGTAACATCTTTTTCTACGCCAGGAGGGTCATATGGTCTGTTTAGTATGGTTGGAAAACTAATTCCTTGGCAATCAATTTATCTGGGACAAAAAGGGGCAAAACATGAGGATGGGCAAGGCTACCAAAAACACGAATGTAAGTAAATGGCTCTTCCCCAAACCACTTTCCTATAGGCTTTAGGTATTTATTGGCTTTTGTAATAAGTTTAGGGGTTTTTCTGCCAAAGACCTCTTGATGGATAGGGAGCATGACCTTATGACATATTTTGTAGAAGTGAGCATGGTATTTGGTTTCCCAAAGGATATCGAGATAAACAGATATAGGACTAGGAAATTGGTCTATCCATTTCCATCCTAGAGATGGAAAATCATAAGAAAAATAAATTGCGTCCATGACATAGGCGCTCATAAAGAAAAGAGGAGTCGTTCTTTCAAGAACATTGCACTTTTTTCTATAATTACGGATTTGGGTAGTCAAATTATTGGATAATATAGTCGCCCAATCCATGATATGGCCATCAACAGAGGTTTCTATCAATGGTACACATTCTTCAGAGAATTTTTGCTTATTTGGATAACAATATAGGCGACATAACATATAAACAATATGAGAGAAAGGGCCAACAATAGAGGCTAATGAATACATACCCCTTTCCTCTTGCTTGTGTTTGTTTAGGTCCCTTCTCCATTCTATGATCAGGTCCGCAGGGTTCAGATTCTCTTGCATGAATTTCTAGACGAATTGTGTATCATATTTCTTTTGAGGTTGAGGTAGATGATACATTTTCCTTAAATCCTTAGCTTTAAAACACCCAATAACTGTCTTCTTAAGAGTGATAAACATTATGCTCATAATGTCCGGATGGTCGGCAACCCATCTTACCGTATCTGTATATGGTAGAATTTTGGGGCGGGCAATAATTCTATGAAGAAATGAAATGGCCACATCATTCCATGCGCATTGTTACTTGGAGGAGAATCATCAATAGTAACAGTCTATTTCACAATTATTCTTAGATTTTCATCCTCAAATAGTTTGTATATCATCTCCTAGGAGGTAGAACATGCATCTGGAGTGCATGTAGTATCTGTAAACAATGGAGACATCTCAGACACTTCTTTAGGGGGAAAGGCTAGTTCTTGTTGTATTACGAACTTCCTCCTCGCTTTAATTATTCTTGACATGCCCTTAATCTGCTCTTTATTAGAATTTACCTGTAAAGAAACAAACCAGGATAAGCATCAAGAGCTTCGAAGTATGCAAAGAGTCATATCAATTCAATGCAAGTTTTATGGAAAATCCTTTCACATTAACTCTAAATTATTAGAAATCATAAAAAAACCTCGAAATTAGAACTACACAGGGTGGTCATTTAATTTCCAAACGTTTGTTCACGTGATAGTGACACTTGTCATTATATCAGAAAATCTTTTATCAGTGTTTGGTATAGGGTGATATTAACATAACTTAGCGATCAATGATTTCCGAAAAAGTATATAGGCAAGTGATCTATATTAGCGAAATACTGGAGATTTAACATAATGAGATATCAACATCCATCAATTGACGAAATGCGATGTCGACTCTTGACTAATTGCAATATTGGTTTTTGACATTTCACATTTCGAATTTTTGGCATTTTAACTTTTCGCTGCTTTTCTTATCAGCTTTTCGCAATTGGCTTATCGGCTTTTCACAATCGACTTTTCGCAGTTTAGATTTCCGACTATTCTTTGAAACTGCGCACACCATGCATACCTTTTGGTAAGATCGATTCTTTTATGGTTTTTTCATTTATTTGTTATCATTTCGGGATTCGTTAGACTTGTAATTTTTCTCCTAAAACTACAAAAGGATTCCTAAAAGGTTTTATGCCCTTTTCATAAACTTTCTTGTTTTATTAAAAAATCAAAGAGTAAATATAAAACTTATCCTATTTTATCTAAACAAGGAAGGATTCTATCCTAAAATTTTTAAAGGGTCCCCATTATTCTTTCTCCTAAGTCTAAAGATAATGGGGGGTTGTTGAGTACCACAACAATTGGCGACACACTGGACGAAACAATTAATCTCTATAAGATGTCAATCTTTATTAATAATTTTTTTTAGAAAGTTAAAAAATGATTGAAATCTAGATCGATATAGATAACTTTGAAATGAAATAATTCGTTTTATCGTAAAGTTTCTCAAGGTTTGTGATAGATGAAAATCTTTTTTGTGTAAATCAGTCGCTAATAGGTTGAAAAGATAAAGTAAAAACTATTAGAAGCTTAGCGTTTTGAATAAACTTATTAGTCATTGGTAGAGCCACTATTGTCAGTAGGCATTCATAGCCTCGACAGGGTTACCATTTAACCAAAATGAACCAGTATCCCATCCATATTATAATAACATTATTTAGAGGTAATAAATTTCCTTTTTTTATATTATTTATTTTTTACTTTAAAGTCATTATTCCGGTTTGGTAGCCAGAAAATGATAATGCCATTTACAAGTTGTAATAAAATTAAACAAGCTGACTTGTGATGAGATCTCTTGTCTCAAAGTCTGGTGACTAAGAGCCACTATCTTGGTTTGGATGTCAATAGTGACAATGCCAATTTTATTAGTTTCCTATGATCATGGTAAGTAGGCTCGTGATGAGACCTCTTAACTTTTAAGTTTTTTTTTTTTTTTTGAATTACAATTGGAATTTTTTAAAGATAAATGGATGGAGAGGTTTCATTTACTCTTTACGAGTCTTGGATGACCTCTTTAAGTAAAAGATGCTAAGGACTTTATAGTAATTTCTTATTTTATAAAGATAACTTTTCAAAACCAATTCACAACAAATAGATTTTTTTAAAGAGTTTCAAACCAAAAGATTTCACAATTAAATGCTTATCTTATTCAAGCTTTAAAATAAATTCAATACATAGATTCCAATTTAAAGTTTTGCTTTCTAAATTGTTCCTCAAACAAGCTATTACATAGTAGTGAATACCTGCAGCCTAGTTTAAATATAACTAATTAAAATAAAAAACTATAAAAATTTAACTAAATGAAAGCTTATATAAATGCATATAAAAACGAAACCAAAACTGAAAAAAAAAAAAAACAAATAAAATTAAAAATAAATAAATAAAATAATTTTATATTCACTATAATAAATTTATGTCCATATTATTTACATTTACATTACTTTTTAAAAATTCAAACTTCAAAATATATTTTATAAAAATTAAAAAAACATAATTATTTTTATTATATATAAATGTGTATTCTAAAACTAATGATTAACCTCCACTAAAAATAAAAATAACATATTCATTAAAAAAATTATCACAATAAAATAAAAATCATATATTTTATATAAAATTTGCTCTCACATCACATCATAAAAAATAAATTTATATAACAATCACGTTCAAATATGTTTTCTGAAATATATGTCTATAATCTCTTCAACTAGGCTTGTAAATGTTCTCGCCAATTTCTATTAATTTATTGCGGGATGACAAGGATAATATTAATAGAAAACTCATGAGTGATGAGGGTTTGTTTATTTATATCCCATCCTTGAAAAAAATTGAAAGTTCGCTGTAGTAACCATTTTCGAATTATATTCAGAAAAATCTAGAGATAAGTCTGACACCAAGGATATTTGTCAGCTCATTTAATGCGGAAAGAAACTGCCAGTTCACTTATCCAACCTGGCCCATATATAAAATTATTTAGTTCAATACAGTGCATGAAAATATAATCAATATAAATAAAATATAAAAATAGATTTTTCATACCGATTTTTAATATGTGATGTGACACGAGTATTAGTTATTGTGTTTTATTAATTACATATTTACATAAGTAATAATGACAAAATAAGACGTATAAAAATTGAATCAATCAAATTTTAAAGAAAAAAATTTAAATATTATGAAAAATAAATAAAATTTAACTGTTAATGTTAAATTAGGGAGGATTTGCAATTTTTTTTGGTCAAACACAATTAATAAGTAGTCAATGCAACACTGAATAAATTATACACTGCTTGCCACAGGTATAATAAGTTTAACAATTCAAAAATAAAGAGAAACTTTCAATGTGTTTTTCAAAAGTGTAGTACTTTTAGTAACAAAAGGAAATTATATATAAAAAAATATTGACATATTGTACAAAAGAACTCATGTTCTTTCAAGAAAAATATTTGTTGAGTATAAGTCCATTAATAGAAAGAATCTCCTTTTTCCCTTGTAAATCTTGCAAAATGAAAGGTGATGGACCTATCGTCTCAAAAATCTGAAAGGGACCAAGCTAGAGTTTTTGAAATTTTGTATGTTTTCCTTTGTCCTCATGCACTTTATCCCATTTCAAAACTAAGTCTCCGATTTCATTTTTTTTTTTTATTATCTTTCACTGAATTGACATTAGATGAAGCTTTGACCAATTGTTGACGCTGAGCATGGACTAGTTTAGCTTTATTTCTTTCTTCTTCTAGCTTTAGGATTTGAGGCATTCGTAATTGTAAAGTAGAAGAAGGTTTTTCTTCAATGAATTGAAGTAGGGCTGATGAGAGAAGCGTTGTATTTGGAGGTAGGATAACTTCTTTCCCATATACCAAATGAAAAGGAGAAGTACTTATTGAGGTTTTCTCAGTTATTCTATCAACCCATAAAGCAAATATTAAAGCTTAGTGCCAGTTCTTTTGATTTTTGTCGATAGTTCGTTTGATGATCCTTATAATATTTCTATTAGTGGATTCTGCTAAGCCATTTCCCTGAGGGCAATAATTTGCAGAATACTTAAGTTTAAATCCTCTCTTTAAAGCAAATCAAGTCGCATTTCCAAAAAAATAAGAAGAATTGTCAAAAATAAGAGCATGTGGGATATCAAATCTGGTAATAATAAATTGATCAATGAAATCATTGATGCTCTCAGAATTGGCTAGCTTTAAAGGTATTGCCTCTACCCATTTCGTAAAATAATCTGTTGCAGTCAAAATGTACCTATGTTGTTTGGAAGAATGAGGAACGATCTCACCTATTATGTCTAGTCCCCATGTTGAGTCTCAAAATTATCTTCCATATTCATCCATATTTTCATCCTTTCATAAACCATTTAGCCCTCATTTCATAACTATCTAGCCTAAAAACCCTACATCAAGTAACCATCTTCGTGATTATATGGTTTAGGATCCTTGTTTTTCAAAGTTATTTATTTTATGTATTTAAAGTGAATTCATAATTAAAAACTAGGAAATTAACATGGTTTCATTTATATATATATATATATCTGTGTGTGTGTGTGTTATGAGTTTTGTGACATGTGTAGGCCTATTTGGTGGTTCTAGAAGGGTCGGTCTTGGCCTCCCAAGATCAAATTCGAATTTCAATTCAATAGGTGGACCATATTCCAAGGAGAAGGATCTTGAAGATATTGATGTGTCCTAGGATTTGTATCTAGCATTTAGGGATAAGTTGAGACAAGTATGGATCTAGTAGATATTTAATGGATCGACATTTATTGAGTAGATATCCCTAATCCATGTATCAATAGGAGGAGCATCCTTCAAAGGAAGCTAATAGTTGTCATTTATTCATTAGCATCAGATTTATGATTGTTCATTCAGCATGAATAATATCATTTTCTCCAAATCATGAGTTATGAGTGTTGTTTGATTCTTCAGATGTGATAGTTGTTCTTGTGTGCTCATTGAGGAATGGAAGGATCTCCATCAACCACAATCTGCATACAACTGTAACATAGTTTGATTTATGTTATTTTCTTTCATGCAACTGTGCTTTACTTTCTATAAGTGTGATTTGCTTTCTGCAGGTTTGGTTTACTTTCTTACATCTGATTTGATTGTCATTAAATTGCTTGCTTACTGGCTATCTTAGTTTGCTTGCTTGACAACTAAATCACTAATAGCTATTTAATGCTTTCGAGATTAACATAGTTTGCTTCTTATAGTTGTTCATATACTAGTTTTCTTTTGAATAGTTTAGAAAGGCCATGGCGTTAATTCATTCATTCCAACTTTAGAATTTAATTTAGTTTTCTTGCATGAGATTTCTTTTGTAGTTTTCTTTAGTTATATTTGTAATATGTATTTCCTTTCTCTCTTTCCATCCTAAACAAACTTTCTACAACAGTTTCATCTAAGGTCCCATATATTTTGGTTTGCTTCTAAGTTTACGAAATCCTCGGGTTGACAAATTAAAATGACAAGGGATTTAGCATACTATTAAATCGCCCTAAATTTTTGGCGCCGTTGTCGGGGAAACATACTTAGATGTAACTAGTTAGGAAGATTGTTTAGAAAGCATTTTCATTAGGGTTATTTGCATTTAGACAGAAATTAGAAAAGATAAAACATTCATAAAACAAAACCCCCATTCACTAAAAAAAAAACATAAAAAAAAACCATCCACATCATGAATTCCTAGTTTTGCAGGTAGAAGAAATGGATGGAGATGGTGAAGATGAGGAAGATCCTTTTGGATTTCCCATTCAAGAAACTGATATCAATGTTCATATGAAGAACATCTCTCCATCTGTACTTCCTATCTTCAATGGTATGAGATCAGAAGACCCAGAAACTTTTCTATTTGAATTTGAAATAATTTGTAGATCTTATGGCTACTTATTACACATTCAAAAGTTTAATTTGTTTTCGACAACATTGAAGGATAGAACTCTTAAATGGTTCATGACTTTAGGAACAA
Source organism: Pinus tabuliformis (assembly GCA_031772625.1). Lineage (NCBI taxonomy): Eukaryota > Viridiplantae > Streptophyta > Pinopsida > Pinales > Pinaceae > Pinus > Pinus tabuliformis. The sequence goes on along the minus strand of CM062820.1, from coordinate 1,403,653,211 downwards.
ATTCTATAAGGACACAGGATGATATGAAAAGAGTATTTTTGGAAAAATACAAAGATTATTATATAAACCATGACCTTAGAAATCAAGTCTTTAAGATGAACCAAAAAGAGGATGAAAGCTTAGAAGATTTAGTGGAGAGATTTACATATTATGTCAAAAGAGCTAAAATGCATAATTTAGGATCAGACATATTAAAAACTCTCCCACTAAATGCTATACAGGATGAATGGATTGATCTTCTTAACCTGGTGGGAAAATGAGATGTTTCATAATTGTCATTTCAAGAGAGTCGTGAATTGTGTAGGAACATATCAAGAGGAAAAGCAAAGTATGCAAGATCCCCTTAGGACCCTGTTATGGAAAGAGTAGGTAAGTCAAATTGAACTTAACAATTTGCTAGACGTTTTTGGTAATTTAAAAGAAAAAATTGATATGCTAAGAATGGAAAACAAGCAAATAGTTGAGAATGTTGCTTCATTTATGTTTTTCCCTAAACGCAAAAAGAAACATGCTTTGCATGAATGTCCACTTGATAACATTATAATGTATGAAATTTGTGCAGGATCACATACTACTAAAGATTGTCTATCATTACCGGGGTTAAAGGCAGTTTACCAAGGAGCAAATCAAACGTTGCAACAATCTTGTTATGGGGCTCCAAAAAGATCATGGCAACCTCATCAACCTGGTATGATGCAAGATCTTACTTCTCAATTTCAAGGTTATGCACAACAATCTAAAAGTAATTGGAAAACACCCTTTTCTTGGCAACCTTGGCCATCTCAATCCTAACCTCAAAACCAATCTTGGAAACAAGGTTAGCAAGGGCTTACAAAAGAAATCCACCGTATCCTCAATCTTTTCCTCACTATCCTCAATGCCAAGCTCAATGCTATTCATACTATTCACCTCCACCACAACATCCATTTCACGCTCATTTGACCTTAATTCAACCATTAACATCTGCACAAGTACCCCAAAACCCTTTTCCACTCCACTACCTGCACAACCATTTGGAATCCCCAACAATAAAACACCTCAATCCACTCATAATGTTGAGGTACTGCAAAATAAAGCACCAATTGCCATTGAAAAACAACAATCAGAAGAGGAAAAATATTCAGGTAACTTCCAAGAATCATGGATGCATGTTAAAGAAGAGAAGTTGTTGAAACCTGAGTGTCATGCAGGTCTATCACCCGATTCTATGAATGAAGATCACATCTCTGAAGACTTGCATGGCATGATATCAGAAAACCAAGGAAGACAAGATTACATTGAATCTTGGTTTAAGACAGTTATCGGATCTCAGGATTCCATTTTTCAGTATCTTCTGACATTATTCAAATCAAGGCAGTTGGTCTCTCATACACTGGTACATATCAAAGAGTATATTTTAAACATGAATATGAGTTTACTGATGATTTTGTTACGCAAATGGATGCATTGGAAATTCTCTTATACTTAAGAGAATGTTTTATTTCTTTTTCAATAGAATAGGACTAACAAATAAAAACAAGTTTTTGTGATTTTTAGGATAAATTTGCAATTTTGTGGTGCAGTAAGAGCCACCAATTTATTAACCCTTGGCAGGAAAATTGCAATAAAACAAACGATTGTGAACAAGGAGCACAAGCGAAGGTGGAAGAATGATAGTTTCAGGTAAGAGATCGATTCTTTTCATTTTATGTTTTGTATCCAAATTTTTAAAAGAGAGGAATCAACTAATAAAAACTTGAGTATGCTCTCCTCCTGCGCTTTGTGTGACCTGGAGGATCAGAAAAAGAATTTTCATGTTAGTATATATTTTGTTAAAAAAAATGTCTTCTCTTTCATTATTTGTTTCTTTTAAAATTCAAATATATATATATATATATATATATATATATATATATATTTTAAAATGGAACATAATTTTTTGTTAAATGTTTCATTAAATTTTAAATGGAACATAATTTTTTTTAATATATATATATATTTTAAAAGTGAATGGAACATGACTTGACGAACGAGAGCAATGGCAACAACAAATGCAGTCATTGCAGTACTCGGCCAAAGCGCCTTGATTCCAAACCTGCAACTTGAGCCGTCGGCGCTCAATCACTCTCTTGCAGCCCGTCTAGTTATCAGATCCGGAGCGTGCTCCATCTCTCCTCCTTGCCGGCACCGGACCCTTACTATCACGTCCCTGCGGAAAGACAAGCCCTGGACTGGATCGGGTGTCATTTTCAATCTGTCTGCCTCTGAGGATGACCTTATCTCTGCTCTTGCAGTACAGACTAGGATTACCATCAAAGGAAGGGGCAGCTATGGGTCTGAACCCTGGACGCTGGATCTGATCATTTTCTGGGGGTTTCGGAACAATGCCCTAGTTCCGGTGCATTCTGCAACTACATGGCCTCAGAAATGGGGTTTCTCCCCCCATCAGGAAATATTGCAGCAGAAGGCCCCCTGATTTGGCCAGATCTATACCAATATACTCAGATCCGAGGGTTACCACAACTGGGCGACAAGGAGAAACCGACGGGGATGAGCGACAAAGCAAGAAGGGAGGTAAAAATGCTGGACAACAGCCCAGATCCGGAGCAACAAGGCTCATTTAGCGCTCAAATACGCCATGATCCGTCAGATCTGGACCCCTGGACAGAGAAATGCTGTTTGAATGGTGATGATCTAGGGTTTGTCCGATAGATCGTCTTGGCCTACTGCGTATACATCAACAGCACCAGACGACAGTCGTAAAGGAGCACGCCCAGGAATACAACTCTGATCCGAGTTTTCAGATCTCTGAGGTGGCCGTATTGCAGGAGGGAAACCTGAGCGCAGACGGGGCTGGAACTAGCAGATTACAAGGCATCATTTATGCGGTAAGGGCCAAATTGTATTTTATATACCCTCCCTATATACTCGAACTTGTCCAAGATGCATTTGCAGGACCAATGCATAGATCTGGATCAAGCATACTGGCCACAGAAGGTAGTCAGTTACTCAGATTCGCTATTGAACCAACAGATCTGGAACTTAGAAGAACCAACAACCTTCACAAAAACCAGATCTGGGGACACACAACCAACAGGATACCCCTATGCCCTGACTCCTGGGCCATAATCACAGAGGAACGCCATTTGTATGGTGATGATCTAGGGCTTGGGATCGGGATGATCCGGGCAACAGATCGGGGGCAAACTCAGTCGGACTCAAACCCTAGAGAGGTGGATCTTACACAACTCTTCATTAAAGCACCAGCAGGCAGGCATTACTGCTTGAGGTTATGGAGAGGCAACAGCATCCAGGATCTATGGAATAAAATACAGAACCTACTTGGTATACCAGAACAGGGGCAAAATATGATCTACATGGGACACAACTTATAGGACAACTACACCCTTCAGGATTACAACATAACCACAGACTCGACCATCATCATCAATCTCCGTTTGTGAGGTGGATGTTCTGGAACCAGCTCAAAGAATACAAGCACCAAGAACACATGCTCCTTCAAGGACGCTGTAAAAGTAAAGGGAAAGCGCAAGCCAATCCTGCAACAACTCCTGTACTTCCCGGGCCTTACATTGTTGAACAAAAAACTGAGAATCCTGCTCTCACCATTGCAATGCCTGAGGTAAATGATCTGTACTCAGATCTATATTCCCACTCAGTTATTTGTAGATTCAACAGGTATTGGCCCAGATCAGGCGATCTGCACCACTGGATCCACACCACCTGGACAACAAACTGTGAGATTTACTTATGCCCTAAAGGCTTTTTTATAGTAAGATTCAACACAGAACAGGAAAAGGAATACATCCTTAATAAGGGGCCATGGTTCTGGGGCAACGCAGGGCTCTACATCACTCCATGGTTTCCAGATTTTGACGCCAATACAATGGTGGTATCAAAGATGCCAGTCTGGGTCAGGCTGCACAACCTCCCATTACACTTCTGGCACCACAAGGTTTTAATCGCTATAGGGAACACCTTGGGGAAATTTTTAAAGATTGATGAAGACAGAATTACAAAGGGAATATTTACCTTCGCTAGAATATGTGTTGAAGTAGATCTCAGCCAGGGACTACCAGAAAGTATAATACTGAATTTTAATAATACTTAGTGGACACAATCCTTGGATTACGAAAACATAACATTCCGATGTCGAGGATGCTTACAAACATGCCACCTTCTCAGTGCTTGTCCACAGGCAAGAAACATCCCCAATTGGAACAAGCAGCAACAGAGGAAGCCTAAAGGATGGCAAAACACAGAGCCATTGGATGAAGAAGATGACACAACAGACACTACAAAATTCAAAGCAGAAAAGGATAAACAAAAAGTCCAGCACAACATGCAAACACAAGAGGAAGCCCCCAATAACCCACTGCAAAAACAAGACCCCCAGACAACAGGAAAGGAAACTTTGGGCAACAAGAGAACTCATGGATCAGAGGGATCTGATTCAGATAAGGACTCTCCCATAACTATAATAGAAAATCAACTCTCCATTGTAACCACTACCCCCAACTCTGGGGGATGGCGAAAGGTGGAGAAAAAGAAAGGGAGAAAAGAATAGCTCTTCATACTTCATTTTTCATTTTTTTTTTGTTTTCGGTGAAAACTGGAACAGTATCTTTGCATATGCTTTTAGCATCTACAAAATGTAATTTTATCTTATGAATACAATTACGACTTTTTCCACGGGAAAAAAAAGTGAATGAAACACATGTAAATTAAAAAAAAAAAAAAAAAAAAAACAAAACAAAAAAGCTTTGCTTATTTAAACAAATTTGAAATAAAAAAAAGTAATTTAAAACACAAAACCAAAACAACATTAAAAAAACAAAGAAATAATAAAAATAAATAAAAACACAAAAATGAAAATAAGAATAAAGCAAATCTAAACAAATAAATAAATAAAAAATTCATGTAAGCTAACAAAACAAATTGATGCAAATGTTATGTGTGATTTTGGAAAAAATGAAAGATAGATTTGCATTCTCTTGATTTTGAAAAAAAAAACGAATTTTACCGGGAGTTACTTCAGCAGAGGCCAAATAGGCGGAGGTTAAAAACATCATTTTTAAAACACATTTTGTGACCAAATGAAAACGAATCTCAAAAATATAAAACATGGGTTTTTCTCATAATGGGGTGAATTATGTTTAGTGTTAGAGTTTTCATCATAATTTGTAACCATTTGATAGATTTGCAGGGTTCTATGGAGCCTTATTTGCTAGGTTGTGTGAAAAAAAAAGACGGTTTTCAATTAAATGCAGCTAGCAGCCAAGGCCATCCAACGGCCCAGCCACAGAGCCATGGCCAGCCACCCAACAGTGTTGCCAAGCTGCAGAGAAAAAATAAATCAATCAATAAATTTAAAAAAAAAATTGATAAAAATAAAATTTTTAATAATTAAATAACAAAAAAAATATTAATTAAAAGAAAAAATTCTTACTGCAGAAATTTTCAGAAATGATATTTTCTCCATGCTTACAACCTGCAACAATATATATATATATATATATATATATATATATATATATATATATATATATATATATATATCATAAACATTTCCCAAGCTTTTATAGAATAAAAATTGGAGTCGTTTACCGAGGCGGAGGAATTGCCCGGATGACCAAAAGTGGCTGGAATCCGAGCAAAAAAATTTCAAAAAATCTTGTAAAGGCAGTGTTTGAATTGTGTTTTTGATGGTGGAAATGGATTCAACACCATCAAAAACATCTAGGACACCTAAAATTTTGAAGTTTAACAACTATAACTTGGATTTACAAAAATCCTTGCCAGATTTTCTCTAAATATGACCAGAATTTCCATAACTTTCTGGGCAATTCCTCTAGCTAGTTAGACTATGGCATAAAAATTGGTTAAAAAAATCCACTTTCTGGTCAAAAATGACGAGTTCAAAAGATATGAAAAATAATTTGGCAAATTTTTTGGAATCCCATTTTCCTAAAAATCTTGGAAATGATGGATTCAAAAGATATGAAAAATGATTTAGCAAATATTTTGGAATCATATTTTCCTAAAATCTTGGATTTAGACTGACCACTTGTCAAGTTGTTGTTTCAATTTTCGTTTTTAGAATAATTAAAATTTCCAAAATTCCATTAAATTCATAAATGTGACTTGTGATCTATTGGTAAGTCATTCAAATTGTATAATGGAGGTCATAAGTTCAAATCTTGTGGGGATTGGAATTTGTTAGTTATTCTACAATTTTGACACAACATTAATTAAATAACAATTTTGCCACCACATGGCAACACAACATTGGCCAATATTGCACATTCATCGCCACATCATCAATCAAACAGTGAACATGTCACATCATCCATTTGCCATGTCACCCACTGCCACATCCCTATTACATAGTCACCCTCCATCTGCCAGCTCATTTTTCAACGCTGAAAATGGATCAAGGAGAAGAATGATAAGGGTGCTTCATCTACAAGACTATTTTTTTGCAAAATGCCTTGAAGAGAATCCTGTAGACATGCGTTTTCGTTTCATAAAGTATTTTTATATGATCACGTTTCTTTGAGTCTTGCAGGTACAGAAGCCATCGACATCATAAACTGGAAAATTTTATGTCATGACTCAGCCGAAGAATATTGACAAGATTTTTAGATGTAAGAAGACTGCAATCCTATTGCGGAGAAACCTCATGACAATCTTCACTGTTTCACCCAAATTTCAAATCAGCCTAACTTTCTCATACGACATCGGATTTCGACGATTCAAGCATCATTGGAAAGATATCGACGAGATCTACACATTGAGAAAGATATCATGAGAGTTTGAAACAATAAAGAATGAAGAAATTGCTGAAAAGACACAACAAGTAACCTGAGGCACTAGTTTCGAAACAGGTAAAAATTCATTTGATTTTCTTTCGTGAATTTGTTTTATTAGTACCAATTCTCAGTTTTTTGTGTAAATGTCATAAATAGAGAGATTAATCACCTCTCTCTTTTGATAAACTTACATTTCATTGCAGAAAAAATACTAAGTTTTTGCAGGTTCTGGGAAGATAAACAGATGGACACAAACAAACAGTGGCTGTCAAGAACCACATTTCTTTCAAAAGAACATGATCAGAGCAACAAGAAAGATGAAACGAATGAGCACATGATGTTAGATCAAATTCATCACTTGAAAGCTTTCAAATTCCAGTCTCACCATTGCATTCCTCCTTTTTCAGTAAATAAAACCTTCATTGCATTCCCACTTCTCCAGTCAATAAAATTTTCATTCCATTTCCCTTTTCATGTTTTCAAATAAAACGTTGATCCACTATTCATTTTCCTTCACAGTCATTTTCCTGCCTCTCTTTCACTAACCTGTAACCCAGCAATAAAACATTGAGCTCCTCTACAAAGCTGATTCATTACATTTGCTTTCCATTTTTCAAATAAACCGTGATCCACTGCAAAACTTTTTCATTCATAGTCCTTCAAAATCATTGTTTCATGCTCGCGTTAGATGATGGAGGATTCCTTAAGGCCTCCCTTCTAACAAGTCTTGGCCTATCACCATTAACACATTATCTAGGTTCAAGGCTAGATTCCTTAGTAGTACCTTGAGACTTGTATGCCTTAATGACAGGCTCTCTCGCTAGCAATCATGGGAATACACCAATGTCCCTTGATCATTGGATCTTGCAAGTGGCTTGACATCAGCTCATCTATTCACCCTTCGCAAGATGTACTTAGATACCTTGGCACTCATTGACATTAATGGTGAGTTTGCCTCACATTGGTTAATAACATTCATCAATGGTTGGTAATCCAATGACTTCTCTTCATGCTCGACATCAACAAATTTATTCGCATGACTAGAATTGTACTATCGGTTTTGTAACAATTGAAGACTACATCATTTCAGTAGTTTGCAACAGATCAATTTGTCATAACAGCAATAAAGATTCAAACCTTTTCATCGACAAAGAGAACACATAAGTAGATCCAAATTCCTTTGTTTACATACTCCATGATCCGACAGCATCAGCAGCCACACTCTTCAGCATCCACAACTCATGTACATTGAGGGTAAGTGAAGGTATGTGGTTTTCTAATTTTTAGTCATGCAATTCCTTAAAATGCTAAAATTGTAATTTTGGAAAATTCCTCATTTACACTCCCTTTCTCATATTGTCATAAACTGAAAAACACCTTTAGTTGGGGGGAAGGGACATCAATTCATATTCACATTTCATACACCATCACACATTTTCATTTCATTCCAACTCGCATATTCTTTCCAATCAACTATTGTTGCAGTATGATTCCAAAAGATTATATGCTTTGAAAATTATCAATTCATTGATAGTTATTATAGGACTTGAAAAGAAAATTCTCAATGTTTTCATGAACTTTGATGCAACAAAAAAATAAAAAGCATTGTTACACAAGAACCAATGCTCAAAATTTCGGTTGTCACACAAGAACCAACCATCAAAAATATATGTTGCAATCAAATGTATTACACTTTGAAAAATAAAAAATGATGACGCAAAGTTTGCAGAGAATCCATACAAGCAAAAGTTCATAAAGAAGCAAAGCATTTAAAAAAAAATCAACTTTTGGATAAATGAATCAATGCAATAGTTGCATGAGGACATGCAACAACTTCAGTTGGGGGTATGTTGAGTCTCAAAATTGTCTTCCATATTCATCCATATTCCCATCCTTTCATAAACCACTTATCCCTCATTTCATAACTATCTAGCCTAAAAACCCTACATCAAGTAACCATCTTTATGATTATATGGGTTGGGATCCTTGTTTTCCAAAGTTATTTATTTTATGTATTTAAAGTGAATTCATGATTAAAAACTAGGAAAATAACATATATATATATATATATATATATATATATATATATATATATATATGTTATGAGTTTTGTGACATGTGTAGGCTTATTTGGAGGTTCTAGAAGGGTCTTACTTGGCCTCCCAAGATCAAATTCGAATTTCAACTCAAGAGGTGGACCATATTCCAAGGAGAAGGATCTTGAAGATATTGATGTGTCATAGGATTTGTATCTAGCATTTAGGGATAAGTTGAGACAAGTATGGATCTAGTAGATATTTAAGGAATCTACATTTATTGAGTATATATCCCTAATTCATGTATAAATAGGAGGAGCATCCTTCAAAGGAAGCTAATAGTTGTCATTTATTCATTAGCATTAGATTTATGATTGTTCATTCAGCATGAATAATATCATTTTCTCCAAATCATGAGTTATGAGTGTTGTTTGATTCTTAAGATGTGATAGCTGTTCTTGTGTTCTCATTGAGGAATGGAAGGATCCCCATCAACCAAAATATGCATACAATTGTAACATAGTTTGATTTATGTTATTTTCTTTCATGTAAGTGTGCTTTACTTTCTATAAGTGTGATTTTATTTCTGCAAGTTTGATTTACCTTCTTACATTTGATTTGATTGTCATTAAACTGCTTGCTTACTAGCTATCTTAGTTTTCTTGCTTGGCAACTAAATCACTAGTTGCTATTTACTGCTTTCCAGATTAATTTACTACTTTCTAGATTATCATAGTTTGCATCTTATAGTTGTTCATAGATTAGTTTGCTTTTGAATAGTTTAGAAAGTCCATGGCGTTAATTCATTCATTCCAACTTTAGAATTTAATTTAGTTTTCTTGCATGAGATTTCTTTTGCAGTTTTCTTTAGTTATATTTGTAATATGTATTTCCTTTCTCTTTTTCCATCCAAAACAAACTTTCTACAATAGTTTCATCTAAGGTCCCATATATTTTGGTTTGCTTCTAAGTTTATGAAACCCCCGAGTTGACAAATTAAAATGACAAGGGATTTGACATACCATTAAATCGCCCTACACCCCATTTCTCAAAACGCTGTTCGATGTTGATTGGTTGCAAGGGCATGGAAGGTTTCTTGTGTCTTCCTGAAGAGGTTTGACAAATTTTTCATCTTCTTACATACATTTGGGTATATTTGAATAAAGTTGACCAGTAATATCCAACATGCAGAATTTTGTGAGCCGTTGTATCTCCCATATAATGTCCACCTGCCAGTCCATCATGCAGTCCCTGTAAGACCTTTCCTGCTTCGGTTTTTTCCAAACATCTTAATAAAACAGAATCATAATTTTTCCTAAATAATACATCATTGATCAATTGATATTGATTGACTTTCAATCTCAAGGCTCTCTTTTTCTTAACATCTATTTCAAGTGGAGCATAACCATTTTTCAAATAAAATATTAAGTCAGCATATTGAGACTGAGTACTAATAGGGAGTACCTCTGTGATTTGTTCAATATTACCTATTACTTCATCTATTGATGTATCATTCATTCCTGTGACTAACCTGCAAAAACCTTGACCTTTTACAATTTTAGCGGGTTTGATTTCTAGATCATATTCTTGTAATGCAGTAACCCAATTAACTCTCTTTTCTCCTAACTCCTTTTGAATAAGCAATTGCCTGACTGCTGAGAAAGGAACAATAACTTTAACATGAGTTTTTAGAAGAAAAGGTCTAAAATATTTGATAGCTTTGTAAACTGCAAAGGCTTGCTTTTCTACTCCTGAATAATTTAATTTAGCTCCTTGAAAATTTGAGCTAAAAAAAGAAATAGGAGCTTTGACTTTCTGTTCATTTGGTTGTGTTAAGACCACTGCATATGATAACTCAGAGGCAAAAGTATATAAAATAAATTGATCAGAAAAATTGGGAGTTGATAGAGAAGGGCATCAATTACAACTTGTTTGATTGCTTTAAATGCTTCTCTTTCATGATCACCCCATTTAAAAAGTGAATCTTTTTTTATCATTGTTTGTAATGGTAGGACAATTTGAGAAAATTCGGGGACAAATCTCTTAACAAAATTGATTTGGCCAAGAAAAGATTGCATTGATTTTTTGGTATGTTGTAATGGAATTTCTGAAATTGTTTTAATTCTTTCTGGATCAATACAAATTCCATGTTTGGATACAATAAAACCAAGGAGTTTACCTTCACTAAGAGAAAAAAATGATTTCTTGGGGTTTAGAGAAATTCCATACCTTCTGCATCTTTCAAAGATTTGCTTTAAATCATGCAAATGATTATTTCTCTTCTTTGAATATATGGTAATATCATCAAGATATACCACAACAATTTATTAATCAACCCTTTGAAAGCAATGTCCATCGCTCTCTGGAATGTAGCTCCTGCATTCATTAATCCAAAAGGCATTTTCTGATATGCATACGTTCCCCACTTCGTTCTAAATGTAGTTTTTAATCGGTCTTCTAGATGAACAAGGATTTGATTGTATCTTGAAAATCCATCTAAAAAAGACATTAATTCAGAACCAACAACTGATTGCAGAACTTGTTCCATTGATGGGAGGGGAAAATTGTCTTTTTGACATGCCTTATTTAAATTCCTGAAATCAATACAAATGCGAATATCACCATTCTTCTTTCTAACCGGTACAAGATTGGAAACCCATTTGGAATGTCTCACTGGAAAGATGATTTTAGCTTTTAAAAGTTTATTCAACTCACTTTTAATCTGAGTTTCCAAATTTGGATGTATCTTCCTAAGTTTTTGCTGAATGGGTTTAACATCTGGTACCATTGGGATGATGTGTTGAATGATGGAGGCATCATAAGTTTTTAGATCTTGATAATTCCAAGCAAAGATATCTTTATATTTCTTTAACAGATGAATAAATGCATTTCTTTCTTTAGATGAGAGACCAAGACCTAAGTTAATATTTTGGGGTTTTATATAAGATCCTAGGTTTACTAATTCAAATCTCAAAGTTGAGATTTTAGGTTTGCATTTGTTGACATTTTAAAATCTGTCTTTAAGATCATAAAGATCCTTAGGCTTAACTACAGGTTTTGGCAGAGCATTTTTTTCTTTTGATTGATTCAATTAAGAATCATGTTCATCTTCATCAATTACTTGGTCAAGATAGGATTCTTCGGATGTTAAAAAGTCTAAGATATCTCTATCATCATTGAATACTCGCCAATTGGTAATATTATCGGGAATGGATGGGCGAAAAATCAACTCTATAAAATATCTTTATGGACTAAAATCTTTAGATGGGATTAATTTAGATGCAACGTTGGCCAAAAGATCAGCACTGACGTTATGTATTCTTGGTATTGGAGAAATATTGAATGCTACAAAATGTGAAGTAAGATTTTGAATTAAGGATTGATAATGCCTAAGGTGATTTGAAACACAATGGATATTGTTTCTGACTTGTTTTATAATGATTTCAGAATCACCAAAGATTTGAAGATATTCATGATCCGGATTTAAGCAGGAACGCAATAGATTACAGAGATAACCATAAATACAGAGATGCGATAACCATAAAAACAGAGATAACCATAAACATAGATATGCAGCGGGAATAATACTTTACTTCATTAATGTAGAATACTGAAATATGCTTACAAACAGTAATGGAAAAAAACCCAGCTAGGGCGATGGTAGCTTATCCCTGAGAAGAGATGTGGTGGCTACATGCCTCTGAACTGTCTTACAATGAGGCTCGAAGGCCTATTTATTGTTGATAAACAGTGGAAAAATCCTTAACATTCCAAAACCTAATCCTCGAAGATGAAACGCCAAACTATGGGCCCCGTTTGGGGTAAGTTGGTACATCAACTTCCCGGGGTTGTAACTTTGGCATACGATCTCCATTTGACGCATAAAATAGCTTGTTAGAAAGATCTATCCAAGCACTATCATTGTTGGAACGGAATGGACCCATGTTGCCCTCGGATTCCCCAAAAAACGTCGTTTAGGGCCTCAAAACAGCTCCGGAAGTTCAGGACCTGAAAAACTGCTAAAAATAGTAAGTTGTGCTACAATTAAGGAAACTGAAAATGCTGAGAAGAACAATGGTGGGGGTCCAGGTGGGCTTGGCAGGTGGCCACCAAGATCCACCTGGATCATTCCTCCCCCCTTAGGAAGCAATGGTCCCCATTGCGTTGAGTTCCTCCATGAGATGAGGAAACTTTTGCTAAACTTGGTCCCTGGTGAACCACTTGCCCTGGTGAAGGAATTGGCCTGCTTTGACAACTCGATATAGTTGGATATTCTGTTGGCGAGTGTTCTTGATCTGTGTGTCCATGATCCGATTAGTTGCAGCCTGTTCCATGCAATCTGGGTTTAATTTTGTGGGTGTGAGCTGCTCTGCAATGTCGGATGTGTCTAGCAATGGTGGAAAGCATGGCCGAAGGTGATCCACATTGAACACTGGGTGTAGGCCAAGGAATGGGGGAATGCTGAGCTCAAATGAATTGTCCCCCACAGCCTTAGTAATGGTGTAAGGACCATATCGGAGTGGTCTCAGTTTCCGATAGGCTCCAGTAAGGCGTTCCTTTTGTAGATGCAACCAGACTTTGTCGCCCACCTGAAACTTGTGTCGCACCCGGTGTTGATCATGTCGCTGCTTGTACTTGGCATTTGATTTCTCCAGAATGTCATGGACCTGCTGGCGAATATGTTGGATGTGCTCAATGAAGCTGGTTGCCTTATCTGTTTCGGACTGGACATGAGCTGAAGCTGTGTGAGTAGCTGCAAGTGGCAGGGCCACATCAATGGGGCATAGTGGTTGGAATCCCAAGCCCACCTGAAAAGGGCTGTGGCCAGTCGAGCTGTGAAGAGCTCGGTTGTAGCTGTGCTGAACATAGGGGAGGCTCTCATCCCATGTGCGTGGATGCTTTGAGTTGTACATGCGCAGAATGTGTACAATCATTCGATTGACAACCTCGGTCTGGCCATCAATTTGAGGATGGAAGGTTGTGGACTTAGTGAGTTTGGTGTCCAGCATTGACCAGAGACTGGACCAAAATGTACTGAGGAACCGACTGTCCCGATCTGAGATGATAGACTGTGGGATCCCAAAGTGCACCCACACTCGTTCAAAGAAGAGTTTAGCAGTGGCTTTTGCTGTGATATTCTTCTTGCAGGCCGCCATAATGGCCATCTTCGAGAACCTATCGACGACCACAAAAACACAATCATTTCCATGCTTGGTGGAAGGAAGCCCTGACATGTAATCCATGGAGATGGATTCCCAAGGTCGACTAGGGGTAGGCAACGGGGTATAGAGGCCTTGCTTCTTGATGGTTGGTTTGGTAATGGCGCAGGCAGTACATGATCTGATGTACTTCCCGACATCCTGTCGAAGATTTGGCCAATAGAAATACTTTTGTAGTACTGCCACTGTTTTCTCAACCCCGAAATGTCCAGCAGCCCGACTGTAGTGTGCTTCCCAAATCATCTTAGCACGCTCGCTTGAAGGAACACAAAGATGACCCAGGTGGCATAATAGTGCACCTTGGAGGTGGAAATCTGGAACATGCTGACCCCCTAAGAGTGTCTGGTATATGTGGCCAAATTCTCGGTCACTTTTATAGAGAAGTGGCCAATCAGAAGTCTCGTGCCCACAAGAGTTGAGCACAGTGGTTAACGCCATGATTGGTGGTCGACTGAGGCAATCTGCAACATGATTGGTGCTGCCCTTCTTGTACTTGATGTTCAGATGGAACTGTTGCAGATATGTAGACCACTTCTGATGGCGATCATTCTGCAATTTCCCTTAGGTCTGTATGAACTGCAGGGGTCGGTGGTCTGTGTGGATGACTGTTTCCTTCCCCAAAATGTAATGCTTCCATTGTCGGCAGGCCTGCACAATGGAGTACATTTCTTTATCATAGGTTGGATACTTCCGGACTGTGTCTGAAAGTGTTTCACTGTGATATGCCACTGGATGCCCGTGTTGAGTAAGGACTGCCCCAATAGCATAGTCAGAGGCATCTGTCTCGACCTCAAATGGTTGTTGTAAATCTGGTAACGTGAGCACTGGTGCCGTGCAAAGGCGATCTTTCAATTCTATGAATGCCTTCTGTTGAGATTCAGACCAAAAGAATTTTGCTTTCGCTCCTCCCTTGGTGACTTGACTCAAGGGCCAAGCGATATGAGAAAACCCCAACACGAACCTGCGATAGAAGTTGGCAAGGCCTAGAAAGCTGCGGAGCTCTGTCAGAGTGGTCGGGGCTGGCCAATCCCGAATGACTTGGATCTTGGCCGGATCCACATGCACCCCCTGTTCATCAATAATGTATCCCAGATACTGAACCTGGGTCATGCCAAAAGTGCATTTCTCCAAATTGGTACACAGCTTGTGTTGTCGCAGTGTTTGAAGAACCTGTCGGATGTGGTGGAGGTGCTCTTCCCAACTCTGGCTGAAGATCAGAATGTCATCCAAGTATACCACTACAAATGAGTTGGTGAATGGCCGCAAGATGTCATCCATTAGCCTCATGAAGGTTGCAGGCGCATTCGTCAATCCGAAAGGCATGACCAACCATTCGAAGAGGCCCTCCTTGGATTTGAAGGCAGTCTTCCACACATCAGAGGGTTCGATCGGTACCTGGTGATATCCTGACTTCAGATCGATCTTGCTGAAGTACTTTGCCCCCTTTAGTTGATCCAAGAGGTCATCAATCCGTGGGATCGGGTACCTATTACGAACAGTGATCTTGTTCAACGCCCGATAGTCAATACAGAGTCTCCAAGTCCCATCCTTCTTCTGTACCAACACGATCGGGCTCCCACAAGGCGATGAGCTCGGACGGATGTGACCTTTCTGCAGCAACTCCTGAATCTGCCTCTTGATTTCATCGTTCTCTAGAACCGAACACCGATAAATTGGTCCATTGGGTAGCGGCACACCTGGGGTTAGATCGATGGAGTGCTTGACCTGACAGTGCAGAGGAACCCCTGCGGGGGAGGTGAAGATGTCCTCGTACTCCTTCACGACCTTATCCATCTGTAGTTGCCGTGCGGAGGGGTCCTGTCTGGAGGTCGTGGCCACCAGCTTCTTCTTTCCTTGAGGGCGTATCATCAGGAAAACAAACTTCCCAGTCTTGGAAATGAGCTTACTACATTGTTTTGCAGTAATCAAGGAGATGGCGGTAGGCGGTGCTACCTCTGGTATCCTGTACAACTTATTCCCCAATGTAACAATAACAGCCCGGGGCCTTGATTCATACACAGCATGTCGCTTCCACAAGTATGGTTGTCCTAATAATACATCACAAACTTCAAGGGGAGCGATGTCACACAATACCTCATCCGTGAAGGGTTTGATGTTGTACGGAAGGCGACATTGTTGGCTCACGCGAAGATCCCGTCCTTGGTGAAGCCACCCGATGGTGTATGGTTGTGGGTGTGCTGTGGTCGGTAAGCCCAACCGCTTCACGACCTCCGCCGAAATGAGGTTCTTTTGGCTCCCGCTATCGACAATGAACTGTAGCGGGGAGCCCTTTACCCACATTTGGGAGTGGAAGAGACGCTCCTCCTCCTCTGGATCTTCGGGTTCACTTTTCTGGATCTTGGCGGTAGCAACAGTGGCATTGGGATCTACGTCAATGATCTGCTTCCCTTTTTCATTCCCCTTGTCGAGTTCTGACTCAGAGTCGGAATAGGTATCTGATTCTGGACCCTTTAGCTCGGCCACCAGTGACTGCTTGGCCCGACACTCACTGGTGTTGTGAGTGGAGCTCTTATGGAACTCACACCATTTTCCCGTGTCCTTTTTCGTCTTCGCGGTGCCGTTCTTTGTCTGCAGCTTTGGCGGGTTGTCTTGGGCTGCCCCGCCTTGGCTTTGCCCTTTGTTCTGCATTTTAGGGGCACCTTTCCCTTGCTTCGGAGTCGCAGATCCAAAGTCTCGCTTCTTTTGTTTAAACTTCTGCTCGACCTTGACGGCATATCGGTATGCTGTGCCGAGCGAGGGGATGTTCAGGAATTGTATTTCTTCCTGAATGTACTTGTGCAGGCAGCCGCGGTATTTGAGTATCAAATGCTGCTCCGTATCCTTGATACCCAACTTTGTGCGAAGGTTATGGAAGAGATTGGTGAACTCCGGCACGTCTTGGTCCCTTCCCTGCTGCAGCATGGTCCATTTTATGTATTCATCCTCATAGCTTCCGACAGGGTAGTACTGCTCCTTGATGGCATCGCGGAATGAATCCCAAGTGGGTGCGGCTGAAAATAGCGAGCCAGTAGTTTCATCCTTCTGCTCGCAGTAGGTTTCCCACCAGTCCTTGACGCGGGGGGCTGCTTTGAGAAGAGCGAAAACAATCTTTTCTTGACTTGAAAATTCATGAACAGAAAAATACCCTTCTAGCAGATTTAACCATTTATCTACCGCATCTGCGTCTATTTTACCCTCGAAGATGGGGATTTCAAAATTAACTTGTACCTTAAAGGGCGTGGCATTTCCAGAGTAGCTGCTAGAAGCTGAAGCGTCGCTTCTGGGTAGCCACTGAAGGATCTGGGCGAAACTGTCCATCATCGCGTTCCGTTGCCGCTCGAGGGCTTCTTCGAGCAAGATTTTGATAGGATCTCCTGCCCCCTCGTCTTTCTTCTTGTCTGCCATGGGAGGCCGTCGGGATTTGCGAGGCTGGTCTTGTAAAGGTTCGACCAGTTCAAGCCCTAACTCCTTATATCCCGACCTCGTTGGGGACATGCAAAGAAAAACAGAGAAAAAGCAGACCGCTCTGATACCACTGATCCGGATTTAAGCAGGAACGCAATAGATTACAGAGATAACCATAAATACAAAGATGCGATAACCATAAAAACAGAGATAACCATAAACATAGATATGCAGTGGGAATAATACTTTACTTCATTAATGTAGAATACTGAAATATGCTTACAAATAGTAATGGAAAAAAACCCAGCTAGGGCGATGGTAGCTTATCCCTGAGAAGAGATGTGGTGGCTACATGCCTCTGAACTGTCTTACAATGAGGCTCGAAGGCCTATTTATTGTTGAGAAACAGTGGAAAAACCCTTAACATTCCAAAACCTAACCCTAGAAGATGAAACACCAAACTATGGGCCCCGTTTGGGGTAAGTTGGTACATCAACTTCCCGGGGTCGTAACTTTGGCATACGATCTTCGTTTGACGCATACAATAGCTCGTTAGAAAGATCTATCCGAGCACTATCATTGTTGGAACGGGCAACCATGGAACCATGTTGCCCCCGGATTCCCCAAAAAACGTCGTTTAGGGCCTCAAAACGGCTCCGGAAGTTCAGGACCTGGAAAACTGCTAAAAATAGTAAGTTGTGCTACAATTAAGGAAACTGAAAATGCTGAGAAGAACAATGGTGGGGGTCTAGGTGGGCTTGGCAGGTGGCCACCAAGATCCACCTGGATCAATTCAACACCGAGGTTTATCACTTTATACAATCCTTGTACTAATGCTTCATATTCTACAATATTATTAGTACATTCAAATTCTAGCCTACATGCTAGCATAATTTTTTCACCAGTAGGGCTTATTAATATACATCTAGCTCCTACACCTTCACTAGATTTAGAACCATCAAAATAAAGCGTCCAAAATAAAGATTCATGCTTATTTACAACAGTATCTACAACATTAATACACCTAGTCAAATTTGTTTGCGAATAATTTTCAATTTGAGAAGAAACAAAGTTTGCTAAAAAAGGAGATTCCAGAGCTGTAAAAATTCCAAAGAAGGATTACGAAGAATAATTGCCAAGGATGTTATTAGTAAAAACTACAGACTCATTCTCTTCATCCAAATCAGTAACCGAGTGTTTCATATGCTTTTCTCTGTCTACCCAAATCTGATTTGGTTTGTCGTTGTAAGGAAGCTAGATATGTGACCAATCTGTGGTGAAATAACCATGTAATTTCTCAAACCAATCCCTTCTTAAGATAAGACCATAAAATTCAGGAATATCAACAATCAATACATCAATAATATGACAAACCATTGAATTTGAGGATAATCTTATTAAAATAGAATTGAAGTCTCCTAAGACCTTGACTTTGGTTCTATCTAATTGCACAATTTGCACAACAGATTTTTCAAGTGTTATGTTCAGTTTGAGACAAACTAAATATGGCATTATATTTGAAGAAGCACCTAATTCTATAAGGAAATCGTGAATTTTTTTATTGAAAATATCAAAAGGTCAATAAGAAAGGAGGGGTATGAGAATTGGACGATCTCGAATTAGAATTGAATTTGAGGCATCAATCTTGTTAAGAGTATCATCTGGAGGATTTTCCTTTTCCTAATGAGGCTTTTACGGTTGGAAAAGGAGATGTAAGGACAACATTTAATTCTTTAAGCAAATTTTTTTGTTTTTTCTTAAGTGTACTTACCTCATACATGGAAATATTAGCTTTTACTTTCTTCATATCTTCCACAATATTATACTCTATATCTTTATCAGAAACAATAAGATTTGTTGGAAACCTAATCCTCTATGGGTTGGTGTGGAATGCGAACAACCACCGAAGTCCAAGAGATCACTTGGATTATGAATACAAGGGTCACACCAATGTGCTATATATATGTATCATTGTGAATAATAGATGAAACTCAATGTTTATCATTCATATTCTGCCTTTGCCATGTATGTGTCTAATATGGTATCACAGCGCAGGCCAGGCTTGAGAACTTTTAGATCTTGTCAGATCTGCTATTATGGTCAGACTCTGTTGGTCTAATTGGTTATTCTAAGAGGGATCTTTTATATTCCCACTCGCTATAATGCCAACTATTTATGTTCTACGGTCCCTCTGAAAAACTGCGAGTTGCTAGGTCGGCTGGAGGTGTTGTGGTGCATTGAAGTCCTGGCACCGCTGTGACTGGGCCATTGACTGTTCTTGGTGCCTTGCTATGGCTGGAGCATTGAAGTGCGTCGAATTGTGTGTGTTGGAGGTGCTATGCATTGAAACTGGAGGTACTGCGCATGCCATTTCGTATGTTATGTCAACCCTGCAAACCACACCGCACATAGTTACGTTTTCCATACATACATATGTTGAACGCTCCAATACAACTAATCCTTTCTCTTTCTCCTGCTAATGCTGCAACTACTCTCTAAATTATATTCATCATTCCCATCTTTAAACTCCACATTCCAAAAATAAATCGACGTCATCGTCTATTCCCAAGGATGTAATGGTGCAATATTTTAGTTCATTTTTTGAGGAGCCAACGAATTTGAAATCTTTGTTTAGATGGAAGATCATTATACCTGGTAGAGTGTGATCTTGAATTTCAGTATGTGAAGGACAGGAAACGGCATTGCAAGAACCCTGGGGATCACTCATTCCCTCGCCTGTATACGAAAGCTGTTATCGCCTCCTCCAAATGCTGTATACCATACACTATTTTCGCATCCTCCAAATGTTGTATACCATATGTTATTATTTCCTCCTCCCACTGGGTGTTTTTAACTACTCTCTACACAATGCTGGTATCCACCCTCCTAGTCTGGTTTTTGCCAGTCTCTCCATTCTCCCACTGGTCGAATTCATACAACACTCAACTCCATACCCTGTCATCCCTTCATACCACGATTATGCATGTTTCACTCTGCCATCACTCCAAACCCTATGTAACACTGGCTGCTCCATCGTATCTAACACATATATATATCGTTCCCCATACTGCCTGTAAATCCACTCGTAGATTCACTCCTCGACTCCAGTCCATATTACCATCATGGCACTGATGTTACGTTGAATGGTATAAGTCTCCACCTCACCAACCTCACCATACGTTGAATATGTAATGCTCCATTGCAAAGACATTTGACAACGCTCGAACCAAATCCTTGTGAATCTTCCAACGTCTCTTGTTGCATATTTGGACAAACTTAATCAACATATTCAAGTTGTCATGTGAATCAAATTCCAGGGATTGCAAACTATTTCCAAGGTTATCTTTGTATGCTTAACATTCTCAAGCGTTGTCATGGACTCAATTGGCTCATAGAACTGTTTCGACAGGTGAAGCTTCAAATGGTTATAGGTTCTCTATTGCCAAAGGGGGACAAGGCATTCTTCTTTCTCCAAAATAACAGACGAAACACCCTCTTCTTTCAGGAAGGTCGCTCTCTGAAAAATAATAGGCATATATTTTGCATGTGTATTGATTTTATTATATATTGAATGCCCTTTATCAATCATTGATTTAAAAATGAGGATATATTTTTGAAGGCTGTGGACATGAATGGTTGGTAATGGTTCACATAGATGATGGACATATAATATATTAAGATGAAATATGAAGTGCGTTGAATTGAATAGAATACATACATGTTATTTATGAGTGACCATATATTATATGATTAGTGACATATATAATCAATTTCTTGAGTGAGGTTAGTTGTTTCAGTAGTGCTCGCGCTGGTGGTTGTTTTTCCAAGAAAATGAGAGCACCCCTTCTGTTAAAAGTGCCAAATTCAGGCACTTTCACAGATGCCTATCTCTTGACGGAGGAAGAGGCAGTCTAGTGCTTTTGGTTTGGTCTGTTCTTGCCGACCAACATATTAATTAAGGTTTATACAATTTATATATTAGTAGGGATTGTTGTTGCATATTCTGCTCCACAAATACATGTATGTTTAATAAGACAATTGCAACTGGTTGTATAATCCGATTGTAGTGACATTGTATTGTGAGTGGGTGTTGATTCTTCGTTCATAGTTGTGATTAGTGTTGGAAGTGTAAGTTTGAGTTGTTGATAAAAATGGCTAAAATTGATGATGCATTAGAGTTGTTGAATAACCTCATTCATTTCACTGTTCATGATACAATCAAAATTGGGAAGGACACTCTCTTTGACATTAAGACCTATCTGCATAATGCACAAGAAAACATAGAATTTTTGCAGCTTGAATCACACCTACAACAAGTGGAGTTACAACATAAAAGGCATCATTCTGAACTTGTTTTTGTTCAGAATAGTCCTTTGTTTGAGATTGAGACAGATTCCCATCAGCAACAAGAAATTGTCGATGCAATACCCATTTTAGAAGCAGATGTGCAGAAAGATGCAAAAATTTAGCATACACTTCCCAAGCCCATCATTAGACCTTGGGAAGAGCTTGTTAGCAACAAACACATAACAGGTATTGGATATGATAAGGATGTTTCCTTTCATATTCCAAATTAATCAAATCCCATCCAGTTTCAGAGTGCTAGATTTCTTCATGACAATTCACCTTTAGCTGTTTCAGATTCTGGTCCTCTTCCACAACAACCGCAATAGATTGTTAAATTCCAACATTGTGACCGAGTTGGCCATATGAAAGATCACTATTTTTATCTTCATCCATGTGAGCATTGTCATAAAACCATTCATTCTTCAAATAGATGCTTCAAAAACAAGCCTCCTACAATAAGAAAGATTCACCTTGGATGGATTTCTTCTTGGCAATGGGGTTCAACAACCAAGAAGATATTTCAGTCATATGTCAGAATTTATTCTAGAGTATGGAAAAGTATTGCAGTTGAGTTTTCTCCATCATCTCACCTTGTATCTAACAGGGGGGAGTGATGGTCATCTACAAGCTTCAAAGCCACATCAAGCGAGCTTGAGCCACAACCTGCCATATCAGATTCAGAGTTGTAGCTAGAGATAGAGATGCCACTGAGCATGCCTTCAATTTGTGGTCAGCCTTAAACCATCTATGCAGGGTTAAGACTTCCCTTCAAAGAATTGGGGACACTTCCTCTAGAAAAAGACTTCAGTTTCTTGCCAGTTTTGGAAGAGCTCCAAGAATTGCATTAAGAATTCCAGAGTTGGTGGTCAATGTTAAACCACTGTAGGTTGCAGACCTCCCTTTTCCAGGTTGAAGGTTTCCCTCTTCAAAACATGAGGAGCACTTCCTCTAATAGAAGACCTCAACTTCATGCCAGATTTGAAAGAGTTCCAGGAACTACACTAAGCATTCCAATGTTTGTGGTAATCCTTAAACCACCCCCTTATACCAACATTTTAGAGAGCACATTCAACCTAGTGCTGCCATGCATTTTTTCACATTTTGTATTAAAACTCTCTTCTTGGACTCATACATAACCCTTTGGATTAAGGGGGGGAATGTTGGAGTGACCTCGGGAAAATTTTAAGGATGGAAATTTATCTTAAAGTTTAGAAACCTTGGCGAATCCCACTAGTCCATAATATGAAATCTATAAAATGTTTGGAGATATTTTTATAAAAATATTCAAATTTATAATATTTTTATATAGTCTATATATAATTTTTTGGTGATTTTTAGGGTAAAATAATTTCATTCAATAAAATTTGGGCTAATCATTTTTACAAAAAAATGGAAATTAGCGAATCTTTTTTTTGGAAAAAGTATAGAAAATTAGCCCATGGGTGAATATTAGCCCCTAAAATTTTCCCTATGTTGGACACCTAATCCTCTATGGGTTGGTGCGGAATGTGAACAACCACCGGAGTCCAAGAGACCACTTGGAATATGAATCCAAGGGTCACACCAATGTATTATATATATGTATCATTGTGAATAATAGATGCAACTCAATGTTTATCATTCATATTTTGTGTTCGCCATGTATGTGTATAACATATGTAGAAGGAGAATTAGAAGAGGATGGGATGGATTCAATAGATTTGGGAGGAGACTTCTTTGTTGTGTTTTTATCCTTATTGACCGGAGTAACTGGTCTTTGATTTTCACTTGAAGAAGGTGAATCAATTGCTTTTTTACTTCTAGTCTCTATAGGTAAGGCTTCTTCTTCTTCCAAATTTTCCGATGTAGTGAGGATGAAATCCCATAATCCATGTGCTTAAACTAGCTCTTATTCTTCTTGGAATTCATCGGCAGATAATACTGTTTCTTCCTCTTCCTCCACTTGATCAGATTCAACATTTGATATGACATTAGGAGGTTGAGGGTTTGCTGTCTGGGATCTTCTAAAAGATCGGAAAGGTTTTTTAGAAGACTCAGCTACTTGTCTTTTGATATCTACAATGTCATTTGACATAGATTTAAGAAATTTTTGTAATCCTTCAAGATCAAAAGGATATTTAGGAGTTTTCTTCTTTGGTTCCTCTTTGAAAGTCACTTTCTTAGATTTTCTTTCTTCTTGAGCAATTCTCTTTTCTAAAGCGAGAATCATTTTTTCTATAGCTATATACTCTTTCACATTATCAACTAAAGTGGCTCTATTAGCCCTGTCTACAAAAATTGTGATATTAGAAGGAAGAGCAGAAATATACCACTCAATTTGAACATCAACACCAGGTTTAGAGGTATCTGGAATTTTATTTAACAATTTATTAAACCTAGAATTGAAATATTTGATTTTCTCATTGGCGTTGGATTTAAGATTAGATAGATCATTGATTAAAGTAGCTGTTGTGCGATCATCACCAAACTTAGTAAAAAATTGTTCTTCAAATATATCCCAACAAGTGATAGATTATGGTGGTAATGAGAAGTACCACGAACCTGCAGATCCTTTCAAGGGTAAATGGGAATAATCTCACTACATAGTCTTCTTCTACTACATTAAGATTAATGGTGAGCATAAAATTATGGAGATGTTTTTCAGCAGGAAGTCCATAGTCAAGATTAAAATTTGGTAACCATCTTTTAGGATGCTTAGGTAGAGGATGGATAGGTGCTGCCATCTGAACAACTCCAGGACTAGTCCATGGTCTAGCTGCTGGTGGGTTTTGTTGCCTACCTGCCATTATGGGAATTTGAATAGAAGAAGTTGTAGTAGTAGAAGAGGTTGACTGTGTGGAATAAGTAGCCCATGTGCTAGCACTACTTGAACTAGCACATGTTGGTTGGGAATGGGCGATAGGGATGAATGGATCGGTTGGATGAGAAGAAGCTAATGAGGCAGAATGAAATAAAGGTGTTTTTGGTGGAGATGAAGATAAAATATCACTAGTGGATGATTGAACTTTAGACTTTTGGGTTCTTCTTCAGTGGGAAGGTAAGGGAAACTCAAATGGAGTTATCTCGAATTTCTCACTTTGAGAATGAGTCAAAATACGTGAAGTGGGAAAAGATGAGGATACACTACCTTCAGATAACTCAAAATGTTGAGTCTTTTCTTGGGAAATAGAGATTCCTTCTAATTTCTCAATTAAAGTCTGAACTTTAGGTAACTCTTGTAAAGGAGGTTGATCGGTTGTCTTAGGGCGTGTACTAGGAGATTTGGTTATAACTTCCAGTCTAGGGGTTGGAGATTTTGAGTGAGATCTGGAAGTCGGGGGAGATTTTGAGGGCGAATGACTCTTCATATGACCTTTTGATTTGGGATTATAATTTATTGCCAAAAATGTTGAAGGTTGAAAGTTGATTGCCTCAACATCGAGGAACACCACCAGGTCGAGAGCTTAAAGCAACTCTATTTCCGCTGAATTTGGCGGGTCCAACTAGGTATAAAGGGACTAGTTTCCCGTTTTAAGGAGATTTAATATAGTAACTGAATGAAAACTGTTGAAATTATTTTATAGCTAATGATAGAATTACTTATTAAACTTATTCTACTTATTTCTTGGGATAATACATCTTTGTATGTGATTCAAATAAATATTTCACAAAGTAAATAAAAATATAGATCATTCAATACTTTAATGAAAAGAAAGCATATATGATAAACTAAATTAATTAAATAGTTAATTAAAACTCAATCACATAAAAGATCTCGTTATCTCACACAAATCATTCAATCCTGCACATCAATAGTGATAATGACTGATTGTTTTCAAAGCATTTATATAACGAAATAATGCATAAGAGATTCACTAACGAATTAAATAATACATAAAGATATCACAAAGATAATAGTACCCTATGCATTAGCACTATGCTTATGAAAAAGATAGCTTTCAGGCTCAACTTCTCAATTAGATAACTTTGGATCAAACAATAGTGCAAGTTCAAAGCTGTCTTCTCAAAATTCTGGACCCCTTTCTAAATGCATGAAAGGGGTTTAAATAACCTATTAATATTACAAAAATAGTAAACTTAAAATAAAAGTCTTCAAAAAATCTTTAAAAAAACTAAGCTAAGATAAAGGACAACTAAATTAGTGATTTGTTGCAACAAGAACTCATGACTATGCTCCAGATTGATTCTTCGTTTGCTCTCTGAGATTGTATATGTCCGTGAGCGGCTTCAGCTGGGGGAATGTACCGGTTGCATGCGCATTTGTCACGTAAACACTGCATCATTAAGTGCTGGGAGAAACTGTACTGTTTCATTCGAGAGACACCTCAGCACGAGCCACTGACTATGAGGCTTTATTAGAAAATGCCAATAACTTTCAAGGTTCGTTTGTGATAAACTATGAATGTCTTGAACCTTCTTTTTAGAAGTTTCCTGCCAAGATTGTTTCAAATCTTTGACATTTGGAAAGGTTTCCTTTGGGCATTCCTGAATTAGATTGGCTTACAATAAGGTATCTGTAATGTATTTGGTGAAATTTGAGGCAAGATTTCTGGCTCTGATAATAGCCATTTCTGCCCGTTTCATTTTGATGTCCCAGTCACCAAAAACGATATCCTTTTGTGATTCTTCAATCTAGGAAGATCAGATGATCTTCCTTGAGCACTGTCTTTCCAATCTATATACTCATAAATTTTCTCGTCGATATCTTCATAAAATGTCCTCAAATCGGACAATTGATTTACTAAAGAATCGTTGGTCTTTGACAAGTCATGAATTAAAGCTAATTTGTGATAGAAGATAGCCTGCTGCTTTGTTAGGAGTATGTCCAGTTCTGATGCTTCCTTGCGGACTTCATTTATATCTGGATTTTCCCTCAGCTGGTTTATCCTTTGTTGCAATTGCAGTATCTATTCATCCTTGTCCTTCACTTCAGATTCAAATTGTAGCTTTAAATCATTAAATCTTTTCTGCAACTCAGTAAGATTTACTTGCCATTATTTCTTAATTGCTTGCTTTTCGATCTGCAAAAGTTGTTCTAAATGAACAATCCTTTGATCCTTTTTATTTCATTACCAGTTGTATTTCTGCAGCTTTATCAATGGTAGCACTAGCGTAAGCTCCTGCGAATTGAGATAATCTGTTCAATTCCTCGTCAGGGGCTGTTTGAGTTCCTTTCCAAATAACTTGAAAAGGAGTCTCATTTGTAACTAGTGATTGTGATCGCTCTAAATTTCTTTTCTTCCTTGACCCGCTCATTACTTATTTATGCTTTGGATTGTAAAATACATCCAAAGACGGTATTTCTTCAATCTTGAGGACTATCTCGACAGTAGGAAATGCAGAAACTATCTCCATATCATTGACAACAATTCATTGATTGACAATCTCAACATTAATGTTATTCTTGCGAGTTTTAACAATATTATTCCCTTGGGAATCCTCAACAGTAAATGAGGTTGTCCCTATAGTTTTTGGAACCTATTCTGTTTCTCTATTGACTGTAACTTGCCCTGATTGTATTTCAGTCGAGATAACTATAACCCAAGTTTCTTTTGTTGTTAAAATACAGTTGAAATCCTCCCATACTTCATGCAATTTGTTCTCCTCATTAATTTCATTTGTTTTCTCAACGACTATAGTAGTTGTTTTGGAGACTTGGGAAATAATTGGAGTTTTTTAAGAGGAAGCTTATGCATTTGAAACTTCTGAGTTCTGTCAAATTTTCTTTAACAAGGATTCTAGAAAATGGGCTATTCTTCGCTGACGATATTGATTGAATCTAATCAGTTCGTCAGGACTTAGACAATCTACTGCTAATTTATCTACCATATAATACTTCTGAACCATTTCAAACAAATCATTGAACTTGTCAGGCTCGCTTGAAAATGGTTTGAGCTTAGCTTGTGTTGTAACATCTTTTGCTATGCCATGAGGGTCATATGGCCTGTTTAGTATGGTTGGAAAACTAATGCCTTGGCCAACAATTTATTTGGGACAAAAGGGGCAAAACATGAGGATGGGCAAGGCTACAAAAAACTCTAATGTAAGTAAATGACTCTTCTCCAAACGAGTTTCCTATAGGGTTTAGGTATTTATTGGCTTCTGCAGTAAGTCTAAGGGTTTTTCTGCCAAAGACCTCTTGGTGTATAGGGAGGATGACCTCATGACATATATTGTAGAAGTGAGCATGGTATTTGGTTTCCCAAAGGATATCAAGATAAACATATATAGGACTAGGAAATTGGTCTATCCATTTCCATCCTAGAGATAGAAAATCATAAGAAAAACAAATTGTGTCCATGACATAGGCACTCATAAAGAAAGGATGAGCCGTTCTTTCAAGAACATTGTGATTTTGTCTATAATTGCAGATTTGGGTGGTCAAATTGTTGGATAATATAGTTGCCCAATCCATGATATAGCCATCAGCAGAGGCTTCTATCAATGGCACCCATTCTTCAGAGAATTTTTGCATATTTGGATAACCATAGAGGTGACATAACATAGCAGCAATATGAGAGAAAGGGCCAACAATAGAGGCTAATGAATACATACCCCTATCCTCTCACTTGTGTTTGTTCGAGTCCCTTCTCCATTCTATGATCAGGTCCACAGGGTTTAGATTCTCTTGCATGAATTTATGGAAGAATTGCGTATCATATTTCTTTTGAGGTCGAGGTAGATGATACATTTTCCTTAAATCCTCAGCTTTAAAAGAACCAATAACTGTCTTCTTCAGAGTTATAAACATTCTGTTCATAATGTCCAGATGGTCGAAAACCCATCTTACCATATCTGTATATGGTATAATTTTGGGGTTGAAAACATTTCTATGAAGAAATGAATTGGCCACATCATTCCATGCGACGTTGTTACTTGGAGGAGAATCATCAATAGTAGCAGTCTGCTTCACAATTATTCTCAGATTTTCATTCTCGAATAGTTTGTATATCACTTCCTAGGAGGCGGAACCTGCATCCAGAGTGCATGTCGTATCTGTAAACAATGGAGACATCTCAAACACTTATTCAGGGGGCAAGACTGGTTCTTGCTGTATTACGAACTTACTCCTCACCTTGATTATTCTTGACATGTCCTTAATCTCCTATTTATTAGAATTTACCTGTAAAGAAACAAACCAATATAAGCAACAAGAGCTTTAAAGGATGCAAAGAGTCATACTAATTCAATGCGAGTTTTATGGAGAATCCTTTCACATTAACTCGAAATTATTACAAATCATCAAAAAACCTTGAAATTAGAGCTACGCGGAGTGGTCATTTAATTTCCAAACGTTTGTTCATGTGATAGTGACACTTGTCATTATATTGGAAAATATTTTATCGACGGATTTCGATATTGGTTTTCGACATTTTGCATTTCGACATTTCAGCTTTTCGCTCCTTCACTTATTGTATTTTCACAACTCGGCTTTTCGCAATCGAATTTTCTCTATCGGCTTATCGACTTTTCGTAAATTAGATTTTCACAATTTAGCTTTTCGACTATTCTTTGAAATCACCGACACCATGTGTACCTTTTATTAAGACCAATTCTTTTATGGTTTTTTCAATTATTTGTTATGAATTCAGGATTTGTTAGACTTGTAATTTTTCTCCTAAAACTACCAAAGGGTTCCTAATAGGTTTTATGCCCTTTTCATCAACTTTCTTATTTTATTCAAAAAGCAAAGAGTAAATATAAAACTTATCTTGTTTTATCTAGACAAGGAAGGATTCTATCGTAAAAAATTTAAAGGGTTCCCATTATTCTTTCTTCTAAGTCTTAAGGTAAAAGGGGGTTGTTGAGTACCACAACAGGTCCTTAAGTTTTTGCTTGGATCTATCATCAACAACTTTTTTGTATTCAAATCGTCAATTAATAATCATCAACCATGTCATCCTCATGTTTCCCTCTTCAAGCATGATCACAATCATTTTCTTACTTACCTTGTCATCAATTTTCCTTAGCCCATCCTCCATAGCATGACCCTTGGTGTTGGGCATGTTGGGATGGGGTCCCCTGGGTTAGTTGGGGTTAAGATAAGCCAAATTTTGGTACAATTTTGTAAAAGATGTAAAATATCCGTGATTTGTGGATGCAGAGCGCGTATATGAATAGGAGTCAAATGGGATTAGCCTCTTTGTTTTGGATAAGTTTTGAGTCGGTTTTGAGATTCACCCATGGTACGCGGACCATGGCATTGTATGAAAAAGTCTATAAATATTTGAGTCTTAGTGAAAGAAAGAAAAAAAAAAGATAGAACGGAGATAAAGGATTGGGTTGATTGAAGAGTCTTGGGCAGGAGCTAAGGCAGGAAGGCTCTGCTTCTTGTGCTTAGATAGGGAAAGGAAGGCTCCGCAGCTGAGTGCGCGGAGGCCTAGGTAGAGTTCGTAGCTGAGTGCACGGACCCCTGTAGCTGTGTGCACAGGGTAGTTTGAGTCTGTAATATGTGAATTGAAGATCAATAAAAGACAGTTTTCCAAAGAATTATTGAGTATTTCTGTTATATCTATTAATGTTATATGTTGTTGATAAATGACTTGTTTTATGAAATACTAGTTGAATGCTACATGATTATCTTGAATCTATCTTAATAATGTACGCAATACATGTTTAAACACTTCCGCGAAGTTTCAGGTAATTTCTCTAATGTTTTCTAGCACATTAAGTAGATCTGCTCGAATTCGAAGTTAGGATTTCTTTCTGATGCGTGTAAGGAGGTAAATTGACTGTTAAAGGTCCACAAGGACTGATTGTGGGCCTTCGCGAAGGTCTGAAGGCTGTTTTAACAGAGTTGCAATAACGTGCCCTAAGAATTTATCGATCTACACGAAGGCAGATCTAAGGTATTGGAAGACATCACACTAGTCTCTGGATGCAAAAAATTGGTTCTTGCATCCCCCCATACTGCTTCGGGTGAGACTACAGCCTGCGCTACGTGGGTTGTTGCCAAAAGGGGTAGTGGTGTAGGGTTTTGTTGGTTGGTGCAACTAACTCTAAACCTGGGTTAGGACCCCCTAAGCCAACAAATGGTTCCATTTCCAAGACCGAGATCTGCTTGAAAGAGATGTGTGATGTCGTATCATTGGAACCCGACCAAGAAAGAAATTGAAAAGTGGTTGGATCGGAAGATTCATGAATTCACGGCACAAGAAAATAAGAACCTGTGCCTGTCAAAGGAATATTGGTTGGACATATATCTGTATACAGAGATTCACGAAATCTTCTTCTACACCTTCCCAATTGAACTATATGAGTGGGTAGCTAAGTTGACAGAAGGAAGGTGGAAGCTCGGTAGTCCTATAGTGTGGACTCTAAAATTATTGCGACGACTAGAAGCCTCTGAAAACAAGATCGCGCGGGTTGTCGATCATTAGATATATTGAATTCTAGGAGGATTTGTTATAGAATTTGTAGTTGATACCTCACTCAGCTATAACAAAGCAGAGCGAAGATTCTTCAACGAACCGCGAGGTAAGTATTTAAGATCATTGAATACTTGGATTAAAATTTTGTTTTGTGAAAAATGGGTGGCGCCATTACCTTGATGTTTAGAGCTACGCGAAGTGGAATATTATTTAGAAATCGCAAAGGATCAAGACTAGAGTATAGTCCCTTGATTGGACCTCCTTCAAGTGATGACGAAGGGGCGGGGTAGACTACGCTGTGAAGCGCTGTTCAGCTAATCACTCAAGGGATTCCTAGAACAAATCATCCATCCACTCCACCTCCGCCTCCACCTCCACTTCATACACCTTCGCCCACCCCTCCACCTCCACCTACACTGCATACACCTTCACCCACCCCTCCACCTCCACCTCCACTGCATACACCTTCGCCCACCCCTCCACCTGCACCTCCACTACATACACCTTTGCCCACCCCTCCACCTCCACCTCCACTGCATACACCTTCGCCCACCCCTCCACCTCCACCTCCACTACATACACCTTCGCCCACCCCTCCACCTCCACCTTCACCCTTCAATATGGCGAATGCAATGAAGATTCCGGTATTCAAAGGCATAGGAAGTGAACATCTGGAGAAGTTCTGGTTTTTTGCGAATGTTGTATGGACAACTCAATAGATCATCGATGATAATATAAAGAAAGCACAGTTGGTTACTGCTTTTCAGGATCTCATGCTAACCTGGTACATTAAGTATTGTTCTGATAATCCTTTGGAAATGCTAGCAGAGACTAAGATGACTTTCAACAAAGAGTTTAGTAAACCTAAATCTGACTCATAGTCAGTAATTGGATTTAAAGAGATCATGATGAGGGTTGAGGAGACGCCTTGGGAATTTGATCAGAGGTTGAAGTGTCAGATCAGAGAGGCTAACATGCAGATCATAGATAGCCATCATCGCGAATGGTTTATAGCATCACTTTTGACCCACTTGAGAATTTCTCTATCACAACAGAAGATAGAAACACAGGCAGAAGCCTTGGATATCGTGATGAGGCTACATGCATCACCTATTCAGAATACAAACCTGGGAGTACAACAGATCCACTCACAGTTAGAGAGCTTACACTTAGAAATATAGAGTTTGAAGAAAGACAAGGAAATTAAGCCTGAAGTACATGCAAAAGTTTGGTGTTTGAAGTGCAAGAGCCACGGGCATGATAAGGATCACTATCCCATGTACGCGAATTATATTACAGGAGGGGGGTCGATTCCCCTGAAACCAGAAGCCCCAGCAAGGCCGAGCATGGGGGCTACGCTATGGTGCACCATTTGTCAAGTTACTAGGCAACATGCGACGAACAATTTCCATTTACTTCAGAAGTTCATTCAGACACCCCAACAGTTGTTCTATAATTTCTGCAAATCTGTGGGCCACAATGAGCGCCATTGTCGAAGTTATGAGCTGATGATGGAAAGAACCCCTACGAATCGTATTCAAATAGAAGCTTGGCCTCCAGATCAAGGAGCTGAAGGAGCATGCAGAGGTTATTAGGGTTGAGGACGGTCCGAGGAGGAGGAGGACCCTGTAGAGGTCGCGGTCAGATTATCTGCTACAACTGTGGACAACTGGGACACTATACGAGAGACTGCCAGAATCCTTGACACCCATCATGTCAATGCTATAGATAGTTTGACCATATTATGGAAGAATGCCCAATGCTAATAGATAAAATGCAAGAGAAGAAAACACAACCTCAACAGGATACGCAAAATTTACAGATGATGAGGGCTGAGCCCCACGAAGAAGATCAAAGCGTTAATATTGTGCTAAGAAGTGGAATGACGACTGGCACTGATAAAGGTAAACAACCTGAAGAAGAAGGATGGGTCCACAAAGTGCTAGAGAAAGAAGTCGACTTTGACCTAGACCATGCTAAGGAAACTTTTTTGGAAGCTAAGAAGAGCTTCACAGAGGCCTCCACCTCAGAAAGCTAGGGAAAGATACAAGAACTCAACGCGCCTGTAGATGTTGATCCTTCTGTACTCACTACGTTTTTGGAGACTTGCATGAAACTGTTGTGCAATAGCAAGGCTATGGAAGGCCTGCATGAACTAATAAATAAATGTGCCAGCAAGGAAAAGGCCCTGGTGAACACTGCACGGCCAGAAAGATTGGCAAGCATAAGGCACGAACAGGGCGAGAGATGGGGCTAACAACGATGATAGGTGATTATGAGATGGACCGTGTCATCTTGGATTTGGGGTCCAATGCGAATGTTTTACCGAAACAAACATGGGAAAGGATGGGGAGACCTGCATTGCAGTGGTCTCCGATTTAGCTTAGGATGGAAAACCAACAAAAAATCATCCCCATGGGATGGTTATATGGAGTAACAATTGATATTGAAGGTGCAAGTGTGGTGGACAACTTTGAAGTTATAGAAATCGTCGATGACAATAATCCTTATCCCGCACTCCTGGGAATCGATTGGGCTATTGATATGAATGGGGTCATCAATTTGAAGAAAAGAACGATGTCATTTGAAAGAAAGTCACTTAGGGTTATAGTGCCTCTAGAGCCTGCAGAAGGGACGCTCTATACTGAACCAGTACTCGATTAGGAAGAAAGTGACAATGAACTGGATCAGATTTACAAGACAGCAACGCAAGATCAGGACTAGATCAATTCGACGATAGATGGGCGCATCGCATGGGACCGAGAGAGTTCCTGCACCTTTGATTTAGACAAGGAGTTAGATCATTGGCATAATCGCTTACACGAAGTTTCTACATTGTGGTGCAATATGATGACGAAGTCGCTGCACTGTGTTTCGTCAGAGGTAAGATTGATACCTTATTATGATGGCTTAACTGATGTAGATTTGTTTTTGGATGAATTTGAGCGAGAAGTCCCTGAGGACCACTGCTTCCAAGCATTAGAGTTGGCACTGTGTGCTACGCCTACATGTTGCTGGGATACGCATAAGGACAATTTTGCTGGATGACGAGATTATAGAAGAATGATGAAGCTACGATTTGGGTGTCCTAACACCGGAATGACTAAGAAGTATAATGGAAGGGACGATCCGTGTGATCACCTAGCGAAGTGGACTAAAGTGCGGGGAACAAAACCGTAGCCAGAATGGGTACACATATTTTGTCATACCTTGGAAACAATTCCCATGAATTGGTATATGGAAATAGAGCTCCGCCATGGCATTGTGGAGTGGGATGTATTGAAGCAAGGTTCTTATTGCATTTTAGCTTTGAAGATGGATTTGCAAGCATTGATGAAGCACTACAAGAGATTAAGGCAGTTATCTTCAGAACGCTGAAGGAACCTATGGAGTGGAACCAACCAGACTGGAGCACCCAGCTGTTCCACGCATTAGAATGCTATAATGTGATCACTAAAGAGTGAGAAGAAAACCCAAGGAACATCAATATTCTGGAGGTAGAAGGGCATCGAAAAGTCGAAGGACCAAAAATAGAAAACCTTGACATCTTCGCACCTTTGAAAATAAAGCAAGTAAACATTGGCACTGAAGAAGAACTAAAGTTCGCAAAAATCAGAGATTATTGGGATGACGCCATAGTAGATAAAGTTGTTGAATTACTTTGCGAATACCAGGATCTCTTCCCCACTAAGTTTTTAGGTTTAAAAGGAATAACAAGCATTTTGGGCATTATGAAGATCACATTGAATTCGGATGTGAAGCCTATTAAACAAAGGCCTTATCGCCTTAATCCTAAGTATAAGGAAAAGGTTTGCTAGGAGCTAGATAAGGTGCTGGAGGCATGCATCATAGAACATGTTAAAGAATCCAAATGGGTGAGCCCGATGGTGGTTTAAGAAAAGAAACAAAAGGGTGAAATAAGGATTTGCGTAGATTTGAGGAGGCTTAACGATGCATGTGTCCACGATCCATTTCTGACACCATTCACAGACAAAGTGCTAGACAATGTTGGAGGGCAGGAGGCCTATTCCTTTACTGACAGGTTTTCAGGGTATCATCAAATCAAGATCGCGCCAGAGGATAGAAGCAAAATGACCTTCGCAATGGAGTGGGGTTGTTTCTAGTACATTGTGATGCCATTTGGACTAAAGAATGCGCCTGCGATATTTTCCCGCGTAGTCATAGTAGCGTTCAAGGAGTTCATTCATAAGTTTCTGGAGGTATAATTTGATGACTGGATGGTGTTTGGATTAGTGAAGCGCCATGTAGCAAGTCTGCTCCTGTTGTTGGATCATGTTGGATACATATCACAGATACCAGATTGCGTTGAATTTGAAGAAATGCATATTCTGTGTTCCTTATGGGATCTTGCTGGGTCATGTTGTGTGCAAGCAAGGATTGATTATGGAACCTACAAATATTGTGGTAATTGTGAACTTGGAGGCCCCTAGGAACGTCACGTAGCTGCGTAATCCTAGGACATACGAGATACTATGGAAAATTTATCAAATCTTATGCTCAAATTACTGTGCCCATGGAGAAACTGCTAAAAAATGATGTGACATTCTGTTGGGACCAAGAATGTCAATGCAACTTAGATGTGTTGAAAGAAAAGATGGTCACTACACCAATCTTGGTATTCCCCAATTGGAAAAAGGAGTTTCATGTGCATGTGGATGCTTCTTGCATTGCACTAGGTGCAGTACTAACACAGGCTGATGAAGGAGAACTGGACCATCCTATAGCCTTCGCAAGTAGGATGTTATCGAAGGCCAAGAAAAATTATTCAACCACTGAACATGAAGGGCTAGCCATGGTCTACGCACTACAAAGATTCCAACATTATCTGTTATGAGAACATTAAATCAAGATGTATACAGATCATTCTGCCTTAAAATACCTGGTCAACAAGCCTGTGTTGTGGGGTGGGGGGGGGGGGGGGGGGAATTTGGAGATGGCTGTTATTATTTCAAGAGTATGACTTTGAAGTCATTGTGAAGCTAGGAAGGTTAAATGCAGGACATGACCATCTGTCGCAAATTGAAACAGGAGAGGAACCTAGTAATCTGGAGGAAGGGTTTCCAGATGCGCAACTCTTTGCGGTGCACGTAGTGGATGACCATTTTGCAAACATTATTCACTTCTTGACTATGAGGATGGCACTAGAAGGATATACAAGTCTACATAAGAAGGAATTAGTCATTCACGTGACTGATTATTCAGTTATTGTGGGACATTTGTATAAAATGGGTGTAGATGAAATATTGCGAAGATATGTGCCGTAATGTGAGCGAGATAGCATTCTTGCTGAAGCTCATGGGGGAGTTGCGGGAGGCCATTATGCAGGCAAGGAAACTGTGCAGAAAATTTTGAGTGCAAGTTTATGGTGGCCAACATTGCAGAAAGATTCCAAGGCATACGGTAAGGCATGCGATGCCTGTCAAAGAACCGACAGATCATCGTGAAGAGATGAGCTACTACTACACCCTCAGGTATCTTTGCAATCCTCTGAGAAGTGGGAAATTTATTTTGTGGGCTAATTCATCCCCCTAGAAAGAAAATGGGTGCACACTATATTATACTGTGACAAAATATTTAACTGGGTGGGCAGAAGCACAACCGGCTAAGGATTGTACAGGGGCTATGGCTGTAAAATTCTTGTTCGAATATGTCTTAACAAGGTTTGGATGCTTGAAAGTGTTGATGAGTGACAGGGGTATGCACTTTCTGAATGAAATGATCAGCGCGTTGACAAAGGAGTTTCAAGTCTATCATTAGAAGAGTACACCATATCACTTGTAGGCAAATGGAACTGTTGAAGCCTTTAACAAGATTTTGGAGACCGCACTGATGAAGATCTGCAATGCACAATAGAATGACTAGGATGTACGCGTAACTATAGTGCTATGGGCTTATAGGACCACTTGTAAAACGCTGACAGGACAAACTCCATTCAGATTGGTCTATGGGGTGAAATCGTGATGCCCATGGAATACATTGTGCCTATTCTGCGCATAGCAGCTTTGACGGATATGGCAGATCGCGAGGCCTTGGAAGAATGACTTGCGCAACTCATGGAGCTCGAAGAAGACTAATTTTTGGCAGGATTCCATCAACAAGTATAGAAGGAACGCGAAAAAACATGGCATGATTGCCATATCAAGCTTCACACATTCAAGGTAAACGATCTTGTCCTGTTATATGATAGTAAATTCACTAAATTTCCGGGTAAATTCCAAATGCATTGGTTAGGGCCATATATTGTCAAGGAAATTATAGATGGTGGCGCATTTTAGCTTGCGAAGCTGAATGGGGAACCCTTCTCGGGAAAAGTGAATGGGAGTAGGTTGAAATTATATACAGGGGATCCTGCGCAATGACTATATGGCAGCAGGATAGTCTTAGTGCTCCAGGCAGTTGCAAGGGAGCGCGAGACTATAAACTACACTTCCCATGTTGGAGGACAAGGCATTGACCAGGCTGCGTGGAGAGAGACGAAGATGCAACAATTGAAACTGCGCTAATGAATTTGCACCATAGGGGGAGGTACCACACAACTCAGTAGGAAAATGACCGTTAGAGTTACTGTTCATGACTTGATGACCAGAAAACGATTAAGAGGAGTGGGGTGGCGGAAATTAAGGCAAAAATATGTGAATATATGCCGCCAAAACATAATTTTTTATCAGAAC
The DNA here is from genome assembly GCA_031772625.1 of Pinus tabuliformis. Lineage (NCBI taxonomy): Eukaryota > Viridiplantae > Streptophyta > Pinopsida > Pinales > Pinaceae > Pinus > Pinus tabuliformis. The sequence continues at coordinate 1,403,615,329 of CM062820.1, read as the reverse complement.
TTTGGGGAACGATCATATTTGAATTCAAAACCCCATATAAATTATGCGTGCCAGTCCAATAGTGAACACTTTGCGCTCTAAGACTTGTTGCTGAATTTCGTTGTATGTCACCTATGAGCTGTGCATTTTGGGAAGATTTAGTTGTGAGCCCAGTGTTTGCTGAATTTCCTGAGATAAACCGTAAGCTTATTCTTGAGAAAATGTCTGCAACAAACCCTGCTGAAACTATTAGTGGTGGCGATGCTGTCTCTGACGCAGCAGCCCTGGAAGTTGTAAGTATGGAAGCTCCAGATGTTGTTCCTATGGCATTGAGGTAGCCTAGGCCGAAGCACAACCCTACCAGAGAAAAACAACTAGCTAAGCCAAAATAATCCGCGAAGGAGAAGCAGAAGAAGGTGTCGGTGAGGATGTCGCCGAGAAAGAATTCGGAGAAAAAGGATAAGCAACTTGAACAGGTGGTGGACCTTGAGGAAGAAGAATTCCAAGGCATCGAGGATGTGGACGTTGAGGGGATTGAACCCATGACGAGGTTTCCAAAGTATATCCCTTTGTGAAAGGGAAAAGCAAAGGTAACGAAGGACCCTGATACCAGGAAGTTTACAATATCCACGCCCCTGCTGCCTGAGCAGGTCCCCTTTGAAGGTCCTCGGCTCGTGCAGATCTCATTGTTAAAGATGGAGGATTGGGACCTCACGGACCACACTAAGTTTCCACATTTGGCGACGGATAAATATATGCAAAAGATCTATTATGAAGAAACGAGTGTTACAACATTGGAGTCGATGGAATGGGTCCGCGGTGTTGAGCAATCAGGGTTTCTCAATCTGCTGTTGGTGCCACATTATCACCGCACCCCCATTAATACGGTATGTGTGTGCCAGCTCCTCACACTGGTGCATGATGGGTGCTTATGGCTAGGAGAGCCTATCCCCATCATGGACATGTTGATTCACAAAATCATGTGGCTGCCTTACAAAGGCGTGAACCTTGCCAAGGAGTTTGGAGGGAAGACTAGGGAGAAAGAGCTTGCAGACAAGATGAAGAAGGAATACAACCTCCTCAAGAAGTCGTGAGGGTATTCCATTGTCTCTATTTCAGACCAGGCAGTTCAATTTGCTGCCTAGATTTTAGTAGGAAAGGTTATGAGAAAATGTCACACAGACGAAGTTCTGACGTCAGTAGTTTCACTTGCTGCACAGTGCGCAAAAGGCGTACAATTTAATTGGGCCAGGTACCTTTGTCAGGAGTTCCTAGCAAACTGCCGAGAAGCCTAGGAGGAAACCAAGCCATTCCACTATGCTTGGTTGCTGCTATCAATTGTGCTCGTTGCATGGATATTGTCAGAGGATAGCCAATTTCCTCCTCTTGAGGAAGGATTGTCGGAGGCAGCGCAATTCGCCTCTTTATGGTCTACAAATGATGTTGCATGGATTACAAAAACAAATATATTTTGGACTCTTATGGAAATGGATATCCATATGGTACTTAGTCAGCGTCCAAGGTTGTCCCCAACCTTGTTCACGCAACTGTCAGCCTACACGACATTCAAGGCTAACTTCCACAAAGTCTATATCCAAGCACGAAAGGATCCAGAACAGAAATGGCACCAATTTCCCTATTTGGTGTCAGAAACATTTTTGCAAGAGATTGTAGGGTTATGGCCTACAGAGTGGTGTGGCCCGTCAAAGTTAGATGTTGGAACAAGAACAATCGCGGAAAGTTTTGTTGTGTAGAAAAGAAAGGAGGTCGCTTAGAAAGCTGCATGTACCCTAGCAGAATAGAAAAAGAAGGAAGCTACAGAAAAGGCTCGTATAGAGCACGAGCACACTTCTAAGGTGCAGGCAGAAAAAGAACGTCGTGAGTCGCAGAAAGGTGATAAGTCACCTTTGCCGGAGACAGAGGAAGGAGAGCTTTCAGGCCAAAGCGGAGGAGGTGATGAGGGGTAGAGCAGACCCTTTATTTTGAAAATATGTGGCATGAAGCAGAAGGGTGGAACACAAAAAAAGCAGAAATATAATAAAACACAAGTTGATCCCTTAGTATTGACAGAAAGCGATCTCGATGAGATCGCCGACAAATTGAGGGATACAATGAGAGAAGTGCTGTAGCAGTTTGAGCAGCAATACATGTAGACGCTATGTAGCGTCTAAAAGGATCTGCACGAGTTGTAGATCCAAAAAAATTAGAATATAGGTGGGCGTTGGACAAGCGAGCGTGGAGCAAGCGATCCTGACACCCTAGACAAGCCAAGCAGCAGAGCTAGTAAGGACCCTAGATCTCCGAACCATACCACTGCTAGATGGGTCCATTCGTGCAGATTTAGATGAGGATCATATTGTACTTAGTACAGTTAAGGATATAGGACTGAATATAGCGGCGATGTCCAATGAAACCCTCCACGTGCTGCATAAGGGGGTGATAGATGAGTTGAGAACCAGGGAGCAGCGCGCCCTCAACCTCATAAGTGAGTACAAAGTCAACAATGAACAAATGTTCATTGAAAAGACAGGCTCTAAAGGAAAAGGAGGAACTATGGGCGCGTAGTTCAAGTCTGGAGTCAGCAGTAGCGGAGGCTTGTAAGACAGTGCCTGAACTTCACATCCTGGAGGATGCACAACTTGAAGCCAAAATCAGAAAATTATCCGCTGGTGTGCGTGAGGCTAGAGCAGAAGTTGGATGAGTAAATTTCAAGTTCAACATGAAGATTGCAGAGTTGCAGTTGAAGTTGCAGCCCATGACTTTGCCTGAGGTCCGGGAGCAGTACAAAATCGCAATTAAGGAGGGCATGGCTACCTTGGATACCAAAATCACTGATTTTACATCAATGTTTGATCAGGATATGGAGATATGGACCAATATGAAGGAGGATCTGAACCTGTAGACATTAAACACAGAGGTAAGGGAGATGCAATGCCAATATGATGAGGTCCAGGTGACTGCGCGCACCTTAGCACCAGCATAGTGCCTTGCCAAGTTACAGGAAGGAAAGAAGCTACTGGCACAGGTAGAAGAAGCATAGAAGAAAGAGGCCTTGCTAAAGGCCAGGTTGCAGCCTTGGTTGGATGAGGCTTATCAGATCACGATCTCCATTCAAGATAAGATTAAGGGACTACAACAGATGCAATGGACGATGAGGCTAGTAGTAGAAGGACCAACCATTGAAAAATTGGTCGAGGAGGTTCGAAATGCAGCAACATAGAGCGCTGCTAAAGTTGTAGTGATATAGGTGGAGCTGGGGGATCTTTGCAGTAAGATTGCAGCACTAGCAGAGTGACTCGAGGGTGAGTCACAATATTTGTGTTGGGGGCTTGTTGGGATGGGGACCTTAGGTTAGTTTAGGGTTAAGATAACCCAAATTTTGGTACAATTTTGTAAAAGATGTAAAGTCTCTGTGATTTGTGGATGCGGAGCGCGTAGATGAATAAGAGTCAAAGGGGCTTAGCCTCTTGTTTTGGATAAGTTTTGAGTTGGTTTTGAGATTCACCCATGGTTCACGGACCATGGCATTGTATCTATAAATACTTGGGTCTTAGCGAAAGAAAGAAAAAAACAAGATAGAACGGAGATAGAGGATTGGGTTGATTTAAGAGTCTTGGGTAGGAGCTAAGGAAGGAAGGCTCTGCTTCCTGTGCTTAGACAGGGAAAGGAAGGCTCCACAACTATGTGCGTAGAGGCCTAGGACAACTCAGTGTGCGGACCCCTACAACTGTGTGCGCAGGGTAGTTTGAGTCTGTAATATGTGAATTGAAGATCAATAAAAGACAGTTTTTCAAAGAATTACTAAATATTTCTGTTATATCTGTTAATGTTATATGTTGTTGATAAATGAATTGTTTTATGAAATACTGGTTGAATGATACACGATGATCTTGAATCTATATTAATAATGTACGCAATACATGTTTAAACACTTCTGATAAGTTTCTGTTAATTTCTCTTATGTTTTCTAGCGCATTAAGTAGATTTGCGTGAACTCTAAGTTAGGATTGCTTTTTGATGTGTGTAGGGAGTTAAATTGACTGGTAAAGATCTGCAAGGACTGATCGCGGGCCTTCACGAAGGTCTGAAGGTTGTTTTAATAGAGTTGCAATAACATGCCCTAAGAATTTATCGATCTGCACGAAGGTAGATCCAAGGTATTGGAAGACATCACACTAGTCTATGGATGCATAAACTTGGTTCTTGCATCCCCCCTTACTGCTTCAGGTGAGACTGCAGCCTACGCTACGCAGGTTTTTGCCGAAAGGGCTAGTAGTGTAGGGTTTTGTTGGTTGGCAAAACTAACTTTGAACTTGAGTCAGGACCCCCTAAGCCAACAAATCACCTTGTTTCCAGTGGTCTGGAAATGTCACCTATGGTTCTGCCACTTACAGTGTAGCTCACTATAGTTTTACTTGCACAACATCCTCATTTGTCCACAACTAGGCTTGTGGCCTAACTATGTTGAACACTTGTTGTCAAATAGTTTCCCTTAACTAATTTGTTTTTCTCCTTCTTTACACACAATAAGATTGACCCTTAATACATTGTCCTTCTTCCTCGCATCGATGTGTTTGTTTTTGTTCAAATACAAGTATAACACTTTACCTTTATAATCATTAAATTAATGAAGTCAAAGGAAAAGAAAAACCTCATCTTAAACTAGAAGAAATCCTTCACTTCCAAAAGCCCAAGTATAAATTATACTTGACCCTAATAAATACAAACAACTTATAACACATTTATGCTAATTTGCAAAAACAAACAAAAGCAGACAAGGAACCCAATTTTAAACCAAAAGAATCTTGTCATTAACACAATATCCTTACTCTCTACTTTATTTTATTCCATAATTTCTTTGCCCTGCATTTCTTAAGTTCCTCTCGAAACTTTTCATCTTCATCATTACAAGACTCACAAACTTGCTTCAAGTCTTCGACACTAGCTAAGAAAGCATTACGATATCCTTTAAGATCTTTAAAGTACTACTTTTGAGAAAGCTTCAACTCTCGTTCCATCTGCAACAAAATATCTAGATTTTGTTGGACCAAAGATCACACTGAGAGAGCAGGTTGAATCAGTGTGAGTGAAATTTAATTATTTCACAACTTTTCATCAATTAACAATTATGTACTTATCAATCATAACCATTTGATGCATGCCAATAAGTAAAATAATGCATCATGAAATTATCATCACATCTATAAATCATTGAGAAGCCATCACATCAACACAAGGATACACAAGCTTTTATGTGGAAACCCATTTAGGAGAAAACCACACATTCGTCTTCTTCTTATTCTTCACTTCATTACATAGATTTGCAGCTACCGACTGGATGGAGGAACCCACCCCCAAAAATGCAATTTTCCACTTGCAGTAGGATACAATTTGATTGAGGCACCAACTTCAAAATGTGTAAGCAACAACTCACTATAGGATACAATCTGATTGAGGCACCAACCTCGATGATGAGAAAGCTCCCACCTACTATAGGCTCTAACCTGATTGAGGCACTAACCTCAGTGATGAGCAAGCTTTGAATTGCTCTAGGCTCCAACCTTAGTGATGATCAAGCTTTGAATTGCTCTAGGATCCAACCTCAATGGAGGTACCCACCTGCTCTTCAACTTCTTGTGTACCTATTTTCAAAATCTTTCAAATTAGATCCACCTACTCTTTAAACAAAGTAAATCTTCAAAGTGAATAAGTTGTTGTTGTCACTATTTTCCATACTCTATCTTATATTGTCAAAATATTTGCTTCAATCTGGTCATATATGACTCATTTCGGAATTTCTTCTACCATATGCTCAAATCCACTTCAACTTGCTCATAAGCCGTTGAAACATATCACAAAGATTTTAATAATCAAGAATATAATGATAAGGTTGTTCATACCTCTATAAATGTCTACCTTTGAGCCTTAATCACCATGCTTTTGGAATCCAATTTGGCTAAAAAATGAGCCCAAACCCCCTCAAAAAGCCACACAAAATAATATATTAAATTAAGAGCTCTACCAATTGCCCTTTTTTAGACGTGCTTCTACAAAATGCCAAAATCTATTAAATTAAGAGCTCTACCAATTGCCCCTTTTTAGACGTGCTTCTACAAAATGCCAAAATCTATTAAATTAAGAGCTCTACCAATTGCCCCTTTTTAGACGTGCTTCTACAAAATGCAAAAATCCCGTTGATCAGTTCTATAGAAATTTATTTCCCCACCTCTTAAATTTTCTACAAAATACAAATTATAAACAATAAAGAAAAAGTTTCTGACTTGACAACCATCGAGACTCGAACCCGGGTCTCGAGCAACATACCATGAGTTTGTTTCCCAATGACCTATGCGACGGGATTTGTCATTTTATACTTCGATCATCCTTTGTTACAAATATGCTAACTTCAAATTAGAGGGCACGTGGATTCGACCCTGTGACCTACCAATAATGCAACGACCCCAATTACACAATGTACCAATGCAGAGTTAATTTAGTCGTCATGAAACTATTATGGAAAATCCATTTGGGTGTCTAGGCTTACTGTATCAAACCATCCAATGTGTCCAACCCCTTGGTGCTTCTTCTTATTGTATTAAATCATCCACCATGCCAAACCATTTGACGTGCCAATTGTTGGCCCAACGTTGAGGCTTATTGGAATTGATCAGGAAGGTGCAGGGCTTCGACCCTAAGTCCAGTCAACAATGTGACTCAGATAACATGATGCAAATGTGCCAACATGCCACTATTGTGGCCCATCAACTCTAAAGATTTTGTTTACATGATAATTTTAGCCCAGTGAATATAATAACCTCAAATGAGAAGGCACAGGGGATTCAACCTCAAATTTGGTCACCAATATAATTTAGTCAACATGATTTCAATGTGCTAGCATGCCATTATAGCTTCCAATCAACTCTAAATCTTCTGGTGACATGTCGACTTCATCCCAATAAATACAGTTGCTTCGAACTTGTACTATATCAAACCCTCCAATGTGTCGACCTCAACCCAAAATTGAGACTTATGAATATTATGACTTCGAACTTATATCCTCTAGCATGCCAACCTCAGATCAACATTGAGACACAAATACGGTGACTTCTAACTTATATCCTCCAACGTGCCAACTTTAACACCCCTATAAACCATTTGATGTGCCACTCTTGGCCCATGATATACATCAATGAATAGAATCAACACTTTGTAACCGTGACCAAATCCATACCACTGCAACCGAAACTTCAACCTCAGAGAAAAATAAATTATTAGTTCATAACTCGTATCACATGTCTGTGGTGATTGATGCCATCAAGGTCATGTGGATTTTCATCTTGGGGATTTGACCATAGAATCGAAGTCCAATAAAAATTCAAATCTGGTAGACCATGTGACTTTTAGCGCTTGGTCCTTTAGTCCATATGACCATGCCATGTGACCTGGTCCCTAGGGGTCCATGGTTGTTTGTGTGATGATGTAAGGATGACATCATCATGCCATGTGGAAACTATGAGGAGTGCCACATGTCATTCATATTCAAATTTTTGGCCAATCAAAATACCCCAAATAAGTCTGTCACGTGGTAGCTCCAAGTGGTGTAATGTCATTGTGTTGACGCCATCAAAGATGCCACATCATGTAACTAAGTATCGCCACGTGTCACTCTTGTTGAATTTTCAAAGAGAGGCCATGTCATCAACTAATAAGGTGTTTCCATGTGTTGTTCCTATATTATCGAATGCTCGAGTTAACCAATAGGCATATTTTCCTATCTATGTTGTATGATCTAAGAGAGGTGCATACTTTTTAACAAAGTTAAAGGATATGCAAATACCATCGAGATCTGCCATTGACTAGAAAAAAGAAGCACAAATGCATCTAGAATTGTGCACTAGTTAACATATTAATATTTGGGGGTTTTGCCCTATAGTTTTGGGCCTTCAAAGATGTTGATTTTCAATTGGCCATAACTTGTCATCAGTGAGGAGATTTTTAGATTGTAATATATCGTTGGAAAGGTATCAACAAGGACTACACAACCATGCTCATTATAGGATCATTAGGGCAATATACAATTTTCAAAAACTCAATAAACTTAAAGATCCTTTTAACTTCACCTGATGAGATTATGCAACATATCTAATTGTTACACTTCTTTCTTTAACACATGAATGATATTGCTGCTATCTTAAACATATCGTTTGACATTAATGACACTTATTGTCATGAATGACAATAATATGTGCAACATATGTTTCTCGCCTTTGCATACACTCTATGCCCACTTCATCACCATATTCCCAAAGTTTAAGTTCTCCCCATTCAACAGAGATTTCACAACACTCGTTTTATCTAATTTCTCCAATTTTGGAAGCAATATAGAAAGTTTTCTTCTTTCTGCAAAAGTAATATCTACCCATGTCTCTTTCCTTAGAATATATGTCAGGTCGTCCAAAACAAGTATGTCACCTAGTAGACTTATTGCTTCTGCTATTTCAAGTCCAACTATTTTATACTTATTGCTCAAACATTGCTTTTTATACTGATCACAACATCTCGTTTGCACACTTGTGTAGATTACTGCTTGACCTTAGGGTATTATTCTTTACTTTGGACATTCTCACATTACATATACCATAAGATTGATCATTTCTTTACTTGTTGAACCGTAGGGCTTCTCTTCTTCAACGTAAAATTCTCCTTCTCCTTGACCACATAATTAATTATTCCTTTAATCTATCCTTAAAATCTACAGAGGGCTATACCAAATCCATCCTCCAGTTGCTCCTTAAATCTGTCCTTAAGATCATGGCCTATATTCCTTAGTTCGACCCTGATGCCACCACAAATATCTTCTATCTAGTGCAACGAGTGAATTGTATTTCAAATTAGTGCACAATCACCTATATTTATAGTGATCTTCAACCGTCAAATCAGGGCTAACTTGACCCTAGCTAGGTCGACTTGAGCTCTAATAGGGAGATCAATATATGCATTTCAAAAATTATATCTCCTGAACTGTGAAGAATCAGGAGGCATTCCACCTATCATTGGAAAGGTCTAAAGATGAATTATTTTATGGTGTAACTTTATTTTGCCTATAAATTGAATTTTATCCCTTCTTCATGAATTTTCTCGAAGGGATTATTCATGATTTCATTTATGACTTGAGGGTTTAAAAACTTTTACTTTTTTGGAGGGATAAATTCCCAAGGTGCTTCCTTCATTCGCAGGCTCACCTTTTCTTGGTTTTGACCTTAATGAAAACTTATTTGAATAATATCCCCCTTTGTCATTGATGGAAATCATCATACTCCCCCTATCTTTGTGGTTCTTGATCTTTATCCACCACCTCGAAATCAATGGAAAAGGGTAATTCCCCTGACTGCATCTTCTTCATATGAAATGGTTGACGGTGTTGGACTCGCCAACATTCAGGGGATCTCCCCTATATGAAGTCGAAACTATACGTCATACCATTTGGTGTAGGAGTCCCATCCGGTACGATGGTCCGATTGCCATTATCTTAAAGATATGCCTTAGCACTTGCTTGTTAGCATTTGAGAGTGGTTTTCTTTGTCTTCGAACAACGAGGTTTGCGTGCCTGGTGAGTGCTTAGTGCCGCTTGTGTCAAAGTTCTTTCACTGCAGAGGGAGAGGTTGGAAGTGAGTCTCATGTTGAAAGGGAATAGTCCCAACTCTGTTAGAGACACAACATAACAAAACATGTGCAACTTCCAGCAGAGTAGTCCACACGGATGATCTGATAATCACCCTATGAGTGACCTTAGTTGAAGATTTATTAAACAAAAAGGTATTACAGACCCATGTTCTGGTGTGTGTGTTATGTGTTATTGAAACAACAGATCGATCAAATTGACAATACACAGAAAATAAATGGAAAGACAACAGAGAAATACAGTAAGCAACACAAAGACACAAACAGTTTTTAATAAGGAGTTCACCCTATTCTCCAGGGCTACGTCTTCGGTCCAGCTTCAATGGTGGCCTTGTTTTATTGTGTCTTTCAACAGAGAGATTACAATACAGGGACTCAATACGAGTTCTCTTGAAGCAGATTTTGCTTGGTAGTGTGGTTCTTGGATTCCCCAAGCCACTCGGAGTTCACAGACTCTTGTTCTTCCTACCAGCTCTGTGACCCTTGGTCTACAGTGGAAAGAGCCAACTATGATGCTCAATCCAGACAGATTCCTCTATGGGAAGGCTTGATTCTTCAAGCTCTCTGGTGCTCGATGCTGCTTGTGGTCAGCTCGGCCCTCTGTCTCCTCTGCTTGGCTTTACTGCTCTCTGTGCTCAGTCCTCCCCTCTGGGTTCACTGTTCACTGTCTCTCTTGGTCGCTTGGACTCTTCTCTATTCCTCTTCTCTCAATCTCTATTCAACTGTCTTTGTTCATGGCTTTAGCCATTCGATCTCCATGCCTGTTTGGTTCCTCTCCCGCCTGCGTCGATTCGCCTACCGCCTGCGTGCTTGGAGTTCCCTGTTCGGCGTCAACATGAACGCTTGGGAAGTAGCCATGTGTCTCCATCGGAACAGTGCCAGCCTGTTCGTCGATTCGTTTCTTCGGTTATGTCATGGATATGTTCTTTCTACACCGTGGAATTCAACGGATTCCAAATCCCCTTAAACCACAGCTTAATTCCCTGTCGATTCCGCTTTTGTCTATTGGGCGCAATCTCAGCCATCCGATCTAGGCTCCTAAAGATCCGACATCATATGCACGTCGAGCGCGGTTGACTTGCTCGACCAATAACGTGCGATCATGGCGGTTTTTCTCTCACCTCCACTGCCACACGTCGATCTCTGAGTGGGATCGCTCTGCTCTCCTCCAAAACCTTTTACCGTTCAAGGGCACCCTGATCAAAACCACCGGTTTCTAGGACGTGGGTCCCACCTTCGTATGTTGGCGCTTTTCGTTTCTCCGGTCGCGGTTCTTCGTCTCCCAACGTGACCAAGGGCTTAAGGCCCCTCCATTTCTGCCCTGTTTTCCCAGCCTTGCGCGATTATCACGCATCAAAAATCAGCTCCTTTTCCCATTCCAGGGCTCCCAGGTGCTACATCGACCTCCTGCGCAGTCTCCATGGGCCTTGGTCATCACGCTTTGACCGAGGTCCTCGTCATTCCGCGCTGGCTGCCATGGCCACTGTTTCAGGGTGTTTCCAATTGCTGTTTTGGATTCTTCAAGGATTTGTTTCATCCTGATACAGTCAGGGTTCTTTGACAGTCATTTATGGATCCGATTCGGATCACGACCTCCCTACTGAAAATATTTTGGACCACCAAATGTTGGTTTTCTTCAAGCATCGACTAAGTGAGGAAACTGCTGTCTCACTTGTCCAATCTCAATCCACTTCGCACTGCTCGGCTTCGAACCTTTAAGCCCAATCCTGAGGTATTCCACCTGTCCACTACGCGTTGTCCTTACCTTCTTGTCCAACACTGTGTCTTCCTGCAACTCATTAAGATATTCAGGTAACAAGTCATCAATAGAAGGCAATTGACTCTGCTCTTCAGGTTCCTCAATCATTGAAGGTTCAAACAACCTCAAGCAATTTGTGTTCACGACTGAGTAGATGTGCATGTAAGCTGGCAGATCAAGGCGAAAAGCATTTTCACCAATCTTCTCAAGTATCCTGAAGGGTCCATACCTGATAGGTTTTAGCTTCTTACCTTCACCTTGCATCCTGTCCTTGCTGATATACAGCCAGACTTGGTCTCCAACTTGAAAACTATGCTCCATCCGATGCTTATCATGCCTAGCCTTGTACTTGGCCTGGCTCTTTTCCAGCTGTTCCTGTACTACTTGGTGGATCTCCTGGATCTGTTCAATGAACCTAGTTGCCCTGTCCACATCACTGTGTCTATCAACCATGGTATCTTTACCAAAGACAAAATCCAAGGGAGACCTTGGTATGAAACCAAAGCAGGTCTCAAAAGGAGATCTCTGGGTAGAAGAGTGTTTGGCTCTATTGTAAGCATGCTACACATAACACAAGTGTTCATCCCAAAGCTTAGGGTGTTTGCTGCAATATCCTCTCAGTAACTGGATCACTGTCCTATTAACTACTTCAGTCTGGCCATCTGTTTGTGGATGAAAAGCTATGATTTTCTTTAATTTGGTGTCGATTAGTTCCCACAGACTGGACCAAAACTTTCCCACAAATTGGGTGTCTCGATCAGATATAATAGAAGTGGGTAATCCAAAATGAACCCATACATGTTCAAAGAATAACTTTGCAGTTTGTTCTGCTGTAATCTGTTTACTACAGGGTATCAAAATACACATTTTGCCAAACCTACCCACAACAACATATAGATAATCATTACCTTTCCTAGTTTTAGGCAGCCCTCCCAAGAAATCCATGGAAATGCTTTCCCAAGGGTGAGAAGGAACTGGCAAGGGAGTGTATAAGCCTAGTTTTCTGTTGCTGGGCTTGCTTTTAGCACACATAGCACACCCCTTTACATATCTAGAAACTGTCTCACTCATTCTTGGCCAATAGCAGAACCTTTGCAGCTGTGCAACTGTTTTACTTACCCCAAAGTGACCTGATATCAGAGAAGTGTGTGCTTCCCTAATTATCTTTTCTCTCTCAGTTTGTGGAATGCAAAGTTTCCCACAATGATATAAGAGTCGGTCCTTCACATGATAGTCCAATTATTCTACTCTTTTGCCTTGACTCAAAGTTGCATATACATCTTTAAAGTCCATATCCTGAGCATACTGTTCTATGTAGCTTTCATGCAGCACAGAATTATGCTTAAGTATGGTAGATGCATTTATAATAGGTCTAGATAACATGTCTGCAACCTTATTATGTATGCCCTTTTTATATCTAATGACTAAATGAAATTGTTGTAGAAAACCCATCCATCTGTAGTGTCTTGATTGTTGCAACTTAGTTTGGGAGTGTAGGTATTGAAGTGGCTGATGATCAGTATGTATTACTGTTTCTTTGCCCATTAAGTAATGTTTCCACTTTTTCACACTCTGAACTAATGCATACAATTCTTTATCATAGGTAGGATAGTTAACTACTGCAGGATTAAAAGTCTCAGAATGATAACATATGGGTTTACCGTGCTGTGTCAACACTGCTCCCATGGCATAGTCACTGGCATCAATTTGGATCTCAAATGGTCTTTGTAGATCTGGCAGTGCTAGTACAGGTGCTGTACTAATTTTTCTTTCAAGGTGTCAAAGGCTTTCTACTATTTGCCTCCCCACTTAAACACCTTGTTCAATCCTGTCGAAGCATGTAAGGGAGCTGAAACTTCCTCCAATACTGTGCTACTCCTAAGAAGCTTCTCACTTCTGTAGCAGACTTGGGTTTAGGCTAGTTTACAATGACTGCCACTTTAGAGGGATCTATTTTCAATTCACCTCCCCCTACTATATGACCCAAATAATTTAGAGAGGTTTTTCCAAATTCACATTTGGAGAGTTTAACATAAAGTTTTTCTCTTTTCAAAACATCTAATGTCTGCTTAACATGCTTTAAATGTTCTTCCCACGTTTTACTAAAAATCAGAATGTCATCCAGGTACACAATAACAAAATCATCAAGAAAAGGTCTGAGTACATCATTCATTAATCTCATGAAAGTAGCAGGGGCATTGGTCAAGCCAAAAGGCATAACCAGCCATTCATACAATCCCTGCTTTGTTTTGAAAGTAGTCTTCCATGCATCTTGCTCTGCAACTCTGACCTGATGGTATCCACTGTGCAAATCCAGCTTGGTGAAATAAACAACTTCCTTCAGTTAATCTAAAAGGTCATCTATGTGAGGAAGGGGATAACAATTTTTGATTGTTATCTTATTCAGTGCTCGATAATCAATGCACATTCTCCACGGGCCATCTTTCTTTCTCACCAAATGATTGGTGACCCACATGGTGATGTGCTAGGCCTGATGAACCCTTTCTCGATCAACTCCTACACCTACTTCTTGATTTCAGCATTCTCTAAAGCAGATAACCTGTACATCCCAATGTTAGGTAAAGGAACATCTTGCTACAAAATAATATAATGTACTATTCCCTTTTTGGGTGGCAGACCTTGAGGTTCTTGAAACAAGACATCATACTATGAAACAATCTTTTCTATATCAGCTTACTGATCAGAATTACAGCCCTCAAATACATTGGTTTTATCAGTTTTCTTTTCCTTTACAACCATTATTAAGAACTGTTTGCATGAATTTATCATTCTTTTCATCTGTCTTGAGTTTACAAGAGTATAATTATTCTTGAGCTTATGAGCTCTTACAAAGTATTCGATTCCATCTTTAACAAGTAGATACTTGTTCTCTGCTCTATAGAAAATAGCCTTTCTATCGTACAAGTAAGGACTTCCTAAAACAATTCCACATATATCCAAAGGAATTATATCTAACTCAACCTCATCTACAAATGCTGACCCAAAAGAAAACTTGAGTTTGCACTGTCTAGTCACTTGTAGTTGTGCTTTATCATTCAACCATCCTAATGGGTATGGCTTCTTATGAGGTGTAGTTGCTAATCCCAATTTCTTTACAATTGCTTCAGAAATCAGATTTACTTGTGAGCCACTATCAAACAAAGTATCAATCTTTTGATTTTTGGAAACAACTCGAATATGGAAAAGCTCATGCCTTTTTCTCTCATGTTCTTCATCAATAACAGATTGAGCAGAATTACTAGTAGATGCTTTAGAATTCTTACCTTTTATACTTGTGGCTGCAATGATTGTTTCATCTCTCGAGTCTGACCCCAAATCTTTCTGAATAGTTGTAGCAGTCTTCTTCTTCTTGCCCTCGGACTTCTTAGGCCTTAGCTCTGGATGCAGAATCCAACAGTGCTCATCATCATGCCCCTCCTTTTTACAGTGAGTGCATGAAGCTTTGCCTTTCTGTGCAGTGTTAGCCTTCCTTGCTTTCCACTTCTGCTTTCTTTTCTCCTTGCTCTTGCTTACAGTGGGTTGGGATGGTCCCCCAACTTCTGGATTTCCATTCTTTCCTCTAGCTTCTAGATGAGTAGCTTGTACAGATACCTCATCTATACTAGTGGGATTAAACATGAGGATGGTATGCCTCATGTAGTTGTGTAGAACACCAATGTACTTCAAAAGAGTTTCTGGTGAGTCTAATGAAATACCCAACATCAATTCTCTCTTTCGGAACTCTTGAGTATACCCTTGTACACTTTGCCCTTTCAACTGCCGAAGAGTTTGCCAACTCATCATGGCTTGTTGCATGTAGGCCAATGGATAGAACTGTTTTTTGATTGTAGTAACAAATTCACTCCAGACAGAGATGGTCTTACCATGCTTCCTCATATCAGCTTGGGTTCTGCCTTCCCACCAAACCAAGGTAGTGCCCCCTAGGCGAAGGCTTGCCAGCTGAATCTTGCTCTTGTCTGAGTCTATATTTTGTACTCTGCAATACACATCAATTTGTCTAATCCAATTGTCCAACTTTTTAGCATTTAGCTCTCCATCATATATAGGCAAATCAAATTTAACATCTAACTTAATCAAAGATGCTTTCTTATTATGCACAGGGCTACTAGGAGGTGTAGGGAAGCTTTCTTCTTTTCCCTTTCCTTTGGAGTGGTCATGGGAATGAGATTCATCTTCTTCTTTATCTTGCTTAGAGCCTGATGAATCTTCACCCTTATGCTTTCTAAAGTCCCTATACATTTCTTCTACCATAGACTTTATAGCTAGGAAACTTTCTATGAACTGAGGGTCTGGCCCTATAGAACCTTCCGTTGTCATTGTCTTCCAAGAATAGACTCTCCCAATTTCAGGATTAGTTTCCACCAACTCTCCTTCTCATAATTTGAGCTTTGATCTAGTGAGCATTCACAGCTAAACCAACACAAGCTTGTCTAACCTTACAGCCTAGAGCTCTGATACCACTTGATATGTAAATCACCTTATGAGTGACCTTAGTTGAAGATTTATTAAACAAAAAGGTATTATAGACCCATGTGCCAATGTGTGTGTTCTATGTTATTGAAACAACGGATCGATCAGATTGCCAATACACAGAAAATAAATGGAAAGACAACAGAGAAATACAGTAAGCAACACAAAGACACAAACAATTTTTAATAAGGAGTTCACCCTATTCTCCAGGGCTACGTCTCCGGTCCAGCTTCAGTGGTGGCCTTGTTTTATTGTGTCTTTCAACAGAGAGATTACAATACAGGGACTCAATATGAGTTCTCCTGAAGCAGATTTTGCTTGGCAGGGTGGTTCTTGGATTCCCCAAGCCACTCAGAGTTCACAGACTCTTGTTCTTCCTACCAGCTTTGTGACCCTTGGTCTACAGTGGAAAGAGCCAACTATGATGCTCAATCCGGACAGATTCCTATATGGGAAGGCTTGATTCTTCAAGCTCTCTGGTGCTCGATGCTGCCTGTGGTCAGCTCGGCCCTCTGTCTCCTCTGCTTGGCTTTACTACTCTCTGTGCTCAGTCCTCCCCTTTGGGTTCACTGTTCACTGTCTCTCTTGGTCGCTCGGACTCTTCTCTATTCCTCTTCTCTCAACCTCTATTCAATTATCTTTGTTCATGGCTTTAGCCATTTGATCTCCATGCCTGTTCGGTTCCTCTCCTGCCTGCGTCGATTCACCTACCGCCTGTGTGCTTGGAGTTCCCTATTCGGCATCAGTATGAATGCTCGGGAGGTAGCCATGTGTCTCCATCGGAACAGCGCCAGCCTGTTCATCGATTCGTTTCTTCAGTTATGTCATGGATACGTTCTTTCTCCACCGTGGCGGTCAATGGATTCCAAATCCCCTTAAATCGCGGCTTAATTCCCTGTCGATTCCGCTTCTGTCTATCGGGCGCAATCTCAGCCATCCGATTTGGGCTCCTCAAGATCCGACGTCATACGCACATCGAGCGCGGTTGACTTGCTCGACCGATAATGCGCGATCACGACAGTTTTTCTCTCACCTCCGCTTCCACGCGTCGATCTTTGAGTGGGATCGCTCCGCTCTCCTTCAAAACCTCT
Organism: Pinus tabuliformis; assembly: GCA_031772625.1. NCBI lineage: Eukaryota > Viridiplantae > Streptophyta > Pinopsida > Pinales > Pinaceae > Pinus > Pinus tabuliformis. The sequence continues at coordinate 1,403,598,328 of CM062820.1, read as the reverse complement.
TACCGTTCAAAAGCGCCCCGATCAAAACTATCGGTTTCCAGGTTGTGGGTCCTACCTTCGTACGTTGGTGCTTTTCGTTTCTTCGCCCGTGATTCTTCGGCTCCCAACGTGACTAAGGGCTTAAGGCCCCTCCATTTCGACATCGAAAATCAGCTCCTTTTCCCGTTTCGGGGATCCTAGGGGCTACATCGACCTCCTACGCAGTCTCCATGGGCCTCGGTCAACACGCTTTGACCGAGGTCCTCGTCGTTCCGCGCCGGCTGCCATGGCCACTGGTTCAGGGTGTTTCCAATTGCTGTTTTAGATTCTTCAAGGATTTGTTTCGTCTCGATATAGTCAGGGTTCTTTGACAGTCGTTTATGGATCCGATTCGGATCAATGGATGCGGCAATCACAAACACAAGGTGAACATATATCATGTACGACACCCAACGGAATAGTCGACACGAGTGCGGCGGGAATTATAACAAGTTTACAAGAATGAATCTAATGAGTGTCCGACGGGATATACCACACGGGCGAGACATCGTTAGCAATTGATAAAACACATTTCCAATAGCATATGTACTAAAACAAATGAAATAGTTCAGCTGTCTTAATACAGGTTAAAGAAACACGCATTACAAGCGTCCAAAGAATAGTCTTACAAATGAATACAATACATGTGTGAAAACGTGTTGGCCTGTTAACAAGATTTTGAATTAAGTGAAAGTTCCAAGACACATCCGTACACCATTACATCACTAACCCTGATAGCTCCTCAAAGAAAATATTACAGACTCTCAAGGCTATGCGAGAGAAGCCAAGGTGAAAAGTCTTTTTCATGTACAAATGAGGGGTATTTATAGCCAAGGGTAAAACTGACCCTTGTGACTGTTCGACTTCCCTCATGATTGTTTGACTTACATGACTCTTCAACTTTACATGACTCTTCAGATTTACATGTGGTCTCTTGGACTTCCACATTAAATTACATTGATTACAACAGTATGGCCCACAATAGTGATGTGGCTGAGATGACTCATGACACGACTCGACATGACAGTGCTAGTATGTTCATGCTGCTGGTGGTGTCCATGTCGAGCTATAATGTTGCTGAGTGATGGATGTGCTCTTGGTGTATCATAGCTTCATCTCCACGTGGCAAGGTGTGTGAAATCTTCGATGGTCTTGGTGTTCACTTAATGTTTGCACGTGCATGTTCCTCTTTCGCTTGTACTTTGACATGCTTCATGTGTTCATTCGTTCGCGAAAAAATCTCCTTGCATGCATTCCTCATTCGTCCGTTCACGAAAAAATCTCCTAGCATGCATTCCTTGTTTGTTCATTTGCAAAAAAATCTCCTTGCATGTGTTTCCTTGTTCATCCTATTCGTTGTCGCATCATGTCTTATCCATGTACTTGTATCTGCAATCACTCATGACGAGACAACATCAAATCCATAAATCCCCTAGTATACCATGATGTATTATCTTTTGCTTTCGGATGCAGGTGATTGGGAGCGAGGACAGGGCTTTGAAATTTTGCAGAGCACATTTCGAGCCGAGATGCGGGCTCCGGGAGCTGTTGGTGAAAATTGCGTAGAGGTCACTCGAAGGTTGAGATGGGCAATTCGGATCAGCAGTGACTGTCTGCGAGATCTAGCTCGGTTGGAGGGAAAATATGCGCAATTTTCCCAGGGAGATAGTGCAGGAAACACAGGGAGACTGGTAGTGAAAACTGCACAATTTCTCTGGGGAGCTGACATCGGGCTGTGGGAGGTTGCTGGCAAAAATTGTGCAATTTTTCTGGGGAGATGGCAGTGGGTTGCGGGAGGCTACTGACAAAAACTGCACAGAGCTGGGAGGTTTGCCTGCTGGACATCCCTGCATAGTTTCTGAGTTGAGCGAGATGCTGGGCAGCTGGGAGATTGCTCATGAAAACTGCACAGTTTTTAGGATGAGCAATAGGTCAGCTGATAGGGTGATTAGCTGGAAAAAATGCACAATTTTCGAGGGAAGTGTAGTGACAGGCAACGGGTGTCTGTCCAACATGTCTGTGTAGTTTCTCCAGTTAGCGGAAGTAGGTGTGCTTGGCATCTTCTGCACAATTTTTTGGAGGAGTGAGGCCCGAGGTCACTTCTCGGTCAAACTCTCTGTTTAACCAACTAGAGGCTTGGTTGATTTGCTTGCGGGCAGTGTAGATTGAGATGGCTTGCTAGGAAACTTCTGCACTGTTTTGGGTGATAGTCAGTCAAGTCAGTTCCAGGATTGCGCAGTGCAGACTGCATGGGAGGCAACCTTAGGCTCTGTGCAATTTTGGGCAGCAATACATGTTCACTAAGGGCTGAAACTGCGCAGTGCAGCTCAGAGGAGGTCCAACTATTGGGGTTGGTTTGGTCGACATAGCTTGAGCAAAACGACTAAGTGTCTACATGAGTGACTTCATACATGCATGACCTTGCGAACACACACTCGACATAACTTAATGACAAGACACCTCGAACCATCAAGGCAACATACACTCAGTGTGATTGACCGACAGGTGCGAGTGACAAGCACGACAATTGTGATAGATCATTGAATGACTGTGATGACACTTACGCGACAGTGCATATGAATTCGTGTGTGAGTGCGACATATGCTTACATAGTGAGCACAACTCAAACACAACCTTCATCATCACCAGAACGAGGTCTCAAGCATGACATAACAATCAACATGCCGAATATGACAGTTCATCAAACAAATGAAAATGAAACAAGACATGTAGAAGAAACACATAAGATGACTTTTCGTGTTTGCACACATGGATGTTAATGAGGACAGGATGATATGAAAATGATAAGCAGTCCTGCAAACTCTACTAAGAGGTGTATTCCTAAAGGTGTTCTTTACTTACCATACTTACCCTCAAGATGATCATGCATCCCACATAGTTTTCATGCAGTCTTGATCTTTTACTTAGTCCCTTGGTCCTTCTCCTCAACTCCTTGGAAGTGATTTCATCATGTCACCTTTTCCTGTAGTCATTGAGAGGTAGATTTGCACAATTTCAACGGACAATGACTGCTATCGGAATGAGGCCCTGAGAGGCCCATCTGCGCAGTTTATGCATGCAATACAGACAGGACAACTTGGACAACATTACGTAGTTTTGATGCACATGACATTGCTGCGGGATGGGCGTCCTGGGAGGACACCTTTGCGCAATTTTTGAGTGCAGCGCAGCTAGAATGCTCTGCGTATTTCTGGAGAGCAGTGCTGGCTTCCTGACTGCTCTGCGCATTTTTGGAGAGCAGTGATGGCGGGGGTCTCTGCGGGTTGTGGGGTTTTAGCAGGAAAGGGAGGAAGCTTGATGGTTGCATAAGCAAAGTGCACAGTTCCCGGAAGCTGGATGAGACTAGGTTCTTAGGAAAATGGCTAAGTGTGAGATCAGTGAAACATATGTAAAAATGATAGGACTTGATTGTGATTGAACACTGACACTTAGTGACACAACGTAGACCATCCAAAATGCATAAGACATACTTTGCTTTATGCAACAATCTTCATGACAAGAGTGTGTGAAGTGAGTGTGAAACATGTCTATGTGATGACAACCACTCATGCACACATTCTTTCCCTTGAAGCAAAAAAATTCCCTTTGCATGACAAACAAAAAACCCTATGCCTGAAAATGACACATGTTGCATAAAGATGAGAATGCGGAAAACTCTTAGGTTCAAGGAGGGGAACTTGAAATCATCAGCTTACCAATAAATGACCAAGGATGATTGATCACAGGATTGAAGGCAGGCTCCGAAATTTGCATGCAAACTAAAATTTCGGAGAGTGGTTGTAACCACTACAACAGAACCGTCATCTACTCCCCCTTTCTATTTTTCCACGAAGGACTTCTCCCCCTAATCTTGTGTTTCCCATACTTATCCATATTAGCATTAACATCCATAATGGAATGTTTGTGCAAGAAATCATTGCTTCACTTAGGCTACAAGTCACCTGATTTAGTTTACTTCTTAATGAATTCTCTTAATGGCCCACTTCCATAGAAAATCAATTCAAATAAAACTTGAATGGTGCTAACAAATGTATTTTGGCATCATATGACTTTCCTTATAAAAGGAAGATAGGGAATCAATAGATAAACAAATTCTCTCTTTCAACATTCCACCAACTGACCCTTTAGAATTCTTAGACTTTCCTTTGGAGCCAAGGCTTGAGAACCAACCTTAAAAATATTCATCTAGCTGATTTTTATTCTTTTGCAAAAAATATTCAAAACCCTTATGTGAAACATTTTCTTTCTGTTGAGATGTAGAGATTGATTCCTTCTCTACGGGAACAAACTTTTGCAAGTATGAGAAAAGTTGATCATAGGTTATAAGCTCATTTGTATAAGGTGGCACACAATTCTCAAGTTGTCCTGTCTCTTAATATATTCCCTCTCCTTCCATTATGCTTCCCTTTATTCAATTTTGAGTTTTCTATCCATTGGTTGTTGTCCCCTTCATTCCTTTTCCTTCGAATAATGTTCTTTTTATTTTTCTTGAAATTCATTCCTCAATTGAGTTATATGATCCCTAAGACTTTTTGCCTTATCAAATGCAACATTATTCTCCTTACTAAAAGTTGGAATATCAGAAAGTTGTGTAATTTCCTTCTCTTTCAATGATTCAATCTGTTTCCTTTCCTCTTCTTGTTGTTTCTTGATTTCATTCAAAATTTGATCTTTCTTCTTAAGTTTTGAAGCAATGCAGATAAAGAATTTTCATTTATCGATGATTTCCATGTTTTTATTTGAGTCAATTTGTGGAGAGCAACATTCATCATCGAAGGGTTTGTTTTTTTATGGTTTAGATTTGTGTTTGGAGCACAAAAAGCCAGTTCTTGATTTTCAACCTTTGGCTCTTCTCATTTTCTTCTCTAAATCTTGGTGTTTATTTTTCTCCCTAGTAGAAATATCTTCTTGCTTAATTTTCTTAGGAGACCATAAATGCTGCTTTTGCAGTCTCGAGCTATATGTCAAAAGTTGTGGCACTTGTTCCATTCAATATTGTACTTGAAAGAGGGAGTGAATGCATTATGGTTTTTGCTATTGTAATTATTAGAATTTCTAATTTGTCTACCCGCAAACTTTCTTTTAAAAGGTTGATAAGAGCCTCTATAGTCATCCCTAACATAATCCCTACAGTCTCTTACTTTATTCTTATAGTTTGCACATGAAAAACAATGTTTTTTATATTCCTAGTAGAAATATCTTCTTGCTTAATTTTCTTAGGAGACCATATCATGCCGCTTTTACAGTCTCGAGCTATATGTCCAAAGTTGTGGCACTTGTTGCATTCAATATTGTACTTGAAAGAGGGAGTGAATGCATTATGGTTTTTGCTATTGTACTTATTATAATTTCTAATTTGTCTACCCGCAAACTTTCTTTTAGAAGGTTGATAAGAGCCTCTATAATCATCTCTAACATAAGCTCTACAGTCTCTTGCTTTATGCCTATAGTTTGCACATGAAAAACAATAACCAAGAAATATTATTTGATATTTAGCTGAGAGGGATTATCTTGATGAAACAATTCTTCTAAAGCTGTTTTGATTTGGAGAAGATTCTACTCTTATTTCATTACTATTTGTATTGTGTATGGATCCCTTCAGGTCATCGACATAGCTTATAAGTATAGTAGTTCTTCCAATCTCATTCTCGTTTCTTGCCTTGCATCCATTGTGCTTGGGGATTTGAAGTATATCAACATGGCCTTAAGGCTTTTCTGGCGACTTAAGGCTTGTATGTTATTTATATGAAATCTCACCCACATAAATAAGACCTATTTTGTTGTGTGGTGATATTTTTTTTCTTTGAATATCATCCAATATTTGAGAACTTTTCGAGTTCTTGTTGAGCTTATCTACCTCATTCCTTAATAAGACAATCTCTACTTTAAGTTTCTCACAATTTTCTTCTTTTTCCTTTAGTTGGATTTTCATCACTTCTTCTGTTTTCTTAGCTTCTTCTACTTGTATTTTCAAGGAGATTAATTCTTTTGATTTTTGCTCTTGCTCTTTCTATTTTTGATAAACTTTTGCTTCTAGCTTCTCATAGTCTTCAACCTTTTCTTTAACTGGCTTGTCAACATTTCTTCTCTCTTTTCTGCTTCTTGAAGTCTCAAAAGAGAATCTTGAATTTCATCAATGTTATGATTCTTCTCCTTAATATTTTGTAATTTCTCTTCAAGTATTATATTTTCCTTTTTGAGTTTGACTATTTGTTCTAGTTTAGCTTCAAAATTCATGGTGTAACCTTCTTCTAGATCTGAGAGTCTCTTCTTATTGTATTCATCTTCTTTAAAAGGTTTTATATCCATGACTATGGAGGAGACTTTTTTCGAGGGTTTGGAGCCACACCTCCTTGAATTTCCCATCCATGTTTATGAAATCTACCTTCTAGTTGTTAGGATGTGTCTAAAGGTAGCTGCTTTGATACCAATTGTTGGAAATACTAAGGTGGGGGGGGCGGGTTTGAATCAATATTTAGCTAATTAATAATATTCACCACTTTAAGCAATCAATGCCAAGGGACATATGATACACAAGATTTAATATGTAAACCTTTGTAATCAATGAACTCTTCAAGAGAACCAACTCTTGGTGCAAGTGATTGTACGTATGAACCAACCTACTGAATTACAACCTTGTAGGCACCAACATACTAAAAACACAAATATGCAAGACTTCTTAGGCTCCAACCTACATGTGACACCAATCCCTTAGATAGAGCACCAACTCATGCATTTATTTATAGGCACCAACCTACATGAGACACCAATCCCCTTAGCTAAACACCAAATCAACAAATATTGAACTTTGATCTACACTCATAGCCCTTGGGACACTCTTTGAATATCCTTACAGCTTGGTTCTTGCGTCTTTGCTTGGATCTTTCATCACCGACTTTTTAGTCCTCAAATATTTAATGAAATTTCATCAAACAGGCAATCCTTAGGTTTTCCCCTTCAAGACTATTCATAACCACTACCTAGCACTTGCATTGGTCTTCAACTATCCTTAACTCATCCTCTATAGCATGTTCCCTAGTACAGTTCACCTTGTGTTCACTAGTCTATAACTATTACATTTGGTTTTGTCACAACCATTGTAGTTCAGTGTAGTTTTACTTGCAAATTATCCCTATTTGTCCGCAACTAGGCATGTGGCATAACTTTGTTAAACACTTGATGTCACAAAGATGCCCTCAACCTATTTGTTTTACTCCTTCTTTACAAACAACAAGCTCAACCCTTAAACCATTTCCCTTCTTGCTCATATTGGTCTGCTATTTTTTATTTGAACGAAAGTATATCACTTTACCTTTCTAATTGCTAAATTAATGAGATCAAAGGGAAATAACAAAATTGACTTAATCTAGAAGAAATCCTTCACTTCCAAAAATCCCAAACATTATACTTCACTCTAATCAATACAAACAACTTATAACACATTTACCATAATTCACAAAATTAGACAAAGGTAGACAATGAACCCAACTTTAAAATAGAAGAATCCTTGTCATTGACATAATATGCTTATTCTCTACTTTATTTTTTTCCATAAATTCTTCACCCTCGGTTTCTTGAGCTCCTCCTGAAATGTTTCATCTTCTTCATTATAAGGCTCATAGACTTGCTTTAGCTCTTAGAAACTGGCTAAGAAAGTGTAAGATATCCTTTAATATCTTTGAAGTACTGTTTTTGAGAACGCTTCAACTCCTTTTTATTTGGAACTGGCTAAGAAAGTGCCAGATATCCTTTAAGATCTTTCAATTGCTGCTTTTGAGAAAGATTCAACTCCCATTCCTTCTGTAGCAAAATATTTGGATGTTTCTCGCCTTTGCATACACTCTATCCCACTTCGTCGTCAAATTCCTAGAGTTTAAATTCTCCTCATTCAACAGAGATTCCACAACACTCATTTTATCCAATTTCTCCAATTTTGGAAGCAATGCATATATATATACATATATATTATTTATTATTTATTATTTATTTATTTATTATTATTATTAATTTTTTAATGGGATTAAGGTCTATCCATGTCTTTTTCTTTAGAATATTTATTAGGTCATAAAAAACAACTATGTCAGATACAAAAGTTTTCCTACAAGCCGACGGTATAAGGTAGCATCAACTTCAGGGGAAGTACAAGTGATTGAAAGTTTGGCTCCAGACTGAAAGGGAGAATTACAGTCTTCCATGTGAAAGTGGCGTAGAAGATCATAACCATACTTGGATTGGGAAAGGGAAATACCTTCCTTGGATTGCAAGACTTGAAGAACAAGAAAATAATGCAAGTGTCCTAAGTCTATCATTTCAAATTGATTTTTAAGGCTGGACTTCACATGGTTTATAAGGTTGGGATCACTACCATTAAGGATAATATCATCAACATAAAGAACAAGAATGATAAGATACTTACCCACTTTCTTGGTGTAGACAATATTGTTAGAATGACACGTAGAAAAGCCAGTATCTAAAAGAAAGCTATCCATTTTGGCATACCAAGCTTGAGGGGCTTGCTTGAGACCATAAAGCGATTTCTTAAGCTGACATACAAGGCTGGAGTCTGTTTGTATAAAGCCAGGAGGTTGTTCCATATAGATTTCTTCATGCACGTCTCCATGCAAGAAGGCAGATTTAAAATCCATTTGATGGACTTCCCATTTGAAAGAGGGAGCAAGGGAAAGAACAAGGTGGATAGAGTTCATTTTGTCAACAGGGGAGAAGGTTTTAGTATAGTCAATGCCTTCAACTTGTGAAAATCCCTTAGCAACAAGACAAGATTTATGCTTATCAATTTTTCCATCTAGTCCAAACTTGGTTCTGTAAACCCATTTACATCTAACAAGTTTTCTTCCCTTTGGAAGAGGAACAAGATCCCACGTATCATTTGTCAATAATGAACGATATTCTTCATTCATAGTTGCGTCCCAATCTGAATGGTCTGAATCTTCTGTAAAGGTGTCGGGATTATAATTCGCTGAAGCTTGAGCTAGTAAATAAGAGGCTCTATCGAACTGAGAACATGTACGTCGTTGATCTGTATGATCACCTGCAAGAGAACCTATTGCATCCCGAGTAGCATGGACCCATTTTGGAAGCTGTGGAGCTGAAGGAGGATCTTGAGAAGGTGGGGGAGGATTTTCATCCTCGCTATCATCATCTGAAGAAGAAATATTTTTAGAAGTAGAAGGGATAAAGAGAGGTGGCACATCTGCCGAACTAGGCTCATAGGTTGATATATTTTCAAAAAACTTTACATCTCTTCTAATGATAACATTTTTGGATTTAGGTGAAAGAAGTCTATATCCTTTGACATCTTTTGAATATCCAACAAAAATACATTTTTCACTCTTAGGTTCTAAGGATTTATGTTTCTCATCGGGAATATGGGCCCATGATTCACTTCCAAAAACACGAAAGTGACTTACATCTGGTTTAATTGAGCTTCATGCTTCTTATGGAGTGATATTCTTTAAAACCTTAGTAGGAGTGCGATTTACTATGTAATTTGCATAGTTAATTGCTTCTGCCCAAAAATTAAGACTAAGTCCTTTAGATTGAAGCATACAATTAGCCATTTCCTTTAAGGTGTGGTTCTTCCTTTCAACTACACCATTTTGTTGTGGAGTATATGGAACAATATGGTGCATTTGAATTCCATGCTAAGTGAAAAATTTGATGAATTTGTTGTTAACATATTCTCTGCCATTATTAGATCTTAGCTTAAGAATTTGATGTCCAGATTGTTTCTCAACAAAGGCCTTAAATGCCAAGAACATGCTAAATACTTCACTTTTGAGTTTTAAGAAGTATACCCAAGTGCGTTTGGAGAAATCATGAATGAAAGTTAAGAAATACTTATAGCCAAAGAATGAAACAACTGGAAGTGGACCACATAAATCACTATGCACATGTTGTAAAGGGGCTGAGGCATGCCAAGAGGTAAGTTTTTCAAAACTATCCCGATGATGTTTTCCGAATACACATCCAGAACAAACACCATCTCTGCAAGATACCATAGGAAGACCTATCACTATATTTTCTTTACATAGATTTTGAAGGGAGCGATATTTTAAGTGACCTGAATGAGTTATCTGATATACAAATAGAAGGTTGCAGGATAAGGTTGGAACACATAATACATCATTAAATTGACCATTGTCTAGATGAACAACTCCAGTCCCTACAACACTAAGAGATCTATCATCACCAACATATATAATTTTTGTGTTACAATCATTTAAAGAAGAAAACATGGCTTTGTTTTTTTCCATGTGATAAGAAGCTCCAGAATCAATGAGCCACTCATGAGAATGAGAAAAAGAAGATACATTTGGTGCATAACCAGAATGAGATGCTTGACAAACACATGCAGAAAGTGTTATTCCTGAAGATGAAGTTGAAGTTGAAGAGTGCTCCAAATGGATGTTATGCTTCTTCATTGCTTCTTCCAAGGCTTCCATCTTCTTAAAGCATTTGGATTCTAAGTGGCCATCTCGATTACAAAAGTTGCAATGTCTATCAGTCTTCTTCCCTTTGTTTTTATTTTCCTTATCATTTTGTTGAATTGATTTTTCATTTTGAGACTGAAAGTGCTTAGGACCCTTGGTTGGTTTAGGACCATTATTTTTAGGATGCTTCTTCTTAGGATTATTTAAACTTGGTTGTTTCTTGGCGACTAAGGGTTTCTTAGAGAGTTTCCAAGGTTAATCAGACCAAGATGTAAGAGTTTTTCTTGTTCTCTTATTAAGGAATCACAAAATACATCAAAATAAGGGGGACTTTTAGGTTTGTCCTTGAGAAATAAAGGTTTCTCTAGTAGAATGGAAGGTGGAAACAAACACAGAGTAGGTTGGTCCTAACATAGTAAGAATGGAATAGATAATGCTACCATATTATTTATTAACCTTAACACCTTCCAAGAGAAGTCTAAGGGTCTTGAACTTGGACAAAAAATCTTCAATGGAAGAAAAATTATTGGGGTCCAATGTAAGCAACTCATTTTCTAGTTGATAATTCCAAAAACTTTATTGAGATGTTTCATTGCTTCATTAGGGGTATCAAGTTATGAAATATGGAATCTAAGGTCTGGAGAAATAGACATCCATATCAACCCATGTGCTTGATCTTGCTTATTTTCCCATTTGACTACCTTATCTTCATCTTTAGGTTTAGACTCTTGGCCTGAGGCTATTCTATAAAGACCTTTACTTCTAAGTAAATCCTCCATGTAAGACACGCATTGGAAGTAGTTGGTTCTGTCAAGAATAACTTGGCATGGACTTTCCAATTTAATAGAAATTGAAGTTGTAGATACTGAAACTATGTGTTCCAATGGAAAGATCTCAAAAAATTAGGTAGATTAAAAAAAACCGGCTCTGAAAATGGCTTCCGGATGAAAAAGTTATGGCTTTTTCAAGAAAATTTGTTGAATATGCCGACGAAGTACGTGAATGTGCGGAAGTGAATGATAATGTTATATTTAAAATAAAAAAAACCCTCTTTCCAAACTTAATCTAATTAGCTCACTTATTAAAAAAAAATTATGTGACCCACTTTTATAAATAAGTGAAAGTCACTTTTATAATAGTACTTTATGAACTATCCACTAAATTGTAACTTAAATAAAAGATAAAGAGACTTTAGAATTATAAGTGACTCATTTTTTATAATGGGTGAGAACATAAAGTAACTTTAAAACATAAGTTACATGTGATTTTTGAAAAAGTAGCTCAACAAAATGAAAGACTTGAACCCAAGACCTCTATTCTCATAAAGTAACTTTGGACCAAGCGACCTAGATTAAAAGGTTTGTAATTTTTGGAAAAGATGAAGGTTTTTGTTTGTTTGTTGAAAAAACCTTTTTTTCCTACAAAACAAAAAAACACACAACCTAACACAGACATGGAAAAAAACCAAACCTTATGGCTTGAAGTTAGATTTCACTGGAAACTAAATATTTTACTCAATGTTTCTGATTTTCTGAGATCACACTAAGGTGCGCTGGAAAAGAGCATACACATGAGAAAAATCCTTCCTTTTTGTTTCTGATTTGCCTAGATCACACAAAGTCACGGGGCAAAGAGCATATGCATAAATGAAAGGTATAGATCCGGTAATAAAAAATAGAGAGCTAAATAAACCGAAATAAATTGAGAGATGAATAACTAAAAATGTAAATAAACACTGTATACCTCTAGATCTTAAAAATGATGTAGCTAGGGATATAGATGCTCCTAGCACAATAGAGCAGTCCTCTCAGCCCGAAAGCAGTAAAAAATAATAGATCTAGGAAACAACAGCCGGATGCAGTTGTATCAGCTTCGGATTTGGATCACCAACGGATGCGACCCTCAAATAGCTCTGATACCATATAGGAATTTAAAGGGTAAGCTTCTCATATAGAACACCAAAGGACACCGCTCACAAAAAGATCACAAATCAATACACCAGTAAACATGATGTGGTTAAAACTGTCAAAGAGGGAAACAGTCCACGGCCTGAGCCAACGCGGCCACTTCAGACAATTTATTAATAAAATAAAGAAAATTTACATAAGCTTCCCTCATGAATGATCACTTTACAAATGATCCTCCATGCTTTTTAAATAGAGATCATGGACCAATCGGGTATTAAGCCATGGATCAAGTGTCGGTAATACCGAGGAGAGAATGAACCGTCGAATTACTTCATGTCTAAAACATATCGTGACCATCAGATTGTGAGTTACAAAAGTACATAGTAAAGAAACATACTTTACCTAACTCTACACTATACCAAGTTATACTTAACTATTTCCTATGTGTCAGAATATCCTAACAAAAGCAAGCATGTGTGTGAAGTGAGTAGCCGCAACGACAACCGTTGGTGCAAAATAGTGTCATGCATGCGACAAAAATGAGATGCGAATGAAAAATGAAACGATGCTTCTACAAGTTAACATACATCAAAATGACAGCAAGCTCTCACTGAAATCAAGTAGACAACACTCACACAAGACAAAACACAAAAAATGACAGAAAAGTAGCGCAAGACATGCAAAGAGGGCTTACTCCAAAACAACTAAGATGAATGTGCCGATGACTCCTAGATAAGATGCGGGATATCAGGCTGTAAGATCGATGTGAGGAATTAGCTCTGCAGCATCCGGTTCATAAGTTTTGATAAAATCGAGGTTATGAAATGCATGCCACAAATCTAAGAAAAGTGACACTTGGAGGGAGGTTTCTAAAATGAGCATTGCATGTAACCTCCAGCTGCTAAAAATAGATCCCTAAATCTAGGGATGCCTTTGCATGCTACCTTGGGAAAAGTAGTCCATGCATGAAAATCAGTTTTGCTTGGTCCTGGAGGGAATCGATCAACTTGATGGCACATGCATCAGTCTACGAGCCTAGGGTGAAAATTCTCTCAGTTCCTGGGTTGAGTTGGGCTAGCTGTCCTAGAGGGATTGCGAAATTTCTGGGGTCAGCAGGTGACTTCCTCCCAGAATTCGTCAATTTCTGGGCTGAGCAGGAGTGTTGGGTCAGATTACGCAGTTTTATGGAGGAAGATTGCTTGACTTCTTTGCACAATTCTGGAGCCCAGTAGGTTGCTAGGCTGATTTGCGCAATTTTTAGAGGGAAGGCTAGTTCCCCTCCAGAATTGCACAATTTTCTGAGGGAAGCTTGACAGACTGATTTTCACAATTCTCGAGCTCAGCAGGCTGGCCAACTTATTTGCGCAATTTCTGGAGGGAAGGCTGGTTCCCCTCCAAAATTGCGCAATTTTTTGGGGGATCTTCTTGGCCAGCACATGGTATAAGTCCAGAAAGACAACCTGTGATGGGAGTGAAGCAAACTAACATGCACAGTCTGAAAAGACATTGAGAAACAACTAAAGCCTATATGCTTCACGGTGCAAGACATGTTGTTCAGGATGGTTGGTAGGGAGGCTCCAAAATGAAGTTAAGGCAAAATTTTGGAGGGTGTTTGTAGCCGCTACAACACTTGGTGACACACTGGTAGAACTCCAGCTCTCTGAATGGATCTTGTTCATGAAAAGAAAGTCTAACACCTCCGGAAGTATTGTTCAATTCTCTGTTCGTCTTGGTTTCCACACTTGCTTGATTGTAAGATGTAGCATATGCCAAGCCCTTGGTCGGTCGACACACATTCCAAGCCAAGTCAACATAGTTGTTTCGATTGGGGGTGAGGGGTATATTGGTGCAAAAGTCATATGATTTCCAGAGTTTTAGTTTCATCTCTGGTGTTGCTTTGCTGTGAGCAAGCCTAGACAGTACCCTGATAGAGTCACACAGGAATGCAAGCATCGATCCGCTGCCAGCGAGCCTAGTCAGTACCCCGGTAGAGTTACTTGCATCACCTCTTTGTGCAGGAAGCCTTTCTCTTCTTTTGCCTTATTCATTTTTCATTTTTTAGAAATTTTTTCATTTTCTGTAACTGTGCATAACACTTATTCATTTCAAAGGCGGAAGAGGGATCCCAACTTATTGAGAGCAGAAGTGGTTGTTCCTTCAAAGAAGTAGTTTATATATATATCTGATGTGGTTGTTAATGTTTTCCCCCTCACCCTACTCTACTTAACTGAGCTGAAAAGGATTAACCCAAAAAAAACTGACTAGAGCAGGTGATACTAGTTAGCGCGCAAGCGTTGTGTTTTCACCAAGGTTCACTTCAAACAATACGTATTTTCCATTAATGTATCATGGACTGAAGATACAAATTTCTTCATACAGAGGCAAGACAATAGATAACCAAGTATTGATAACTGCACAAGTCCTCTTGTACTTCACCCATCTTGTTTCAAGAGTCACACACGGTCTCATGCGAAACTAACCTATGAATGTAAACAAGCAAGCAAACAACAAAACAAAGAAAAAGCAAGAGTAAATGCATAAGAAAAGAGAATAAGAAAACAAGCATGCAAGAAAACAAACGTGCAAGGTAAGAAGAAAACATACATGCAATCAAACAAACCAAAAGCAAACACTACTCCTACTCCGAAGCTAACGGTGCATGGGTTTTCTCACATGAAGTGATACTTCCAATGCATCCATCGGTGCATTGGTCGACCCATGTTGGTGAAGGTATGGTTCACAAACAACACAGTAGTGAAAACCAACAAACAAAAAATATATAACAATGAAGACAAATACAATCTGAGTTTAAAATTGTCCACATAACATAATTGAGTGAAAGCGCATGACACACACTCTGTAGACTTGCCATGGTGTTGTGCTACCATGTGTGCAGATGTTAAGTGTATGAATTCTCTTGACTATGACATGAAAGCAAACGTGAGAAAGGTAGACCACTTATGTTGTACAAGTGTGCTTGTTGTGTAATATTCCTCTAATGCAAGAGCGATGGGGTTGTGTAGTTCGAGTGGAGGAAGTGAAATCTGTGTGTGAGATTGACCTTTAGTGCATACAGATGAGTGATAAGGAGTCTCAGGTGTTTGAACAATTTCTTGATCAAAAGTAAAACCAACCTCAGGACAGCGAGGACCTGACATAACCATTAGCTTGGGCTGAAGTGCCTCAACAGTCTGTGGAGTTTCAACTTCGTCGACAGATAGATCATCGTAGACCAGTGTCTTAGATAGATTAAAAACAATTGAATCAATATCATGATCATATGAATAAGTAGAGAGATCACGAAAATCAAGATCATAAAATTTAGGATGTTTGTCGGTATCCTCATGTTTTGATGAATCACATAGAGGGGTAGATGAGAAGCAAGGATGTTCATCCTCTGCATTTCTGGAAAAGTAGATGAAAAATCAAGTGGATGTTTAATGACTGACTGGTCCTCTCCATTGTCGGACGATGGGTTGACATACAGTGTGTCCTGCAAATGATCAACAATAGGTGCATTCGTGGATGTAGATACACATGAAAAATCAGGGATGGCAAGATCATCAAGGATGTCAGGAAAAAACGGAGGAGTTACGGACAGACAGGGATGGCCCTCTACTGCCGGTTGGTTGTTCAAGCTCCCAATCATACTCTTCATGAATGACATCGCATTTTGGTTGTGCAACACCAACTCCATCGATGGCTTGATCCTCGTTCACAACAAGTGTAGAGTCTGGAATGGAAGAACACAAGACAATGTCATTCGGAGGATCAACTAAGTACGAAGACGGAGGTTGAGGTACAAAATGCATGTGATAACCCAATGGATTCACAACCAAGCTTGCACGAAAATCGAAAGGAGCGATGTCGGGATGATGTGACAGTTGAAAAGATGTACGTGTTTTCTCTCCCGCATCACTCTACGATGGTGGAGCTGTTTGATGAGGGGACGTCAGAAAATCACTTGTGACAGTGACCGTGTCCATTCGTGATTGTGCAACTCCATCATCGAAGTATGCTGAGCGGGGCTTGATCTTGAATTTCTTATTAGGATTGACGATTTTTTAAGACAATATTCGAATCTATCCCAAAGATATGGAAATTTCATCTGGCTTTTCAAAGCTTCAAACTGCAAATCACGGAAGCGCTGCCAAAAATCCATAGGTGATTCATGCGGGGCCTTCTACTATTCTAACAGTTTTTTTTCAAGAGGTTCCGGATCAAAATGATGGAAAGTAGATTTAATGAGATCACAGAACTGGTTAAGTGAGTGCATGCTGCTAGGAGGCAGACTCCAACAACACCATTGTGGCGATTTGCGAAGTGTGTATGATAGCAGCAGACTGACCTCTTCTGAATAGAACTCGTTTGCATTCTCAAGGAATACATTAAAGTCTTCTAAGTACTCAGGCCAGGCTAGTTTTCCTTCACCATCATACGTGAATTTGGATGAGAGATCAAAAAAATCCCTCATGATGTTGAGAGGTTCGACATGCGAAAGACATTGTGGAGGGATGAGTCTGATAGCATCCATGATAGTTGTGCAAAGGTTCAAAATAGGATGAGAGGACACAGCTTGTCATCTGGCCCTCCTTATAGCGCCAAAATGTTGATAGTTCTGGACCTGCCAACATGTCAGGGGATCTCCTTGGTAAGAAGTCCCAACTAGACCTCAGACTGAACTAGACCTCAGACTGCTTGGTGTAGGAGTCCAAACAGTGGGTTGTACGATATTGCCTTGACCGCGGTTGCGAGCAAAGGCAAGTAAGATATCCATGTTGGTAGCAAGGGTGTGACATATGCAGCAAGTCAAGGAAGGCAACTCTAACACACAAAGGATGATGTGAGTGTGCCCCTTGGAAACCTGTGAAAGCACGTGGCTAAGAAGGGAACACATGAGCAAAGATGCATCACAAACTGGAAAGTAAGTAAGTTGACATTCCAAAGTGATGGTTAAACCAACAAAACATTTCAGTAAGATTCATACATACTTCTATATAAAAATTCCATACATGCATGCATAAGCAAACATATACATATATCATTAGAGTAAACAAGTTAGTTGAAATACAATAACAACATATGCATGAAACGTGCTAGTTCTATTATATTAAGAAGTGATTGTTCCAATCATAAATTACAACCATGACCAACCACTAGTCTCGACAGCAGAACGTTACAGTCACTGCCACCTTCTCCTCCAAAGAGATGTACTAGCTCTGTATTGTGGAGAAGCCAAGGCTCGTTATAATTTCTCCAAGATTTATCTAGGATACTCCTATTAGAAGCTTGGCTGACCAAAAGCCTCTACAATGAGTTATCAGGGACTATATATAGAAAAGGGTGGGGTGACCCTTGACGTTCCTCTTTGTGACTATTCATCTACCCTCATGACTCTTCAACTACTTTATGACTGCTACATTCAAATATTCACACTTGAACTTCCATTTGACAAGACATTACATACAATTTGCACATGTACCCATGTGAGACAAAATAGGCTTGAGCAAGCCATGCAAGATATCACTAACACTCAAAAAGTTGTGGTGAGACCAACTCTTTGACATCCTTGTGATGATCGATGGTGGCAAAATGATGCCAAGCTTGGTCATCCGTGATGGTGTCCATGTGCTCAATGGTGACATCCTACTGAAAGTGAACTCTTTCCTCCATTACATCCAGGTACACTGATATGGCTCCTTTGTCTAACTCAACAGATAACATGCACATCATTGTCTTGAGTGTAGCTGGACCAACAACATACTGATGCATAGTGTCTGTGTTGATCTCCAAGTGTGTGTTGGTGATCATGTGCATCAACTTGTCGAAATACATGTACAACTCCATTCAGACTTGCTTCTTGTCTTTGCCTCGGCGAGTGTGGCAAATGGGTGGGATCGCATGCATGCGCATAATGACATCCATGCTCTTGAATACCCTTGCATGCGATCGTCAACACTACTCACCTTGTCTGCTACATGCCAGTTTTTGGATGGGTCCATAACTTGTATGGGCGTAGTTTCATCAGTTTGTGCATGTTGCGCCTCCTACTGTGCCTGTTCCTGTTGCAACTCATTCTATTGTCTGTGAAGCTCCTGTTCTTCCTTGAGTTGCCACTTCAGCACTTGCAACTCCTTCTCTATTTCTCTCTCTACCTTTGCACGATCATCTTATCACGCTGTCACCTCATAGCCTTAATCTTCAAAGCTGCTTTCATCACAAGTGGATCTACTTGAACTTGCAACTTTTGTCCACCTCTATGCTGTCAACAACCTTCCTCTTGTGTTTGTCGCACGCATGTCTATTACCTTCTGTTGTTGCTGATGGTGCTGCTTGCTATGATGCCGTTGCCATTTCATCTTGGTATCCTTGTCCATGAACAACTTGATGTCTTCATAGATAGGAAAGTTCATAGACACTTGATTGGCTGCATCCCCACTTGCGTTCTCAATAGTGTCATCGACTCTGCTCTCCTAAAAGCCATTGTACCTGTGCCATTGAGAGGTAGACGAACACCTATGATACCTGGAGACATAGCAACACTCATGACAAGCAACCTGTCAGTTGAAAACCAAAACAAACTAGAGGACTGACATGCAACATACCTGTGTCACTATCTGTGAAGATTGCATAATTTTCACCAGGAGGCTAGGAAACTAAATGCCAAAATTGCGCAAGGCATAGTCCGAGCTCTCAGGGGGCTGACTGACTGCTGGAACTGTGCAATGCATAGTCCAGCCTAGCCTGTTGAGGACTGAAACTACGCAATGCGTAATTCAATCAGTAGTGACATGCAAACCAACAACCTGCATTACGCAATTTCTTGGGCCAACAAGGCATTGCCTCCCAGAATTGCGCAAGGCAAGCTTGGAGGTCAGTGCTGGGCTAGACTTGCACAATTTCTAGAGGGAAGGTGGAGCCTTCACTTTCAAAAAATGTGCAATGCTAGCCAGGCAAGGCAAGTTCTGGGCTGAGGTAGCTCAGATCCGCCGACGAATGACTAAAAACATGAGAAGTCTAAATGCATGGTGATACTGAGTGTAAACAAAAGTGAACGATCATGCATGCAAACAACAAGTGAAAACAGGAAATCATGCATGTGTGTGAAGTGAGTCTCCGCAACGACGACTGTCGGTGCAAAAACAATGTCATGCATATGACAACAGTGAGATGCGAACAAAAACTGAAATGGTGCTTCTACAAGCTAACATACATCAAAACGACAACAAGCGCTCACTGAAATCAAGCAGACAACACTCACACAAGCCGAAACACAAAAAGCAACAGAAACACAGTGCAAGACATGCAAAGCGGTCTTAACCCGAAACAAGTGAGTTGAATGTGCCGACGACTGCTAGATGTGATGTGAGATTTTAGAGCTCCAAGATTGATGTGAAGAATGAGCTCTGCAGCATCCAGTTCATAAGTTTTGATAAAATCAAGGTTATGATGCGCATGCCACAAATCTAGGAAAAGCGACACTTGGCGAGAGGTTTCTAAAATGAGCATTGCATGTAACCTTCAACTGCTAAAAATAGATCCCTAAATCTAGGGATGCCTTTGCATGCTACCTTGGGAAAAGCAGTCCATGCATGCAAATTAGTTTTGCTTGGTCCCGGAGGGAACTGATCAAACTGAAGGCACATGTATCGGTCTGTGAGCCTGGGATAAAAATTTGCGCAGTTCCTGGGATGAGTTGGGCTGGCTGTCCCAAAGTGATTATGCAATTTCTAGGTTCAGCAGGTGACTGCCTCCTAGAATTGCGTAATTTTTGGGCTGACCAACAGTGCTGGTTCAGATTGCACAGTTTTCTGGAGGAAGACTGTCTGACTACTATGTGTAATTCTAGAGCCCAACATGCTGCAAGGCTGATTTGCGCAATTTATGGAGGGAAGACTGGTTCCCCTCCAAAATTGTGCATTTTTTTGAGGGAAGCCTGGCATACTGATTTGCATAATTCTTGTGCTCAGTAGGCTGGCCAACTGATTTATGAAATTTCTAGAGGGAAGGTTGGTCTCCCTCTAGAATTGCTCAATTTTCTGTGGGAGCTGCTTGGCCAGCACACGGTTTAAGTTTGGAAATACAAATTGTGGTGGGAGGGAAGAAAAATGACATGCATAGGATGACAAGACACTGAGAAACAACTGAATCCTATATTCTTGACGGTGCAAGACATGCTGCTGAGGATGGTTGATATGGAGGCTCCAAAACGAAGCTAAGGAAAATTTTTGGAGGGTGTTTGTAGCCACTACAACACATCCACACACTCAATGGCCTTGTTGAAGCAATCCACTTTGGTCATGTGAAGGTACAACCAATTCATACCCAAAATCATAGTATGCAAACCCAATGGAAGTACATTCAAATGTGCTATTGTAGGCATACCATTTAACTCAAATGCACAAGATTTCACCCAATGGTGAACTCTCTTCTTTGTACCTGTAGCCAACTACACCAAACAAGATTCTACATGCACTTCTTTTCTCAAACCACACTTATCCACCAGGTGAGGATTAATATAACTATAGTTAGATCTAGGATCAATCAAAATAGAAACAACTTGATCACAAAGCTTACCATCCATCTCAATGATAGATGTATGGTGATCCACCTATGCATAAATACGAGGAATTCTATGACCAACATCACTAACTGTATGTACCTCTTAAGCACTGTAGATCTGGGGTCTACCACCACTCTGATACTGTGGATAATCCCTCTCACAATGATATTTACCACATATCCAACACTGCAATGGTTCCTTAGCACCGCCTCTAGCCTGTTGCTCTCCATATCCCTTCTCGGTTGTTTTGAACTTCTTGTAAGGGAATACATTTTATTTCTTGCTTGCATCTTGAGGTATTCCTCACTTTTGTGGCCATTTTCCTTTAGCTTTCTCATTTCTTTTCAAGTCATGCTTAGGATAAACTTTGTGCTTCGAATGCTCATAACAATATTTCAACTTTCGGATGGCCTCCTCTAATGATCTAGGCTCATTGAACTCAACCTGGTCTCTGTATGCTACTGGCAGTCCACTGATGAATGACTGAACATTGGCCTTCTCCTCCTTGAGGTAAGGCACATATCTCAACAGCTCCAAGAACCTGCTAGTATACTCATCATCTATCATGGAACCCATCCGCAACTCATAAAACTCCTTAGGTTTGTCATCAAAGTATCTTTATGAAAAATATTTCTTCTTGAAGAGCCTCTCAAACTCATGCCAAGTCAAATCCTCCTCATGCATACCTTTAACATTCTTCACATCTTCCCACCAAATATTTGCTTTACCTTTGAGATTGAAAGTGGCTATCTTTGCTTTCATGTTTTCTAAATAGTCATGCAATCTGAAGAATTTCCTCATACCAAGAAACCATGCCTCTGCATCTTGTGATTTATTCATCTCTCCATAAAAGGTAGGTGGATTTTATTTCTTAAACTCATCCAGAAAGTATCCCTTATCACTTCTCCTGTAAGGATGATAATGATGACGATCATGATGTTTGTCTGAACCAGAACTAGAATAATACCTGTCCATCACCTCTCCTATCCAGAGTGTCCAACAACCTACCATCTCTCATCATGTCATCTCTATCCGACTTGTGACCACCATAAGACCTACTGCCATATGCCCCATTAGTTCTATCCTCCTGTTCATGGTTGATCCGAAGTAGTACATGTCGCTGAAATTCTAACAAATTCTAAAGTAATATTGCATTAACCTTTGCTTGTTTCTCTTGTGCCTGCATGATTTTTTCATTTTCCGCCTTGTAACTACTTATTTGTTCCTTCAAGCTTCTCAATGTATCTACCAAATCAGAAGAGAGAAAAACACCATGCTTCTCATTCGATTCATAGGGAGAGTATTCGTAGTCTACCATCTTCCTAGCCATTTGATCTCTTTTTTGACAGGCATACTGTGTTAGCTAAACCAAATCACCATAAATCAACGTACCTTACCATAGTTCGGGGAGGATATATCATCTGCATGATCATCGAATAAGCGTGATAAATGTATAACATAATCATGACATCATATAGAACATAACACATAAGCATGTAACCATATGTCCATCATTCTATCTAGGGACTAGTCATCAATGCATGAACATATCAACTACACATATAACATGACTACATGCATGACAACCATAACCATAACACCACTATATACTTGACCACATGAAAATATTAACAGGCATAAGCAATGCGTAATAGACCACACACACATGAACACATATAATCAAGCATAAACGACGATACTTGTACCCAAACCTACAAGAATGATACATGTAACCAAGCATGCAAGAATGTAACCAGACATACGAGAATGTAACCAAGCATGAAAAATGACACATGTAAGCGACACATAACAACATGTAACCAGTCATACACTCATGACAACATGCTTCACACAACAACATCCTTATACCCATGACGACATCACTACGACCATGACCAACACCATGAATACGAAACAAGCATTCAAGGATGACTAACACGTGTGCAAATGGCATGAATGCATGACAAACACATTCACCCAAGGAGAGCGCAACCACGCTCTAATACCAATTTGTAACTGCCCTCCTCCCACATCTACCCAATTAATCGACTAACCAGGGTAAACATATGATGAGAGAGGCAAATATAAGGGATTCAACCTCCTTGGTGACCTTAAGGAAATGGAATTGATAGAACACATCAACCAGACCTTACACATTAGCAACAACAACCCTAGGAGACATCTCAACCACTCAGACATCCTGCCCCTGGGTCCCATTAATATTTTATGCATCTTAACCTCTGGATGCTCTCATGCTATAGGCATGCTAGCATCCAGGGACCTCTAGATGCTCTCACAGGCCTGCAAGCTAGCGTCTAGGGACCTCTGGATGCTCTCACATGCCTACAATCCAACATCCAGGGACTTTTCCCAGCAGACCTTTTCCAGCGTCCTCAGAATTCATGGCACTTTTCTAGCCCAAAATTCCGGCCACTGCCCAGAACTTGTTATAACTTTTAGAATCCATCAAATACATGATGACAAAGATAATAAACCAAAAATAAACCTCAGGACTAAGCCTAACCATCCCCTACCAGGACTGACATTATGTCAAACACTTGGCATCAATGCAACCTACAGGTCTAGGATACAAGACAGAGCATGAATGACTTAAAAAACTTATGAAACATGACAAGAAGAATCATCACCTTCTCAATTGAACTGTTATAGCATCAATTAGGTCTTGCATCCTTCAATTTAACAATTACAAGTAAATACATGAGATAATCATGACATGAACTAGTCAATTAACCATGCTTATAACCATCATAAAACCATGTAAATAACATAGATATAACAACCAATAAATCCACATATAAACAAGTTCAAAAGAAAAAGAACTTAGCTTTCATTAATCATAGGAAAATCCGACGAGGTTCGAGACTTCCATGTACCACCCGATAGTAGACATGGATGAACCAATTTTTTCTTTTAGCCAGTCACCCCTGTGTGATATTCTAAGCATGAATGTGGGATCTCATGGATAAACCAATCCAAAAAAAAGCAAGGGAATCTAGAGGCTAAACCACCTCCACCCTCACCAAATAATGATCAAACCAAATGTAGGTTTTAACCTAGTACAGAAATTACCTGCATACAAATTCTAAAAACACAGAAAATAAACAATACGAGAGCATAACACATAAAACACATATACAAAGAGATTTTCCCCTAAATCCCAAAACCGGGACTACCAGCTTGATTTTTCATTATATTCCTTTCAATGTTACAATACATATTTATACATGCTGAAGCATCCAATACCATGGACCGAAAACCATCGCGTCCAAAACCATGTGCGAAAAATCATGCACAAAACAACAGGTAGGTCCGCCCAACCTAATATAGGGTCCAAAAACAAAATTTTTCGGGGTGCTGCTCCGAACCCCATAGAGTGGGGTTACCTGCACCCCTCAAACCCCTTGTGACCCCCCCCGCTACACAATCAGCGCAATGAAGGGGGGGCTTCGCCCCCCTTCTAACCCCCCGGTTAACTACGTCGGCTAGTCATGGAAAGAATATAACACAACCCAACATTCTCCCACTTGTTGTTTTCTTTCCATAGGGGGCCATAGGAGAGCTTAGTCATTTATCCAGCCCTGCGATGCCCATTGTTTCTCTACACCAAGAGAACTTCTCAGAGCTCACAGATTTTGTCAATGCATTTGCAGTGTTCTTAAAAGTGTCCACCTTTACCAGCAACACCTTTTGTCTTCTATCATATCCCTCACAAAGTGATACTGAACATCAATGTGATTTGTCTTTGAATGATATACAGGGTTCTTTGCCAATAAAATTGCACTTTGGCTTTCACAGTCTATCCTTATAGCTCCCTGTACTAACCCCATACTTGAACAAAATCTCTGCAACCAAACTGCTTCCCTGCTTGCATGAGTGGTTGCCATGTATTCTGCCTCTGTAGTTGATAGTGCCACTACAGATTGTTTCTTACTCATCCAACTAACTGCACCTCCAAATAGGTTAAACACATATCCACTTGTATATCTTCTCTAATCTAGATCTCCAACCCAGTTTGCATCAACAAAGCCACAAATATCCAACACTTTGTCCAATCTTGGTATTCCTTGGTAGCACAAACCATAATCACTAGTGCCACACAAATACTTGAAAGCCCACTTTATTATTGTCCAGTGCTCCTTCCCTGGTTTTGACATAAACTTGCTTAATACTCCCACTGCATGTGCAATGTATGGTCTAGTACAGACCATCGCATACATTAGGCTACCAACTGCACTTGCATATGGAAGATGGGACATGTCCTCTTCCTCTTCTTGTGTCTTGGGACACTATTCAGCAGACAACTTTACACCTACATGAATAGGAACCTTCACCGGTTTACTATCCTGCATATTAAACCTCTGCAATATTGTCTCGACATACTTCCTCTGGTTTAACCAGATCTTCCTCTTTGTCCGATCTCTTTTAATTTCCATGCCCAAAATATAGTTTGCAGCACCAAGATCTTTCATGTTGAATTTGGAGGACAAATGGGTATTCAAATCCTGGATAATTTCTTTGTCATTTCCAACCAACAACATATCATCCACATACAAGACCAGATAAATAACACGATCACCAATTAATTTAAAATACACACAGTGATCTGCTTTGCTTCTGGTGAAGCCAAGTCCCCGTATAAATGTATCAAATTTCTGATACCACATCCTTGGTGACTATTTTAACCCATACAAAGACTTCTTTAACTTGCATACTAGTTCTTTGTTACCCTTCATCGCAAAACCTTCAAGTTGCTTCATGTATATCTCCTCTTTCAGATCCCTGTGAAGAAATGTTGTCTTCACATCCATCTGTTCTACCTCAAAATCAAAAGAAACATCAACAGATAGAAGTAATCTAATAGAAGCTACCTTGGCAACAGGAGAAAAAATGTCACCAAAATCAATTCCTGACACCTAGGAATAACCTTTTGCTACCAACCGAGCTTTTTATTTCTCCATCTTTCCTTCTGCATTTGTCTTCTTCTTGAACACCAATTTGCTACCAATGGGTTTCCTTCCAGCCAGAAACTCCACTAGATCCCATGCCTCATTTTTGTGCAAAGATGCCATTTCATCAACCATGGCCTCTTTCTAGAGTTTGCCATCCTCTGAATCTATTGCTTCCTTCGCAGTTCTAGGATCGTCATCAGTAATAGATAAAGAAAAATTTGAATAGAAAGCAGATGGACTATACCTTTTTGGCTACCTTCTTTCTCGAACTGATCTTCTCACACCTGGAGTTTGTGGTTCTTTATCTTCCGATTCCTCCTCTGCTGTAGAGTTTGAATCTTCCTCCTTAAGCTCAAATTTTGTCTTCTCAGGTTCCTTTGGTTGGACTTCATGTTTAATAACATATTTATCCTCTCTGAACACCACATCTCGACTATACACAACCTTCCCTGTTACTGGGTTCCAAAGCTTATAACCCTTTAAACCATCCTTATACCCAATAAAGATGCACTTTTCAGATTTACTATCCAACTTTGTTCTTTTCTCCTTTGGAACATGTACATATGCATCACATCCAAATACCATCAGATGTGAAAGAGAGGGTTTCTTACCAGTCCATGCCTCTTATGGAGTCTTATCCTCCAACGTTGATGAAGGTGATCTATTGACCAGGTAACGTGCAATCTCCACCGCCTCTACCCAAAATTCTTGTCCTAACCCGATAGCACTGAGCATGCTTCTTGCCCTTTCCATCAACATCTTGTTCATTCTTTCTGCAACTCCATTTTTCTGAGGTGTATATGGAGTAGTCTTCTGCCGTGCTCTACCATGCTTCTTACAGAATTCTTCAAATTCCTTACTGCAAAACTCTCCACCGTTATCTGTCCTCAGCACCTTTATCTTCTTCTCTGTCTAGTTTTCCACCAGAGCATTAAATTCTTTAAACCTGTCAAAGACTTCAAATTTATTCTTAAGGAAATATATCCATGTATTCCTTGAGAAGTCATCTATAAATGATACATATTACACATACTTACCCAGTGATGGAACCTTCACAGGTCCAAACACATCACTGTGCACAAGCTCTAATATCTGTTTCACCCTCTTACCACTGGAGGGGAAACTCACCCGATTCTGCTTCCCATATACACAATTTTCACAGAAATCAAAATCCAGAGAGCTATTACTCATACCTTCTACCATACCTTTACCATGAAGTATTCGAAGGCCCTTCTCTCCAATATGTCCAAGCCTTTGATGCCACAACATGGTCTTCTCTCCAGAGACCACTAGATTTTCTGCTCCACTTTTAGGAACCATAGAATTGTTGCACCCATCAACAACAGTGCTACCTTGCAGCTTGTGCAAAGTTACAATTCAAACTCCCTACATCAATACCAGTGCCCCCCGAACCATCTTACAGGTATCCTTCTCGAACACTGTTTTTACACCTGCATCATCCAGCTTGCTTACAGAAATAAGATTTTTGGCTAATGCAGGAATATGCAGAACACCCGGAAGTGTTCTAACCCTTCCACCTTACAAATTCAACTTTAATTTTCCACGACCAATGATTCTAGCCTTCCTGTCATCCCCCAGGAAGACATCACCGCCATCATATTTCTCATACTCGCATAACCACTCTCTATGGGGAGTGAAGTGAAAGGATGCACCTGAGTCAATCAACCATGCCTCATGAACTACATGTGTACTTGAAGAAGCCAAGTACACATCTGCACCTTCATCTGAGGTGGTTTTTGCCTTTGCAGAAGGAGCATCATCAGATCCCTTTCCTTTATCAGGAGCTTTAGATTTACAGTCCCTTTTGTAGTGCCCTTCCTTTCTGCATTTCCAGCACACCACCTTTACAGGTTTTCCTAGAGATTTATATCTACGTCTAGATTTAGATCTCCCACTCGATGACTTATTTTTGTTTCTATTCTGGGACTGTCCTCATACAGACAAGGCATCACCATTCTGGCTCTCCATATTTTTCCGTCTCATCTCCTTCGTCAACAGGGATGAGACTATTTCATCAAACTGCAAGGTAGTTGTATTGCTACCTATTGTAATAACTAGACTATCCCATGAATCTGGTAGAGAACACAATAAACTGATGCACTTATCTTCATCTGAAATTTTAATATCAACAGATAATAACTGACTTACCACAGTATTAAATGCGTTCAGATGCTCTATCACTGAGTCTCCATCTTTCATCCTCAAGTAATTCAACCTTTTCCGTAGGAACAATTTATTCACTAGAGACTTAGATTGGTACAAAGTCCCTACATTGTCCCACAAAGCCTTTGTCGTAGCTTCCCCTGATACATTCAACAATACTGAATATGAGACACCCAATCGTATTGTGCTCTTTGTCTTCTGATCCAACTTCTTCCATTCTTCATTGGACACTCTCGTTGGTTTAGTACCCGGATCTACCACGATCCATTGATCTTTATCCACCAACAGATCCTCCATCTTGAGTTTCCACAACTCAAAACTTCGACCATTAAATTTTTCGATCTCTATCTTTCCACTGCTCTCCATCTTCTTTCACCACCAGAATCAATCTCACAGATCTCCCATTGAATAGGGTCTACCACAGGCCCGAGCGAAACCCCTCAGCGACAAAGGCATCCCCTTGAAACCAAAATAGATCTAATACCAAATGTAGGTTTTAACCCTGTACAGAAATTACCTGCATACAAATTCTAAAAACACAAAAAATAAACAATGCAAGAGCATAACACATAAAACACACATACACAAAGATTTTCCCCTGGATCCCAAAACCAGGACTACCAGCTTGATTTTTCATTATATTCCTTTCAATGTTACAATACATATTTATACATGCCGAAGCATCCAATACCATGGACTGAAAACCATCATGTCCAAAACCATGGACCGAAAACCATCATGTCCAAAACCATGTGCAAAAAATCATGCAAAAAACCATAGGTAGGTCCGCCCAACCTAATATAGGGTCCAAAAACAAAATTTTCTGGGGCGCTGCCCCAGACCCCATAGAGTGGGGTTACCTGCACCCATCAAACCTCTTGTGACCCCCCCCACTACTCAATTGTCGCAATGAAGGGGGGGCTCCACCCCCCTTCTAACCCTCCAGTTAACTACGTCAGCTAGTCGTGGAAAGAATATAACACAACCCAACACCAAAACTGTTGCTTCGATCACAACCAAACCAAACTTGGAATGCCATTCGAAATCTATCACTATCCTTGAGGAATTTTCTTTCTCCTTGTATCTTAGGATTTACCGCAATCATCACTAGGCCCTAAATCAAGACCAGTCTCTCAGGCTTTACAACAATCCAAACCCATACCACTAGGCCCTAAACCGAGACTTCTCCCTCAGGCTTTACCGTGTATCCCGCCAAAACCAATCAAGGGATTCCTAGGAATTGGAGAATGAATCTTGAGACCACCTCCGCCCCAGATTCTGAAATCCATCCGACAAACCAAAGCTCAAAATCAAGATAAACATCCCAACATACCATGGAATCTAGAAAAAGGAAAGGCTAGGCTAAATCCCACTATCATAACCCATCAAAACCATGCCACCGATAACAAGAGAACCATACACCAACATGCAAATCAATGCATGTCAAAACTAGTGAGGAAACAACACATGCAATTTCTTACCTGGAAGTATTCCTGTTGAAGCTACCTAATCGTGCTCTTCCTTCCTTGATCCTTTGGTTTCCTTCCCTTCCATTTTCTTGCTTCTCCTTCCTTGATCCAAAGCTAGAGTGCTTAAAGAAACTAAAAGCGACCAAGAGTGAGAGAGAGAGAGAATAATGAGAGATATCCAAAACTTAAAATGACAAAAAGGTTACTAACTGATCCTCAAAATCCTTTTTATTAATGAGACCTCTATTTTATTCATTTTCCAATATTTTCCTTCATTTTCCTCCTCACATGCAACCTATGACCTTTCACCTTACTTTTCTCCTAATTTCCTTTATTTTCATAAATAAATGTGCCAAAAATGCCTTTTTTCCTTTTAATTCCTTTGCCTTAGCCTTTTCCAATTTCCTTAGCCAAAAACACATCCAGTGATGTCCATTACTATATCTTTGCCCAACATTCATCTTTGAATAAGTGTCCCTTAACCGTCGCCTTATTTTTCCTTTATTAACTTTTATTACATGAACTTTTCACGAGGGTTGTTACAATAATAGACACCATGGGTCTTTCCATAAGAAATATGCCAATATGATAAAGCAATGAAGATACAGGGCTTTTACATCTACACACAATGGTGCACTCTTCTACACATGCCCAAAATATAAACTAACATGAGTACATGGCATCAATGAGAATCAATATATGCTCCATATAGCAGGAACAAATATAATACAATCCATGGCATATGTATCAAAACATAAGGCCTCCATGATCAATGACATAAGATCTCAACATGTAGCAGCAACAATAGAAGAACTAGGAACATCATGTGCTAATGTATGGCCACTCAACACCTTGGCCATCGCCATCCCATCAACAAAGATCCTGCAGCAAAATCATGATAACCACTAGCATTCACCAACATGCTCCACATAGGCATCAACAACAAAATAAACATAGCAATATGTCATAGATTCAAAAACAAATACATATCCTCATCATATTTAAGGTCCATTAAGCTTAACAACCAACAATATACTATGTCATCAACTCAAGTCTTGAGAAACACACCAACAGGTAGCAGCAGTAGCAATAAAATAAGATATGGCACTATAACACTATTTGTAGCACTAAAATAATCATCTCCTCATCATAGGTAATCAACATATCATCAATAAGGCATAAGCAAAAAATCAGTGAGCAAACAAACATCACTGGAAAGAACATGTATACTCCATATATGAGCAACAATAGAAATCATCATGACTCATCCATATGAGTGTATAATATCTCATCAGAAACATGCATTGATCTGAAAATGGCGCACTTAGGCTTCTTGTCTAACTTACACGAACCTCTCTCACTCCCAAAGCTTAAATATTCCCAACTCAACTATGATTGACCAATGCGGAATTAATAATGCTTGAAATATGGTGTATGCTTGTGTTTGTGTTAGAACTGTTTATGTGCTTTTAATATGTTGTTGTTATGCTAATACAACATATATATGACAGTAAACAATGCAACAATAAAACAAAACACACAGAACAACAATTTAATTAGGAGTTCACCCAAAACTTTTGGGCTATGTCTCCGTGAGCTCTAGTCAACTCAACTAGGCTCTTTGGGATTTTGGAAAAGTCCTTTTTACAAGCTCTTGGCTCAACTCCATTGTTTTACACAGAAACAATGGGTTTAGATACCATTTTATGCCTTGCTCTTGAAGCGCTCGGCTGCTGGATCTTGACTCTTGCTCTAGCTCTCGGCTCTGGCTCTGGCTCTTGGCTCTGGCTCTGGCTCTTGGCTCTGGCTCTGGCTCTGGCTCTGGCTCCTGGCTCTTCGGCTCTAGCTTCTTTTTCTTTCTGTAACCTTAAGCTCTCTGGATTTTCACTTGAACTTCAAGTGACCCTAAAGGCTCCCTCAGCTGCTTTCTTTTGTGATCCGACAGCTGAGATTGCTCACCGCGATCACTATCACATGTTGCGTCGCACACGGCCCAGGGGTTCTATGCATCGCCAATGCTGATTCGCCGATCCGATCATCGGTGATTGGCGAATCGCATGATCGCAATTGCCGATTCCAGTGTTCTGATATCGCATGTGTGTCTACCTCCGATCTGATTGATCAGATCAGCAGATCGGAGTTTCCTCCGCCTTTGCTTAAATCCGGCCTTTGCCTTTTTCCAATGCGATTTCCATTTTTAAAGGTTTTTTTGCCATTTTTAGTGGTTTTTGCCTCTTTTTCCAAAGAAACAAGGCATCTTATTTATGCGATAACTTTTGCATCCTAAGTCCATTTTAGCCCATTCAAGTTGTAGTAGATTCAGGAGGTAAAGATCTCTGCAATGGGTCTATTTCTAGGAACTTCCTTGGACTTTCATTTTTCCTCTGTAAGGACCACTTAGACTTAGGAGTTTATCATAAATCCATTTTGGATCACGCCTTCCCACTAAAAGAACTTTTGGTCTCCAAAAGACTGATATACTGGTCATAGAAGGTAGTTTGAACTCTTCTACCTTGATCATTGATCCAAGGTGGCTCAAACCAATGTGAAGTCATCTGCTCCACAAAACTTTCATTTGTACCTGTTTTTCAAGCTGTCAACAACAACTGTTAACAACAATAGAAATACAGGCAACAACTAGATGGCCTAAACTCCTGCTTCAACAAAAGAATCAGATTTCACCACTTGTGAACACCTCCATGTCTTACATCTGCATACAAATGATGGACTAGATAACAAGCCCACAAAACATGCCTTTAAACAAATGACCCTTCAAGTCAAGCATGTAGAAAAAGACCATTAGGACTCTTTTTCCAAAAGATGAAACACTTCATCATTATCTCCATTTGGAGACCAAGTTAACTTCTTCCAAGTCATCATGGCATCACATGCATGTCAAAGCAATCAACCTTGCAAGTTAATTACACATACATGTTCAAAAACAAGGAAATCATCAACATCCCTGTGTTCATGCATCTCATGCATGCATTTCATCCTTCAACTTTCACTTAAGCACACTGTACTTTCGAATATGAAATGAAATACAATGTAGATGCATCAATAGACTTGCAATATTAATCGGATAAGAACTCTAACCGTTTCTTACCAATACTTTTCAAATGTACTACCTTTGCCTGCACATCAACATCATCAAGTGAATCATCCTGAGACACATCATCCATGGAATCTTCCTTTCCATTTCTGCCATCTTCTCTTTCCACTTTCTTTAATTTTTGTGGAAGCATTGCTGGATTCAAGGTCCAACATTTTGCAGCAAGATGTCCTTGCTTATGGCAGTAAGTGCACTGCATGTGCATCCTCTTGACAACATGATTTTCCTTGTCCAATGGACCTTTGGCTTCTTGCTTTCCTTTGAAAGCTTCCTGTATGTGGCCATTCTCTTCCAACATCTAGAAACATTATGGTTATCCAAACCAGAAAAGGGACAAGCAATTCTTTTCCCATCTCTATGTGGAAATTTATCATGCTTTGCACAATCAAAAGGAAAATGATTAGAAACAGATTTATACCTACCTCTTTCACCTTTATTGCCTTCATGAGGAGGTGAAGCAAATGAAGAAAGTGGCTCCTTTTGGAACACCATCAATATCTTCAAGGCTGTCAGAGTCTCCCCAACTCTTTGGTTCAAGTGTGTGCCTCTGAACACTTGCATCTTGCAATTGATGCTTCAAGCTATTGCATTCTTCCTGAATACAATCTTCACACTCTGCAATGCAACTCCTTCTTGGGTTGTCTCAATGGCCTTCATGGCAGCTTTGGAACACTTTCCATAAAACTGTCCATAGCCAAGACCCAAATACTTAGGCCTTTCCTCAACCATTATTGGTTCAATAATACCTTGTGCATGCTTTCCCAAGCCTCTTCCTTCATTACCCATCTTGGACATTAGCTTGGAACCTATGCCTTTAGTATGTTTTTGAAAAGAACCAATATAAGTATTCTTAGAGGAATTTGAAGACAAACTGGAATGGTTTACCTCTTCTTCAAACTGATACTTGATTTAGGCTTCTTGGGAAACAAAGAGCTGGGTCTCCAACTCATGCATCCTTTTCAGGTTCATATTGGCAATATGAAGTTGCCTCTCCATTTCCTTCAATCTGTCAGAAAGCAACTGCTTCTCTTCCTTCATGGAATTCAACTGCCCTCTAAGTATGCTGCTCTTCCTTCCATCCTCATACATTTCTCTCACCATATTCATCATGGTGGACAATTCTTGCTTCATGTCTTCATCAAAGAGTCTTGTGATGAAGAAAGAAGAATTCGAGGACTCACTTGTAGAAGTTGTCATTATGCCAATGACTTCTTCTTTCTTCTTGTCCTTCCTGGACTGAGCTACCAATAACTTTCTCTTCACCTCTGCAAACTCAAACAATAGTCAGTCTGCAAAACAAGCATACAATCAACCTCTGACTGTTTAAACACCTTTTAGACAAGCAGTCTTTGCTCTGTCAATCAAGCATTCTGATATAACCTTCTTTGAAGGTGTGGTTAATCAATCTCAGGCTCTGATACCACCTGATCTGAAAATGGTGCACTTAGGCTTCTTGTCTAACTTACAAGAACCTCTCCCACTCCCAAAGCTTAAATATTCCCAAGACAACTATGATTGACCAATGCGGAATTAATAATGCTTGAAATATGGTGTATGCTTGTGTTTGTGTTAGAACTGTTTATGTGCTTTTAATATGCTGCTGTTATGCTGATACAACATATATATGACAGTAAACAATGCAACAATAAAACAAAACACATAGAACAACAATTTAATTAGGAGTTCACCCAAAACTCTTGGGCTATGTCTCTGTGAGCTCTAGTCAACTCAACTAGGCTCTCTGGGATTATGGAAAAGTCCTTTTTACAAGCTCTTGGCTCAACTCCATTGTTTTACACAGAAACAATGGGTTTAGATACCATTTTATCCCTTGCTCTTGAAGCTCTTAGCTGCTGGCTCTTGGCTCTGGCTCTGGCTCTCGGCTCTAGCTCTGGCTCTTGGCTTTGGCTCTAGCTCTTGGCTCTTCGTCTCTGGCTTCTTTGGCTTTTTGCAACCTTAAGCCCTCTGGCTTTTCACTTGAACTTCAAGTGACCCCAAAGGCTCCCTCAGCTGCTCTGTGTAGTAGCTTTTCGACTCTTTTTTCTCTCTTGCAACTGCCTTCTTCTACCTGCTTCCTCCTATGTTCTCAATCGTGCTCTCTGGATCTTTTGAGGCATCTTTCATCTTTTTGGCTTCCCTGGCTGTTTCTCTGCGATTCGTTGTCCCTCTATAGCTCTGTCACTTCAAAATCCATCATTGCCTATAAAAATGCTTGCTGCAGCGTGGCATGATGATCAGGAGCATTTACAGAAGGAATCAGGGCCGTTTCATAGGCGTAAATCCAAGAATTGAGGAAATTTCATTACACAGGCATTTTCTGGAAAATACACTATCAGACGTGTATTCCGGACGTGAAACTTCCTTCAATCACCCCTAAATCCCCATCGGGTCCACCATTAGGCATTAAATCGCATCGCATTAGTGTATTGGGAAAAATCCCAAATACACGGGAAAACCTTCAAAAACCCAACAAAATCCTTTTATCGGACTTGAAATTATATCGCATCCACCCTATAATCATATCGGGTCTGCCTTCGGCCGCTTTCGCACTCTACACCGTTGATTTGCGAGATCTTTGATCCAATGGTCCATATGCAATTTCAGATGGCTTAGGAGTACGAAGGTTACCTGCCCGAAAAGGCGGTTTTCCTCTCTCCTCCGCTAGCCACGTGTCGACCAGTCAGTGGGATCAGGCGGAGCCAGCCCAAAACCGTTTACCACTTGAGGCCTGCCCAAAATCCGCCTTTACGGAACTCAATTTCCATGCAATCGGGCCTATAATTCCCCTTCAGGTCTGTTTTATCGCTTTGGGCATCATTTCTTTGTATTTCTGGTTTTTCACCGAAAAACGTTAATACACAGAAAATCCGAATTTCCAGATTTCAAATTTTATGAATTTCGCTTATGAAATCTGTTGAGTCCAGCAGTCGCCGATCGTCGATTCAATCCTGGTCATCCATTTCTTTCATGATATGATAGTTGAGATTGCTCGCCACAATCGCTATTGCATGTTGCGTCACACACGGCCCAGGGGTTCTGTGCATTGCCGATGCCGATTGGCAGATCCGATCATTGGCGATCAGTGAATCGCATGATCGCAATCGTCGATTCCAGGGTTCCGATATCGCATGTGTGTCTGCCTCCGATTCGATCGATTGGATCAACGGATCAGAGTTTCCTCCGCCTCCGCTTAAATCCAGCCTTTGCCTTTTTCCGATGCGATTTCCCTTTTTAAGGGTTTTTTTTTTGTTTCCATTTTTAGTGGTTTTTGCCTCTTTTTCCAAAGAAACAGGGCATCTTCTTTATGCGATAACTTCTGCATCCTAAGTCCATTTTAGCCCATTCAAGTTGTAGTAGATTCAGGAGGAAAAGATCTCTGCAATGGGGCTATTTCTAGGAACTTCCTTGGACTTTCATTTTTCCTCTGTAAGGACCACTTAGACTTAGGAGTATATCCAAAATCCATTTTGGATCATGCATGATATCAAACCACCTAAGCAACATCATACTCTCTCTCCATGCAATAGAAACATATGCTTCATCCATCAAATACATATCAACAACATGCATGATTCATCTATAAATGAAAACATTAACAATAATGTGTATACTCTAGATGAGCCAACACTGGCACACCATCTGATCTACATAGAAACAACACATGCATTAAAACACATGAGATTTCTCTATAAAAAACAATACAAAAATCATGTCATGCAGGCATGTGATCTTGCCACTATATGGAAACAACAATAAAAACTTCTTCCCTACATCAAATCAATTTAAAAAATATGCACAATATGCTCCTCCATAGCGAAAACAATGCCAACCCTTTGTAGATCCATTAGGAAGCGCATATGCTCCCCCTAAATGTGTGATCCTCCATCACACCTTGACCATGTGCATACGACAACCATGTGACTATCATACCTCCAATAACATCAACAAGAACTCAACATGTAGCTACTCCAAAAACCATCATAACAATATAGCTGACCTAAATGATAAATAAACTAGAACAAAATAGATCATAAATAAAAATGCACTTCAAACCTCATGAATTCCCCCTGAACACATGCATCTCAAAAATTGCAGATTTTTCTTCATTCACTCTTCAATATATGACTGCACATCCAAAAATATACATGCAACTAATGATGCAACCATATACTCCCCCTGAGACCATACAAACCTCAGTTTTTTATGGGAGTTCCTTGCTACTCTTTTCTCCTCTAAACTTTCATCCGCTGATCCTTCTTCTTCTTATGTGGTTGACCTTGCATATTTCCTTTCTCTGATTCGATCTCCTGAAACAAATGGACAACTTTCAATCCTTGACCTTATGGCCAATATTGTCATACACAAAACATCTTATGTTACCATGGAATAGAGGAATATGCTAATGTCTTCTATTGATATGATTTCTATTCCTTGCATATCCCCTATAGGTAATAGCCCTATGGCCAAAATCATTTCATGATAAAAAATAACCATAAAATGGACCAGTATACCTGACAGATGGAGATCTTCGTCACATGCATGCTTGAGGTTGCTTCTCCTTTGGTTGCTCCTTTTGATGAGAGGGTTTGATCTCCCCATTACTGAAAATTGTTGTTATATGTCCACATATTCCACAATTATAACATCTTCCAAATCTATTGTTCTTTTTTGGCCTTCTATGCTTGTTCATCTTCTTCTTGCATGGTTGTTTATTTTGCTAATGATTCTCCTTTTTCATGCTACTACTGGCTATTCCAACATTTTCTGATTTGCCTCTTGTTGCTTGAGCATTAGATTTGACCCTTTCTAATTCTTCCCTTGCATATTTTCCTTTGGATTTCAATTTTAGGCACTCATCCTCCAACTCATTGTATTGCTTCCTCATTCCAATTTCAATCTTCATTCCATCTTCGAACTGAGTTTTCAAATGTGAAATTTCTTCTTTGTATGCACACCCCTTTTCATCAAATATTTGTAGCAACATCCGTTGATCTTTATTTTTAGCCATGAGACTTATTTATATCTGCTTCTAGTTCCATTATCTTGTATTGTTCATCATCTTTGCAACTGCTCTCTTCCTGTTTGATGTTTGACCCATCATTTTCATCACTAGGGATTTCATCTTCTTCTTGTGAGGAGGATAGATTTATCACTACAATAAGAGTATAATCCTTTGCATGGTTCTCCATTTTTTAATTTGCAATTTTCCTCCAAGATACAAACTTTTCAACTTGTCCAACATATCTTTTGGAGTCTCACAGTGTCTCACATACATGCTATCCTATTTTGAAATACTAGGCAAAATAATATTTTTAGTGTTGAGAAATCTAGGGGGAAACAAGTGTAGGTGATTTCTCTTTCTTTGATAACTACTTGTGATGTATGTTTACTTTACTTGATTAAATTGTTCTTTACTTTATTATTATTAGTGTTCTCTATCATCAAACAACTACCAAATCATAAAGAAAAATGAGACAATATGACACAAGATATAGGTGATAAGCCAGGGCTAAAACCTCTCCAACTAAGAGGAAAACCCACTAGAATCCTTCTCTTATTATAGAACTTCAATTGATAAATTCCAAGACCTATGACCCTTGACCAAGACCAAGTCATATTTCCTTCTTGATGAGCTTTCCTTACACAACTTCCAACAACAAACTTCGACCTCCCAGCAAATTCAACCCCAACAACAATTCATGCAACTTTGACCTAGTAGCTTCAGTAACTTCGACCTAGCAGCTTCATAACTTTCACCTTGATGCAGCTTCAATAACTTATACCTTGAAACTTCACAACTTCGATCTAGAGGCAGCTTCACAACTTCGACCTTGCAGCTTCACAACTTTGACCTTGTAGCTTTACAACTTCGACCTTGAAGCTTCACAACTTTGACCTTGCAACTTTACAAATTCGACCTTGTATCTTCACAACTTCGACCTTACAACTTCGATGTAGCTTCAGAATGTTGTATAGCCCAGAAACTATAGAAACCCTAACGAATGAGAGAGAGAGAGAGAGGCAAAAAAAAATCGATCTTGATATTATTCTTCTACTTCATCCTTTTCCAAATTCTATCTTTAGGATATCAAACTTTCTTCAGTGAGTGTGCAAATGAGGTCAAATTCCTTCTTATTTATAGGCTTGTGAGGGGTACAAATTTCTATCTTGAGGCCGACTAGTCCCTTCATGTAGTTTGACTTGATCTTTGTGCCATGATGAGGTCTTGGAGGATCTTTTGACTCAATAAAATTTTCTTCACAATATGTAACATGCCCAAATGGGTATTCAATACATGATAATGACTCAATTGACTTTATGAAAAATTTAGAAGCACTCAATGGGTGCTTGTCCTAAAATTAAATTTTCCTTGAGCATGAAACTCGTGCCTCAAGAACACATATAATAAATTTATTTTTCTCTTTTCATTAAATACATAAAATCATGATTACATATGCCATTATGAAGATCAGACCCAGTTACATATTTCAACACTCCCTCTTAAGTAGGGAGGTATTCATAATCCATACAGGGTACTTGAACATTCCCAATCTGAAGAATTCTCATAAGAAGAGTCATATTGGTAACCCATCTGTATAACATCATATCATCGAACATTGTCACATAGAAAGGCTTTGACTCACAACTTTATCTCCCCACAAGATTAGAGCACAATGCTTACAAGACCAATGATTTATAGACACCCTCATCATTGTCTCTCTCAGAACATACCCTACTTGGATTCTCCCATAGTATATTCCACCAGTATTATGCTTATCTTAGATTCCTAGTCCTCAAATAATATTGGTCCTCTAAGACTACTCTTATCTTGGATGCCCTACCACATCATCAAAGAGTATTAGATGTTATATGCCTACCCAATCCTCCATTCTATCTTCTCAGGTGAAGACAATAATGATGTGTCTATCTCTCCCTCTAAATTTGGGAAGATATTCCCATTCCAATGAAGGAATGTACCCATTCCTATAAAAGGAATGTACCCAAGCTCCCTTTTAATCAAGGACTTGACCAAGCTCCCTCTTGACCAGGGACTTGCTTCCAACAACTCTTTAGGTGGAGAACATGGGGCAACCAGCTGCTTCAAGAGCTCCTCCATTCGATGTCATGAACTTATTTTTCTTTATTCAAGAGTATTCATATTTTTTTTTGGGACTTGTTCATAGGGCATCAACCATCCATCTCTTTAATTCATGAATCATGTCAGTCATGACATCACTTGTTTTATTTGAAAGTGATCCATTAGTCCATATCTCACCTTTCCTTCATATCTTGCTACCTTCTTCGCATCATGTTTCCTAAAAGATCTTTCATCCTACCACGAGTATCTGTTGTAGATGACATCTACAAATCTTCCTTTGGTAGCCCTGCATTATCCCATCCAGATATTGTTCAAAAATAGAAAATGAACATTAAATCAAAAATACCTTTGTGATGTTTTTTCATCATGACTTCTCCTTGTTTGCATCAACATCCTGAGTATATATTGACATTTCTCCAAAAAGATATACAACATCAAGGGTCTCTTTCTTTTTTAAGGCTTTATCAAGATCTTCATATCTTTCACATGGAGATATGATAGTCAAATATTTGAGTCCTTGGATGTTGATTTCTTTCTCCATAGTTGATTTTTTCATGATCTCTTCCTTTCTTTATTCACACATTTCCTCCTAGGAACTTCCAATCATATTTCCTTCAACTTTGTCAATCACCTCATATTTCATATGAGGACATATTATGTTGATTTCATCTAGTCAATGTGTGAACCATGCCTTCATGCATCCTTACGAGGGAGGAGTTCCTTTATTTTTATCATGCTCATGAGGTGAATAATTCATCCATGCTATTTGCAACTATATGACATGCCTCAGTTTTATCAAATACAAGAATACATACCTCATCTCTTCCTTTTGATCATCTAGCAACTTCCTTGATTTAAATAACTTCAATCACCTTGAGCTACTTCACTTCTTTTGACATCATACCATCATTCCATGAATCCCATACAAGGTGGAATTCTTAGCGAGATGCTTCTTCTAGTAGGTGAACCTTCTAATGAATATTACAACGAAGGATCTTGATTATCCTCATCTTGCAAATTCTCCCTTTTGAATGATGTATGATGAGATCTATACTATATGCATTTATTTTTCCCATAAGTACTACTTATGCTTCTAATGAAGTTACCAAGAGCTACATCATTCTATAGGTGACAACCATAGACTTCTATTTCAACTATATTTCATTCTTCTTGATGACGTCAAGATCTCTTGCTTTCAATCGTATGCTTCTATGATGCCATCTCCTAACATGATGCATCCTATCATGCTTCTAATGATTCCTATCATGATAATTATAACATAAAAAATTAAAACAAAAACCTAAAAATAACTAGGTGAGGAAGATTAGCTCAATCATATTGGAGATGTTTTACTTCCTCCTTCTTGGATTTCTTGTTTTCAACTTCTTCCACTTATTCAGTGATATGGGATTCTTCCCTTCCTCTTTTTTTTGTTTTCCTTCTTGAGCTTTGGACAATCTCCCTTATAGTGCCAATATTCATGACAACAATATCATTGAACCTTCGACATGTTCTTCTTTTTTTTTGAGGACCAAGCTTCCCAAACTTCCTTTTTCTTTTAGCCATGGAAGCAAATGCTTGAGCTTTCTTTTTTAATCCTACATAGATTTTTTCTTCCATCCTCATTTCTTTGATTTTTCACAATGACCATAGTTCATTAAATGGAGCAGCTTCCTCCTTTCCATAGATGCTTGATGTGAAGTTATTTCATTCCTTTGGTAGTGCATTGAATACTATGGTAGTCATTTCCTTGTCAGACATTATTTCTCCCAACTCTTGGAGTTGGTTTCTTATTTCATACATCCTCATAAAGTATGAGGCTACTCATTCTTCTCTTTATATCTTCATCTTGTAGAGCTTGAGCTTCTTCTTTTGACAGTTCGACAATTAAACCCTTAACATGACCAAAGACTTCATTTTCTATGAGGATAAAATCTATCCTCTTCTTCCATGCAATAAAGATTGATGACCCAACCAATTTGTTGCTCTCCTTGCAATATGAAGTCATTTTGAAATATTTAAATATAGATATAAAAATACTTACTTGTCAAGTGAAGATATTCCTAGATGATGAAATCTTCAACTTAATGCCTTCTTGATTTTGAAGTAGATAATAGAAGATATCTTCTTGGTGAAAATATATTTCTTTAAAAGTGATCCTTGGCTCAAAGGGATATCCCATTGATTCCTTAATGATGATGACAATGATTTTTAATACTTTTCTTCCTTCAATACAATGCTAGTTAAACTTATTTCACAATCTCAAATTTTAGCTCTTCTTCAGAATTTCGGCTTGATGTAGCAGTTCTGCAATTTCATCCTTTTCTGCAATAACCCTAGTTCACATGTGTGTCTAGAATATGGGCACATTTTCCTCCTTTCTACTTTTCTTGGCTTGACTTATTTTTCTTGTTATTTTGGCTTGCAACGGAGACCTTTCTTGGCACAAAACTTGATCCTTGATGGTGGCTGCAATTCGATACTTGTTGTTGCAAAAGGATGTATTAATACTTCATATGTGTGGAGAAAACAGACCCAAAATTTCTTCACTCTTCCTTCCTCATGATAATGATTGCAAAATGTGTGAGTTTCCTAAGAATACTTCAAGTGTGGAACCCTTCTTTGGATGAGTTGGGGTTTTGATATTTTCTTTGATTCTCTTAATTAATCCCTTTCAATATGATCAGAGGGTTAGTCCTTCTTAATGATTGATGCTCTTGATGTCTCCAAGATGATCTCTTTATAATTCGGCCCTAGAGTTGCCCTTCCAAGATGTAGTCACATTAGCTTTGATACCATGTTGAGAAATCTAGGGGGCAACAAGTGTAGGTGATTTATATTACTTTGATAACTTCTTGTGATGTATTTTTACTTTACTTGATTAAATTCTTCTTTCCTTTATTATTATTTGTGTTCTTTGTCATAAAAGCTACCAAATCATAAAGAACATTGAGACAATAGGACACTAGATATAGGCGATCAACCAGGGCCAAAACCTCTGCAACTAAGAGGAAAACCTACCAAAACCCTTCTCTTCTTGGAGAACTTCAATTGATGAATTCAATGATCTATGAACCTTGATCAATACCGTCCAAGACGAAGTCATCCTTCCTTCTTGATGAATTTTCCTTACACAACTTCCAGCAACAAACTTCGACCTTCCAACAACTTCTCTAGCAAATTCGACCCCAACAACAATTTATCCAACTTCGACCTTGTAGATTTGCAACTTCGACCTTGATGCATCTTCAATAGTTTTGACCTAACATAATTCACAGCTTTGACCTTGCAGCTTCACAACTTCGACCTTGCAGCTTTACAACTTTGACCTTACAGCTTCACATCTTCGACCTTGCAGCTTCATAGCTTTTACCTTGCAGCTTCACAACTTCGATGTAGCTTCAAAATTTCATTTAGCCCAGAAACTATAGAAACCCTAATGAAAGATAGATAGAGATAGGCTGTTAGGTAATACTAGTGATTACCCCATTACTATTGTAGGTGTATCCCTTATTAATATTGCTATGCCCCTATTGTCCCCATATTGTTATTATTGTGCCCCATAGAGTCCCTCTATTGTTATTTTTGTGCCTCTATATTATTATTATTAGGTCGGTTGGGTTATATTGTGAATCCTTAGACTCCTATATATAGAAAGGAGGTTTTGTCATTTGAATCATC
Source organism: Pinus tabuliformis (assembly GCA_031772625.1). Classification (NCBI taxonomy): domain Eukaryota; kingdom Viridiplantae; phylum Streptophyta; class Pinopsida; order Pinales; family Pinaceae; genus Pinus; species Pinus tabuliformis. Next base: position 1,403,554,853 of record CM062820.1, on the reverse strand, counting down.
AAAGAATCATTCATTTGTGTAATGTAAAGGAGGTTGCCCCCTCGAAGAGGCTGAATTCTAACGCATTGATCTATATTTTCTATCTTTTTGTGAGCTGGTTTCATAACATAGGCCCAAAAAATTCAACCTTGATCTTCTTCTTCTACTTTGTCCTTTTCCAGCTTATATCTTGAGGAGATCAAACTTGCTTGAGTCAGTGTGAAAATGACGTCGAATTCCTTCTTATTTATAGGCTTGTGAGGGGTAAGAATTTCTATCTTGAGGTCGACTAGTCCCTTCATGTAGGCCGACTTGGTCTTTGTGCCATGACGAGGTCCTAGAGGGTATTTTGACTCTATTTTGACTTATTAAAATTTTCTTTCTAATATGTAACATGCCCAAATGGGTTTTCAATACATGACAATGACTCAATTGACATTATGAAAAAACTATAAGCTCTCAATGGTTGCTTGACCTAAAAATAAATTTCCCTTGAGCATGAAACCCATGCCTCAAGAACACAAATAACCTAGTTACATATTTCAACATTTAGCCAAATCATTAAATTCATCTTTAACTCCATATTCAACTGATAGCCAAATATTTTCATTAAGAGAGAAAATATTAATCCAATTTCATCTTCCACATTGCAAATTTACCTAATTGGCGCATTAGAATTCCTTGCTGATCCATTTCAAAAATTTCGCAAAAATCTGCCTAAAACTCTAAGATCCACTCTCCAGCGATTAAACTGCACTTGAGAGCCCCGCTTTGATACCAATTATTGGAAACTAGATCACTACTGAGATGGGGGGATGAATAAGTAGTGATGGAAATTATAAATTCTTCTCCAAATTATTACTCTTTAACCATGCAAAAATTGATACACAAAAGCATAGATTAGAGCATCAAATATCAACATGAAATCATGAAAGCATTCAACACAAGGGACACAGATATTTCTAGTGCAAAACCCTTTCCAGGGAAAAAAACCAACTGCTGTTGCTGCACTGATCAAATATTCTATTATGCCAAACAATTCTTTACATAGAGATTTAAATGGATACTATCAAATGAATACACTTTCTCATGTGGATCTATGGACTACCATCCACTGAATTCCACCACGACCAACGATCCTCACTTGGATACTCCTGAAATAACAATTGACTCTACATGCTCCTATCTTGAAAGCCACCACGACCAATGAGGCTTGCCCGGTTTCTTCTAAACTATCCAACTGATATTGGATTGGGAAAACTACTCACTTATTTTGATTTCGCCGGAGTCCTCCAACTCCTCTCCTCTATGTGGTTCTCATTTCATATTTTAGACTAGAACCAAGAACTGCTCAACAATGAGCACGAAAACAACGTGTCATCAAGGCACACAATCAGAAACCAAAACTCCAATCTCCACATACACCATAAACTGCAACACAATCTCTCCACACATTTCTACCAATCCACACTTCACCTTCTTACACACTGTACAAAAATGATGGTTGAAACATTCTTCATCTAACTGTTGGTACACTGTAGTGTCCCTTCTTGGTGAGATAGCTTTGATGGTACTTAGAGAGGGTGATTTTGATATAATGATATAATATTATGCGTGAGAAACTTATGTACATGCTTATATGCTATAAACCTGCTTTGGGTCACCTATTTGTTGTGTACTTAGGATAATATCTATGGTTGTGTGTATAAGAATTGATTTTGGTTAAGAACATATTATTGATGTTTTCTCTTTTGGTATCTTATTTTGGCAATAGGTGTATGAAATGGATGTTGATTCAGGATTGAGACACATAGATCCATGGATGATCATGGTTATGTGGAACATATGGTTAATTATGATTTTTGGATGATACATGATTTAGATGATTATATATGTTTAATCTTGTAATGAGCAAGATGTGGCAGGGACATAGTTATTCTCAAACAAGGATGCTCAACTTATAAATGACTGTGGAAGTCATGATACAATATTTTTATGATTTTATATGCGTAATCTTGTATTGAGCAGGATGTTATATGGAACATGGTTATTTTCAAACAAGGATGTTCAAATTTTAAATGGTTGTGGAAGTCATTTCTCTACAACCAAAATGGTTGTGGAAGTCATGCACAATATTTGGTAAAATGTGAATAACTTAATTATAAAATTCATTGATTCCTTTGATCTATGAGATTGTGATGTGTGCAGGTCTTGGAACAAGGCCTTACCAACAAACCATCAGATGGGTATGAGCTCACAATCAATACCTTAAGGTGAAGCATGGAGTTTCAAAGTAGAGTAGATGAGAAGCCATGGAAATTAGGGCGCGGAGTCCTAAATCCATGAAAGATAAAGACATGGAGTCTTGTATCTATAATAAAATGTTTAGGGCACAGAGTCCTGAATATTTAAAAATATCAAGGTGTGAAATCTTGGATCTTTGGAGTAGATCAGGGCACGAAGTCCTTAATCTAATAAGGCACGAAGATGCATGCAATAAGGGTATGTAATCTCTATCCTCCAGTAGAAAAATACCACTCATGGGAAACTCAAGGATGAATTTCCCTAATAAAAACTCTTTTCTAACAATCCTAGAGTGAATTTCTAAAAATAGAAAGTCATGTCTAGCATCTCAAGCATGAATTTCCAAAAATAGTAAATCACCTTACATAAATTAGCAATCAAGTATAGTTGAAGGAAATCACTTAACTTATCATTAATCAATCCTAATAGTTCAATCTCGAATTAATCCTCAATATTATTAATATTATTATTATCTTTTATGAGACTATGATATTATTATTTAAAGGGAATTACAAGTAACCTTCATCTCCTCAATCACTTCACACCTCTCTACTTGATGGCTCTCATGGGTCTATGTAAATCTCTCTCTTTTAATAATACATTACACTCTATTTTATGCACTCATCAAAGAATGACATATTCCTCTTACACTCATTAAAGAAATGTCATAAAAGATTCCTCTTACTCTCTCTTTAATGCATAAGTTACACTCTCCTTAACTGAGGCATGCACACCTCTCCTTAATGGCGTGAGTTACACTCCTCTAAATGGAAGACAAAGCATGCATATTACTCCTCCTTTATGACAAGAATTTGTTGCTCCTCCTATATATGTGTCTAATGTATTCTCACTTTTGGGGGAGAGGGAGGTGCATTGTGATACCAAGAGTTGGAGAAATTTGAAAAATATTATGAGAGTGAGAGACTTGGAGAGTAGCCGACTGCTTTCGAAATGATTTTGAAATTCCTAATCTAAATTATTATGTAGCTCTACCTGGTAGAGCTGACCATGAGTGACATTGGGAGGAAATGAAAATTATCTTCCTCAACCTGCCTTGGATATCTCTCTGCTGCTATATTTTGGTACTTTTTATGAGCTCTTATAGCTTGGGGGTTCCAGAGGGAGGAGTTCTCCCTGGATATGGTTGGGTGGAAAAATGGATGGTTCAAATGATTTGGTTAAGGGATCAAAGATGGATTATATTTCTACTGATTGGAGTTGAATATCTCTTCAGGTATAATTTTTATTGTCCTAAAATTATAGTATAGCTTTAGCATAAAATAAAAAAGTAGAAATTTAAATTATTGTAAGAATCTAATTTTTGTTTAAGCTTATGTTATTTGGAATCTTATTGGATAGTTGAAAATGAAGACTAAGAGTGGTCTATATGAATGGATGTTTAGATCTCAAGATGTAATGGAATTATTATTGGTGTAGTCTACTGTACTAACATTGGTATTGTAGCATTTGAGAAAGGAAAGACAAATATTGTTGAAGATAATGGCAATAAAGAAATTCCAAAGGACTTGGGTAAGAGTTCATGAATTATGGTTTTGTTTCGTGTAATTAAAGACATGTTTTAGAAAGGGTTTTTGGAAAATTTTTTAAGTGTTTGAAAAAATCCGTGAATGAGAAATGCTATTATTATTTTTATCATTGTGCATGAATACGTGTTAACTTGCAGCCTACCAGAGTAGGAAATTGATGCATACCTAAAATATACCAGGAGGATTCACTAGATCAACCGTTGAAAAAAAATGTTAAAAAAAAAACAAGATGGAAGACAAGAGTTTTAAAGAGAATAATTGAGGTAATTTTCAATCATTATGTACTGCAATAGTTCAAGATGCTTGCCATGGGTTTGCAGGAATGATTGAATGAAAATAACGTTTGATAAATCTCAAAGCCCTTCAATTCGCTTATAGTGGATGAAATGATTTTGAAAGGAATTTAGACAATACATAAGTAATTATAATTAAATTTAGGTTGTTATTTGTTTTTAATAGTTGTAGATTCAAGCTTGCATGCCATCTGTTTGACAAAAATTGTAAATGAAATTCCTGGAGTCAACATATTTGCTAGTTTTTAAAAATGCATCTATGTGTGGTTTCGTACCAATTCAGGACAACATCAGGGGGTATCTGTGCCATAAGGACCTATAACCCCCGATTTGATTCCAAAAAACACTTTTCAAAACCCAGATTGTAAATCTGGGTGATTTTGCAGATTGTTGTTGTCAACTTTGTGCGCCTGTTGTCAAGTTTTGGGTGAAAGAATAAGATGATTTAGTCATTGTTTTAATATTTTGTCATTTGAAGAATTAATATATAAATTTTATGAGCTAAATAGGTTGAGGGAGAATCTTATATTCATGTCAAATTTCCTTAAGAGATTGTGGCTTGCAAGTGTTTGACAAAATGCCTCAATGGCTGTAGATTGCATGTTTGCAAAGTGTTTGTTAAAAGGCCTCAATGGCTGTAGATTGCATGCTTGCAAAGTGTTTGTCAAAAGGCCTCAATGGCTGTAGATTGTATGCTTGCAAAGTGTTTGTCAAAAGGCCTCAATGGCTATAGTTTGTAGATTGTATGCTTGCAAAATGTTTGTCAAAACTTCAATGGATGTAGTTTTTGTGCATACAAATTGTTAGAGTAAATGTCCTACTTACTGTAGCTTTTATGCACTAGAAAATTATGAATAGATTACTTAATGGATGTATCTTCCTATGTATGCAAGTTTTCGTATGAATGTGAAACTGAATTTAATAAGTTGTTGAAGTGTGAATAGAGAATAAGGCAGGTGTTACTTTTATTATCTAAAGATTTCATTTAAAAAAATGGTTTTTGTCAGAAACAATTTACAGTGACTATTTCTGTAGGAATTTGTGCAAATGAGCATAATCATTTTCGTATGAGTTGCATGTATTCATGGGTTCATTCTTGTGCTTCAATGACTGTAGAAAAAAACTACTTGTCCTGATTTATGCAGGTCCATTGTTTTACTTGACAACTTTTGAAGAATAATATGCTTTTGAATCGGTAACATTATTTTCTCTTGCTGCAACATTCATTATGCAATTCTCACGATTGAAGCATTAGCTTAATAATTAGGATTGGGAATTTTAATTGATGAATTTGGAAATGTTGTTGGGTTAATATATTTTGTGATATTCAGGGAAAGTTATCCCCGACTTCTTATGTTATATTCTTACATTGAAATAGTTGAAGGAACATGATTACATGATAGCTAAGTTAGCCATATTACGAGTAAAACAAAAATAAAAATTGAGTAATAGTATTCAATGTGACCTTTACTTCTCTATACTATTGATGGTTAGTAAGGTGGGACCTTACATATGGTATCAGAGCCAAGTTAAAACACTAGGGCCTAATGGGCCGACATGCTTGCTTGTAGGTTGATGCATGAATGGTTATTTTGCATGCATGTTGAATTATTGTGTATGTTGACTTTGAAGCATATTGGTTGCATAAAGGATATTATTATTATTATGTCATTTAGAAACTCGTGAAATAAAAATAATGTCTTCTTATATTCATTTATATTTTTGTTAAGACAAATTATAAGAAATATGATAAAGGACTTAAAGACATGTTGGGAAAGGATGTGCTTGAGAAGTTGGGGTTAAACCCAAGCATGTGAATGGTTTGATTTTCAATGGGTGAGTGAGATATGTGGAGTGGATGCATGGTTGCATATATGTTTAATGCATCATTATCAATGTGATATGGGCCTACTAGCCATCTCTACTAGTTGAAATTGTATCTACCAAGAAAAATATTAGCCTAATCTAAACTATAGTATGATGGCCTTGGTGTGTATTCTTTGGGAATGTGTAACAAGTGTAAGGCCAATATTCAATTAACATGATGATTGAGTTCTTCATGTTAATTTTGACTCTTTTCTTACCTACACTAATGGAAACTTAACAGAAGCTACCTTGAAGGATGTCACTTTTAACTGTGAATGTAGATTCAAGAGTAATGTATGTGCATTAATTTGATGTGTTAAAATATGATTTGGGAATACATTCTTAATGAGTAAGAATGGAATTCCTATGATTTCTTTGACATGACTTTGTGTAGTTTGGGTTGACTTTATGCATCAAATAACTTGAAATTACTCAAATACTAGGTTGAGGTATGACCTTCCTAATAAACAAGAGGCTTAAATGACTGGTGCATGAAGGGTTGTGGAAGCCATTTGAAGGAACACTTGAAGGTTATGTTTTCCCTAAGTTATGTATGGGTGTGGAATCCATACTAGCATATATATATGAGCTGATGTATGGGTGTGGAATCCATACTAGCATATATCTATGAGCAAATGTATGGGTGTGGAATCCATACTAACATATATCTATGAGATAAGTAATAAGAAAATGTATGGGTGTGGAATCCATACTAACATATATCTATGAGCTAAGTAATTCTTCTGGTTAGAATGAATTTTTTTTTTTTGATGAAATCTTAGACATGATTTAGGAGGATTGATTATGTGTAATTAAAGTTAAATGGATAGAGATTCGTAACATGAATTTGATTGAGATTTAAATCCATTATTTTATTTTTATTGCAAATGAAGATGCTAATAGGTATACTAAACAACATTAGGTGGTTTAGAATGTTTGGAATAATTGATTTTGATATATGGAGGCAAGTGTAAACTAGGTATCTATCCTTGTGTTTGATTTAGGTAGAATTAAAATGATTTTCAAATGATTTAAATGTATAAAAATATTATTGTGATAAGTTGATGAAATATCCTTTCTATTGGCTCAAGACAAATTAGGTATAGGAAAGCCATAATAGTCTCTTTAATTATTTTGTCAGTTGAATATTGGTTGAATTCTATTTAACCAAATTAATTAGAGAAATTATGAGGATTAAACTCATGAACTGTGCTAAACTATTGCTAGTTATGTGATTGAGTCAAAATTCATATTGTTTATGAACTTGATGAACTGCTTTCTTAGAATTTGATTAACTTGTAAATTTTAAAGATAATAACATGTTTAGAAGATAAACATTTTATGTGGTGAGAACTTTGTTTTATTTGAACTTAAAGAAAAAGGTATGTGATTAATGAAAATCTTAGTTGAGTTCTTGTTTTACAAGAAGTGATATTTTTTGAGGGAGAAATTGAAGGAGAGTGAGATCACATTTTGATGAATTGGAATTCTTGCATGATTTAGAAGCCTAAGATGATTGTATTATATGTGGAATGGAAGAGATTGAAGGATTTAGGACTTTTTTTCTTGGATGTATAGTTGTATGAGTAGTTAGTAATCCTGCAAAAGGTTATAATCTTTTGAGAGGTAGTAAAAAAAAAAAACTTATCCTTAGGCTAGAAATGTCTTTATGATAGTCTAAATCTTATTTAAAATCAACAAGATTCTTCATAATTTGAGAAATGTATGGTTTTCATAACTTGTTTTTGTTTGTTTGTGTGTATGTATTAATAGTAAGGAATAAGACGTGAAACCAAAAGGATTGATTTATTATTAAATAGAAATTACGAATGATTTTATAGTGGGAAAACAAGTTGACTTATAGTTATCAAGATAGATTCAATAATATAGATATTGAATTGTATAATTACGAAAGTTGTTCTTGATTACAAGCCACTTACGAAAATATATATTTAATTATTTTTGGAATGAATATCTTCTAATTGAATCATTCATAATTGATTCTCAAGTAAGAAAAGTGAATAATAATGAAGATTATGGGAATTAAAGGAATGGTCTATAATACAAAAGTAGGTCAATGAGGACTGTATGGAACCTTAGCTTGTTAGTTTTGAAAAAAAATGGTGTCTTAAACCTAAAATTGTGATTTTCCCTAAAAATTAAGCATTTAGTAAAAACTATAGGTAGATCCTAAAGATTTTGATTGCAAGAATGTCTTATGGAATGAAAAGGGGAAACATGGATTGAGAAGACATAAATTAAGTGAGATGTAAGAGTGGGTTTTATATATGATATCATGTTTTGTTACATAGTTTCACTGGTTGTATGAGGATGATTTTATGCTTCTTGTATACAAATTTGATTGTCAGATGGGATGGACCATTATTGTTTTTGTTTTTTTTGTTTTGCAACCAATTTGTGAGCTATTTATAGCTTGGCAAGCTCAACGTACTATAGAACCAAGAATATGACACATGTAGGATTCATGTAGACTATGAAAAAGAACATGTAGAATACCAAAATATTATAGATATCTTAATTAGATGTCATATCAATTACATAAAATAGTATTTTGATACGATACTATAAATTGTATGGCCGGTTTTGATATAGAAATATTTGACATTTTATATAGAAACATGCCTAATATGGCATGGTTATATTTTCTACTTGATTAAGAATGGTATGTTTCGGTTTTCATGGAGTTGTTTCCAATTTAGAAAACATTAAACTATGGTTTGGCATGAAGAAAACAATATCAAATACATATACATAAGGTTAACACCTTAGTGATAGGAGAATAAAAAATAACTAAGTATCTTATGACTGTAGGAAAAACTTCGGGCCAAGTTTAGCCCAAGAGGGGGAGTATGTAGTGTCCCTTCTTGGTGAGATAGCTTTGATGACACTTAGAGAGGGTGATTTTGATATAATGATATAATATTATGTGTGAGAAACTTATGTACATGCTTATATGCTATAAACCTGGTTTGGGTCACCTAGTTGTTGTGTGCTTAGGATAATATCTATGGTTGTGTGTATAAGAATTGATTTTGGTTAAGGACATATTATCGATGTTTTCTCTTTTGGTATCTTACTTTGGCAACAGGTGTATGACATGGATGTTGTTTCAGGATTGAGACACATAGATCCATGGATGATCATGGTTATGTGGAACATATGGTTAATTATGATTTATGGATGATACATGATTTATATGATTATATATGTTTAATCTTGTAAGGAGCAAGATGTGGCAGGGACATAGTTATTTGCAAACAAGGATGCTCAAATTATAAATGACTGTGGAATTCATGATACATGATTTTTATGATTTTATATGCGTAATCTTGTATTGAGCAGGATTTGATATGGAACGTGGTTATTTTCAAACAAGGATTTTCAAATTTTAAATGGCTGCAGAAGTCATTTCTCTACAACCAAAATGGTTGTGGAAGTCATGCACAATCTTTGGTAAAATGTGAATAACTTAATTATGAAATTCATTGATTCCTTTGATCTATGAGATTGTGATGTGTGTAGGCCTTGGAACAAGGCCTTACCAACGAACCATCAGATGGGTATGAGCTCACAATCAATACCTTAAGGTGAAGCATGGAGTTTCAAAGTAGAGTAGATGAGAAGCCATGGAAATTAGGGCGCGAAGTCCTAAATCCATAAAATATAAAGACGTGGAGTCTTGTATCTATAATAAAATGTTTAGGGCACGAAGTCCTAGATATTTAAAAAGATCAAGGTATGGAATCTTGGATATTTAGAGTAGATCAGGGCACAAAGTCCTCAAACTACTAAGGCACGAAGATGCATGCAATAGGGGTACAAAATCCCTATTCTCCGGAAAAAAATACCACTCATGGGAAGCTCAAGGACGAATTTCCTTAATAAAACCTCCTTTCTAACAATCCTAGAGTTAATTTATAAAAATAGAAAGTCATGTATAGCATCTCAAGCATGACTTTCCAAAAATAGTAAATCACCTTACATAAATTGGCAATGAAGTATAGTTGAAGGAAACTCACTTCTCTTATCATTAATCAATCCTAATAGTTCAATCTCGAATTAATCCTCAATATTATTAATATTATTATTATCTTTTATGAGACTATGATATTATTATTAAAAGGAAATTACAAGTCACCTTCATCTCCTCAATCACTTCACACCTTTCTCTTGGATGACTCTCATGGCTCTATGTAAATCTCTCTCTTTTAATAATACATTACACTCTATTTTATGCACTCATCAAAGAATGGCATATTCCTCTTACACTCATTAAAGACATGTCATAAAAGATTCCTCTTATGCTCTCTTTAATGCATAAGTTACACTCTCCTTAACTAAGGCATGCATACCTCTCCTTAATGGCATGAGTTACACTCCTCTAAATGGAATACAAGGCATGCATATTACTCCTTTATGACAAGAATTTGTTGCTCCTCCTATATATGTGTCTCATGTATTCTCACTTTGGGGGAGAGGGAGGTGCATTGTGATACCAAGAGTTGGAGAGATTTGAAAAATATTATGAGAGTGAGAGACTTGGAGAGTAGCCAATTTCTTTCGAAATGATTTTGAAATTCCTAATATAAATTATTATGTAGCTCTACCTGGTGGAGCTGACCATGAGTGGTGTTGGGAGGAAGTGAGAATTATCTTCCTCAGCTTGCCTTGGATATCTCTCTCCTGCTATATTTTGGTACTTTTTGTGAGCTCTTACAACTCGGGGGTTCCAGGGGGAGAAGTTCTCCCTAGATATGGTTGGGTGGAAAACCAGATGGTTCAAATGAGTTGGTTAAGGGATCAAAGATGGATCATATTCTCAGCGATTGGAGTTGAATATCTCTTTAGGTATAATTTTTATTGTCCTAAAATTATAGTATAGCTTTAGCATAAAATAAAAAGTAGAAATTTAAATTATTGTAAGAATCTAATTTTTGTTTAAGCTTATGTTATTTGGAATCTTATTGGATAGTTGAAAATGAAGACTAAGAGTGGTCTATATGAATGGATGTTTAGATCTCAAGATGTTATGGAATTATTATTGGTGTAGTCTATTGTACTAACATTGGTATTGTAGCATTTGAGAAAGGAAAGACAAATATTGTTGAAGGTAATGGCAATAAAGAAATTCCAAAGGACTTGGGTAAGAGTTCATGAGTTATGATCTTGTTTTGTGTAATTAGAGACATGTTTTAGAAAGGGTTTCAGGATATTTTGCAAAGTGTTTGACAAAATCCGTGAATGAGAAATGATATTATTATTTTTATCATTATGCATGAATACATGTTAACTTGCAGCCTACCAGAGCAGGAAATGGATGCATACCTAAAATATACCAGGAGGATTCACTAGATCAGCTGTTGAAATAAAAATGTTAAAAAAAAAAAACAAGATGGAAGACGAGTTTTAAAGAGAATAATTGAGGTAATTTTCAATCATTATGTATTGCAATAGTTCAAGATGCTTGCCATGGGTTTGTAGGAATGATTGAATGAAAATAATGTTTGATGAATCTCAAAGCCCTTCAATTCACTTATAGTGGATGAAATGATTTTGAAAGGAATTTAGACAATACATAAGTAATTATAATTTAATTATAGGTTGTTATTTGTTTTTCATAGCTGTAGATTCAAGCTTGCATGCCATCTGTTTGACAAAAGATGTAAACGAAATTCCCGGAGTCGACATATTTGCTAGTTTTTAAAAATGCATCTACGTGTGGTTTTGTACTGATTCCGGACAAGATTAGGGGCTATCCGTGCCACAAGGACTTGTAACCCCCGATTTGATTCCAAAAAAACACTTTTCAATACCCAGATCATAAATCTGGGCAATTTTACAGATTGCTACTGTCCACTATGTGCGCCTGTTGTCAAGTTTTGGGTGAAAGAATAAGATGATTTAGTCATTGTTTTAATATTTTGTCATTTGACGAATTAATATATAATTTTTATGAGCTAAATAGGTTGAGGGAGAATCTTATATTCATGTCAAATTTCCTTAAGAGATTGTGGCTTGCAAGTGTTTGACAAAATACCTCAATGGTTGTAGATTGCATGTTTGAAAAGTGTTTGTTAAAAGGCCTCAATGGCTGTAGATTGCATGCTTGCAAAGTGTTTGTCAAAAAGACTCAATGGTTGTATATTGCATGCTTGCAAATTGTTTGTCAAAAGGCCTCAATGGTTGTAGTTTGTAGATTGCATGCTTGTAAAGTGTTTGTCAAAACTTCAATGGATGTAGTTTTTGTGCATATAAATTGTTAGAGTAAATGTCCTACTTACTGTAGATTTTATGCACTAGAAAATTTATGAATAGATTACTTAATGGATGTAGCTTCCTATGTCTGCAAGTTTTTTTATGAATGTGAAACTGAATTTAATAATTTGTTGAAGTGTGAATAGAGAATAAGGCAGTTGTTACTTTTATTATCTAAAGATTTCATTTAAAAAAATGGTTGTTGTTGGAAACAATTTCACAGTGGCTAATTCTATAGGAATTTGTGCAACTAAGCATAATAAGTTTCGTATGAGTTGCATGTATTCATGGGTTCATTCTTGTGCTTCAATGACTATAGAAAACAACTACTTGTCCCCAATTTATGCAGGTCCATTGTTTTACTTGACAAGTTTTGAAGAATAATATGCTTATGAATTGGTAACATTAATTTCTCTTGCTACAACATTCATTATACAATTCTCACGATTGAAGCATTAGCTTAATAATTGGGATTGAGAATTTTAATTGATGAATTTGGAAATGTTGTTGGGTCAATATATTTTGTGATATTCAAGGAAAGTTATCCCCGACTTCTTATGTTATATTCTTACATTGAAATAGTTGAAGGAACATGATTACATGATAGCTAAGTTAGTCATATTATGAGTAAAACAAAAATAAAATAAAAATAAAAATTGAGTAATAGTATTCAATGTGACCTTTACTTCTCTATACTATTGATGGTTGGTAAGGTGGGACCTTACATACACCTATAAATTGCCTCATAAAATATACATCACACAATCCTCACACAATTTGCACACTCTTCTCCAATCTCACACTCACTCCACACACTAAGAGAAGAAACCATCCTATCATTGAACTTCCTCCAATTTATAGATAAAATGAGGTTCTCAACTCAATAATTACCAAAAACTACTAAGCTACACAAACTCTTTTCATATGCTTGATTGACCTAGATTCAATAGATTGAATTGATCAAGTCAATAATTCCACTTACTTTTGATATTTTCAACTTTGATTAGCTTCTAGAGTCCCCACTACTTTTTTCAACAATATGCTACAAAATTATGATCAAGAACATCGCCAAAATACCGAAATTAGTTGAGTTGCGCAAGGAATGAGGATAAATTTGCATGAAAAAGCTTGGTTACATGCACAACACTAGAAAAACTCAACTGGAGTGCCTCAGTTGCTCCCACAAGCCTATCTCCTAGTGACTAAAGACTTTCACTTGCTCCGATGACCCATCATCCATGCGACTGGGGTAGAGGATGGAATAAAACCATCTTTCCTTAGCTCAAAACCTGCCCAACCTTCTTGGACGTATTCATTAAATCCTAAACACATCTCCAAGCCTTTGTGACAAGTATGCAACTGATGACATAGGCTAAGAACCTCTGCAACAAGTCAATGACATGTACAAACTAGTCTGCCAAAATTGCAATCAATACCAACACCTCCATCTCCTGAAGAAGCAATGACAACATGTCAAAACCTCCAGAATCTATAGCAGCATCTCCAACACCTGCAGCAGCAAAATCAAGTCATCCAACTGCCTCCAACACTTGTATATGCACCTCTAACCCATGAAACAACATCTCAACACATGTAGTGGCAATCCAATTCTTCCATCATATGTAGAAGAATATGTAACACCTGTAGCAGCAATCCAACCACCTACAGTAGCAACATCTTCAATCATATATAGAAACATCATCAACCTATGACAAGCCAACATACCATGCCTTGCAGCCATCTCTACTCAGCCTCCAAATCCATGTTGACATCAATGCCAACCAATAGGACCACCAAGACAAACACTCATCACACATCAAGAGGACTACTAACATCATAAGGCATATAACAAGCAACACCATGACCTTGTTGACATTAATGCCAATATTTCCTTCAAGTAACCCACATATAGGGCTAGATGTATGTGACCCGACATAATGAAACTGACATAAGTGTTGTTTCAATTTTAAAATTTAAATTTGGGTAGCCAAATATTAGTTAAAAACAAAAAATTAGAATCAAAAGAAAGAGCACTGAGTCAATATTTACTTCAAGTCATGAAAGTCGATTTGGTTGTGTATAATCCCTGAAATTCATTGTTAAAGTTCGAAGGTAAAAATGGCGTCCAAGTCACTAAATTGGTTAAAAAACTTAATATTAGGTTATAGATCCTATTTTTTCATATTTATAATAAATTTTGAACCACTTTTTCTATAGATTCATTCATATTTAATTGGTATATTGGTATTTGACCCACTTGTTTAGTGGCTTGACAATATTTTTTAAGGTTGGAAATAAAATTTTGTCTTTTTTCGACATTTCCATTACTGCAAAACCATAAATATTGATCTATTGTGGTTGGTATTGTTTTTTATATGAGCATATAGGGTAGGATTCTGCAGTTGAATTTTTCATTTCGATCTCTGTTTTAGTGCCTCATCATAGGATCGACTCCACTATGTTGTAACACTTGACCTTTCACTTATTGCTTATGTGGCATAACTTAGTGGTAGAACCTTCCTTACATGGGCTTCTTATTTAGCACCTATATAACCATTTTCTACCCATGCTATAATCATCTATAGGCTCAAGAGTCCTCTTTAGTGTGCGTAGAAGCCACATTATTTTTCCTCACTTTCATTCTAACTTAAACCTTAGGGGCTCCCAAATGTTGAGTTTACTATTGCATTGCATTTGGCCGCTTGTGCTTTTGGCATCATACAAACTCTAGCTTGCTCTTGTATAAGCCCTTTCACCGACACCCTTTGTAAAAGTTCAAGCCACACATATATTACCTTTGTGAATCGACACCTTTATCCTGGGAGAGAACATCCCCCAAGTGTCCTTATCCTGCACACTTTCCCCTACATTGAGAAATATTCCAATCACTGGAACTAGTTTGCTTGTTTGCGACACTCGTTCCCTCCACTATACTATAAGCATTTTTTTATTCTTTTTCAGGCATTTTTATAATATGAAAAAGAGAAAAAAAATATTAAAAAATATGGGATCATAAGATTTTATTTCATTAACTTGGTAGCAAAGTCAGTTGTGTCGCCCTTGAACAAAGCACATTGTTATGAGTCTTTTCCTCATTGTCTTTGGACTTAGTGTTTCCTTAAGAAGTTGAAACTTATTTTAGAGTTAGTACTCTTCTAGTTGGTTACTCTTCCAATCATATGGAGATTCTTTTGATGCCTCTTGTATCTTAGACTTATACAAAATTCATCTTGGTCCATTCTGCCTAAGTCACAAAATGTGTTGTGCTTTTATTCAAGGGAAGTAAACTCTGTGTCGAACATTCTATAATGTCTCTTGACTCATTGTGTCAGCCATACTTGGTTTGTCAAGTCATTCTCAGTATCAATTTAGCATCTTAGTCATACACTAGTGTCAATATAGAATGTCACCATTGACTTCTTACTGGTGAATTTTCTCTTATCGACTCCTACTTCATGGTCGAATTCAACTCATCTATTCCCATAATGTAGAAATGTACCATCGATGGTCAGTTTGAAGACCTCGGTTTGTGTCAAAATTCATGATCAGTTGACAATTTCTTCAACTTCCTGTCAGTGACATCCACTCTTATATGCTACCCCAAGTTTCAGTAGCATCTTATACGTTGGCACTAGAGTTTTGTACAATATGACTACTATATATATGAATTTGGTACTTTAGTGGGGGTTTAATTGTACATCATGCTTTGTTCAAATATCCTCCTATATGTTATTGAGACATAGCTCCATTGTTTTATGTTTGTATCTATGATTTATTGTGGGATTTACTATGTGTTCTTATGATCATTATCATGTTACATCATCGTGGATCCACATTGTACTTTATTGGTGGGCATGCTTTATTTCCTCTGAGTATGGGTATGCCCACCTTGGATATGAGTCTTCTTTATGATTCCTTTTTTGCTATTGATTGGGCCCGAATTTGGTGAGATCCTTCTCGGTACTCCTCATGAGCTCTCTTATGTATACTTAATGTATATCAACCATTGGACCCTCTTCTGAGGTCATACATTAGGGGGAACTGTTATAACATCTTTTGCCTCACTTATCATCAGACACATGCATTGGCCAGGGAAATATCCCTTTCCCTATGTAGATCTAACCTTACCTTAATAATTTTTTTTTTCCAAATTCCATACGTGAACTTCCCAAAGTAAAAGTGAATATATACATAGTTCTTCCTAAAGCTTCCCATGTCCAATTTTTTAAAATTTGAAAAAACATATAATTCAACTATTTTTCGGGTGGTGTTTACCGGTCAGATTGGAAGCACACCTATAGGAACCTATAACATAACCAACCAGACCAATTTCTGTTGGTATTAATACACATCTTGGGTTTCCCTTATGATCATCGTTATACTTAGTATCCATACTATGTTAAATTTTCCCCATTTCAAGTTTGCAATTCTAATGCTTTTAAGCACTCCCATGTCTCTAGGAAACCCTAGATTCCTTGTTGAGGTGTTCAAAATCCCTATCTCACATCAATTTTGATACTATTGGATAGGATACCTCCAATGGCATGTGAAGGAATGATTTGAAGGAAGGTTTCATCGATGCCAAAAAATACGAACAAGTGATGTTGTAACAATCTTATTGCTGCTACTTTCACTAAAAAGAGACTCATATTCCATTCCCATACTTGTTGTCCATATTTCTTGTTTATGAATGCTTATTGGAATTAATTATGGTATAACATGATATATATGCTTGAATACTTTTGAATTCTTTGTTCTGCTCTTGGTTTCTTTATTGTGTTGTAGGTCTGCAACTTTGGAGCTAGAGGTTAGGGTTTGGACCCTACATGATCTACTTCAAACATAGGAGCCACCTATGAGCACCAATTACTTACTTTATAAATTCAAAGTAATTTTCATGTTTGTTTGAGTTTTTTTATTGAGTTTTGTCTTATGCTGTGATGGGGCTTTCAGGATTAGCCCTAGGGAAATATTCCTGTAACATAAGGGAACTTTTGTTGCATATCCACTACTTATGTTATCTCTTTCCCTTTTTCTCATTATGTATACTATTTCAAATTTCCTGATGTACATATTAGACCCAAAATCACATTGAGAGGGGGTGTGAATTAGTGTTGTGGAAATTTTAACATTTCAAAATATTTTACCAATAGATAATTATGTAGCAATTCACCATAACCCTTTGTGGCATAACAAGAAATAGAACAATGCATCAAGAAGCCATCATCATATAAACATAATAAGACACAATATTTTACATGGAAACCCATACAGGAGAAAACAAATAAATCTTCTTCTTCTTCTTCTTCAATTTGTTACATAGATTTGCAAGCACCCAACCCAAAAATATGCAATCAACTACTTATGATAGGCTACAACCCCATTAAGGCACCAACCTCAAAAATATGCACGTGACTAATCACTATAGGCTACAACCTGATTGACGAAAAAACCTTAGAAATTAGAAAGATTCATCTTGTTGTGGGCTTCAACCTAATTGAGGCATCAAAGTCAGTAGAGGCACCCGCCTCCTTATTCCACTTCATGTGGACCAATTTTCATAATATTTCAAACTAGATCCACTTGCTCTTAAATCATTATAAATATTCAAACCATAAAAATTGCTAATGTCATACTGCTGACCTATCATATCTTGTCCATACCTTATTCTAACATGTTCATCAATTTGTCACATTAAACTTGTTACCTTATTCTCCTGGATGGTCCTCAGCTGGAAGCCAACAATCCCCCGAAGTTCCATTATCTCTGCCACCTGAGCCAACCATATGGTCCCTTGCCCACTTTTTATGATTCAATGTTTGAAGGTGGGCCTCCCGACCTTGAAGGTATGGATCTTCATTGGTATAGTTGAGTAATTTTCCTTACTTGTCATGGGAAATTTTGGGCATGGATTGGTGGGGCGATTTGGCAGAAAGAGTGGGATAGGTTTGTACTCTTGTCTCCATTTCCTGATTTTGTGGTTACCCTTGTATCCTAGTCCTGTGTGATCTCCTTTACTATCCATTAGCTTTAGGATTGGCACTACATGGGAAATATTTATTTTATTTATGTGGTCCTGCTTCCTGACACCATATACATCACTCCCTTCCACTCATTTTATCCCCATTCATCTCTTTTCCCATCAAGGTCCACATGGGTCCACTGGGTCCACATAGGTTAGCCTCCCCCTCCCCTTGTCCACACCTTAGGTCAGGCTTGGAAGGATGCCTCGGAGGTTAATGCAACTAAAAAGAAAAGAAAAATCATAATTTGGTCACTCTCAACAAGAAATGTACCACAAAATGCAAAATATGTTCGGGACATAGAAATTTAGCACGTGGGAAAAATCCAGACATGAGTTATACCCCTTATCCATGGCCATCACCCTGGTTCTTATGGGACCTAAATGATCACCCTCCATCATTAAGAAACCCATGACTATCTCAACCCCTATTGGGCGATGAACTGCCCCACCTTAAGGGGGTCTCCGCTGCTATATATTACACTTCATGCTCTCATCCCTTAGGATCCCCGAGCAGTTATGAAGAAGAATCAATCAAAGGAAAAATAAATATGGATAAGGGTGGTGTTGATGGTGTTGGACCCACCAACATGTCAAGGGGATCTCCTCGGTAAGAACTCCCAATTACACCTCAGACCATTTTGTGTAGGAGTCCCAACAGTGGGTCATAAGGTAATTCCTTGATCGTGATGTCGCACAAAGGCAAGTAAGATAACTCTGTCAGTAGCAAGGGTATGACTGCTGTAGTGTGTCAAGGAAGGTGAATGAGAGGTTCTAACACATAGGGGGTGAGATGAGTGCACCCCTTCGCAATCTGTAGTAGTACTCAGCTAAGAAGGGAACATACGAGCGAAGATGCATCACAAGCTGGAAAGTAGATCAATCGACAATCCAAAGTGATGGTTAAACCAACAACACATCTACAACAAGATTCATGTAATTGCATACAAAGCAGTTCATACACAATTACGTAAGTTAAACAAAATATATTGCTAAGAAACCAGAGCAGTCCAACTACAAGAACAACATTTGCATGAAAATGCATTGGCTCTTATTATATAAAGAAGTGTAAGTCACAATCATACAATACATCCATGTAAACCTGCTAACCCCAATAGTGAAGCGTTACAACTACATTTGCCTGCTCCTTCAAAGAGATGTACTAGCTTCGTGCAGTGGAGAAGCCAAGGTGCATTACAATACTATCCAAGCTTTCTTCAAGATAGTCATAACAAAAGCTTGGCTGACCAAAAGCCCTTACAATGAGTTATGAGGGACTTGTCGAGGCAAGTTAATTACCTATCATTTAATTGTCAACTTGGGGGTTTCATAAAACTTGCGAAGCATGCGTGCACTGTATATGCTAGAAATTAACTTCCAATTTAGATCAATCTAACTATGAAACCAAATAACGACAAACCAAATTCACCTATTCTAATTCAACAATCAATTCAAAAGAAACTATAGTACAATGCTTGGAATTGAAACCTTGATCTACCACACTTGTAGGAATTGAAATCTTGATCTACCACACTTGCAGAAATGAAATTGCATGAAATGAAATCTACTCTAAGGGATCATGTGTGCATTATCAAATCAGGATCCTATAAAATGAATAATCAAAAACACATGATATGAAATGAAAGCAAAAACAATCATTCTTAACCTATAGATATGAAAGAAAATAAAAACAATAACTCTTAACCTCTCACATAGGAAAAGATATGAAAGAAATAAATCTTAATCTATGAAAAATAATAAATCTCAATCTATGAAAAACAATAAATCTCACACATTATAGATGGACAATCCAAAAGCATGAGGGATGGAAAGTTGAGAGGCTCCAAATACAAGCATAACCAAATCAAAGTGAACATCACTCATGAGCATGGTGCCAAATCCAAATTCTATATTCAAAACATGAGCATTTCCCCAATTTTTCACATGCCTTTGAAAGGAGGAGGCTCTCCTATTTATACAAAAACATAAGAAGATACCTCATTATTGGAGGTCCATTATTCTCTCCCTAGATCCCTAGAAAATCTCATAGAGTTACAACTTAAAGAGTAATGATGAGACACATATCCTCTTTGACCTTTATCCAAATATTCTTGCATATCTTGAAGAGAATTCGAATTTGAGCATTGGAGGCCACATAAGGGTGCCTTGGAAGCTTCCAAATGACCTACACATGTCATGAAACTCAAGCCACTTTTAAGTATTAGCAAGTATATGCCTTTTTTCTAAGTTTTAACCATTTAATTCACTTATAATACTAGAAATAATTAACTTTTGGAAAACACAAATGGACCCCATATAATTTTGAAAATGGAGGCTAATGAAAGGTTATATGGACATGGAGTTGCGACATGTAAGTGAAATGGTGGCGATAAAGGTGAAAGTGGATGATATTTTGAATACGTTTTGGAGACTCTATATGACTATTTATAGCAAAGGGTTGGGTGGCCCTTGACATTCCCCTTTATGACTGTTCAACTACCATCATGACTCTTCACCTACTCTATGTATGTTACATTCACTATTGACACTTGACTTACACTTGACATGACTCAACATTACAATGCACATGTACCCATGTGAACATAATGGCTTGAGCAAGCCAAACTAGACATCACTTTGACTTAGACAACTATAGAAGTCCAACTACTCAACATCCTCATGCTGATCAACAGTAACATATTGATGCCAAGCTTTGTAATCTCTGATAGTTTCTGTGTGTTCCGCGGTGACATCCGTCCAAAACCTAACTTTCGCCTCCATAGCATTGGGTACACTGCTTGGGCTCCTATGTCCAACTCGTTTGAAAGCATGCGCATCATTGTCTTCAATGTGGACGGACCAGCAATATACTTGTGCATGATGTCTTCACTGATAGTCAAGTCTGGGCTGGTAGCGATGCGCATCAACTCATCGAAGTACGAGTCAATCTCTAGTCAGACCTGCTTCTTGGTCTTCGCCTCGATGAGAGTCCCAAGGGATGGGATCACATGTTTTCACACCATAACACCCATGCTCTTGAATACTCGTGCACGGGAAGCTTGTATGCTAGTGATGAGTTGCAGGAGGTCCTCATAGTTTTGGATCTAACTCTGGATACGTGCTTTCAACTCGACCACATTTGGCCTCATCATCTTTGGCAAGTGAAGTGGGGCTCCCTTGCACTTCATCGTCCATGTTTGCATGTCATTAAAAACAGTATGTATGTTCATCAAGATGCGTGCTCTCTTAGCACATCGTTGCTGCCATCCGTTGAGATGGACGATTGCCTTGTGCACGGTACCAAACTTGGAGTATAGTGATTGCATAACTGTGTCAAGGGACAATACCTCATATAGTATTGCCTTCATCAATTAAGCTTGGGCGGAGATTGTCACCAAGTCTCCTCTTTGCTTTTCCACTTGTATTTCCTTCGCCATTTGCTCATTCTCAGCTATAAGAAAACGAACACTTGAGCTAGTTGTTTCGGCATACACTTTGGTTGCATCGGCTAAAGCAGCTGGATGCTTGCACACATCAGTAACGATCACTCGTTCTTCAACTTGCGTAGGGGATGTTTGATCCTCCAGAGTTGACACTCTGCGAGACTACACAACACTATGTTGGGATTCATCAAATAAGATGTTTTTCATCTCTTCTTCCAGCTGATAACTAAGGATCTTAGTGCGTCCTTGGTCATCCAAGACTTTCTCTTCTTTTGGATGCATTGAAGTGGGTGAGTCAACCTCTTTGTGGTAAGGCATGAGGTCGGTGTCCTGTTCCAACTCCTGCTACTCAATGTCTGCATCCAACTGTTGAAGTGCATGTTCTATCTCATGAGAAAAGTCTTGCCCATGTTATGGTTCACCTTGTTTGCATGATGCCAGCTATTAAGATGAATCTTTGTCTATTTACACATGATGCATCTACTACTGTATCTGTTGCTGCTACGCTTCCCTCTCCTGTTTGCACAACTCTTGTTCCTTTCAGAGTTTCTCTCTCAGCTCATGCATCTCCTTCTCTGCTTCTCCCATTCTCTTCTTATCCTTCTGCCTTCGCGCGATTCACTTGTTGCGCTGCTTCCTCTTTGCCTCTATATCCATAACTACTTTCTCTACACGTGGATCTGCTTGAAACTTGCAACTTTGCTCCTCCTCCATGAAATCAACAATCTTTCTCTTCCCTTTATCACGCACGGGTATGCTTGTCTTTGCTGCCACTTCTGCTACTACTGCTACTACTAGTGCTCTCTGTGATGCTGCTTCACGCTGCTTCGCTAACCACTCCATAGCAAATCCGACGGGGTCATTGGGCCTAGAGAAACTATAGCAATATCTACATGGGTCCTCCTTGGCCCAATGAAACTCCCAGTAGATCCAATTTAACTGAACTCTCATGTAGTGATCCTTCACAATGCAATGTGGGTCATATGGATTGTGGCTTCGGAGGTTGAACGGGTATTTCTTCATTAGTTATGCTTCGACATCTGCTTGCTTGATACTCTGGATCTCATATAACCCAATCCACAACGGAAGAGTGGGCCAAGGTGCCTTCTTCTTCTGTTGTAGTCTAGCTGTCAATCCTACTGAGATGTGATAGGATACTTCCTGCATGACAAGTACGTCCAAGGAAAACTTTGGCAGAACATGCAGAGGCTTCTCCAAACTGAGATTTAGATGAATGTGTCAGATGGTGAGGCATACCAATCTATAATACCTATCAATGCCTCCATTGCTTCCTTTGACATGCAGGGTGGATCTTGTTCAAATATCATCTTGTACAAAGGGATGACACAATGATCAGACAACCGTGTGATTACTCCTTTGAAGCCGCATTCGGAAAACATCTTGAAATATGTGTTCACAGCAGTCAACATCAGTGACCATGCCCACTCCAAGCCCAAGAACTCATGTCGGGCATAAACTGCATCTAGGATGTAGGCGAACATGTAAATATCTGCCTGCATACCTCCAGGTGATTGTCGAGCCTTCGTGATCTACTCCTTTAGCTGATGAGCCAGTATGCTGGACTAGTTACATGGTTTTCCTTCTCTAGCCACTTAGTCTAGTGCAACCACCCAACTCTGTGGGAAGGTTTCCGTGCTTGCTTGGCCATAATGTCGACAAGAAAATATGATCAAGTATTGGTACGCCTTCCTCAGTATCTTTGTCTTGTAGACCTAGTTGGGTATCATCATTAAACGAGCTAGATCCTTTACCCAATCCTTCAGAATGTCTCTAGAGTTAACATTGTTGTTGGGTAAGATGAATGGAGTCTCCATGACAGTCACGGGCTTTGAAATTTGATACATCTCATCGTAATCTTGTTCCTAGAAGGTCGCAAGTTTTGTCACACTGACACTGCTCAAGGTCATCGTCTCGGGATTAGTGTGAGAGACGATCCAGGGTATCATGTCTGCACATGGGAACACAGGATATCTGCATGCAATCCAGTACAAGCCAGACTTGTTAATGTTCACGTACACCTAACAGTTTTTAAGGTGTTCCCCAAATGTGCCTACAAATATTTCATTCACTTCTTGCCACTTCAATTTGATGTCCTTGTCTAGATACAACTATGTATCTTCGTAGATCATTAGACTAGAGGACATTTGCTCAGCTGCTGCTCCAGCTACATTTCCATCAATGTCCTGAGATCCCGTTCTCTTGGATGCCATTGAGATGGATGAACACCTGTGTTGGTGTTGGCATTATGATTCAGGTGTTGTCCTTGATGGCAAACCCATTCAGGTGATAAATCAAGAAGGACGCAGGAAATATGTTCAGCAAGTGCGTCCCCGCAGGTATACCATACAGAACCCGCGTCCAGGGACGCAGGCCAGCCGTTCAGGAGGTGCGTCCGCCCAGTGCACTCATTTCAAGGCAGAGAAAAGCTCGTGGGGGTTTCTTGTGTGGTATCTAGCCGACGGTTTTGTGTTTCTATGGTGTCGGCTCGTGGTTTTGTTCCATGTTTTGGGGAGAAGCTTGCCTATATAAAGTAAAGGAGTTCATTTGGATTAAGTATCATTGGTGTGGAACATCTCTTGGTGTGATCTAGTCCAAATCTATAAGGGCAAATCTTCTAATGGACTACGATCTATATGGCGCATGATCAGATCTGTGGATCTGAGTGTTTGGGTTGGTTCTGAAGTCCTCTTATCTTCTATATCTGAAGGGACGCAGATTCAGTGAAGGGAAAGTGCGCCGGGACGCAGTACAGTAAAGACTCAGGTGCGTCTCTGAGGCAAAGGACGCGGCGCGACTGTGGCATTGGGTGCGTCTCTGAAGCGAAAGACGCGGCGCGATAGTGTTTCTGGGAGCGTCGGTCGCAGAAAAGCAAAAAGGAACAGTGCGTCTGCACGCAGAACAGCATAAGGTATACTGCGTCCAGTCGCAGGCCACAGAAAGAAAATATGCGTCCCTGTCTTAAGATGATCTGTTGACTGTATATTTTTGTTCATAAGGTGTTCTGGGTTGTTTATGTAATTACTAATCTGATATCTGTAGTAGACTGTATCTGTTGTATACTTGTTGATCATTTGATTCTTCATGAAAAAGAAGTAGGGGGTTGTAGCTCCCTTCCAGGAGAAACTGGAAAACGAGAAAGAGTTGTAGCTCTTTGCAGGTTGCAGCCTGCGTGCTGGTAAAGGACTGCACCAGTACAAAATCATTGTAAAAAGAATTTCTTGAAAGAAGATAGTGACATATTGCAGCAGGTGGTTTTTCTCCCGCATTGGGTTTCCACCTTACATCTTGTGTTCTTTGGTGTGACTGTCTATTTTCTTTATTCATGCTCATTGTTTTATGGTACTGATATGCAAGAATATTTCAAAAGATCAAATAAGGAAGATTTGGTAAATTGCTAGATAATACTGATTCACCCCCCCTCTCAGTATTATTTCCAACAATTGGTATCGGAGCAGGTCCTTCAGAAAAGCTTGATCGCTTGAAGGTAGATCGTTCATCATGAGCAACTACGAGAGAGAAGCATCAATCAGGCCACCCGTCTTCGATGGGACAAACTTCAATTATTGGAAGGTAAGAGTTACTGCATATCTTCAATCTCTTGGTACAGAAGTTTGGAACATTGTAGAATCAGGCTATGCCTTTCCTTCAGCTACTCCTACAGATCCAGCTGAGAAAAAGCAGTATGAAACAAATGCAAAAGCAGTCAGTACTCTATTAGGAAGTATATCTCAAACAGAGTTCATGAAGGTCATGCACTTCAAATCAGCAAAAGAGATATGGGACAAAATGATCACTAGCTATGAAGGAGATGAACAGGTAAAAGAAGCTAAACTTCAAACTCTCAGGATTCAATATGAGACTCTCAAGATGTATAATGATGAAAGTGTGGCTAATTATTTTCTTCGGGTAGATGAGATTGTTAATTGTATGAAAAATTTGGGTGAAGAAATAAAAGAGACTATAGTAGTTCAAAAGATTCTAAGATCTTTATCCCCCAAGTTTGAATCTAAAGTATCTGCAGTAGAAGAAAAGGAAAATCTCCGTGTTCTCACTAT
The DNA here is from genome assembly GCA_031772625.1 of Pinus tabuliformis. Classification (NCBI taxonomy): domain Eukaryota; kingdom Viridiplantae; phylum Streptophyta; class Pinopsida; order Pinales; family Pinaceae; genus Pinus; species Pinus tabuliformis. The sequence continues at coordinate 1,403,529,047 of CM062820.1, read as the reverse complement.
GTCTCAGCTGCATGGAATTCTAACTGCTTATGAAATGAGAAAGGGAGGTCCATCAGACATAAGGGAAGCTGCTTTTAAAGCATCAGGCAAAGAAGATCACTATGAAGCAAGTCATGTTCCAGAAGAAGAGGAAGAAGAATCAAATTTTGTCAGAAATCTTCAAAGAGGTTCTGGAAGGTTCAGAGGTAAGCTACCTTTCAAATGTTTTGCTTGTGGAAGAGTAGGTCATTATGCTGCAAAATGCTCTTATAAGGATAAAGGAAAGGAACCAGTTAGATGGAACAAAAAACAAAGTGCAAATAAGAAAAGCTACTACACCCATGAAGATAGTGATGGCTTATCAAACAGTGATGAAGATGAACAAGGTAACAAATATAGATTGTTAATGGCATTTGAAGATGATGATTATGAGGATGCTGTAGATGTGGATAACCTTTATGATGAAATTACTAGACTCAAGAGATGTATAGAAGAAAAGAACATGATTATTGATACTCTACAATTTCAGATTGATGAAAAGGAAAAACATCTTGAAAAATTAGAAGGTGAAATTGTTGGTCTTAGAAAAGAAATTGAGAAAACAAAAACTATTAATCTCAAGTTTGTCAAAGGATCTGAAACGTTGAATGAGATTATCAGTGTGCAGCGGTCTCCACTAAATAAGACAGGTCTGGGCTATAATGGAGAAACTTCTCAAGCATCCACTTCAAAAAGTTATCTTGATGCAGCAAGAAGAAATGAGCAAGAGCACAAGGAAGATCATCAGGTAAAGCAGGGACAAACGTCAAACAGAAACTATCAGGGGCAATCCAGCTTAAGGGTGAACAAAAGCCACAACCAGCCACAGGTAAAATCTTCCCAATTTGGTTCAAGAATAGATGAAAATAGAAATTACAATCAGTTGGCTGGTAGATTCAATAATCGCAGAAACTTCTTCAATGGACAATGCTTTTCTTGCCATAACTTTGGTCACAAAGCAGCTCAATGTGTTGCGTATAAAACAATCATGACTAGGGAAGCTCAAAAGCAAAGAAGTATGACAGGGATTACAAAAAGGACCTATAACAATTTTTCAGCTCTTGAAAATGAAGTTGAATGCTCTATTTGCAATAATTTTGGACATGAAGATTTTGAATGCAGAAGCAGGTTTCCGGAAAGAAAGGTACAAGAACAAAAAAGGGAACAAACCTCAGGCACCAAAACATGGAAAATAAAGGAACCTCAAACAGAAAGATGTGGGATAGCATTCTATGCAGAAGGACAAGAAAATCTATGGTACATTGACAGTGGATGTTCAAAGCATATGACAGGTGATAAAGAAAAACTTGAATCTTATTCTAATTTAGAAAAGGGAAAGAAAGTCTCTTTTGGAAATGATACTCCTGCAACTATAAAAGGAAAAGGTATTGCTCCTTTAAAAGAAGATGTTAAGGCTGGAAATGTTTTGTTTGTTGATGGACTAAAGCATAATCTTCTAAGTGTAAGCCAGATGTGTGATCAAAGAACCGAGGTTATATTCAGATCAAATGGGTGTCTTGTTCGTGATCTTGATACAGGTAAAACAGTTCTCAAAGGTAAAAGAACTCCAAATAATCTATACATATTTGATGAAGGACAACAACAATGCTATCTAAGCAAGGATGAAGAGCACTGGTTATGGCATCGAAGGTTGGGACATCTAAGCTTCTCACAAATAAGGAAAGCTTGCAAATATCAGGCAGTTCGCGATCTTCCAGATATCAAAATTCCTGACAACACCATATGCAGATCATGTCAGTTTGGAAAACAAACCAGAACTAACTTTCCAGAGAAAGAAGGATCAGCCAGCATGCCTCTTGAGCTAGTACATACAGATGTATGTGGACCATTCAGAAAAAGAACACCTAGAGGAGAGGAATACTTGATATTATTTATTGACGATTTCTCCAGGTTTGTTTGGTTAGGTCTTATGAAGCACAAAGATGAAGCATTCGAAAAATTCAAAACCTTCAAAGCCTTGGCTGAAAATGAATCAGGTCACAAAATTAAGTGCCTCAGATCTGACAGAGGTGGGGAATTTACTTCAAATGAATTTTTCGATTTCTGTGATGAACATGGGATAAGGAGAGAATTTTCTACAGCTAGAACTCCTCAGCAAAATGGAGTAGTTGAAAGAATGAACAGAACAATCCAGCAAATGGCTCGTGCTATGCTTGATGAATCAGGAACTCCTGCAACCTTCTGGGGTGAAGCTGCACATGCGGCAGTTATTATTCTCAACAAGACAAATGTCCGAGTGAACAGCACTCAAACTCCTCATGAGCTCTGGAGTGGTAAAACTCCTTCGGTAAAGCACTTCAAAATCTTTGGGAGCAAATGCTATATCAAGAATACTGAGGAGCAGCTTGGCAAACTTGATCCTAGAGCAGATGAAGGAATTCTTCTTGGCTACTCTCCACATAGCAAAGCATACAAATGCTACAATAAAAGACTTGGCAGAATCGTTGACAACATTGATGTAGTGGTTGATGAGAAGGGATACATTCCTAGGCAAATACATCGTGAAGACATTGAAGAAGATGAAAGCTACCCTCAAAGACAGAATGATGAAGAAGAAGAACCGCAAGAACAATCTCAAGAAGGACCTCACGAAGAAGCAGAAGAAAGAACAAGAATAGAAGAAAAGACTCCATCCAGATATGTTCAAAAGAACCATCCAGAATCTCAGATCATGGGACAAAAAGAAGCAGGTATACAAACTAGAAGAACAGTTGCAGAAGCTTCAAGTTATTTGGCATTACTCTCCTCTACTGAACCACAAAATGTGAAAGAGGCATGCAAAGATGAATGTTGGGTGAAAGCAATGGATGAAGAACTTGAGCAAATCGAAAAGAACAACACTTGGGAGCTGGTTCCTAGACCAAAGGATAAGAATGTTATCGGAACAAAATGGGTTTTCAAAAATAAATTGAATGAAAATGGAGAAGTAATTAGAAACAAAGCCAGACTTGTTTGTAAAGGGTATGCACAGCAAGAAGGAATAGACTTTGAAGAAACTTTTGCTCCTGTTGCAAGACTTGAGGCCATCCGAATGTTTCTTGCTCTCTCAAGTTGTCAGAACTTCAAAGTATTTCAAATGGATGTGAAATCAGCCTTTCTGAATGGAGACTTGGATGAAGAAGTGTACATTGAACAGCCAGATGGTTTCATTCTTGGAAACGATCCAAATCTTGTATGCCGATTAAAAAAGGCTCTCTATGGTCTCAAACAAGCTCCAAGGGCTTGGTACTACCGGTTGGACAAATATCTTCATCAACAAGGTTTTTCAAAAGGTTCAGCAGATAGCAATCTTTATATAAAAGTTGAAAATGACAAATTACTAATACTTGTTGTGTATGTAGATGACATTATTTTTGGCAGTAATGAAGAAGCTATGAGTCAAAGCTTTGCCTCGGTCATGCAGAAAGAATTTGAGATGTCCTTGCTAGGAGAACTGACATACTTCCTTGGTTTGCAAATCCAACAAAAGAAAGGAGGAATCCTTTTATCTCAAACCAAGTATCTCAAGCAGATTTTGAAGAAATATGGCATGGAAGATGCAAAACCAGTATGTACACCCATGGTCACAGGATGTAGTCTCAGTGCAAATGACGAATCTGCAGCAGTACATCAACCAACCTACAGATCTATGATTGGAAGTCTACTATATTTGACAGGTACCCGACCAGACATCATGCATGCAGTTGGAATAGTTGGAAGGTTTCAGGCAAATCCTAAGGAGACTCATCTTCAAGCAGTGAAGAGAATCTTCAAATATCTTCAAGGGACTCAAAATTATGGCCTATGGTATCCTAGAGATACAGATCTCACTCTTCATGCTTATACAGATGCAGATTGGGCCGGAAGCGTGGATGACAGGAAAAGCACAAGTGGTGGTGCATTCTTTATGGGTCCCAGACTGGTATCTTGGTTCAGCAAGAAACAGAGTTCAATTGCCTTGTCTACAGCTGAAGCGGAATATGTTGCTGCTGCATCTTGTTGCACCCAACTCCTTTGGATGATGCAGAATTTGCAGGATTATCAAATCACTTGTACTCCTCCAATCCCTATCTTATGTGACAACACAAGTGCAATCAGCATCTCAAAGAATCCGGTTATGCATTCAAAAACCAAGCACATACCAATCAAGTACCATTTTCTCCGGGAACAAGTACTTGAACAGAAGGTCAAGTTGGAGTATGTTCCTTCTAAGGAACAAGTTGCTGATATTTTCACCAAACCATTGCCCAGGGACACTTTTGAATACCTCAGGCAAAAGCTGGGGGTTGTTGATGCATCATCTTACTGTTGATCATCTTCCTATTGGTGGTATAGGCTCAGGGGGAGCACATAATGCATTGTTGGCATTATGGAGAAGGAGATCTTGGAAATAGCTGCAATATGTCTCTATCTCCTTCATGATGGATTTCTGGTTACAGATCTGGAGATGCATGAGCATAGGGGGAGCATACCCTTTGCCCTTGATGTCAAAGGGGGAGAATGAAGCTGAAGATTATGTGGTTGCCATCAAGTCCAAAGGGGGAGATTGTTGGCATTATGATTCAGGTGTTGTCCTTGATGGCAAACCCATTCAGGTGATAAATCAAGAAGGACGCAGGAAATATGTTCAGCAAGTGCGTCCCCGCAGGTATACCATACAGAACCCGCGTCCAGGGACGCAGGCCAGCCGTTCAGGAGGTGCGTCCGCCCAGTGCACTCATTTCAAGGCAGAGAAAAGCTCGTGGGGGTTTCTTGTGTGGTATCTAGCCGACGGTTTTGTGTTTCTATGGTGTCGGCTCGTGGTTTTGTTCCATGTTTTGGGGAGAAGCTTGCCTATATAAAGCAAAGGAGTTCATTTGGATTAAGTATCATTGGTGTGGAACATCTCTTGGTGTGATCTAGTCCAAATCTATAAGGGCAAATCTTCTAATGGACTACGATCTATATGGCGCATGATCAGATCTGTGGATCTGAGTGTTTGGGTTGGTTCTGAAGTCCTCTTATCTTCTATATCTGAAGGGACGCAGATTCAGTGAAGGGAAAGTGCGCCGGGACGCAGTACAGTAAAGACTCAGGTGCGTCTCTGAGGCAAAGGACGCGGCGCGACTGTGGCATTGGGTGCGTCTCTGAAGCGAAAGACGCGGCGCGATAGTGTTTCTGGGAGCGTCGGTCGCAGAAAAGCAAAAAGGAACAGTGCGTCTGCACGCAGAACAGCATAAGGTATACTGCGTCCAGTCGCAGGCCACAGAAAGAAAATATGCGTCCCTGTCTTAAGATGATCTGTTGACTGTATATTTCTGTTCATAAGGTGTTCTGGGTTGTTTATGTAATTACTGATCTGATATCTGTAGTAGACTGTATCTGTTGTATACTTGTTGATCATTTGATTCTTCATGAAAAAGAAGTAGGGGGTTGTAGCTCCCTTCCAGGAGAAACTGGAAAACGAGAAAGAGTTGTAGCTCTTTGCAGGTTGCAGCCTGCGTGCTGGTAAAGGACTGCACCAGTACAAAATCATTGTAAAAAGAATTTCTTGAAAGAAGATAGTGACATATTGCAGCAGGTGGTTTTTCTCCCGCATTGGGTTTCCACCTTACATCTTGTGTTCTTTGGTGTGACTGTCTATTTTCTTTATTCATGCTCATTGTTTTATGGTACTGATATGCAAGAATATTTCAAAAGATCAAATAAGGAAGATTTGGTAAATTGCTAGATAATACTGATTCACCCCCCCTCTCAGTATTATTTCCAACAGTTGGGTCATGAAAAAGGTATTCATTTACTATTAACTTATTATCCTTTTACTTTATTCTCATCCTTTCTATATCTCAATGCACTAATATATTAAGAAATTACGATAAGAAATACAGAAATTACTTACAGTTATGCTTTGGCTAATTATCATCCTTCTTTATGTAGGAAAGTACGAAAAGGGACAACTGCTATTCCATAACTAAGGGACAGTGAAAAAATAGCAAGCTAAGGAAGGACGCGGTGGTTGCAGATACGTCCAAAAGCAAATCTACAGGATCAGAGCAAGAAGGGAAAGATGTCTAAAGTTAGAAAATTGTGCGAATCCCTCAGGATCAAGAGATCTTTAGGGATCACTTTTATCATCTATCTTTTTACCCCTTTCTCATTATAAAAGGCAATGATTGTAAGGAGAAGGGGGACGACTATTGTTGTTATTATTGTAATTCTCAATTACAGACTTCTGATGTAGCGAAGAACACAAATACGCTATAATACTCTTTCATTATTAATATATAAAAGGAGTTGCTGTTCCTTTCCATTTATCTGAAGTAACCAGCAATGTACGTTGGCGGCTAAGGGCCCGACTTCTGGTGGAATTCACTGCTTCACCCGTGTCATATATTTCTGATTCTTGCAAGTGTGACAGTTGATAGTTTATTTCTTTATGCTATTATTATTTCGTTGCTATTCCTTAGTTCTTTGTGTTGACAGAATAGCTCTGTTTTATATAATTTACAACATTATTGTTTAATTAGTTTCCTTTCACTTTGGGTTGAGTTTCCTAGATGAATATCCTGCTCGATGCAATCAACTTTAATGAGAGTTAACTACTGCTATCAGTCTCTTAGATTAACGTCATCATTGTTTTACAGAGTAGTGCGTTCGATTTAAATTCAATCAGTCTCTAAGAGAAGAGTTATCACTGTTGTACTCTTAACTGATATTGCTGTTACTTGAATTGCATATTGCTGTTACCTGAATTGTTGTAGGATTTGATTTCATTGAAGGATTGAGTTTTCTTTTAATTGCAATTAGAATTTACTTGCTGCATCCATTTACTCTTGTATTTAAAATATCTATACTGCAATTTAGAAGCATTACTCTTTGAGTTAAATAGCCGCCACATACTATGTACACTCTTGAAATAGAAAGACCTGCCCGGATTGATAATTAATGTGAAGATAATTAGGAGTTAAAAAGGCACCTTTTATCACTCAACATTTTGGCACCGTTTCCGGGGAGAGTGTAGCCATTTCTAAGGAGTAATGTACATCTGATGATTGTTGTTGAAGAAGAATTGGGTTTTGAAAATGGAAGGTAAGAACCTATGTAACAAGAAAGTAAAGTGCTTTCTCCTCCACCCAATTTTCAACACAATTACAGAAATTTGAAATAGGTATGTGCTGTTTATATGTTGGGAGAGAACTGGGTATTAAAAATGAAAGGTAAGAACCTACGTATGGAGCACGTAAAATGCCTGCTCCCTCGCTCGCTTTCTAGCAGAATTGTTAAGAACTTAGGGTAGAGATAAACATTTGAATTGTTTGTGTATGACTAAGAAGAAAAAACCTGAAAATAATCCAATTCCCCTACCCAAACCCGACAGATCTAAGGGACCGATGACCCTTGGATGATCAACTTTCATAGACGACATCTTAAAGAAAGCCAAATATCAGCCATCAGTAGGTCCTAGAAAAGTTGCTTCTAGACAACCTATTGTCTCCCTTCGGGCCATAGGCTCACCATCTGTAGCCTTCGTTGAGGTCCACAACAAAACGGAAGGGACTGAGCAGAGCTTTCAAGAAATTGAAAATTCTCACCCAATTTGTTTACAAGAAGGGAATTCTTGTAATCTTCATGAAGGAGGAGGAGAAACAGGGGAAACAGAGGAACCGAGATCCCCTCAGGTAGTAATTCAACAAGGAACACCTAGTATCCTGGATCAAGGGAGTGTTGTTAAGATCATTCCCACCCCTTCTAATCAGCCTAGGAATAAATCTCTAGAGATTCTGAAAGGGTATTGGCACATATTTGATTAAATGGTCAACAACCCACAAGCACCTCAGACCTTTACATTGCAATATCCCTTCGTTGACACAATAGTCAACACACCCATGAAAGCTATCCCTCTCCAAAACATTCCCACCTTTCATGGATTAACATCAGAGGATCCAGATGCATTTCTGTTTGAATTTGATGTATTATGTCGGGGTTATGATTATACCACCGACCCCCAAAAACTAAAACTGTTTCCTTCCACACTGAAAGGAGCAGCCTTGTGTTGGTTTATGGGATTAGGTGGTGGCACAATAAATGATTGGGAACAAATGAAAACTGCTTTCCTAAAAAAATATCAGGACTATTGCAGATCTAGGGAATTGAAAGATGAAATATTCCAAATGGTAGCAAGACCCAGTGAAACATTAGAAGAATATGTGGAACAATTTCAATATAACCTCCAACAGTCTCCCTATGCAACTTTTCCTTTACCTGATAACGTGATAAAAACTACAATGATTAAAGGGATGAAGGAACAATAGATAGAAACATTAAATATTATGGGTAAAGGTGATATATATCAAGAGGAATATGCTGACATTATTAAATTGTGTATCAAGTCCTCAAGAGGCAGTACGAGATTGAAACCATCAAAACGCGACATGACCACTAGGGACAAAAAAATCTCTGGTGGAGGTATAACTCGTGCAGAAATTGGCAATCTGCTAGAGGATTTCAAAACAGATATCTTGGGAACTTTGACAATGCAATTGGACATTATGCAAGACAAACAAAAGCAGGCAGAAGTAGAACAAAACTTGGTGATATTCTGTCCTAGATGCAGAAAGAAGCATAGTCACAAAGAGTGCCCACTGGATATGGTACAAACCTGCGCCATATGTACGAAAGATCATGCTACAGAAAGCTGCCCATCACTCCCAGGGTTAAAAGCAGTCTATAAGGAGGCAGAGGAAGAAACAGAACCAGTCTACTTGCTAAATCAGCGTCACCAATGGCAACCATGACAAACAGGTATGCTGACTAATACATCTTCTTTCTTTCAAAATCCGCAATATAATTCACAACAATACCCAGGAGCCATGTGGCAGAATCAGCCACCCTTTTCCAACTGGTCACAACAACCATTCCCTATGCCATCTTGGCCCAACCAATCAAATCAAAATAACAATTGGCCTAATTCCTCTTACTTCCCACCATTTTGGCAGAATAATGCATATCAATCCCAATGGCCACCCTCGACTTCACAGAACTAGAACTGGCAGTCAAGCTGGCAAAGACCTACAAATCAGCTAGCAGGAACAATCCCCCTACCTCAACCCACACTGCCAGTACCCTACACGTTTCAACGGAACCCGCAGACCAACCTACGACCGCAGCTCCCAGCCCAACCCAACCCAAACCCCAACAATAGACCGGTTCAATTTGTGCAAATTATTGAAGGACTAGAGCCAGAAACCGAGTTAAGGGAGTGAAATGAGCTTCAATTAAGATCTAGGCAGATAATAGAATCAGAGGGGGATAAAAACAAACAAATTGAAGATCAGTTACCTGTATAACAAGCACCACAAGTGGAGGACATGTTAAACAGAAAACTCACGATCAAACGTTCACCTCCTCTCTACCATTCCCAGAAAGATTAATCATACCCCACCCAATAGAATACCCCGATTTTGATCTTCTAGGAGAATTAAAAAATTTGTGTATAAAAATACCACTCCTCCAGGCTATTCAGGACATTCCGATTTACGCAAAAACTATTAAAGAATTGTGTATGAAAAAGCCAAAGAGGAAAATAAAAACAACCCCAACTATCCATGTAGTCGGTACCTTATCTGATTTACTATTAGGAAGAGAAACACCTATAAAATATGAGGACCTAGGAAATCCTATAGTCACTGTGCAAATAAATGGATGCTCCTTCCCTAATGCATTAGTCGATTTAGGAGCAGCAATCAATATTCTTACAACCACAACTTGTCAAAAGCTTGGCATTACATCCTTGGACCCAACCACGACCTTGTTGGAACTGGCTGACCGATCGGTAGTCAAACTAGAAGGCACATTACAGGATGTAATGGTGTCAATAGACTCCTGGGAATACCCTATAGACTTTCTGATCATCAATCCTAGAAACCGACTCGATGGACATCCCCTAATTCTAGGTAGACCTTGGCTAGCAACCGTGGATGCTTACATAAGCTGTCGAACAGGCAGCATGACTATAGCAAGAGGAAGCAATGTGAAGAATTTAGCCTTATATCCTCCAGCTCAACCAAGTTTAACAATAATCAAAACCAGAAAACAACATGTATCATATCTAACTAAAAACATTAGATCACCGCTAACCATAGAAGATGCTCTCGAATTTAAGGATCAAACAGAAGATGACATCATTAACACTTACATTAACCAACTAGATGTCGTATCCCATCTAAAATGTCACATGATGGAAGCAGCCCTCTGTAACGACATAGAAGAAGATCCCTTAAAAGATATTAACGATCAATCAATACCAACAACTTCTGTTTTTAACAACAAAACCATAGAACTTGAGCCAGGAAAAACTTTGAATATTAACAAAAATCTGACTGCTGACCAAGAGCAGAAGCTTGTTCAACTCTTGAGAAAATATAAATATGCCTTTGCATGGGTTTACCTAGACATGAAAGGGATTGATCCCCAATTATGCATGCACCACATTTATACAGAGAAAGATGCCAGGCCCATTCTACAACCTCAACGGAGGTTAAATCCTCATCTTAAAGATATTGTTAAAGCTGAATTGCAAAAATGGTTAGATGTAAACTTCATCTACCCCATATCTGACAGCGAATGGGTCTCTCCATTAGTAGTGGTCCCGAAAAAGAATGGAAAGTGGCGTATATGTGTTGACTATAGAGAGCTTAATAAAGCAACCCAAAAAGACCATTTTCCCCTTCCATTCATTGACCACGTCTTGGACACATTGGAAGGAAAGAAATTCTTTTCTTTCCTAGATGGCTTTAGCGGATACAATCAAATTTAGATTTCCCCTGAAGATCAGGATAATACTACCTTTACCTGCCTTTGGGGAACATTCGCTTACAGGTTCTTACCTTTTGGGCTATGCAATGCACCTACCGCATTTCAGAGGGCTATACTCAACATTTTTTCAGATATGATAAATGAAGGGCTCGAGGTATACATGGATGACTTTACACCTTACAGAGATGACTTCGAGCTATCATTACAAACATTAGAGAAAGTTATGCAAAGATGCATTGCCACCAGGATCTTTTTAAGCCATGTAAAATGCCACATGATGTTGACCGAGGGTCTCATATTGGGTCACTATATCTCAGCAGCTGGAATCCAGGTAGATCCAACAAAAATTCAGATAATTCTTTTAATACCTACCCCTTCCACACAAACTGAGGTACGCAATTTCTTGGGATTTTCTGGCTATTATAAAAGATTTATAAAGATTTTTTCTCAAATTGCTACACTACTATATGCATTAACATGAAATATTGATTTCATTTGGACTGATAAATGTGACAGTGCTTTTGAAGATTTAAAACGACTTGTATCAACAGCCCCAGTATTAAGGGGCCCAAACTGGGATTTTCCATTCCATATTTCATCCGACGCTTCAGACACAGCCATTGGAGCAGTTCTTGGCCAGGAGGAAGATAAAAAGCCATATGCAATATACTATATCAACAAAAATCTATCTCCTGCTGAATTAAATTATACTGTTACTGAAAAAGAATTTTTGGCTGTAATCTATGCTATCAATAAATTTAGACATTATATAACAGGATACCCTGTGGTTTTATACACTGATCACTTTGTTATTAAATATCTAGCTAATAAACTTGTTACAAATGGAAGAGTGACAAGATGGTTGATTCTTTTGCAGGAATTTGATATCACTATCAAAGATCGACCAGGAAAAGAAAATCCAGTAGCAGACTTCCTTTCACGGATGCCAAAGACAGATGACTCAGCAGCAGTAGAAGACTAGTTTCCTGATGAACATTTATTTGCTGTAACTGTAAAAACATTGTGGTACGCGGATGTCGCAAATTACTTGGCAGTAGGAAAGTTACCCAAGTACCTGATGCCTAATGAAAGAAAACAAATAGTACAATGCAACATGCAATTCTCTTGGATCAGAGGCTATTTATTTCATACATGGGCCGCTATGCACATTAGAAGATGCGCCAGGGAAGACAGGATCTTCGACATCTTGAAAGCTTGCCACGATGGGCCTTGCGGTGGACATTTTGCAGACCGCCGGACTGGTCACAAGGTATTACAGATGGGCTATTATTGGCCCACCATTTTTAAAGATGCCAAGAAGTTTGTCTTGGCATGCAACAGTTGCCAAAAAATGGGACGCCCTAGGCAGTCTGATGAGATGCCCCTGTACCCGCAGATAGTAATTGAACCTTTTGAGCAATGGGCATTAGATTTCATCGGCTCAATAAACCCATCTTCTAATCAAAAGACATATATATTAGTTGCAACTGAGTATGTGACTAAATGGGTGGAGGCAGAGGCACTACTAAGGGAAACAGAGGACTCGGTAATCCACTTTCTTTTCCAACTATTCGTGCGATATGGCTTGCCTAGAGAGGTAATTATAGATGGAGGACCAAAATTCATAGGCCATAAGATCGCTGTAACATTAAAGAACCATCATATCATACACAGAATCACGACTCCATACCACCCGCGAGCAAAGGGCTAGGTAGAAAGCACCAATAAGGTAATCGAGGCAATACTCACAAAGACAGTTGCATCACATAGATGTGACTGGGCTACCTGATTGCCAGAAGCCCTGTGGACATACCGCATGACATGGAGAAATACCACGGGATATTCCCCATATCAGCTAGTGTTTGGAAAAGAACCTATCTTCCCAATTGAATTTGAGATCCAGACATTGAGAATAGCTCAGGAGGTAGGCTTGGACTTAAGCGAAGCACAGATTAATAGGCTACATCAAATCAATGAATTGGATGAAATCTGGTTATCATCTCTTCAGCACACTGCAATGATCCAACAACAAAGAGCAAAATGGCATGATGCCCTTATCAAAAAGAAAATCTTCCACGAAGGGGATTGGGCACTCCTGTATGATTCTAGGTTCCAAGATTCCTCGGGAAAATTCCATACCAAATGGTTAGTACCTTATGAGATACAAAAGGTGCATGATAATGGCACCCTCACATTAGCCACCATCGATGGGTCTGGTTACTCTTTTAAAGCGAATGGACATCGAGTGCAACTCTATCACAAACCACTTACCAGAGAATCCTTTTGGCAACAATTACGGGAAGATTCCACCATACAGATTCTGGCTGAAGAGGGCAACCCATCCTCAACATCGGCCCGATGAATAATTCATTTGTTTTTTGAAATTTGTACATAAAAATTTTCTTTCTGTTTTGATTGAATTTGCTTGTATAAATTGTATATAAATTCTCTTTTTTTTACTTTTCCTTTGCTGTTCCCTTTAAGGAACAACTGCTGTTCCCTCCAAAGAATAACTGTCGTTCCCTCTAAGGAACAACAATTTTGTGTCCAGATTTTTCGTGCTGTTCCCTCTAAGGAACAACTACTATTCCCTATAAGGAACAACAGTTCCCTCTAAGGAACAACAATTCCCTGTATATTTGATTTCTGTGCTGTTCCCTTTAAGGAACAGTTGTTGTTTCCTCTAAGGAACAATTGTCGTTTCCTCTAAGAAACAAATGTTCCCTGTATATTTGATTTATGTGCTATTCCATTTAAGGAACAGTTGCTATTCCTTCTAAGGAAAAACTACCATTCCCTCTAAGGAACAACAGTTCCCTATATATTTGATTTTTGTGCTATTCCCTCTAAGGAACAAATGTTGTTCCCTCAAAGGAACAACAGTTTCGTGTGCATTTGTTTTTTATTGTTCCCCTTAAGGAATAGTTGCTGTTCCCTCTAAGGAACAACTGTTGTTCCCTCTAAGGAACAACAATTTCGTGTGCATTTGTTTTTTGCTGTTCCCTTTAAGGAACAATTGTTGTTCCCTTTAAGGAACAGCTGTTGCTCCCTCTAAGGAACAACAGTTTCACGTGTATTTGTTTTTTGCTGTTCCCTTTAAGGAACATTTGTTGTTCCCTTTAAGGAACAGTTGTTGTTCCCTTTAAGGAAAAACTACTATTCCCACTAAGGTGTTATCACTCAGATTTTCCCAGAAGTTGTAAGAAGAGGGAAAGGGGTCCGAGGTAACCACAAACCAACTTTTAGGTATAGAATCTAGCCAATCTGTATCCAGAGAGGGCTCTCTCTTTAAGGTTTAGCTTTGTTTTGGAAGATATTAGGCTAGTTATGAAAGCTTGGGTTTTTGATTGTGTTTGGGTGGTGAAATTCAGTAGCAGAGGGGTAGGACTGAATAGTTTAGGCCATTGGGCTAATGGAGTCAAAGAAGATGGCTCAACTAGATTTGGTTTTTCAACAAAGGATGGCTTCACAGGGCAAGATAGCTAAACAGGGAGCAAATAGAGACTTGAAAAGATGGAATGGACTTAAAAGGGATGAAGGGAAATTAAGAATCCTTCAACATATTTTAAGAGGAGGGAACTTGGATGATCAGCAATAAAAAGCAATTAAGGATTTTTTACTAAATGATTAAAATGAGTAAACTAGGAAACATGAGCAATTAAGAATTCACTGCTTATGCTAGTTTAGAGGAAAACATTTAGAATAAAAATGATTGAAGACAGATTACACTTAATCACTTTCTGAATTATTCTTTTTCGTTTTAATATTTAGATATGAAACACAATTGATATAATAAACAAGAAAACAAAAACACACGAGATATAAAATACTTATTTGTCCGGTGTTTGACACATGAATCCTATGAAAAGTCCTTTGCATTAATTCTTCATCTAGCCAACCATGCAAGATTTGTCCAACAACACTTTATTCCAAAGTAATCAGTTTTACAACAATGTCTAAGAATCCACCCTCAATACTCCGAATGAGGGAGTATTTATAAAAAAATTTACAATCAAAATATCTCATAACAAAAAGAGATATATTCTAGGATGACTAACTATATGTTACATGAAAAATAGAGACAGATGGTCTCGTAGATAGAAGATAGAGGCAAACTGATGGCTTGCTGTCCCTATTCTTGTGAATGTGCTGGAGTTAGGCCCTATGATTTGGCATCTTGCTATCTTCTTTGTAATTCTGTGCTGGCTACTCTGCTTTTCATCTTCTTACTGATACTCTTTTACCTGCTCTGAGACTCTTTACCTATTTGATCCTTATTTATCTTCTGTTACCATCATTGACTATGGTAAAAAATGGAAATTTACCTTTTTACCAAGGGTAAATCACAAAATTTCTGTCATATTTGTCCACCATTTTTCTTGTGGTATTCTAGTCCTTTGAAGTTTTCTAAGGATCTCATCAGCCTCGGTGTATTTGAAAAAATTAGGCTGAACTTGGAATAGATGTTTTATTTCATGCTCCACATAGAATAGGTTCTCTAGACTGTCAAAAAGAACTCTGCCTGTAGGTAATGCCTTTGGTGTAGCTGCACTACCAGATGAGCTGGCTTGGTTGTCTGCATACTTAGCCAACTTGTCAACATAGTCTATCTGTGTCATCAATTTGTCATTGATAACTAAAGGACTGGGAAGTCCTTTACTCTGCAATATGCCAAATTTCTGCATAAAATCATCAATTTCCTCTTGCATGTTTAGGCATCTCCTTTCCAAATTCTGCATTAAAGACCTTTTAGTTAAAACCTTCTTGATTTCCAGAATAGTCCCTGTTCTGTCTTCAATGCCCAGTTCTTCAAGCTGGTACTTATTCTTGGTATTCAAAAAATTTATTAGTCTGGTAGCTTCCTCAGGCATCCTTCCTAATTCTTCCTTAGTTCTCTGGACTTCTTCAAGAGCTAGCTTTACCAAATCAATCTGCTAAAAAATTATTTGTATGGATGGCCAAACATCATTTATTGACTGAGTGATGTTGGTCCAAAGAATCTTCCTAATATCTGCTAAGGGTTTATCAAATGTGAGGTCTTTTTCTAATGATTTCACCTTTTGTTCTAACCCTTTATTTTCCCTCACCTTTTCTGCAAAATTTATCTTTGAAAGATCATATTTTTGTTCTAAGGTAACAAATTGTTCTTTTACCTTTTGTAACTCTGAAACTTGGAGCTTCAATTCCTCCATTGATTTTATCAATTCTTTTGTGCTTAGACCTGAAGTACTTGCTTGTGCTGTTCCCGCTATTGCTTCTGTTGTGACTACTTGAACATTTAGTGCCAAAGCTGTTCCAAGGGTTGAAGGGACTGTGGTGGAAACCACTGGTATCACATTGGGAGGCTGAGAGGTCGACTCTCCCTGCTTGTCCTTCAATGATTTTTCTAGTTCTTGTTCAGTCTCCTTCAGTTGTTCATTAAGCTTTAGGACTAAGTCCATCAACTCTTCTTCAGACCTTTGTTGTATAACCCCAGCAGTCTGTGGATGCCTTGAAGGTGGAAACTTTAGCTACTTTCTTAAGGAAGCTATGTCTTCATCTTTCTTTTTAATTAAGGCTTCTGCAGCCTTCACATCTTTTGGATCATGACCCAATCCAATGATCAATTCTTCTAAAGATTTAATTCTATTGTCTTTAGCCTGTGAGGAGGCTTTCTCCAGCTGTAATTGGGCAGTTGTATTATTCAAATAATTTTCTAGTCTTTGGGCCATCATGGCCTTACTAGTCAATGTAGAATAGACCATCTCCCCTGTCTGTTTGTGTAACTCAATCTGGTCCAAGGGATGAATGTCCTTTGCCATGACCTCAAAATCGGTTTTGAGGTAATCTGCAGCTGATTGAGGCTGTTGCACTTTGGGTTTGAAAAAAATCATTAGCATTTTACCTTCTTTGATGTCATAGGCTGACATCAACCTGTTCTAATTAGTGGGAGCCATTTTCAAATACTGATTGTAGACCTGGATCCTCAATGGCTCATTTCTGGCTTTTATTTCTTTAAACTTCTTTTTGATATCTGGATTGTCTTTTCCTGGGGGCCTGAAAGATGATACTTCAACACTTTGTTATCTCTCTAGCTCCTGTCTCTATGAGCTAGAAGGTGTCCCACCTATTGGGAAAGTTTGATGACTATCTACACCTTCTTTTCTTTGACTATCAGTAGTCTCTTCAAAAAATTCTTCTTCTGAAGAGGATTTAGCCTGTGCCTCTTAGCACCAGGCTGTTTTGAGGGTCCACTGGCAGGGGTAGCTACTTCCCTGTCTCTCTTTTTGTTCTTTTCCTCATTTAGAGGAGTTTGCAAGATTGGGGGTTCTCCCACATTGACTTGAGTTGGAGGAGTGTGTATGTGAGCCCGCTCCTTAGAAGTTTCAGGCTGTTTAGACATTATTGACTGTTCTATAGCTTGAGTGCTTGTCTTTGTTTCTTTACCTTTTGATGTCCCTGTAAGTGGTGTATCGGTCTGCTGTGAGTGCCTTTTAGAGGTCCTAGCTATTGAGGCACTTATCCTTGATGCTGACTTCTCAAAATGTACCTGTCCAAAATATTCTAGGTCAAGAGTCTTTTCAAGATCTTTCATTACATTTTCTATGTTGACCTGCTCACTATCAGTTTCTACTAAGGTCCCTTCCTTCCATTCATCCATGTTGGCAAATTGTTCAATCTCTGGGATTCTATGGTGCAAATATGGTGACAGCCTATTCTTCATCCTTCTATCATAGATAAAGCTATGAGGGTCATATGGAACCCAACTGAAACTTTTGTGTAATTTAAGGTAATCTTCTAGAATTCTCTCTGCTTCTTTCCTTGCTTCTCTAGTGTTGCAGATGAAAGGGCCTAATTGATGTTTGATCCTGAGTTGTGCTTTCTTTTTGGCTTTAGTAAAATGGACCAGGTCTGAGTTTATCATCTGCCTATAGTATTCCAATGCAAACAATCCCATTGGAACATACTTTGGTAACTTGAAAGGGGAAAGTTCACACCCATACATCCTGATTTCTGTATAATTCTGGTATAAATACCAGTCACCCACTCTGTACTGCTTGGAGAGCTGAAGGATCCTCTTAATGTCACCACTGATCCTGGGAGGGGAAATCCCTGTCAATAAGGTGGTTGCTGGATGAACAAACTGATCAATGAACTCATTATAGGAGTAAGGGGAATCAAAGGATTCATGGAAGATGGAAGTCCAAAAGATAACAGACCTTGGATTGCCCTTGGTATCAAGTTTCATGACAGGGAATGGGAAATTATCTGACTGATAATAAAGCATGAGATGATATATGAAGGTGGTATATTTGAAAACCCTTTCATTCTCCAGTCTCATGAACTGGTCATGAATTTTATCAGCAATAAAGGAGGCATAATCATACTTGACAACAAGGGGTTGTCCACAAGTAAATATTGACGACAACACTAGGGTTAACTCATCAACATACTCACTAGTGTTGAATCGCATAACTAAAGATATCATATCAACTATGAGTCTTCCCATGTCTGTGAAGAAAGTTTGCATATAAGGAGGTGGGCCCTTAGGCTGGTGTTTTTGTAGTATGAAAGTCTGACAGAGGCGATCAAGTTTGAATTGGGATAACTTAGTTGGTTTCTCAAGTAAATCTCCAATGGAAATGGGAGTGAGGGCTTGACTGGTGTGAAATTGTAACATCTCATTGATTGATTCAGTAGTTATTGGGAAGAGGACTGTTTGGCTGGGAGACATAACTGCTCTATGGTTAGGGTCATAATTGGCATGACATTGATGAATTGTATCAGGGAAAACATGGACTAAGGGGAGAAAAAATATGGGAAGATTGGATTCCCACAGTCCTATGATATTAGAGCCATTCAAATAGTTATCTCTACTTTGGCAAAAGACTTTGAGGTGATTTTTATCAGTGGTTAGGTCTTTTATTTGGAAGTCCTTATCTGCCAAAGGCAAATAGTCTAAATATCGATGAGGGGCATTAATGGGTGCAACATTCAAAGCTAGCGGGGTTTCCATTTTTGGTTCTTGTGGATTCAGAAGGAAACTGTGGTTTTATTTGTGAAATATGCAACACAGAGGCTATGAGGGACTTTAAATGACGAAAATAATAACTGAATTATAATGAACTTGGGCCCTTTTCATCAATTTACAGTGGAAAACAAGTATTTGCAGGGTTTTGTTCGATAAATATATTTTTTGGGGAACAAGCAATGAAATGCGGTTACTAGGTGTAGCTGGAGGGTTCTGAGTGGCATCGGCTGCAAGGTTTGGAGCAGGTTGGCAATTGAAAGCTCGAACTGGTTGACCTCAATGTTCTTTTGCATGGGCGCACAAGTTTACCGAATAAAACAATGAAAATGATTTTTTTTGTCTTATTAATAAAGTCAAAGATTGGCGGGTTTTTGGTTTTTAGATAAGTGATGTCAGCGACAAATGACATGATGTTTTGTCATTTGTGGGAGGGTGGTAAGTGGTTCTATATCGTATTGCTTATGGGGAAGGGTGGTAATAGTCCTAGAGCTAGCGATTCCATAGAGCTTTTGACGCGTGGCAGAGGAACTGTGGAAAAACCGCTTTGTGATCGCGCACTAACGTGCGGTCACAAAGGGTCGCGCGATATGTATTATGGTCGTCGGATCTCGGGAACCTAATCGAACGACTGTCGGGGTGTATAAAGTGGCGGGGTTATAATGGAGGCAGGCCCAATATGTTTAAGGGTTAATTAATTATATCAGGGTTGACGGGATTGGATGGGGAGGCTGTTAATTAACCATGAGGGTTAATTAATCTTGTTTAATGCGGTGGGGGATTAAGGGCTATTAATTAGTTACTGCTTAACTAATTAATTCCGATTAAGGATGTATTATGGTTATATTTAACCATCGGGGCGGGATATGTAAAAATTTGGGGTTTTTTTCATATTTATAATAATACGGGAGTGGGTAGCTTTATATAGGGGAATTATATAATATAAGTTAAAAGTTAATATGATCAAATGAATGGAAAAAGCGGTAAGTTTAAAGACATTTGATGTGTGTATTTAAACTTAGGCTTAAAGTGAAAAAAGGGTTTTTATGAGAAATATTGTAATTTTCCTAAGTAAAATAGAATTTTACTTAGGAAAATTTTTATGAAGGTGAATGAATGATTTATGAATGGTTTTAAGTACTTAGGCTTTATAAACTATTGGGCCGAGGGTTCGGTCCCTCCAGAAGTCAGAGAAATGCTCTGAGCCCCTCTAATTTAGCAAATACCTTAGCACTTAAGGGAAATTAGTGAAAATTTAGGGAAAATGAGAAGGGGAGTTAATTATTCTGACTTTGCTTTGCTTGAGATGTTTTCACTATAATACATGCCTTGGCCTTGTGATGAAAATAAAAGATTAACACATTTAGAGTCATCATTCATCACATATATTTCTGCAACCATCATCTAGCTACCCTACCTACTTTAACCTAGCATTTTCACTTCTTTATTTGGGTGCACTTAGACTGGCAAACCCTTATCAAACTTTTCTTTTCTTTTACATGGCAATGCCTATCTAAGTCTACACTTATTACATCTAAGGGCTCATATTAAACAGTTGAGCTTCTTTTTTCACTCTACCTACTTATCTGCCAAGATTAGACTGTTTGGTCAGATCTTTGTTCTCTATTTCTACAACATAAAATTGAAATATGAACTAGCCAAGCTTAAACTGTTTGACTATTCATAAATTGTGGCATAAGTGACAATCTGCACACAATTTTTATTATACAAAAGTAAAAAAAGTAGTGGCATTTAGACTTGCACACTTTACTTGGTCTTTCTTTTTGTTGGGGTTCATTTTCTTTTATTTTTTGATCATATTTTATTCTTTTTACCCTTTGATTTTCTTTTAGGGTATACCCTCTTTACATTTTTTAAAATTTTTTGATGTTTTGAAAGTATGGAAAACCTTTGCAACAAGGAAAGGTATGAACATATTGCATAGCTCATCAAGTCAATCATGATATATGACACCTATTGGTATAGGGGCATAACATAAGGAACAATAGTTTCACGTGTGTTTGTTTTCTTGTTGTTCCCTCTAAGGAACAACTGCTGTTCCCTTTAAGGAACAATAGATTCGTTTGGATTTGTTTTCCCGTTGTTCCCTTGAAGGAACAATTGCTATTCCCTCTAAGGAACAACTGTTGTTCCCTTTAAGGAACAATTGTTGTTCCCTCTAAGGAACAACAATCCTATATCTATTTTCTTTTTTCTGTTCCCTTTAAGGAATAGCTGCTGTTTCCTCTACAGGAACAACACTTTCAGGTCTATTTGCTTTTTGTTGTTCCCTTTAAGGAACAGCTGCTGTTCCCTCTAAAGGAACAACATTTTCGTGTGTATTTGCTTTTTGCTATTCCCTTTAAGGAACAGTTGCTGGAACAACTTCCGTTTCCTTTAAGGAACAACAGTTCCCTGTTTATTTGTTTTTGTGCTGTTCCCTTTAAGGAACAGTTGCTGTTCCCTCTAAGGAACAGCTGCCATCCCCTCTAAGGAACAACAATTTCGTGTCTATTTGCTTTTTATTGTTCCCTCTTAGGAACAGTTGTTGTTCCCTCTTAGGAACAGATGCTGTTCCCTCTAAGGAACAACAGTTTCGTTTGGACTTGTTTTCTTGCTGTTCCCTATAAGGAACAACTACTATTCCCTCCAAGGAACAACACTTTCGTTTGCATCTGTTTTTCCGTTGTTCCATTTAAGGAACAACTGCTATTCCCTCTAAGGAATAACTGTTGTTCCCTCTAAGGAATAGTTGTTGTTCCCTCTAAGGAATAGCTGTTGTTCCCTCTAAGGAACAACAATTTTGCATCCAATTATTTTTCTCTTTTCGCTGTTCCTTATAAGGAACAACTGTTGTTCCCTTCAAGGAACAACTGCTATTCCCTCTAAAGAACAACACTTTCGGTGTGCAATTTTTCTTCCTGCTGTTCCCTATGAGGAACAACACTGTCATGTATATATCCTTTTGTTGTTCCCAACACGAAACAACACCATCCGCGTGTATTTTTCATTCGCTATTCCTTACAGGGAATAGTTGTTGTTCCCTTTAAGGGACAACACCTCTTTGTGTGTCTTTTCTTGTTGTTCCATTTAAGGAAAAACAATCTTTGTGTGAGGTTTTTTTTAGGAAATAAGCACCTTGTGAATATTATTTCACTCTCTATGATCCTCTATGGGGCAAGAACACGAACATATATGTAAGGATACAAAATTTGAAGGTTACTGGAACAAGCAAATCGAATATTATCATCTTTAATGAGATTGCTTTGTATTGATTAAAAAGGGAAGGACACAACCATCTATATCACTTTTTTGTCTTTTTCTTTACTATAAATCAACATGATTAATTATTTGTACCATGCTGGTTCTTCCCTAACCCCTATAATTACCTTTGCTCATTATCATTGAGTAAGAGTAAAGGCATATTTTTTTTCTATTGGTATGTTCAAACTTCTTCCACCATCCCTAATCTTAAGGAGTGTGGAGCCACCCTTTATATATAAATAGGAAGTGCTGTCTAAAAAAAAAAAGGAAGGAAAGAAACAAATATACATATGTTTACTAAAAATTCTATGATTTGTCAGATGGAGGATAGGGGGTCTCATCATGAGCCAGCCTACCATGATCATAAGGAAGGAGCGAAGTGGCATTCCCACTATGGCCACCACACTAGGGATATGATCCAATCGATGCATCAAAAATAAAGTCCTTGGAACAAGAGGTCTCATCACAAGTCGGCCTGCCCACCTTTCGCTCCTCCCCATTGAATGACATTGTGTTCATGTGGTCACCAAGCCAGCACAATGGCCTCCATTCTGACATCATAAGGCACTTTCCTAATTATACATAAAGGATCATGGTTCCAAAGGGTGAAAAAGAAACTCTGTCAAGGTTATAAACACCTGTGGGAAACAGAAGCTCTGCTGATGGTATTGGAGTCATATTTTCAACATCAATAGTTATTATAACTCCCTTTTCTTATTCTTTATCTTTACTACAGAGAGATTATGTTCCTAATTTATTTTTGAACCTTTATGCATGAGATATCTTTTAAAAAGTCAATCATAGTGGTTTAAGTGGAATAATGACCGCAAAGCATCTTTTCCACGTCAGATGTCCTTTCTCCCTTTTCGAATCACTCCACGGCATCTCCACATTTATTCATAATTCTCGTTCTATGCATTGATTTCAGCACCCCGATATCTTTTGTGATCCTATCATAAATATGTATACCTTGCCATTTCTACCACTCCTGTACGTCACCGCCAGTACGTCATTCCTTCATTTAATCGGTCGAAGGTGACCTATCATTTTAGGGGGGGTGAATCCCTAGTATAGTTATGCAGGCGTGTCAGTTCTTTATTAGATTATGCAGGGAAATTCAACATTCCATGATTACGAAGTATGTGATACAATAGCAAGTCCGAGAATAGCGATATTTTTGCCTGTAAAGCATCATTTGAAATAACCATTATAACAACTTGCTGTAACATCTCTGTGATATTAACGGTTTGTAGAATCCAGGCAATATGGGAGGATGAACAGTGCAAAGGGAGCCATTAATACTGGCTATTTTTGATGCAGCCAGAGAAATTCTAGCCCGATTTGGCTGGATAACATATTTCACACGACTGCAGCAACCTAATGAAGCAATTGCTATCAAATTCTTATAAAATTTACAGAACGAAAATTCTACGATAAGAGGAAGGCAAATTATAGTGATAGACGCAGTAATAGCTGAAATGTCTGGATTACCAGCAATCAGACCCATATGGACTCATAAAAATTTGAGGTTGCAGGACACTATTGTAGTCTTTCAGGATGAGGGATAGGACCTGATTGTCAAAGGTAAAGGAGTTCGACCTTCATCCCTTGGAGAACCGTGGATAGAACTAGCCAGAGTCATTTAGAGCTATATCACATGTGACAGGAGAAAATATGTGGTAATGCCACGTCACCTTAAATTATTAGCAGTTCTGAAACAAAAATGTTATGTAAACTTACCTGCGTATTTGAATTTCTTATTGCATGAAACTGCTCGAAGCATAAAAAAATCCCGGCATATAGAGACTGTCATGAGCCACCATTGCTTGATTAGGTTGATAGTAAGTTACAGCCTCGTCCAACAACAGTCAAGTTGGGAGGAATTAGTATTTGCCGTTGAAGGGGGTTTAGCTTTACCTGCTCCTAATCCTATTCCAAAAAGGAAAAGGACTACCCGCACAACAAACATTCCACAAAAATGTAGACACTCTGCTAGAATAAGGACAAGCTTGGGAACAACTGAAAATCCCCAGGGTAGCAGCAGCCAGCCCATAGAACTAGCTAGTCCAGAAAATGAGCAATATGTACAGTTGGAAGGACGGGATGACCTGGAGTCAGAACTTGAGGAGGAAACAGAGCACTCTAGTGAAGAGGAAAGAGATGAAACAGAACTTCCCTCAATGCCAAACACAAGTCCACCACAAGACTTATTGCATGATATTGAATTGGCCCAGATTTTGGCCAATATGAACGAATTTATACAGCCTGAAAGCCCGCTCAACTTTAACATTGGAGCAGCTCAATCAGAAGAAAACTCTGGTGACAACAGGAGTCCAGAAAATGTAATTTGTGAAGTAGAAACAGGAGCAGAACCCACCTAAGAAGAGGTGAACCAATTTATTAATACACCTCTAGGAGAACCCAGTTGGGTCGGTTTAAATACAGAGGATGTGGGCCAAAAAGGGGAAATAGAAACAAGCCAGGGTAAGGACACAACTCTTGTAGAACAAAGCCTAGATGAGCAACCGAGCTCGCTAAGAGTGGAAACGATTAGTGGAACAGTTGTTCCTCCTGAAAAGAAGAAAAAAAAATTAAAAAATTAGAAAGGAATAGTAGAGGCTGCAGAAATTAGTAAAAAGACTCAGGCAAAAGATAAGGACATTAATAGTGGGGAAAGTTTCAGAAAAAACCTCAGAAACAATAGATGCAGCCATTCAAACTGAATTTCATGATACAAAGGTTACTGGGACTCAAACTGAGCCCATATTCACTCAAATTGTTAAGGAACAACATGCAACTATTGCAGAAGCAGCTGCCCAAACAGAGAGTATACATTTTCGTAACTTAGCTGTTCAAACGGAGGTGGTACCCTCTGATAGCACGGCCACCCAGACAGAAGGATGGACTGTCCATAATAAAAGTACACAGACTATAAGCATTCAGTCCCATAATAAGAACACGCAGACAATAAAAATCCACTCTCATAGCAAGAATATGCAGATAGATATTCAAGCCAAAGATATTATGACAAGCAGTGACCCTAGTATAGTAAATCTTCAAGAAAATCTGGCACAGGCTCAACTTACCATAGAATGGCTTGAGGTAGAAACTGTCCCCCAACAGAGATACCAGGAATTATAGAGGAAACTGCGGGATATGAATGCATCAGAAAGTGAGACCTTCGATAAATACCGAAGGGTAGAGGAAAGAATTGAGAAAATAAAGCTCAGATTGGAAAAGGCCAGGAGTCAAATGGATACTATTTGCTCCTTATATACTGACATATTGGCATGCAGATCTCCTGCCAATAACTATGCCCTATTTTTGATGGAAAGATACTTACAATTAAAGATCAAAGCTATCAAAGCTGGAAAACTGATAGAGTTGAAAACAATTGAGGATTTTATAAACTGTTGTAAACATCATGGGGTAAAAGTACAGAGGCTGTTGTGTGAATTTTATTTACACAATTTTGTATTAGAAGAAGAAACTGAAAAGAACCCCAGTCCTTTTGTAGGGGATGTACAATTTCAAGCTTTTATTTCATTCGCTGTTAACCAACTGAAATGGTTCAAAGCTCACAACACGTTCTAGAGGCAGGAAAATGGACTGGACCTTTGGATTAGAGGTGAACCAAAACACCCATTACAAATGCTGGCCAACCACAAAAGTTTGCTGAAGAGGGTAGGAGCACTCAAAACTCTGGGGCCTATGCAGAAATAAATTGTCCAAAAAGGAGTCGAGTATTTCCTTTCCATTCAGGAAAGCTCCTTGGCCGCAGCCAAGTTCAGATGGATAGTTTCCAATAACAATGTACATAATAGAGAACCATTCAACTATAAAAAATTTAAACTGGCTGTAGAACACTTTGTCATTTACAGTAATCTCATCTTAAGGGAAGGTCCTTATTGGCTAGGCTATCGGTTCCACAACCCTATTATTTGGTATCCTAATGATGGGTACAAGGCTATATATGAACTACTTGAAGGAAAAACAGGGCACATCTTTGAAATTTTGGCCAAGAATCATGGTTTTAGACTGCTTTACGACATCCCTTCTCCAACTTATTCCTTGACTGCTCTGCACACAAACTACATGGTTTTCATGAGGACATGAAAAAGGGTAAGCAGGGGAGTATGTTGGGTCATGGAAAAGGTATGCATTTACTATTAACTTATTATCCTTTTCCTTTATTCTCATCCTTTCTATATCTCAATGCGCTAATCTATTAAGAAATTACGATAAGAAATACAGAAATTATTTACAGTTATGCTTTGGCTAATTATCATCCTTCTTTATGCAGGAAAGTACGAAAAGGGACAACTGTTGTTCCCTAACTAAGGGACAACGAAAAAGAAACAAGCTAAGGAAGGACGCGGTGGTTGCAGATACATCCAAAAGCAAATCAACAAGATCAGCGCAAGAAGGGAAAGATGTCTGAAGTTAGAAAATTGCACGAATCCCTCAGGATCGAGAGATCCCGAGGGATCGCTTTTATCATCTATCTTTTTACCCCTTTCTCATTATAAAAGGCAACTTTTTACCCCTTTCTCATTATAAAAGGCAACGATTGTAAGCAGAAGGGGGACGACTATTGTTATTATTATTGTAATTCTCAATTACAAACTTTCGCTGTAGCGAAGAATGCAAATACGCTGTAATACTCTTTCATGATTAATATATAAAAGGAGTTGTTGTTCCTTTCCATTTATCTGAAGTAACCAGCAGTGTACACTGGTGGCTAAGGGCCCAGCTTCTGGTGGAATTCACTGCTTCACCTGTGTCATATATTTTTGATTCTTGCAATTGTGACAATTGATAGTTTATTGCTTTCTGCTATTATTATTTCATTGCTGTTCCTTATTTCTTTGCCTCGACATAATAACTCTATTTTATATAATTTACAACATTATTGTTTAATTAGTTTCCTTTCACTTTGGGTTGAATTTCCTAGATGAATATCCTGCTCGATGTAATCAACTGTAATGAGAATTAACTACTGCTGTCAATCTGTTAGATTGATGTCATTGTTGTTTTACAGAGTAGTGTGTTTGGTTTAAATTCAATCAGTCTCTAAGAGATGAGTTATCACTACTGTACTCTTAACTGATATTGCTGTTACCTGAATTGTTGTAGGATTTGATTTCATTGAAGGATTGAGTTTTCTTTTAATTACAATTAGAATTTACTTGCTGCATCCATTTACTCTTGTATTTAAAATATCTATACTAAAATTTAGAAGCATTACTCTTTGAGTTAAATAGCCGCCACATACTGTGTACACTCTTGAAATAGAAAAACCTGCCCGGATTAATAATTAATGTGAAGATAATTAGGAGTTAGAAAGGCACCTTTTATCACTCAACAACTTGAAAGATATGGAGACAAGCAACATGCATGGCAAGAAATCTGTCGGCGAAGGGAATGACACAGTACATACTTGGGAAACTAATGAGAACGATTGTACAAAAGGTAGTTTGGGCTGTCTGGGAGGCAGGACTGGATACTGGATCTACACAATGCGCAATCCAGACTGGCTGCTGACTGTTGGGATTACGCAATGCGCAATTCTAGCTAGGAAGGACCGCAGGCCCAGGGACTGATTTGAGCAATTTCTTGGGCTAGCAGTCACTCTCCTCCATAAATGTGAAAAATAGTCCTAGAGGCCAGTGTTGGGAAAAAATGCACATTTCTGGAGAGGAAGGTAGAGCCTTCCTTCCCCAGATTGTGCAAAGCAGTTTCAGTGAGGCAGAGTCCAGGCCAAGGTTGGCCCAGCTCATCGACGGGAAAATGAAAGAAAATAAGATGGTGAATGCATGGCGACACTAAATGAAAGCAGAAGTGATTGACAATGCATGCAAAACATGAATGAAATATTCAGCAAATAGATCAACATGCATGTGGGTGAAGCGATTCGCCGGTTGGGCGAACGTTCGTACAAAACAGTTTCATGCATGCGACAACAGTGAGATAGCAACAAAAATTGAAACAGAGCTAGGACAAGCTAGCATACATGTAAACGACAACAAGTGTTCAAAGAAATCAAGAAAATAACACTCATACAAGCGAATACACAAAAAGCGACAGATATGTTGAAAAAGACAAATTGAGACCACTTACCTGTGAATAGCTGAGCCAAATGTGTTGAGGAGTCCTTGATTTACTATGGGATGTCATATCTCCAAGATTGATGTGAAAGAATGAGCTTTGATGCGTCGAATAAATAAGTTTGGGCTCATGACGCACAATCCACAAATCTAGGAAAAGCGACACTTGGAGGTAAACTTCTAAAACAACTTTGCATGTAACCCCCGATTACTAAAAATAACTCCTTGAGTCATGGGATTCCTTTTTCATGTTGCCTTTTGCTATTTCAAGAAGAACCAATCATGCATGCATGCAAGTCAAGTTTCCTCGGTCTCGGGTGGAACTGGTCAACCAGATTGCTCATGCATGTAGCTCCTCAACTGATTGAGAAAAATGTACATTTCTGGCTGGGAGACGGGTTTACTACCCAGGAGGATTGCGCAATTTCTGGGTAGAGTAGCTGACTGCTGCCTAGATTTACATAAATCTTGGGCTGAGCAGCCCTGTTGGGGAAATTTTTGCAAATCCTGCTGGGGGTGTTGACTGGCAGGATTGCGCAATCCTAGAACCCAGCAGGCTGCCAGAAAGG
Organism: Pinus tabuliformis; assembly: GCA_031772625.1. NCBI lineage: Eukaryota > Viridiplantae > Streptophyta > Pinopsida > Pinales > Pinaceae > Pinus > Pinus tabuliformis. Next base: position 1,403,500,287 of record CM062820.1, on the reverse strand, counting down.
ATTGTACAATTTCTGGAGGGAAGGTTGGTTTCCCTCCAAAAATGCACATTTTTCTAGGGGAAGCTGCTCAGCCTATAGCTGGACGAAGTTTGGGTGAACAACCTGTGAGGGGAATGCATCAAGTTGTGCTCAACAAGCTTCCTTTGTGCATGAAAAACACTGAAGCTTGTGTACTTGACGGAGCAAGACAAAGTGCTACGTAAGGTTGGTAGGGAGGCTCCAAAATGGGCTAAGGAAAATTTTTCGAGGGTGGTTGTAGCCACTACAACACTTGGCGACACACTGGTAGAACCCCAGCTCCCTGAGTGTACCTTGTTCTTGAAGAGTAAGTCTAGCACCTCCGGAAGTATTGTTCAGTTCTCAACTCATCTTAGTTTCACATTGGCTTGATTGTAATATGTAGCATCTACCAAGATCTTGGTCGATTGACACACATTCCAAGCCAAGGCAAAACAGTTGTTTCGATTGGGTTTGAGGGGTATATAGGTGCATAAGCAATATAGTTGTCAGAGACTTAGTTTCATCTTTGGTGTTTTTCCACTGCTAGTAGGCATGGACAGTACCCTGCTGGAGTCACATAGGAACACAAGCATGGCTCTGCTATCAGTGAGCCTGGTCAGTACCCTGGCGGAGTTACATGCATCACCTCCCTGCTAGGAAGCCTTTCTCTTCTTTCACCTTATTCATTTTGATTTTTGATTTTTTTGACTTCTCGTTTTTTATTTTTTCAACTGTGCATAGCACTTATTCATTTCAAAGGCGGAAGAGGGTTCCTAACTTATTGAGAGCAGAAGAGGTTGTTCTAGCAGAGAAGTAGTTTATGTATCTCTGACGTGTCTGTTAAGGTTTTTTCCCCTCACCTTACTCTACTTGATTGCGCTGAAAAGGGTTAACCCAAAAACAACCGACTAGAGAAGGTGACACTAGTTAGCGCGCAAGCGTTGTGTTTTCACCAAGGTTCACTTTCGAACAATATGCATTTTCCTTGGACGTATCTGTTGAACCTCAGAATTACCCTCTCCTTGACAGCTTTTTTTACCTTTTTCCCTTGCTTTTCCATAAGATTACAGATCCCAATCAACGATAAATGATAGGTTTTTTCTTAAGGAAGGCATTAAATGATTGACATGTTATATTTTTATGTTTTCGATATTTGAATAAATTTTTGCAAATTAGCTACAGAATGCAACCTATTATGTAGCTAACTGTGTATTTCGTAGCTACTTCCATGGTCTGGCAGGTTCCAAGTGTCAAATGAAGAATCCAGCCACATGGGCATCTCTAGAATCGTCTCCACATGGATTCTATCCTATTCACTTAGCCTAGATCAATAAGAAATCAAGCTCAATATCGTAGTCAAAGGTGGAGTCAAACATATGATACCCGGAAGCAATAGGACTCTCCATTTTCTCTTTCATGGTTAATCAATAAATCTAACAGTTTTCTTGCAAGCATTAACTCAGATCAGCCACCTGCGTTAGCGGTTTTGTTGCAAACATCTCGCTCGAATTTAAACCACCTATAGCTGATCAGATGTTTACACAGTTCTGTTGCAATACATATGAGCCACTTGTATCTAGTTTTCCTCAAAGACGGTTATGATTATTTCCTTTTAAATACTGGTTGTATAGAACCAAGGGGGGTTCGGAGAATTTTGTGTATTAAGTTCAGACTTGCAGCTCTAGATTTTGGACTTCGTTCTTTTCTATAATATAAGTTGTGTGTTGACCAATGATCATTTAAGAGAGAATTTTTAATTAGTTAGCAACTCAACCAAGTCAGTTGCAGAGGGCCCCTTCACTGAAGGAGGTTTTCTTTCCATTCGTTTTCTGTTTAGTTTTAATTTCATTACTTTTCTTTTAGCAGTTTTTCTAACTTAGGTTGATTTGTTTTAGTTTTAAACAATAACATAATGTTAAAACTCAATTGTGTAGTCTTGTTCTTCCAACACATTTCATGAAAGGAAATGATTTTGTTTCTAAATAGAGTAAGGTTGAAGTAATAAGAATGCACTGTTGTCTAGCTTACTCACTGTTTTGTTATTTATTTTCCAGGACAAATTTATCAATCCACTGTGTTAATGAATGTTTTTGAACACCATTTCAAGTTGATACTCATCCTAAAATAAACGATTAAACATTCACTTCACAAAATGGTTGGAATCAATCAGTTACCTTCTGCATGTTTCATTTAGTTCTCTAGATCATAAAGTACAAAAAGTTGCTTGTATCCCATCTCAAGAAGGTTATATTTTAAAATTGAAGGTTAGAGTAACTAGAAGTACTTCAGTTGATTTCATTCTCTGCATTTATTTCAACATGCATTACAACTTCACCCTTAATTTTAAGAAACAGATTCATGACTTCGGATTAATGACGACATAGGATAGATGCTCTATTTTTCCTTTTCTTTAAATTAGATTTTGACTAGCTTCAACTCTTGGTTCACCTTTAGGAAGTTCAGATTGTACATCATTAGGAATCAAAGAAAAAAAACCCAAAAACAATATAAAAATACAAAACAACGAAGTAAGAAGGGTTAACTAAGCACATATAGTGCACTACACTTCATTAGCTTACAAACCTTGGTTGATAATTTATGCAAGCAATTTAGGACACTAAATTGACTAAAAATTTTGGCACTGTTATCAGGGAAGTGTAAATTAGGTAACCACATCTCTTACATCAAAATAAAAAATAAAAATGATATGCACAGAGAAAGAGACTCTAGGGGTAGATTTATAGCTAGAGGCAGGAGTTCAATTCCTACAACACCACCTACTCCACCAATACTAAGAAGAGATACACCTCCATATCAAGCTCATACTCCTAGACATAGACCTCCTGAAGTACTAAGGTCAAAAATTCAATCAAGAGGATCTCCTATTTCATCTACTGAGGCAGTCCTAGAGGAGAAATTTTTTGGATCTCCAACAGAAGGAGTAGCCTTTTTCACCTCCACAGGGGAACATATTTTGGTTGAAGAATTAAGAATACCTAGTGAGGAAGAAGAAGTATAACCTGTCTCCCACACACCATTAATATATGAACCAGAGGAAGAACAATTAACCTTGTAGGTTGAATCTTATATTGACTCTGAAGAAACTATAATGGTAGAAGAAGGAGAGGATGGAGAATTCACACTGTTTGGAGGAGGAGGAGGTACAGGAAAAGGTAGAGGAAATAATGGAGAAGGTAGAGGAAATAATGGAGGAGGTAGAGGAAATAGGGAAATTGATAATTCTTTTGGATTCCCCATAGTTGATGAAGAAACAAATTCCACAATGAAAAATATCTCACCTTCTGTCCTCCCAAATTTCCATGGGTTAAAAAGTGAAGATCCTGAATCATTTTTATTTGAATTTGAAGTCTTGTGCATAAGTTATGATTATTTAGAAGATTCTCAAAAAATTAAGTTGTTTCCTTCAACGTTGAAAGGAGTTGCTTTAAAGTGGTTCATGGGGTTGGTCACTTAGTCCATTAGAACATGGAATGACACGAAGAAAGTGTTTTTAGACAGGTATTTAGATTATTGCATGCCCATCAATCACAAGGATGAAGTGTTCAAAATGATGCAAAGAGAGGATGAAAATTCAGAGGATTTAATTGAGAGATTCAACTATAACTTGAAAAGAGCAAAGATGGATAACTTAGATGAAGATACCTTAAAAGCTCTTCTATTAAAAGCCATTAGAGATGAGTGGATAGATATCCTTAACATGATGGGGAAGGGAGATATCTCTCAACCCCCATTAAGTGACATAGGAGAATTATGTGTTCATCTCTCAAGAGGAAAATCCAAAACTGGAAAAGGTCCAAGAGATCCTTCTCTTGTTAGAGTGAATAAATCTACAACTGGATTAGTGAGTAGGGCAGAAATTGGGAATATGCTTGATGAATTCAAAATAGATATTCTAGGGAGCCTTAGTGAACAAATAGACACCCTTAAGTTACAAAACAAGCAAAAAACTAAGGCTGATGCTTTAGCTATTTTCTGTCCCAAATGCAGAAAAAAAACATGCTTTAAGAGAATGCCCTTTGGATGCAAAAATCATAGAGACTTGTGTGATTTGTTCAAAAAACCATGAGACCAAGTGTTGTCCTTCAATTCCAGGCCTTAAGGTTGTTTTTCAAGAAGAAGCAATTCCAAATTCAACAGAATCTCGTTGCTTTGTCTCTAGAAGACCTTGGCAGGGGCCACAAAATTAGGGATTTAACAATCAAATGTATATTTAGCTCCCACCAAATTGGAATTCTTGGCAACAACCTTGGCCTCAACCTCAATATCAATCTCAATCTCAACCTTGGGCTCAAGGAATACAAAATCCTTATGGAAGATTCTCTCAATACTATCAATATCCTCCATCATATTAGAATTATCCTCCCCCACAAATTCCACAACAAAACCAACAACCTCAACTTCAAAACCAAAATCCTCAACTCTTACTACCATTTCAGTAGAGACCAAATCAGCTACCTGCCCAACCATTACCAAACCCCAACAATAAAAATCCTCAGAATACTTACATGGTGGAAGGACAACAATTTCCAACTTATATGATCACTCCTCTAGATCTCAATGATGTTCAACTAAGATCCGGTAGGATATTAGAAAAGGAAAAGCCTTCTGTAGTTATTCAGGAACAAGACAATTCTGAGGAAGATTCTCTACAACCCAATAAAAGTTTTGAAGGAACATCTCTCCAAAACCAAAATACTGAAAATGAAAAATAGAAAGAACCAATGAACTCAACTCCTATCATTGAGCAACCAGTATCTACTTCTGCACCTCATTCTTGGATGGTTTTAGTGGTTATAATCAAATTCAGGTGGCACCTGAAGATCAAGATAACACCACATTTACTTGTCCATGGGGAACCTATGCCTACTGAGTACTTCCTTTTGGATTATGTAATGCACTTGCAACATTCCAAAGAGCAGTACTAGGAATTGTTTTTTATCTAATACATGATTGTGTAGAGGTATATATGGATGACTTTACAGTCTATGGGAATACATTTGAAGAAGCTTTAGAAAATTTGGAAAAGGTTCTTAAAAGATGTAAGGAAGCAAACCTTTCACTAAGCCATGAAAAATGTTTTATGATGTTTATAGAAGGGATTGTTTTAGGACATCACATTTCAGGAGATGGAATTAAAGTTGATAAATCTAAAGTTGAAGTCATCTCTAAATTATCAATTCCAAATTGTCAAAAGGATGTTAGAAGTTTTCTAGGATTTATAGGATACTATAGAATATTTATAGAAAATTTCACTAAAATAGCATCCCCACTCTTCAAATTACTCACCAAGGATTGTGAATTCAATTGGAATCCTGATTGCCAGTTAGCATTTGAGACTTTAAAAGCAAAAATTTCTGAAGCACCCATCTTGAGAGGTCCAAATTGGAAACTACCTTTTCACATTTCAACAGATGCTTCAGATATAGCTTTGGGAGTTGTATTAGGACAAAAAGATTTGATTCCCTATGCCATCTACTATACAAGTAAGAATTTGACTCCCACCGAGTTAAATTATATTGTAACTGAAAAGGAATTTTTAGCTGTTGTTCATGCTATCAATAAGTTCAGACATTATATAACAGGCTATGAAACCTTTGTTCATACAGACCACTCTGCAATTAGATACCTAATGAATAAACCTATCACTGATGGCAGAGTTACAAGATGGTTATTACTCTTGCAAGAATTCAACATTATTGTGCTAGATAGGCCTGGAAAACAAAACACAGTTGCTGATTTCTTGTCCAGAATTCAAAATATCAAAGATGACACTCCGGTTGAAGATAAGTTTCCTGATGAATATCTTTTTGTAGTGACTATTTAGACCCCTTGGTTTGCAGATATTGCCAATTACTTAGTCACAGGAAAATTGCCTTCACATTTGTTTCCTAGAGAGAAGAAAAATCATTCAAATAAGTGCAAGATACTCATGGTCACTGATGAATTGTATAAAACTCGTCCAGGTCTCATGATCAGAAGATGTGTTAGGGAAGATGAAATGCCTGAGATTCTTAAGGCTTGTCATGATGAACTGTGTGGTGGACACTTTGCTGACAAGAGGACAGCCTATAAAATCCTTTCTTTAGGATATTATTCACCATCCATCTTCAAAGATGCCAAAGAATATGTCAAGAGGTGTGACAGCTGCCAAAGGGTAGGAAAAATGCTTCTTCAAATGAAATGCCACTACAAATTTAGGTACTCATTAAACCTTTTGAAAAATGGGCCTTGGATTTTGTTGGACCAATTAATTCCCCCATCTAAACAAAAGAAGTATATATTGGTATGCATTGATTATGTCACTAAATGGGTAGAGGCTAAAGAATTACCTTTTGCTAATGAAAAATCTGTAGTTAATTTTCTTTTAGAGGATATCTTCACTCGTTTTGGTGTTCCAAGAGAAATTGTGATAGACCAGGGATCTCAATTTACATCTAAAATGGTGAAAAGTCTTGTGGAAGATTATAAGATCAAACATAGTAAATCTACCCCCTATCACCCACAAGCAAATGGTCAAGTTGAATCTACCAATAAGGTGATTGAAGAAATTCTCACTAAGATTGTGCATCTAAATAGAAGAGATTGGGCAGAAATGCTTCCTGAAGCCTTATGGGCCTATAGAACTACATGGAGGAACACGACGGGACATACACCCTATGAATTTGTTTATGGGAAACAAGTCCTGTTCTCTATAGAGTTTTGAATCAAAACCTTCAAGATGGCAGTCCAATTGGGACCGGATTTATCAAAGGCATAGAAACATAGATTGGAGCAACTCAATGAGCTTGATGAAATCATGCAAGATGCAGTTCAAAGAACCAAGATAGTCCAACAACAAACGGCTAAATGGCATGATAAATATATCAAGGAGAAGAAGTTTCAAGCAGGAGATTGGGCACCTTTGTTCGATTCAAAATTCAAAGATTTTCAAGGGGAGTTTCAGACTCTTTGGCTTGGGCCATATGAGATTGAAGAAGTCTTTAATAACGGAGCAGTAAGGATAAAGACAATATATGAAAGAAAAATACCTCTTCTTGTGAATGGTCATCGGTTGAAGATATATCAGAAGTCAAATTCAAGGGAGGATTTTATTAAGATTTTCCAGAATAACTCTGAAATGAAGCTAGTGAAGAAGAATTCTTCTTCTCCACTAACTTAGCCTTTATTTTTACTGAAACAAAATAATCATAAAAATAAAAATAAAAAATATAGTAAATTGTATAAGTTTGAAAACCAATCATTGATTGGCATACTTATACAGAAAATATACGATGAAAATCAGAGATTTATGACATCTTATATTTTCCATTTCCTTTCTGTAATAAGTAGTGACAAAAAGCTACATTCGTTTGTAGTTCAGAGTTTACAAATTCATGGTCTCATTCCATATCGTTCTGTTCTCATTTTATTTTATAGTTCCATTTCATCTCACTGTCATATTTCATTTACATTTTATTTTTACAGTTTTTCTCCATCTCACCCTATTTTCCATTTTTATTTTACATTTCATTCCATTTCACTATCATAACCCATTTCCATTTCATTTTTACACTCATATTCCATAGCCATACTTCACTTTTCCTTCTTTTCATATTCTGCAGTTGATTCCATTCTGCAGCTAATTTGATTCTGCAGCTACAACTTATTTATCAGCTCTGGCACAATTGTACAGCTCACAAATAAATCATGAATGTAGGAAATTGAAGAATCCAGTTTTGGAGACCAAACATGCTAAAAGGTACCTATGGATCAACACCAAAAGAGTTATCAAACAGAAAGGTTAAGTTCTAAAGGTAAAATGCAAAATTTATTTCAAAAAACAAGTTAAAAACATAAGGCATGTATAATATGGATAATTGTATGTCTCCTTAACGAGTCATCATTTGATTTGACTGCCACTTCATCATACCACATCTCTGCCACATCCTCCATACTCTGTACCAAACGGTCCATAATAACTTCTTCATACCACATCTCCGCCACACTCTCCATACTCTGTACCTAAACTGTCCCTAATAACTCCATCCGTTAACAGTCATGGCTACGATGTGACCAACTTGTCCACGCTTCTCCAAACCCTCACCATATATTTATTCCACGCAAACCCATAGTTCTTTTTCACCGCACTCATAGTCAATCCATTTCATAGACCAGGGAGTAATTCTGAAGGTTAAGAAATTTTGTGAAACAGAAGCCATGGGACCCATTGTCAGGATAGAGCTAGTAGGAGAAAAATATATGGAAGGATACCCATAACTCAAGGAAATGCTCCATAAGGCTAGATGGCTCAACTTCATTGAAAAATTTGATGGTTTTCATAAAGAGATCACAAAATCTTTTGCTAGATCTTTTGATGGTACAGAAGTAGAAATTGGAGACATTAAGCTTGCAGTAACAAAATCCTTCATAACAGAGGCTACAGAACTTCATAACTTCCAAGACATGGTGAAAGATCGTTCAAAAACAAGGAATTCCACAGTGAATCATGGAGAGTAATCCTCAGGAACCCAGGTATGGATGTCTCTGTGTTTAGAAAAGGAATTCCTATTTCAGCTCTTAAAATTAAATGGAGAAGCATGATTTTGATATTACAAAAACTTATCACATGTGAGGGGAGATTCGGGTGCATGTATGTCTACCATATACATTTATTGATGAACTTTATAGAAGATGGAGAAATCAATCTTCCTTTCTTCTTGCTAAACAATTTAAGAAGGATGGCTTCAAATGTACAGAAGAAAATAGAATTCATAGACACAACCATGTACCATCATGGGTTGGTAAAGATACTGGTTGAGTTTCATTTCAAAAGAATAGGAGATACTCGAGAAAATTTCTTGATAAGAAACTATTTCCAAGTGGCACTAGAGTCACCTGAAGAAGGTAATGTCAGAAGGAGTAGCAGAAAGAAGACTGGTATAACCATTCAAAGCAAACTTGAGTCCTCAACACAGAAAAATGATGAAGAGCTAATCTCTGAAAAACTGATAGAGATCAGGAAGAAAATCAAGAAAAAAGGGAAGATGAAAAAGAAAGTTGGTGAAACTACTGAAAACAAACCTAAATATTCATTACAGAAAGAAGATGAAAAATTAATAAGAAAGGAGAAAAAGGGTACAAAGAAGGAGAATGTAAGTGCTTAATGACTTATAAGGAGCTCTAGACTCCGAGGTATGGTAAAGAAGATATCATCAAAGGGGGCAGAGTTCATAAATTTAGAAGAAGAAACCCCAGTACCATCTCCTAATAACATTCCCTCTACACACAGCCCTCAAAATTCTGCTGACCATCATTTTGAAGGTAGCCCAAGCAGAGGATCTCCAGGCATAGACCCAGTACAACAACAAATATATGATTATATAGAATCAATGGAGAAGAAAAGTGCTTCAATGAATCCAGAATCCTCTGTCAATCCAGAACCCTCTGTCAATCCACAAGAACCTCTAATTGACTCTCTCAAACATGAAATCTATGAATTAGAGATATTGAATAGACACATCAAGAAGGAAAATGAAACCTTGAGGGAACAAAGTAAATTGGACAAGGCTATCCATGATAATAACATTCTTCATCTAGGACTATGGTATAAGAAAAATATGAAGTTGAAGAGGAAGAATAGAAGTCTGAACAGAACAGTCATCAACCTTAAATACAAGCTTCTCATGAAGAAACCCATAATGGAAGCCACTTCAAAGAAGAGAAAAAGAAGAAAATTGGATGTACTAACAAAAGTGTCTGAGCAAATGCAACAGGAAAGAAGAATTCACAATTTTGGCAAATTGCATGAGGACATGCAATGATTTTGCAGTGGGGGTATGTTGAACCTCAGAATCACCCTCTCCTTGATAGTTTTTCTCACCTTTTCCCTTGCTTTTCCATAAGATTACAGATCCCCATCAATGATAAATGATAGGTTTTGTCTTAAGGAAGGCATTAAATGATTGACATGTTATATTTTTATGTTTTTTCTATTTGAATAAATTTTTGCAAATTAGCTACAGAATGCAGCCTATTCTGTAGCTAATTGTGTATTCCGTAGCTACTTCCATGGTCTGGCAGGTTCCAGGTGTCAAATGAAGAATCTGGCCACATGGGCATCTCTAGAATCGTCTCCACATGGATTCTATCCTATTCACTCAGCCCAGATCGACAAGAAAGCAAGCTCAAGATCGTAGTCAAAGGTGGAGTCAAACATATGATACCCGGAAGCAATAGGACTCTTCATCTGCTCTTTCGTGGTTAATCAATAAATCTAACAGTTCTATTGCAAGCATTAACTCGGATCAACCACCTATGTTAACAGTTCTATTGCAAACATCTCACTCGAATTTAAACCACCTGTAACTGATCAGACGTTTACACAGTTCTGTTGTAATACGTATGAGCCACATGTAGCTAGTTTTCCTCAAAGATGGTTATGATTATGTCCTTTTAAATACTGGTTGTACAGAACCGAGGGGGGTTTAGAGAATTTTATGTATTAAGTTCATACTTTCAGCTCTGTATTTTGGAATTCATTCTTTTCTATAATATAAGTTGTGTGATGACCAATGATCATTTAAGAGAGCATTTTTAATTAGTTAGAAGCTAAAACCAAGTCAGTTGCAGAGCCCCCCTACACTAAAGGAGGTTTTCTTTTCATTCACTTTCTGTTTAGTTTTAATTTCATTACTTTGCTTTTAGCAGTTTTTCTAGCTTAGGTTGATTTATTTTAGTTTTGATCAATAACTTAATGTTAAAACTCAATTGTGCAGTCTTGTTCTTCCAACACATTTCATGAAAGGAAACGATTTTGTTTCTAAATGTTATAGCTCCAAATCTCACTCTTGATATTTTTGATGCTACATTTATGGCCTATGGCAACCCCTCCTTCCAGACTTGGTCCAAATACTTAAAAAACACTGTTTTACTCCCTGTATGTGACATTGCCCTGAGCTAAACCCATGTGTACGCAGGTTAGTGTATACCTAAACTGCGTATATGTCTTAAAACACTTAAAAAAGATTAAATTTCCTTAATTTCGGGCGGAGATCACGGGTTTTACCTGTTGATTACCTATTAGTGCCCATGGCCCAACTGTTCCCAACGAATTCCCAACTAAAAAACTACTTTGGGAGAAGTATAAAAAGGCTTCAATGGGAAGGCCTAAGGGAGGAGAGAAGAGAGAGAATTACTCTGCTGAGATTATCCCTGATCAAGTCTGAAGATCCCTGTGCTTCCAGCACTTCCCCCACTACAAGAAACCCTTGTTTCCTTGAGTTATGATGTCATTTCACTAGTTGAGATATCCTTGTGTGAGTTATGGAAGGAGCCTTTTGAAGAATTGGGATTGGACGGACCCGAAGGACGGTTCTGCTTGGAGCCAGCAAGAGGAAGATTCAGGTGATATCATTCCTTGCTTTGTTTTAGTTATCTGCAATAAAGAAACATTTGTCTTGTTCCCAAAATCAATCTTCTTTATGCATATGATGTTATTGTTATGGTTTACATATGAATAATTGTTTCAATGTATAATTAACCATATTTCAATAAGTTATGAAGTTGATTTCTATATAATAATTTGTCCATTTATTGCTATGCTTCTTTGAATTAACTGTTTTGCAGGTTCAAGGATCGAGAGGAACTCCAAGAGGGTTTGGACCCTTGCTGGATCTACCCGAATGAAGGACCCCCAGGTGCACCTCTCTTTGCGTAGTTTGCTTATTTAAGTATCATGGCTATGTGGAATGCTTGTTTTTTACTGTAGATAAATCCCGCTCTGCTAGAGTGTTGACCCAAAACCCAAGGGGATATAATCCCTCAACAGAATTGGCAACTCCACTAGGGACAACAACATTGTTGTTCCTAGTTTGGGTTAATTTAAGCCAATCAGGGCTTAGCCATTGGTTTTCTTGCTGTAATTGATTTGTTTGTTCCTATAGGAACTCAGACTTTAAGTCTGAGCAATTTCTTCAGACCTCTTTTTTGTTTTTTCTTGTGAACTGTTATATACGCAGTTTTGTTAGGTTACAGTAGTGTATGTACGCAAGTTTCCCCATATGAGCCCGCATATACACAGGTTTCTTTGGGCTGAATCGCGTATACACACAACTGTGTATTGACACAGTCGCGTATACCCTAATTTTCCAAGATTTTTTCAAGTCTTTCTATCTCAGAAGATTTGTTTGTTGGTCTGAGTGTTTCTTGAGCAGTCAAGTTTGGTTGTCAGTTCTTGGTTTTGCAGCAAGTTAACGATTTCAAATTCTCTCCTATTGTGGAAATTTTTGGTTTTGTTTTATTTTGTTGCATGTGTCATCATTTGTGTTTGTACACACAAGATTTCTTTCTGAGAATCTTGGCTGTTCTGGTCTTTCAGAGCAGAAAGATTGGTTTGTGACAAACTTTATTTTTGTGATCTTCTTGCTTTGTGTCAAAACTACATCTTATGGCCATTTGCTTTTTTCGCTTTTTGAAAGTTGTCTTTCTTGGTCTTTTGATCATTGTCACCAGGCTCTTTTTGTTTCTTTTTGGTCATTCAGGGCATATTGAAACACCTATTTTGTTGAGTTTCTGCCCATATTGAGTTGATAACTTTCCAAGTGTTTTGCTGCCTATTTTTCGGTCTCAAGGTCTTCAATTGCATTTGGAGCACTTTTGAAAAGTTGTGTCTTTTGCTTTTGTGAAAAAGAAAAGTTCTTAAAAAACTTGGTTTTTTGCTTTCTTTTGCCTTGTTTTGATTTGGTTTCTTTTTGCGAGTGAGTGCATTTTGTTTGTCTTAGGATTTGCTTTTAGTGTTTGGACGAAAATGAGCATTAGGAACTTATATTCTATCTAAACATCTAAGGTGGCTAATTAGAAGCGATAAACAATTTGCTTTCATTCTTTGCTTTAGAGTAATCTTAAGTTTTTTGCATTAGCATATACTCATTGCATTAGGGTAGTTTGTGCATCTTTTAGGGCATCCGATAGTTTTTGTTAGTTTTTGTGAGTGTGAAGCTTGTTGAAAGAAAATAAAAGATAAATTTATTGCTTTATTAGAACTTCCATAGAACTTGGTAGAAATTTCTTTTCATCGAAGAACGAAACAAGTGCATTTGCATATAGTTTGGTTTTTATTAATTTCTTTTTCATCGACAAACATCACCAGTTTCATTTCCATTTATCCCTTGACTTAAGAACAGCCCATTTAAAAATAAGCGCTAAATAAAATATACTAGAACTTTTTTATATTGTCAATTTAGACACACCAACAAGTTTTAGGATATTTTAGGGCCTTGGATTAGGCGAGTGGAGAGAAAACTCTTGAAGGCCAATTTAAACTGTCAAACATAGAAGTCTGAATAACGAGTGAAAATCCAATAGTGTTAGGGAGACCAGGAAAGCTCCAGATCTGGGAGTTAAGCACGATGGTTTTTGAAGATAAGGAAGAGAGATACCCCCTCTCCTACTTGTCGGATCTTACCTCAAGATTGTTCCTCCTGGCTTCTGACACGAGTTGGTAACCTTAGTTGCTTATCCTAGGGATCTACACAGGTGGCTGTGGAGGGGAATCCCGTGGCACTTGAGGTCGACGTTGTATCACTCTCAGCAGTACTTCTGGAGGGCACCCTTGTGAAGCTCGGGGGCTTGCATCGACATACGCTGTTGTTTGGAGGTTAGCATAACTTCCTCTGATACCTTCGCTGGTAGGCATGGGCCGTCATTATCCCAGACTATCTTCGGAAGGCCCCTACTTCATTTTCTTGTATTTTGGTTTCCGGTCCTCATCACTCGGAGCGGAAATACTTGAAAGTTGTTTGACTGGCTGATATCTTTTAAGGACACTTTTAGTGTGTGCTCTATGCTCCTAATTGGACTAGCTTTCATTTTTCTTGAGTCTTTAATTAGATCTTACTAAAAATTAAAAGTGGCTGACCGATCACTTAGACAGTCTTGAAGACTTCGTGGTTTTTCACCACGGAGTTTAAAGCCTTCTCCAAGAAGGCGCAGAGGCAATACTGCCAGTGGTTTTCACCCTGTGGCAGCTGATGCATCGGAGATTGATCCTCTGCTCAGGGGCATTAGTGTTCAGGATAGGCCTGGTACTTCCGCAGAGCTAGAGAGGAACACCCCAGTTCTTTCTCGAGTTCTCTTCCAGTCGGAAGATAACATTGAGGTAGAAGAACTCTCAGAGTCGTTAGCGGCTTCGAATTCTCCTCTACCTTCTGATCATCCAGACATATTATTATACGTTGGGACTCCGATGCATAGACCGTCAAGTCCAGGTTATTTCATGGACTTACCTTCAATGACCACAACTGGAAGCATGGAATCTACCACGAGTGCTACAACCATGCAGACTCCAACATTAGTACAAGGGGGAGTCTATTTTGAAGAGCAAGCTTTTTTTCGGGCCCAACAGTTAGAATTGATTTACTCTCAATCTGGGATTCTTCAGAAAATCTTGCCTGATGCTCCTAGGACTAAGGTTGATATAGCCAAATCCAAGCTAGGTACCCATGCAGATGGTATTGTTTGATTGATAGACACCAATGCAGTGAACCTGTTGAGCCAATTGCAGCAGTTGTCTTTACAAATTGCTCCTACCAATCAGGAGACATCGTCTAACCGTTCGCCTTCCCAACCCTTTTCCATTAACATCGTCCAATCTTCTAACCCCAAAGAAAATCAAAATTCCAATGGGAAGAAGAAAGGACAAGGTAAAAAGAAGAACTAGGATGGGAAGGGTGACGCAAATAAACTCGGCAATAGTGCTGGTGAGGGTGGAAAGCAGTCCAAAAAGAAAGTTAAGTTTCCATGCAAGTTATGCAATGGAGACCATTTGACTCATCTCTGCCCCAAAATCCAAGATGCTCAATGTTTGTTATTGTAGCAAGGGTCTTCTAGCTCTCAAACTATGTTAACCAACCCTTTTCCCCAAAGGCAGTAGTTGCTTGCTGACGCAAATTCAAATCCTGGTACCTCTGCAGGGGGCAACCAGGAAGGGGATAAATCATCAAATATTTTCATGATGGGTTCTCATGTTAATGTGGCCACTCGGTCACATGATTATGGTGAAACTGAAACATCCAAGGACGAATCTGCTCCTAGAATTACTGACCCACTTCATATTGAGTGACCCTCTGTTGAGACTATACCTCGGATACCGAAAGGTTCCGCGAAACATGCAAATGTCAACCCTAATGCTAGGGCCGCCCATAATTACTCCATTGTTGAGGATCTGGCTCAGAGTCCATGCGCTATGTCCGCTTTAGAGGTACTCCAGTCATGTCCAGCTCAACGAAGTGCTTTGCTTTCAGCGATAGGGGCAGTTGATCCAAACAATTCCTTAGTGCTCACTTTTGACATGCTCAATGTCAAAAATAGACTTCGTCATCATATGGCTTTTCAAATAAAGTCTACTTACCGGAAAACTAACATTTTTTGAACCGTTATTGATGAGGGAGCTTCCACGTGCGTCATGTCGATGTCATGTTGGAAGGTCATTGGATCACCTTCGGCTGTTCCTTCACTGCACTCTTAACTGCATTTGACGGTCATTTTCATAGACCACACAGGATTATCCTGACCTTTCTTATATGTGTTGGAGGGAAGGTCATTAACATCGAAGTAGAAATCATTGATGCCAACTTAGATTATAATCTCCTCCTAGGAAAAAATTGGATTTATGAAATGGATGTCGTCGTTTCGACTCTATTTCAAGTCCTTTCTTTTCCTCATGAGGGGAAAATCATTAAGATTGATCAATTGGATTATTCTCCAGTTGACCCTCAAGCAAATTCAGATTCTACTGTTCCGTTGGTTGATAACCCTCGTCAACCTATCGAGAATCTAGGAGTTGGGATGTATTCTTCATTGATGGGTACATTTGATTTTCCCGCTCCTATAGCTAGAATCAATGTCATTTCATCCTCCAAAGAGTCTTCATGAGAAGAGTTCTTGCAGACTCGTTATTTTTCAGACCCTTGGACCTTGCCTTCGCCTACTACCACATTAGATGAAGGACAAGTGGGTGGAATGGCATTCCCCATGTCTGTAGCAGAGCTTAGATATCAGTCTATCATTAACTCTGCAGATGACCATCCTACTCCTTTTTCAGAGGAAGAGTTAGATGGTGATGTGGCCCCAGCTTGGACCCTTGACTCTACTTCTACTATGGATTGCTTAGATACGGTTTTACCATATGAGGAAGAAATCTTAGAAGCAATGATGGGTGTAGATCGACCTTGGGAAGACTTACACCATTGTTCATATTTTCTTCCCCCATTGCGAGAAGTCGAGTCCAGGTTTTCCAATCTGCTTACTAGCGATGTTTGTACGGTTTCAAACCCTTTGGCTCTAGCACACATTTGTGCCGAAGGTAACATGTCGGTCATTTCAAAAACCATACCGATAAACATCTCTAGGAACCCTAATGTGATAGAAAATGTCTTCATTGGAGCTGAGTGTTCCCCTGAAGAGATTCAAATTTACACCAACCTCTTTAAAGAGTATCAAGATGTATTTGCTTGGTCTTACAAAGAAATGCCTGGTATTGATCCATCCATGATCCGGATTTAAACAGGAACGCAATAAAATACAGAGATAACCATAAAGAAAGATATGCAGCAGAAATAATACCTCAATTCATTACTGTAAAATACTGAAATATGCTTACAAACAGAAATGGAAATAAACCAGCTACGACGATGGTAGCTTATCTCTAAGAAGAGATGTGGTGGCTACATGCCTCTGAACTGTCTTACAATGAGGCTCGAAGGCCTATTTATTGTTGAGAAACAATGGAAAACCCTTCACATTCCAAAACCTAACCCTAGAAGATGAAACGCCAAATTGTGGGCCCCGTTTTTGGGTAAGTTGGTACATCAACTTCTCGGGGTCGCGAATTGGTCGTACTATCTCCGTTTGACGTGCATGATAGCCCGTTGGAAAGATCTCTCCGAGGACTACGACGAAAAAGATGATTTTTATCAGAAAAATTGCTGCTGGTGGATTTCCTAAACAACGTCATTTAGGGCCTCAAAACGGCTCCGGAAGTTTAGGACCCGAAAAACTGCTAAAAATAGTAAACTGTGCTATAATTAAGGAAACTGAAAAAAAAACTGTAAGAAGCACTAGAGGGGATCCAAGTGGAATTAGCGGGTGGCCACCAATATCCACCTGGATCATTCCTCCCCCCTTAGGAAGCAATGGTCCCCATTGCGTTGAGTTCCTCCATGAGATGAGGGAACTTCTGCTGCACTTGTTCCTTGGTGAGCCTCTTGCCCTGGTGAAGGAGTTGTCCTACTTTGACAACTCGATACAGTTGGATATTCTGCTGGCGAGTGTGCTTGATCTGTGTGTCCATGATCCGATCAGTTGCAGCTTGTTCCATGCAAGCTGGATTTAACTCTGTGGGTGTGAGTTGTTCTACAATGTCGGACGTGTCTAGTAATGGTGGAAAGTATGGCCGAAGGCGGTCGACATTGAACACCGGGTGTAGGCCAAGGAATGGGGGAATGCTGAGCTCAAATGCATTGTCTCCCACAGCCTTGGTAATGGTGTAAGGGCCATATCGGAGTGGTCTGAGTTTCCGATAGGCTCCGGTAAGGTGTTCCTTTTGTAAATGCAACCAGACTTTGTCGCCCACTTGAAACTTGTGTAGCACCTGATGTTGATCATGTCGCTGCTTGTACTTGGCATTTGATTTCTCCAGAATGTCATGGACCTGCTGGCGAATATGTTGGATGTGCTCAATGAAGCTGTTTGCCTTATCTGTTTCAGACCGGACATGAGCAGAATCTGCGTGAGTAGCTGCAAATGGCATGGCCACATCGATGGGACATAGTGGCTGGAATCCCAATCCCACCTGAAAAGGGTTGTGGCCAGTCGAGCTGTGGAGAGCCCGGTTGTAGCTGTGCTGAACATAGGGGAGGCTCTCGTCCCATGTGCGTGGATGCTTTGAGTTGTACATGCGTAGAATGTGTACGATCATCCTGTTGACGACCTCAGTCTGGCCATCAGTTTGAGGATGGAAGGCTGTGGACTTAGTGAGTTTGGTGTCCAGCATCGACCAGAGGCTAGACCAAAATGTACTGAGGAACCTGCTGTCCCGATCCGAAATGATAGACTGTGGGATCCCAAAGTGTACCCATACTCGTTCAAAGAAGAGTTTAGCAGTGGCTTCTGTTGTGATATTCTTCTTGCAGGCCGCCATAATGGCCATCTTCGAGAACCCGTCGACGACCACAAAAACACAGTCATTTCCATGCCTAGTGGAAGGGAGGCCTGACATGTAATCCATGGAGATGGATTCCCAAGGTCGACTAGGGGTAGACAGCGGGGTATAGAGGCCTTGCTTCTTGATGGTCGGTTTGGCAATGGCGCAAGCAGTGCATGATCTGATGTACTTCCCGACATCCCGTCGAAGATTCGGCCAATAGAAATATTTCTGCAGTACTGCCACCGTTTTTTCAACCCCAAAATGCCCAACGGCCCGACTGTAGTGTGCTTCCCAGATCATCTTGGCACGCTCGCTTGAAGGAACACAAAGGTGACCCAGGTGGCATAACAGGTCGTCCTGGAGGTGAAAATCTAGAACATGTTGACCCTCCAAGAGTGTCTGGTATGTGTGGCTGAATTCCGGGTCGCTTTTGTAGAGCAGTGGCCAATCAGAAGTCTCGTGCCCACAAGAGTTGAGCACGGTGGTTAATGCCATGATCGGTGGTCGACTGAGGCAATCTGCGACATTATTGGTGCTGCCCTTCTTATACTTGATATTCAAATGGAACTGTTGCAGGTATGTGGACCCCTTTTGATGGTGATCATTCTGCAATTTCCCTTGGGTCTGTATGAACTGCAAGGGTCGGTGGTCTGTGTGGATGACCGTTTCCTTCCCCAAGATGTAATGCTTCCATTGTCGACAGGCCTGCACAATGGAATACATCTCTTTGTCATAAGTGGGATACTTCCGGACTGTGTCTGAAAGTGTCTCACTGTGATATGCCACTGGATGCCCATGTTGAGTAAGGACTGCCCCAATAGCATAGTCAGAGGCATCTGTCTCGACCTCAAATGGTTGTTGCAAGTCTGGTAATGCAAGAACTGGTGCTGTGCAGAGTCGATATTTCAACTCTGTGAATGCCTTCTGTTGAGATTCGGACCAATTTTTTTTTGCTTTCGCTCCTCCCTTAGTGACCTGACTCAAGGGCCAAGTGATATGAGAAAATCCCAACACGAACCTGCGGTAGAAGTTGGCAAGGCCTAGAAAGCTGCGAAGCTCTGTCAGAGTGGTTGGAGATGGCCAATCCCGAATGACTTGGATCTTGGCTGGATCCACATGCACCCCTCGTTCATCAATAATGTATCCCAGATACTGAACCTGGGTCATGCCAAAAGTGCATTTCTCCAAATTGGCACATAACTTGTGTTGTCGCAGTGTTTGGAGAACCTGTCGGATGTGGTGGAGGTGCTCTTCCCAAGTCTTGCTAAAGATCAAGATGTCATCCAAGTATACCACTACAAATGAGTTGGTGAAGGGCCGCAATATGTCGTCCATTAGCCTCATGAAGGTTGCAGGAGCATTCGTCAATCCAAAAGGCATAACCAACCATTCGAAAAGGTCCTCCTTGGCTTTGAAGGCAGTCTTCGACACATCGGAGGGTTCGATTGGTACCTGGTGATATCCTGACTTCAAATCAATCTTGCTGAAATATTTTTCCCCCTTTAGTTGGTCCAGGAGGTCATCAATCCGTGGGATTGGGTACCTATTACGGACAGTGATCTTGTTCAGCGCCCGATAGTCAATACAGAGTCTCCAAGTCCCATCCTTCTTTTGTACCAGCACGATCGGGCTCCCACAGGGCGATGAACTCGGACGGATGTGACGTTTTTGCAGCAGCTCCTGAATCTGCCTCTTGATTTCATCGTTCTCCAGAATAGAACGCCGATAGATTGGTCCATTGGGCAGCGGCGAACCTGGGGTTAGATCAATGGAGTGCTTGACTTGACAGTGCAGAGGAACCCCTGCGGGGGAGGTGAAGATGTCCTCATACTCCTCCACGACCTTTTCCATCTGTAGTTGTCGTGCGGAGGGGCCCTGTCTGGAGGTCGTGGCCACCGTCTTCTTCTTTTCTTGAGGGCGTATCATCAGGAAAACAAACTTCCTGGTTTTGGAAATGAGCTTACTGCATTGTTTTGCAGTAATCAAAGAGATGGTGGTAGGCGGTGCTACCTCTGGTATCCTGTACAACTTATTTCCAAAAGTAACAATAACAACACGGGGCCTTGACTCATACACAGCATGTCGCTTCCACAAGTATGGTTGTCCTAATAACACATCAAAAACTTCAAGGGGTGCAATGTCACACAATACCTCATCTGTGAAGGGCTTGATGTTGTATGGAAGGCGACACTGTTGGCTCACGCGAAGATCCCGTCCTTGGTGCAGCCACCCAATGGTGTATGGTTGTGGATGTGCTGTGGTCGGTAAGCCCAGCCGTTTCACGACCTCTGCCGAAATGAGGTTCTTTTGGCTCCCGCTGTCGACAATGAATTGTAGCGGGGAGCCCTTTACCCACATCTGGGAGTGGAAGAGACGCTCCTCCTCCTCTGGATCTTCAGGTTCCTCCTTCTGGATCTTCGTGGTGGCAATAGTGGCGTTGGGCTCCGCATCGATAATCTGCTTCCCTTTGTCATTCCCCTTATCGAGTTCTGACTCAGAGTCAGAACACGCATCTGATTCTGAAACCTTTAGCTCGGCCACCAGTGACTGCTTGGCCTGACACTCACTTGTGTTGTGAGTGGAGCTCTTATAGAACTCACACCACTTTCCGGTGTCCTTTTTCGACTTCACGGCGCTGTTTTTTGCTTGCAGCTTTGGCGGGTTGTCTTGGGCCGCCCCAACTTGGCTTTGTCCTTTGTTCTGCGGTTTGGGGGCACCTTTCCCTTGTTTCTGATTCGTAGACCCAAAGTCTCGCTTCTTCTGTTTAAACTTTTGCTCGACCTTGACGGCATATCAGTATGCCATGCCGAGCGAGGAGATGTTCAGGAATTCTATTTCTTCTTGGATGTACTTGTGCAGGTAGCCACGGTATTTTAGTACCAAATGTTGCTATGTATCCTTGATACCCAACTTTGTGCGAAGGGTATGGAAAATATTGGTAAACTCTGGTACGTCTTGGTCCCTTCCCTGCCGTAGCGTGGTCCACTTTATGTATTGATCCTCATAGCTTCCGACAGGGTAGTACTACTCCTTGATGGCATCTCGGAATGAATCCCAAGTCGGTGCGACTGAAAATAGTGAGCCTGTACTTTCATCCTTCTCCTCGCAGTAGGTTTCCCACCAATCCTTGACGTGGGGGGCTGCTTTGAGAAGAGCGAAAATAATCTTTTCCCAACTGGAAAAATCATGAACAGAAAAATAACCCTCTAGCACATTTAACCATTTATCGACGGCATCTGTGTCTATCTGACCCTCGAATATGGGGATTTCAAAATTAACTTGTACCTTAAATGGTGTGGCGTTTCCAGAGTTGCTGTTGGAAGCCGATGCGTCGCCCCTGGGTAGCCGCTGAAGGATTTGGGCAAAGTTGTCCATCATCGCGTTCCTTTGTCGCTCGAGGGCTTCTTCGAGCAAGATTTTGATAGGATCTCCTACCCCCTCGTCTTTCTTTTCATCCGCCATGGGAGGCCATCGAGATTTGCGAGGCTGGTCTTGCAAAGGTTCGACCAGTTCAAGCCCTAACTCCTTATATCCTGACCTCGTTGGGGACATGCAAAGAAAAACAGAGAAGAAAAGCAGACCGCTCTGATACCACTGATCCAGATTTAAACAGGAACGCAATAAAATACAGAGATAACCATAAAGACAGATATGCAGCGGAAATAATACCTCAATTCATTACTGTAAAATACTGAAATATGTTTACAAACGGAAATGGAAATAAACCAGCTAGGGCGATGGTAGCTTATCTCTGAGAAGAGATGTGGTGGCTACATGCCTCTGAACTATCTTACAATGAGGCTCGAAGGCCTATTTATTGTTGAGAAACAATGGAAAACCCTTCACATTCCAAAACCTAACCCTAGAAGATGAAACGCCAAATTGTGGGCTTCGTTTTTGGGTAAGTTGGTACATCAACTTCCCGGGGTCGCGAATTGGTCGTACTATCTCCGTTTGACGTGCATGATAGCCCGTTGGAAAGATCTCTCTGAGGACTACGACAGAAAAGACGATTTTTATCAGAAAAATCGTTGGCGGTGGATTTCCCAAACAACGTCGTTTAGGGCCTCAAAACGGCTCCGGAAGTTTAGGACCCGAAAAACTGCTAAAAATAGTAAACTGTGCTATAATTAAGGAAACTGAAAAAAAAACTGCAAGAAGCACTAGAGGGGATCCAAGTGGAATTAGCGGGTGGCCACCAATATCCACCTGGATCAATCCATTATTCAGAATGAGATCAAGATGTATGAAAACGCTAAGCCGATTCATCAGAAGCTTTGGCTGGTCAATCCTAGGAAAGCAGCAACTATTAAAGCTGAAGTAGAAAAGATGCTCAAGGCGGGTTTCATATACCCCGTTCCCCTAACAGATTGGGTTTCTAATCCAGTCTCGGTTGATAAAAAACAAGGAACGATGCGTGTATGCATTGACTTTAGGGATTTGAACAAAGCTTGTCTGAAAGATAATTACCCCACACCGTTTATTGATCAGATAGTTGATGAATGTGCGAGTAATGAGATTTTTTCTTTCATGGATGGATTCTCCAGTTATAATCAAATATCTATCTGTCCAGAAGATTAGCATAAGACAACTTTCATATGTCCCTGGGGTACCTATGCATACAAAAAGATGCCTTTTGGTCTTAAAAATACTGGAGCGACCTTTTAGTGGGCCATGTCATACGCTTTCCACGACATCAAGCATGTCATTGAAGCATACTTGGATGATTTAGCTACTCATTCTCGAAAGAGAATCGATCATCCTAGTCACCTTCGGTTGGTTTTCAAACGATGTCATTTTTACAAGATCCGGTTGAATCCAAATAAATGCGTTTTCACGATTGCATCTGGTCGGTTATTAGGGTTCATTGTGTCGATTGAAGGGATTCGAGTTGATCCCTTCAAGGTGGAGGTAATAGTTCAGTTTCCTCCCCCGTCTTCCATCTGACAACCTCAAAGTCTTCAGGGGAAGGAAAAATTCTTGAGACGGTTTATAGCGAACTATGCTGAGATAACTAAAGGGTTTATACGTTTGCTCAAGAAAGGAGTTCCATTTCTATGGGATGACTTCGCACAATGATCTTTTGATGCCTTGAAGCAGGTGTTGATCTCTGCTCCACTTTTGAGTCCATCGGGTTATGGTAGAGATTTCCTTTTGTATCTTGCAGCTGCAGAATCAACCATAGGTATGGTTCTGGTTTAGGAATATGATGCTCTCACAGAGCATGTCATTTACTACTTGAGTCGAGGCTTGGTAGGCCCTGAACTACGCTATTCTCCAGTTGAGAAATTAGCCTTGGCAGCTGTCCATGCTGTCCAGCAGCTTCGCCATTACATTCTGCTACGCAAAACATTTGTCTTAGCAGCGGTCGATCCGTTCCAATTTTTCCTTAGTAGGCGAGTGATTGGGGGCGAATAGAATCGATGGATTTTTATTTTACAAGAATTCGATCTCGAGTTCTTGTCGGCCAAGTCTAAGAAATCATTGTTTTTCACGGAATTAATTTCCAAGTTGCCTTGTGCAGAGGATACTGTTTATGAGTAAAGTTTTCTCGATGAAAATTTGTTCCTCATCTCTTCACAAGATCCCTAGTATGGAGATATCATAATCTACCTATAGACTTCGAAGTTTCCTCCTGCTACCTCCAAGGATGAATGTTGAAAATTACATCACCTGGCTAAGAACTAGGTGATCATTGGTGATACATTATATCACTGAGGGGTTGATTCAATCCTTAGGCGTTGTTTAACCTTAGAGGAAGTAGAGTCTGTGCTTAATGATTGCCACAGTGGAGCTTGTGGTGGTAATCTTTAAGGACTTGCTATAGCCTAGAAAATCTTCCGTGCCGCTACTTTTGGCCTTCGCTTTTCAAAGATTGTATTGAAGCAGTCAAATGTTTCCATCCTTGTCAAGTCTATACTCAGAAGATATGCACGCATCCAGCTCCTCTTTTCCCTGTTGTCACTATTGGTCCTTTTACAAAGCGGGGCATTGATTTTACTACTCGTAATACGCCTTCAGCAGCGAATCACAAGTACATTATTGTGGCTGTAGACTACTTTACGAAGTGGGTTGAGGCCATGCCCACTCATAAAAATGATAGTGAAACAACAACATTGTTCCTCTTCAATCAGATTATTTCACGGTTTGGTATCCCGAGAGAGATTGTCATTGATCATGGCAGTCATTTCCAGAACCAACTGATGTTTGAATTGGCTCTTAAATTGGGCTTCCGGTAGGGGCATTTGTCTCCGTATTATCCTCAGGCCAATGGCCAAGTAGAAGTTGCGAATAAGTCCCTCAAGACAATCCTGCAAAGGACAATTGAAAAAAATCGCTCCAATTGGCATCTCATGTTGTATCCGACTCTCCGGGCGTAACGAACTTCTGTAAATACTACTACTGGTTTTACACCTTTTCAGTTAGTTTACGGGCTGGAATCTATCTTTCCTGTTGAATGCGAAATTCCATCTCTTAAGCTAGTTGTTGAGCTCCTTCCAAAGACCTCTAGTCTCGAAGAGTGCCTCCTTCATTTGGAACATCTCGATGAGCAACGTTGAGATGCTGCCACAATCAATGAGGCTCATAAGAAAAGGGTTAAAACTCAGTACAATAGAGTTGTCCGTCCTCGAGTCTTTTCTGAAGGTGACCTTGTCTTGGTCTATGACCAAGATAAAGACGCCTTGGGGGCAGGCAAGTTCAAGCCTATGTGGTACGGTCCCTTTATAATTAAACGAGTTTTATAAAAATGGGCGTATGAGTTAGTCGATTTTGAAGGGAACAAGTTGGCAGAGCCTCGAAATGGGCTCTACCTTAAGAAGTACTTTGCTTAAGTAGCAGTTAGGTAATGGCTTCTTTGTATATTTTGTATTTTTGTACATATCTCATAGGGAGTTTTTGATATCAACACTTTTTGATCTGCTGTGGCATGTGTTGATGGATGATCTGGTCTATTTTGGATTCGCCGATGGCGCTAGTTGGCACACTTGAAACCTCATTTCCGTAGCTTGGGTGATCTACTATCCAACTGGTCAGTTGATGGTTTCAAGGGGAGTATGCATTGGTCCTTCATCAAATAATATGGTTGAGTATACTGTCGTTATTAATCTGCTATCTCAAGCTATTTCTTATGGAATTGATTTATTAGTAGTGTATCTTGATTCACAACTGATAGTGTCTCAATTAAATAACATTTATCGGGTTAGGGATCCATGTTTACATTGCCAATATTTAAGAGTAAGGTTGTTGCAAAGATCATTTACTTATATTACTTATTTGCACATTCCAAGATCTCATAATTGGTTAGCAGATTCTATTGCTAATCAAGCTTTAGATTGGCACATCATTCATTCATCATCATAAAAATAAAATCAAGCATCAAAAAGTCGAAACTATATATATATATATATATATATATATATATATATATATATATATATATATAGATATATATATATATATCATAAAACATCCCGAATGTACATAAGTGTGTCCAAAATAATATACAAAAATTGGGACTAAAATGCCCATAATCATGTCCAGACTATCTATGACCCGACTCAGGATGAGCGGCCAAGTATGTGACTACAGTATTAGCCACATGCCTAAGAGTCCGAACCCAGTCCCGTGGCATTCCAACCACGCGCTGCATCTCCTCAGGGAGATCCTCTATCGCCACCATCGGTACTCGGTGAGTCAATCTCACCAAGTTCCGCTAAACTGTGTATAGGACTCGCTCTGTATCGGTAGCCGCCTCTTTGGCACCTCGGCCGCGACGTCCATGCCGTGGGAAACCATCTGGTCGTACTGGCCCAATATCTGGAAGATGATCATTACATTAGTCATTTGAATCCCACCAAAAATATTTTTAAGTTCATTTTCATATTTGAAAAATCATAAAAATCATAAAATCAATAAAAAATTTGTTACCTGTATCTCCCCATGTTGTGCCTGGTGGTAACGTTAGATCAGGATCTCCTCGGAAGTCCAAGCCAACATAGGGGTAATCATCCACTGCGATGACTTGCTGCTCCCACTAGGAGAAGAAATCATCATCAAAAACTATCCGTGGTACGTCCCCACCTCCTAGTTGTTTCATCAGATTGGCCCACTTGCCCATTCGCGGATCTCGCGGGCTACTGATCAGAACTAGTACGCTAGGGCATAGTGCTGGGACCTTCTCGAAAAAGAAGGAGCATAGCATAGTCCCATACCCAAATTTTTTGGTCTGGCCCTTTTTGATAGATGATAGCTAGCTCTTCAAGATGGTGAGAAGAGGAGTACACCAATCAAACACTGTGGTGAGACAATCTACAGCCAATCTCATGGCAAGTTGTGAAGCCTGGTGTAAGGAGGCTGATCCATTCACTCTGGCTATAGTGAACAGGATGATCCTCAATGACAAACTCTCTACGTGCTTGATTGGAATTTGGCTTCCAACCTTTTTTGGATGGCCCGGGAGGTATATATGCACATAGTCCTTGATAGAGAGGCTACCTCGTGATCGGTTCGTAGAATGTACTACCTCTCCTCTTCGGGAAAGGCTCGTGATAAAATAGATATCCTCAATCTCTATCCTTAGTGGCATTTTATCAATCATGAATGAGTCATCCTCGATACTCCAGTAGTGAATGAGCATTTCGAGCAAGCGAGTATTTGCCTTCATATTTGGCATTTTGAAATTTTTTAGCAAACCGCATCTGCTTATGGCATCCAAGGCATGTTGATTATTCATAACCTTATCATTAATAGTGGCATGCTCCCTTTGCCTCCAGGTGATTGTCATCCTGAGAAAAAAACAAGTTTGGACCTTTAGTTTTTTGTTTTGAAATTAAAACGCCGTATATGCGGGTCTGTTTTATACACAATTGTGTCTAGGGCCCGTGTATACGCCGCGACAATTTTTTTTGACATAAATTCAATGGTGAAACCTTAATTAAAATTCTTAAAAACAATCACAAATTGATGCAAGACAAGTTTGGGGGTTACCTGATGATTTTGAGAAGATTTGAATGGTCAGATTCAGAAAAAGGCAAGCTTGCTTCTTTTTCTCCACTCCTTGTGCTCTCAACTCAAACATTAACAATGGTGAGTCAAAAAACTATTTTATAAGCTTTGAAAATGTCAAATTTTTTCAAAACTTGTTTTTATTTTGTCTTGTGTATCTTTTAACTTGGGAGCTTGGAGTGTCAAGAATGGATTGTTTTTCAGGACATTTTGGACGCTTTTTCGAAAATTTCAAGTCAGTTCCATGACTGCTGACCCGTCATGGTAGGTATCATTTTCTCACTGGCATATAGGTTAGGAAAGCCATTTTTCCATTGCATTTTTCATACTAGCCTCCATTTGTTGATACACTTGCCATAGGGTCGATCCTATCGTGTTATGGTTCATAAACCATCTTCACTCGCCGATTTTTTAAATCATGACACGATGGTAGAGCCATCCTTTTCATGGGAATTGTAGTTAGCACCTCACTAACATAGGTTGCCCATGCTGCTTCATTGAGTAGGCTTGGGATTCCTTTGTAGTCCCACCATGACTTATGCATTTAAGACTCATTCCTCCTTGCTTCTTCGCTTCGTTCTGGCCTTATACCCTAGAGGCTCCTTTGTGTTGAGTTGTACTACTGCATTGCATATTGACTATTTGCACCTTTTGGCCTTTAGCCGGCTTCACTTGGACTCGTGTTTAAGCCAACTTTTGACCAAGTCATCTGCAAAATCAAACTTGCAATCCCTTAGATTCTGCAACTTGACACACCTATGACCCATGGAAGGAACACACCTTTGAGTGTCTTTGACCAGTTTTCGCCTCCCTGCATTGAGCATAGGATTGTTCCAATCCCAGGAACTAGATCATCTGCTTCACCGACACTCATTCTTTCCACTGTATTATAACATTCTTTTATTCTTTTTCCAGCTTAAAGAAAAAGACAAAAATTTATATATTCCAAAAAGAGTGGGAACGAGACAACATTTTCATTTATTGTTGGTAGCTAGAGTCATGTCGCCCTTGAATAAAGCACTAAAAAAAAGTCTCCTCCATTTGGGTGGGATCTAGTTTGGCTTAAGTATGCCTTAACCTTGTTGTTGAGTCAGTCCTCCTCTGATTGGTTATCTCTTCCAATCATATGGAGAGTTTGTTCATGCCTCCTGCATGACGAGCTTATACAAAGTTATCATATGCTGCCACAAAGTCATCATTTGAGTTGTGCTTTTGTTCAAGGGAAGTAAGCCTGAGTCGGCCTCTTTGCGGTGTCTCTTGATTCATTTTTTAGTCGGCCATCCTTGGTTGTCAGTGTCTTGTCTATCACCACATCAGTTATATTGGTCCTTTACTTGTGCCGGTTTGAGAAGGTCTCCATTGACTTCTTGCTGATGGGTCTTGTCCTTATCAACGACGACATCTTGCTCTGAGGATAGACCTAGAGCCGCACCCAGGCCCTATTTTCATTATTGATAGGTCACCTTGTGCTCAGCATTGATCAGTATCATGGGTCTTTGACTGAGTGGTTTCCCTTGTGTTCGACGTCAGCTTACATTATCACACATTGGGATTCGTAAAATACCTTGGTTTCCATTTGACCCTATTGGTGGATACCTCACCTCTGTGTCAGCTTTCATTATTGGTTGGTTCAGAGGGTTTCTGTCGTGCACTAGCCATATCTTGTGTACGTTGGAAACATGCTTCAGTTTGGTTACTACATCTTTTTCGTCTGTGTTATCACTCAGGTTGTCCCTTTTGACTCCTAAAGGGATACGACCGAGGTAACCACAAACCAACTTTGGACTGCAGGCCCTAGCCTGCCTGCAGTCAGAGAGGGCTCTCTCTTTATGATTTAGCTTTGTTTAAAGGGATGATTTTAGGCTAGATATGGTGCACATGGGTTTTGATCGAGTTTTGGTGGGAAAACTGACACTTTCAGGTAGAGAGGCTGAGTATAGTCTGAATGTTTCAAACCATTGGGCGTGGAGTCGAGGAGGGGAACTGCTGGTGTCTTTCCTTAATAACAGTGAGGGGAAAATGGAGCAAGATAACTGAGGCAGAAGCAACTTTTAGGTTCAAGGGATGGCAAGAATGCTAAAGAAAGAGAGGCAGTTAAGAATCTCTCCAACAGATTAGCAGAGGAAACAACAAGGCGCTACCTAGGAGCAGTTAAGAATCCCTAGATAATTGGCCAGCACAGGTGAACTGGGGTAAACATGAGCCAGAAGGAATTCAATGTTCATAACCAATTCATTCAGAAGAAAACATCAAGAAACAACAGGAATTGAGCATAGAGAGTATTTAAACTAATTCTAGGCTATTCTTTCTTCCTGCTATTTAGATAATGGCAAACACATAAACAGAGATAAGAGGCACTTATTGCTTCAGGCCGCAGCGCAGGAATTCCATCTCCAACTCTTTAACACATTCATCAACAACAGACAGTTCGCTCTCCAAGCTTTAGGCAATCTTTGATTACAGAAAAATTCAGGTATACACAGCGAGTCTCTAGTGAAAATTATCAATTGACCCACCCTTAAAACTATACAGAGGGTGGTATATATAGGGCAAAACTCTCTGCAGAGTTCCTTTATTACATCTTGACCTAATTAGGTCATAAAAATGAATACTTGACCTAATCCTATCTAAAAATAAATGCAAATAATGTCTCGGGCCGCACTCAGGGCCGATGTGTCAAAACTGAATGAATGATGCTGTCCTCGGTGGCTTGCTGCAGTGCTTTCTGCAATAAATGGGTATGGGTTTATGCTTTCTTGCTGTCCTGGTGCCTTAAATGCCTTGAAGGTGATTTGAAGGCAAGGATGGGCTGATGCTTATCGATTTGATTTTCTGGGGGCTTCATCAATGTTCAGGTGCCTCGAGCCCCTAAAAATCATGACTGATTCTTTCTGGCGTCCTTTCTTCCACTGATACTCTCTGACAAGATCTGGGTTGTTGATTTGCTGTGCTGCGTGTCTAATCACCAGTAAATGGCTGCTGTTCGGCCTCTGTATCATCTGGAATTGTCTTCTGATCATTTTGGTATGCTCTGTGAAGAAAACGGATCATTTCTGCGCCTTTTCGGGCTTCCTGGGGTTGCATGGAGCGAAGATTCCTGAAGATTCTCCATTTTGGCCCAAAAAATCCTGCGATGAGCGAAAAAACTGCCTCAAAATTCGATTCCAGGGCTCCGAAGTACGATTTTCGCGCCTCTGCGTCCAAAAAGGGCTGATGACATCAGCATGATGTCAGCATTGTACGGCAGGTGACGTCAGCATGGAGACGTGGCGGGATGACGTCATCATGACGTCATCACGTACGGATGATGACGTGGCAGGTACGGTGGCGGGACACGTGGCAGTGACGTGGCAGGAGGCCACGCAGGTGGGTGACTCATCGGGTGACTGTACAAGGGGGGTGACGTGGGTTGTTGACGTCGCCAGGCGGTAAGCGGTATGTGGCGCACCGCTTATGGGGGATGGCGGTTTCAGAGGGAGGGGCTCCGCCATAGCCCGACGCCTGACGCGTGGCGGGAGTACAGCGGCGAAACCGCCGAACTCCCAGACATTAAAGGCCGGGCGCGTCGGGGATAAGGATGCCCGCCAGCCGTAGATCTGCGGGGCTGTGGATCGGGTGGCTGGCGGCGGACGCGACGGGATATGGGGTTAACGGGCGGGAATATTCACAGGAATATTCCGAATTTAATATGCACGGCGGATGGGTAAGGACTTAGGGAAACGGATTTAAGGGGTTTTTTACAGCGGTGGGGTGAAATTTTACAAGGGGAAGGTGAAAACATGGGTTTTTTTTGGGGGTTTTTAGGGTTAAGGGAGAGGTTGCTAGCTGACCAGGTGTCAAACTAGTTCCTCAATGACACGGATGGGCTAAAAACAGTCCCAGATGGACTGTGATTTCCCTGACTTAGTATAATTATGGCTATAATGCCAGGGATGGGATATTTACATAGGGGGATTTATATACATGATTTTA
Organism: Pinus tabuliformis; assembly: GCA_031772625.1. NCBI lineage: Eukaryota > Viridiplantae > Streptophyta > Pinopsida > Pinales > Pinaceae > Pinus > Pinus tabuliformis. Next base: position 1,403,469,107 of record CM062820.1, on the reverse strand, counting down.
ATAGGGGAAGGGAAAAATTAATAGGGAGTTATATAATAAGGGTGATGAGAAAAAGAGAGATGTTAGTGAACTCCCGCCTGAGTACCTCCAACTGAAAAACTGCCTCAAACCAAAAATGGATTACCTTATCAAAATTGGAACACAACAGTGGTCCTTAGACCAGCCTACTCTTATGGATACTTTTTGGCCATCTGTAGCAAATATGGAGCATTGCAGCATGCATAGCACGACATATTTGGCATGTAAAACTGTCGATCATGAAAGATGATTAACCTGCTGCAGCAGGAGGCTAACAGTGGCTCCACTTGGGGATGGCTTTTCCTTGTGAAAAGTCAAGAACAGCAGGTCAGACTGCCTTGCATTCAATTGTTGATGTGCTCTGCAACTTTCTCTTGGCTGGCTGCCTTATTGATCCTACCTACCTACCTACCCTAACCAGCAATTACTTTGCTGTTAGGTGAAGTGAAATAACCAATGCAGCCACTTAAGTAATAATAGCATGAGGGGGCTTTGCTGCTTATGCTTGCTAGTGACATCAACTGAGATTTTGCAATTTGTTATGGCTTTGTCAATCTTTGAGAAGATCAGGAAGCTACTGACCTCCTTTGCGGTGTTTAAATACTGTACAAAATTGTCCTGCAACATATATATACAATTTTTTGGCTGAATTAAAGAACTGTACAAAGGTTCAGGATCACTACCATGCCTTGGAGTCGGGAGATCATTGTCAACTTGATACTGAGCCTTGCAGCCTGTTGATGGCGACGTGCACTGTATGATGATCTTCATACAGCCCGTTCAATGGCTCTATTTTTGTTTCCTCCTTGACTGTATGATGATCTTCAACAGCATTTGAAAGCTACTGCTCTGATGTGCAAGGAGGCTTTTCAACAATCTTTTCCAAAGGAGAAACACAAAAATCTGACCTAAAATCGCTTTTAAAGTACAATATGCACAACAAAATTTGGTGCAAGAGAAAGAACATGGTCTCTTGGATGATCATCCAAATCAAGAACCTGATCTGCTTATATAATTCCTTCGGGTTCATTTCTCCAGCGGAGTCTTTATTATGAGGATGATGTGGAGTCGCCAGGTGGATGATGTAACCTTGAAGTGCCTGATCTCTGTCCACCATCACAGATCAGAGCTGAACATGAAAAACCCTGAAGAAAAGGAACACTTTCTCCAGAAAATGAGGCGAACTAGTCAAAATTGAGGATTCACACTAATAGACACATGATTCATTTCCCCAGTGGAGTCGCCATTATGTTATCACTCAGGTTGTCCCTTTTGACTCCTAAAGGGATACGGCCGAGGTAACAACAAACCAACTTTGGACTGCAGGCCCTAGCTTGCCTGCAGTCAGAGAGGGCTCTCTCTTTATGATTTAGCTTTGTTTAAAGGGATGATTTTAGGCTAGATATGGTGCACAGGGGTTTTGATTGAGTTTTGGTGGGAAAACTGACACTTTCAGGTAGAGAGGCTGAGTATAGTCTGAATGTTTCAAACCATTGGGCGTGGAGTCGAGGAGGGGAACTGCTGGTGTCTTTCCTTAATAACAGTGAGGGGAAAATGGAGCAAGATAACTGAGGCAGAAGCAACTTTTAGGTTCAAGGGATGGCAAGAATGCTAAAGAAAGAGAGGCAGTTAAGAATCTCTCCAACAAATTAGCAGAGGAAACAACAAGGCGCTACCTAGGAGCAGTTAAGAATCCCTAGATAATTGGCCAGCACAGGTGAACTGGGGTAAACATGAGCCAGAAGGAATTCAATGTTCATAACCAATTCATTCAGAAGAAAACATCAAGAAACAGCAGGAATTGAGCATAGAGAGTATTTAAACTAATTCTAGGCTATTCTTTCTTCCTGCTATTTAGATAATGGCAAACACATAAACAGAGATAAGAGGCACTTATTGCTTCAGGCCGCAGCGCAGGAATTCCATCTCCAACTCTTTAACACATTCATCAACAACAGACAGTTCGCTCTCCAAGCTTTAAGCAATCTTTGATTACAGAAAAATTCAGGTATACACAGCGAGTCTCTAGTGAAAATTATCAATTGACCCACCCTTAAAACTATACAGAGGGTGGTATATATAGGGCAAAACTCTCTGCAGAGTTCCTTTATTACATCTTGACCTAATTAGGTCATAAAAATGAATACTTGACCTAATCCTATCTAAAAATAAATGCAAAGAATGTCTCGGGCCGCGCTCAGGGCCGATGTGTCAAAACTGAATGAATGATGCTGTCCTCGGTGGCTTGCTGCAGTGCTTTCTGCAATAAATGGGTATGGGTTTATGCTTTCTTGCTGTCCTGGTGCCTTAAATTCCTTGAAGGTGATTTGAAGGCAAGGATGGGCTGATGCTTATCGATTTGATTTTCTGGGGGCTTCATCAATGTTCAGGTGCCTCGAGCCCCTAAAAATCATGACTGATTCTTTCTGACGTCCTTTCTTCCACTGATACTCTCTGACAAAATCTGGGCTGCTGATCTGCTGTGCTGCGTGTCTAATCACTAGTAAATGGCCGCTGTTCGGCCTTTGTATCATCTGGAATTGTCTTCTGATCATTTTGGTATGCTTTGTGAAGAAAACGAATCATTTCTGCGCCTTTTCGGGCTTCCTGGGGCTGCATGGAGAGAAGATTCCTTAAAGATTCCCTGAAGATTCTCCATTTTGGCCCAAAAAATCTTGCGATGACAAAAACTGCCTCAGAATTCGATTTCGGGGCTCCGAAGTGCGATTTTCGCGCCTCTGCGTCCAAAAAGGGCTGATGACGTCAGCATTGTACGGCGGGTGACGTCAGCATGGAGACGTGGCGGGATGACGTTAGCATGATGTCATCATGTATGGACGATGACGTGGCAGGTACGGTGGCAGGACACGTGGCAGTGACGTGGCAGGAGGCCACGCAGGCGGGTGACTCATCGGGTGACTGTACAAGGGGGGTGACGTGGGCTGTTGACGTCACCAGGCGGTAAGCAGTATGTGGCGCACCGCTTATGGGGGATGGCGGTTTCGGAGGGAGGGGCTCCGCCACAGCCCGGCGCCTGACGCGTGGCGGGAGTACGGCGGCGAAACCGCCGAACTCCTGGACGTTAAAGGCCGGGCGCGTCGAGGATAAGGATGCCCGCCAGCCGTAGATCTGCGGGGCTGTGGATCGGGCGGCTGGCGGCGGACGCGACGGGATATGGGGTTAACGGGCGGGAATATTCACAAGAATATTCCGAATTTAATATGCGCGGCGGATGGGTAAGGACTTAGGGAAACAGATTTAAGGGGTTTTTTTACAGCGGTGGGGTGAAATTTTACAAGGGGAAGGTGAAAACATGGGTTTTTTTTGGGGTTTTTAGGGTTAAGGGAGAGGTTGCTAGCTGACCAGGTGTCAAACTAGTTCCTCGATGACACGGATGGGCTAAAAACAGTCCCAGATGGACTGTGATTTCCCTAACTTAGTATAATTATGGCTATAATGCTAGGGATGGGATATTTACATAGGGGGATTTATATACATGATTTTAATAGGGGAAGGGAAAAATTAATAGGGAGTTATATAATAAGGGTGATGAGAAAAAGAGAGATGTTAGTGAACTCCCGCCTGAGTACCTCCAACTGAAAAACTGCCTCAAACCAAAAATGGATTACCTTATCAAAATTGGAACACAACAGTGGTCCTTAGACCAGCCTACTCCATTACTTTTTGGCCATCTGTAGCAAATATGGAGCATTGCAGCATGCATAGCACGACATATTTGGCATGTAAAACTGTCGATCATGAAAGATGATTAACCTGCTGCAGCAGGAGGCTAACAGTTTGATTCCTTCCACACTATTGGCCTGTGGGTTACACTTGCGCTAGACTGATGAAGGATGCCTTAATGCCTTCCTTCTAGCAGATCTTTCCCCATCGACTACGAATCATTGCTTTGGGGCAAAGGTCTAGAGTCCATTTGGCAGTACCTTGGGGTTTGCAGTCATTAGTGGTAGATCCTTCACTATCGATAGTGGTAAACCATCATTGTCTCCTGATAAATATATTCTTCTAGGTGTTTGACTTCAGATCATTTATTCACACTTGTTAGATTGTACTGGGGTACTTTAACTCTCATTATCATTATCGGTGAGTAGTCTCACGTTTATTAACGGTATACATCAATGACCAGTAATCAAATGATTTCCCACATGGTCAACTTTAGCTCATTCATTCCCATTGTGTAGAAATGTACCACGGTGGTCGGTGAAGACCTCGGGTTGCATCAAAATTCATTGGTTCACTTGACAATTGCTCCTGTTGCTACTAGTTGATACCATTCCACCTTATATGTTGCAGTCATTCATGGCGACATTCTATATGCTGGCACTCGATTTTGCAGTGTAGTACCATCTTATTCCATCATGTTCATTTGGTACTATTGGGATCAATCTTTGATATCAGTGATCAACATCATCCTTCAACATCATTGACACTCTTATATGCGATATTCAGACATATACTTGTTCGATCGTGATCAGATGATCCATTATGTATTTCCAGTCTTCTATACTTGTATAGTTAGTGGATCCTCTTGTACTTGATATGCAGACATGCCTTACTTTCTCTGAGCATGGGTATGCCTGCCTCAGATAGTGTTTCTTTCTGATCTCCTTTTGTGGCTTGGCAGGATGAAATCTGGTGAAGTCCTTCTCAGTTTTTGACAGGTTTCCTTTCCATGTACTTAATACATTTCGGCCATCATGTACCCCTTTTGACCTCATATATTAGGGGGCATCTATTATAGCTCCAAATCTCACTCTTGATATTTGTGATGCTGCATTTATGGCCTATGGCAACCCCTCCTTCCAGACTTGGTCCAAATACTTAAAAAACAATGTTTTACTCCCTGTACGCAACATTTCCCTAAGCTAAACACGTGTGTACGTGGGTCTGTGTATACCTAATCGGCGTATATGTCTTAAAACACTTAAAAAAATTAAATCTCCTTAATTTCGGGTGGAGATCACGAGTTTTACCTGTTGATTACCTATTAGTGCCCATGGCCCAACTGTTCCCAACGAATTCCCAACTAAAAAACTACTTTGGGAGAAGTATAAAAAGGCTTCAATGGGAAGGCCTAAGGGAGGAGAGAAGAGAGAGAATTACTCTGCTGAGATTATCCCTGATCAAGTCTGAAGATCCTTGTGCTTCCAGCACTTCCCCCACTACAGGAAACCCTTGTTTCCTTGAGTTATGATGTCATTTCACTAGTTGAGATATCCTTGTGTGAGTCATGGAAGGAGCCTTTTGAAGACTTGGGATTGGACGGACCTGGAGGACGGTTCTACTTGGAGCCAGCAAGAGGAAGATTCAGGTGATATCATTCCTTTCTTTGTTTTAATTATCTTCAATAAAGAAACATTTGTCTTGTTCCCGAAATTAATCTTCTTTATGCATATGATGTTATTGTTATGGTTTATATATGAATAATTGTTTCAATATATAATTAACCATCTTTCAATAAGCTATGAAGTTGATTTCTATATGATACTTTGTCCATATATTGCTATGATTCTTTGAATTGGCTATTTTGCAGGTTCAAGGATTGAGAGGAACTCCAAGAAGGTTTGGACCCTGGCTGGATCTACCTGAACGAAGGATCCCCAGGTGCACCTCTCTTTGCGTAGTTTGCTTATTTAAGTATCATGGCTGTGTGGAATGCTTGTTTTTTACTATAGATAACCCCCGCTTTGCTAAGGTGTTGACCCAAAACCCTAGGGGATATAATCCCTCAACACTAAACAGAGTAAGGATGAAGTAATAAGAATGCACTGTTGTCTAGTGTACTCACTGTTTTGTTATTTATTTTCCAGGATAAATTTATCAATCCACCGTGTTAATGAATGTTTTTGAACACCATTTCAAGTTGATACTCATCCTAAACTAAACGGTTTAACATTCACTTCACACAATGGTTGGAATCAATCAGTTACCTTCTGCATGTTTCATTTAGTTCTCTAGATCATAAAGTACAAAAAGTTTCTTGTATCCCATCTCAAGAAGGTTATCTTTCAAAATTGAAGGTTAGAGTAACTATAAGTACTTCAGTTGATTTCATTCTCTGTATTTATTTCAACATGCATTACAACTTCACCCTTAATTTTAAGAAATAGTTTCATGACTTAGGATTAATGACGAGATAGGATAGGTTCTCTGCTTTTCCTTTTTTTAAATTAGATTTTGACTAGCTTCAGCTCTTGGTTCACCTTTAGGAAGTTTAGATTCACTTAAGTTTCTCATGGTTCAGATTGTACATCATTAGGAATCAAAGAACAGAAACCCCAAAACAATATAAAAATACAAAACAATGAAGTAAGAAGGGTTAACTAAGCACATATAGTGCACTACACTTCATCAGCTTACAAACCTCGGTTGATAATTTATGCAAACAATTTAGGACACTAAATTGACTAAACAGTATCATGGACTAAAAGTAACAAGCTCTCCATACAGAGGCAAGATGACAAATAACCAAGTAGTGATAACTGTACAAGACCTCTTGTACTTCACCCAACTCGTTTCAAGAGTCATACATGGTTTCATGAAAAACTAACCTACAAACGAAACAAACGAACTAACAATCATCAAAGAAAAGCAAAATCAAAAGAAAAGGTGAAAGAAAAGCAAGTAAGGGGATAAACAAGTAAACAAAGTGAATAAGAAAACAAGCATGCAAGTAAATTGACTGAAAGAAAACACTACTCCTACTCCTACACTAACTGTGCATGGGCCTGATCACGTGAAGTGATATTTCCAATGTAGCCACTGGTGCATTGGTAGACTAATGTTGGTGAAGACTTGGTCTGCGAGCAACCCAGTTGTGTGAACCAGTAAGCAAGAAAGATATAACAATGAAGACAACCACACTTCGTGTCTAACAGTGCCCACAGGACATAATTGAGTGCAAGTGCATGACAAGCAGTCCATGGACTTATCATGGTGTTTTGTAACACTGCGTGCAACTTTGAAGAATAAGCACACTCTTGACTGAGACATGCAAGAAAACAAAAGAAACAAGGATAAATTGCATTGTACGCGTGTGCTTGCAATGTAAGATTCCTCCAATGCATGAGCGATGGGATCGTGCAGTTTGAGTGGAGGAGATGTGATCTGTGTGTGAGATGGATCTTCAATGCATACAGATGAGTGATGAGGAGCCTTGGGTGATTGAATAGTTTCATGATCGGAAGTGAGACTAACCCCAAGAGAGCGAGGACCTGACATAACCATCAGCTCGGGATGAAGTGCCTCGATAGTATTGGGTGTTTCAACTTCATCATCAGGTAGATCATCATAAACCAGTGGCTTCGAAAGATCAACTGTAATAGAGCCATGATCGTGATCAAATATGGAAACAAATGGATCACAACCGCCACGATCAGAAAAATCAATGATTTCATCAACATCCTCATGATCAGATGAATCATACAGAGGGGTAGATAAAAAGTGAACAAACTCATCCTTTGTGTTTCTAGAAAAGACAGATGAAAGATCAAGTGGATTTTCAATGAATAGCTTATCCTCTCTGTTGTTGAATGATGGGCCAACATCTAGCGAGTCCTACGAATGATCAACAATGGGGGCATCCGTGGATGAAGACACACATGCAAAATCATGGATGACAGGTTCACCAAAGTTGTTAGGAAAGAACAGAGGGGGCTCAGATGGAAGGGAGTCATCCTTTGCTGAGTGTTGATGCTCAAGCTCCCACTCATACTCTTCATGAATGACAGTGCATGTTGGTTGTGCAACACCAACTCCGTTAATGGGTTGTTCCTTGTTCACAACAAGTTAAGAGTTCGGAATGGACGAACACAAGACAAGATCATCCGAAGGAACACCCGAGTGCGAAGATGGAGGTTGTATAATAGAATGCATATGAGAACTCGAAGGACTCACAACCAAATCTATGCGAAAATTGAGTGAAGTGATGTTGGGAGAATCTAAAAAATGAAGAGTTGTGTGAGCATGATCCTCACCATCACTTGGCAGTGGTGGAGCTGTTGAATGAGAGGGAGGCAGACAGTTAGTCAAAACAATTACCGCATCCACATGAGATTGTGCAGCTCCATCAATGAAGAATGTTGAGCGAGGCTTGATCTCAAGCTTCTTCTTGGGACGAGAAGATTTCTTAAGGAAATACTCGAACCAGTCCCAAATATAAGCAAATTTCATCTTGCTTCTTGGAGCTTGAAACTGCAAGTCATGGAAGTTCTGCCAAAAATTAATAACCGATTCATGCAGAGCCTTCCGTTGCTTCAACAGTTTTTGGTCAAGATAGTCTAGATCAAAATGATAGAAAGTGTCTTCAATAAGATCACAAAAGTGCTCAAGTGAGTGCACGCTGTCAGCTGGTAGGCTGAGCATCCATCTACGTGGAGATTCGCGAAGTATGTGTGCAAGCAACAACCTGACTTGTTCATCAAAACACACATCTTCCTCATGAAGCATAGAAAGAAAGCCATGTAAGTACTTAGGCTAGGCCACTTCGCCTTCACCATCATATGTGAAAGTGGACAAGAGATCAAAAAACTCCCCCATGATGGAGACATCTTCACAATTCGAAAAACACCACGGGGGGAGAAGAGTGCAAGAATCCATGAAAGGTATGAAAAGGTTCAAAATTGGATGAGAGGACATAGCTTGTCATCTGGCCCTCCTTCTAGCGCCAAAAATGTTGACGGTGCTAGACCCGCCAACATGTCAAGGGGATCTCGCCGGTAAGAAGTTCCAATTAGACCTCAGACTGTTTGGTGTAGGAGTCCCAGCAGTGAGTCGTAAGGTAATGCCTTGACCGTGATGTCACACAGAGGCAAGTAAGATAACTCTGTCATTAGCAAGGGTGTGACTATTGCAGTGAGCCGAGGAAGGTGAATGAGAGGTTCTAACACAAGGGGTGAGATGAGTACACCCCTTAGCAACCTGTAGCAGTACTCAACTGAGAAGGGAAAACACGAGCGAAGATGCATCACAAGCTGGAAAGCAGATTAGTTGAAAATTCAAAGTGATGGTTAAACCAACAATACATCTACAACAAGATTCATATAATTGCATATGATGCAGTTCATACACAAATACATAAGTTAAGCAACATATATTGCTAAGCAACCGGAGCAGTCCAACTACAAGAACAACATATGCATGAAAATGTGTTGGCTCTTATCATATAAAGAAGTGTAAGTCCCAATCATACAATACATCCATGTAATTCTACTAACCCCAACAGTGAAGCGTTACACCCACATCTGTTTGCTCCTCCAAAGAGATGTACTAGCTCCGTGCAGTGGAGAAGACAAGGCGCATTACAATATTGTCCAAGCTTTCTTCAAGATAGTCTTAATAGAAGCTTGGCTGACCAAAAGCCATTACAATGAGTTATGAGGGACTATTTATAGAAAATAGTGGGGTAGCCCTTGACATTCCCCTTTGTGACTGTTCAACTACCCTCATGACTCTTCACCTACTCTATGAGTGTTACAATTCACTATTTACACTTGACATGACTCAACATTACAATGCACATGTACCCATGTGAACACAATGGCTTGAGAAAGCCAAACTAGGCATCACTCTGACTTAGATAACTATAGAAGTCCAACTGCTCAACATCCTCATGCTGATCAACAGTAACATATTGATGCCAAGCTTTGTAGTCTCTGATAGTGTTCGTGTGTTTCACGGTGACATCTGTCTGAAACCTGACTTTTGCCTCCATAGAGTCCGGGTACACTACTCGGGCTCCTATGTCCAACTCGTCTGAAAGCATACACATCATTGTCTTCAATGTGGTCGGACTGGAAACATACTTATGCATGATGTCTACACTGATAGGAAAGTCTGGGTTGGTGGCAATGCACATCACCTCATCGAAGTATGAGTCAAGCTCTAGTCGGACCTACTTCTTGGTCTTCGCCTGGATGAGAGTCCCAAGTGATGGGATCGCATGTGCGTGCACCACAACATCCATGCCATTGAATACTATTACATGGGAAGCTTGTATGCAAGTGATGAGTTGTGGGAGGTCCTCATAGTTTCGGATCTAACTCTAGATATGTGCTTTCAACTCGACCACATTTGCCCTCATCATCTTTGGCAAGTGAAGTGGGGCTCCTTTGTACTTCATCGTCCATGTTTGCATGTCATCAATAACAACATGTATGTTCATCAAGATGCGTGCTCTCCTAGCACATTTCTGTTGCCATCCGTTGAGATGGACAACCGACTTGTGCACGGTACCAAACTTGGAGTACAAAGCTCGCATAACAGTGTCAAGGGACAATACTTCATCTAGTATTGCCTTCTTCAATTCAGCTAGGGAGGACATTGTCACCAAGTATTCTCCTTGTTTTTCCACCTGTAGTTCCTTCAACATTCTCTCATTCTCAACTATAAGAAACTGAACACTTGAGCTAGTGGCTTCGGTATACACTCTGGTTGCTTCGACCAAAGTAGCTGGATTCTTGCGCACATCATTAATGATCACTCGTTCTTCAACTTGCGCAGGGGATGTTTGATCCTTCAGAGTTGACATTCTGCAAGACTGCACAACTCTATGTTGAGATTCATGAAACGAGATGTTGTGCATCTCTTCTTTCGGCTGATCACCAAGGATCCCAGTGCCTCCTTGGTAATCCAAGACTTTCTCTTCTTTTGGATGCATTGAAGAAGGTGAGTCGACCTCTTTGTGGTGAGGCATGAGGTCGGTGTCCTGTTCCAACTCCTGCTGCTCCATGTCTGCATCCAATTGTTGAAGTGCATGTTCTATCTCATGAGCAAAGTCTTGCTCCTACGATGGTTCACCCTATTCGCTTGATTCCAGTTGTTCAGATGAATCAACTACTTGTATAGGCTCTCCTTTGTCTGTTTGCACATGATGCGCCTCCTGCTATATCTGCTGTTGTTGCAATTCCCTCTCTTGTTTGCGTAGCTCTTGTTCCTTTTAGAGTTTCTCTCTCAGATCATGCAACTCCTTCTCTACTTCTACCATTCTTTTATTATCCTTATGCCTTCGCACGATTCGCTTGTTGCACTGTTGCCTCTTTACCTCTATAGCCATAGCTACTTTCTCTACAAGTGGATCTGCTCGAAACTTGTAGCTTTGCTCCTCCTCCATGTGATTGACAATCTTCCTCTTCCCTTTTTCATACACTGGTATGCTTGGCTCTGCTACTACTGCTGGTGCTCTTTCTGATCCTGCTTCACCAACCACTCCACAAAGAATCTGATTGGTTCATTGGGTCTAGAGAAACTATAGAAACATGTCCATGGTCCTCCTCGGCCCAATTAAACACCCCGTAGATCCAGTTGAATGCCCTATAGATCCAGCAGATCAGAGGTCGAATGGGTATTTCTTCATCAGTTCTACTTCGACATCCGCTTGCTTGATACTCTGGATCTCATATAACCCAATCTGTAACAGAAGAGTGGGCCAAGGTGCCTTCTTCTTCTGTTGTAGTCTAACTGTCAATCCTGTCGAGATGTGATAGGCTACTTCCTGCATGACAAGTACGTCCAAGGCAAACTTTGGCAGAACATGCGGAGGCTTCTCTGTGCTAAACATTCAGATGAAAGTGTTGGATGGTGAGGCATACCAATCTGCATTACCTATCAATGCCTCCATTGCTTCCTTTAACATGCAGGGTGGATCTTGCTCGAATGTCATCTTGTACAAAGGGACGACACAATGATCGGAAAACTGTGTGATTACTCCTTTGAAGTAACATTCATACAACAACTTGAAATATGTGTTCACAATAGTATCTGCCAGTGACGATGCCCACTCTAAGCTTGGGAACTCGTTTCGGGCACAAACTACATATAGGATATAGGCAGACATGTAAATCTCTACATGCATACCTCTGGGTGACTGTTGAGCCTTCATGACCTGCTCCTTCAGCTGATGAGCCAGTATGCTGGACCAATTACATGGTTTTCCTTCTGTAAACACTTGGTCTAGTGCAACCACCCAACTCTGTGGGAAGGTTTCCATGCTTGCTTGGCCATACAATCGACAAGAAAATATGATCAAGTATTGGTACGCCTTCCTCGATATCTTTGTCTTTTAGACCTAGTTGGGTATCATCCTAAAACGAGCTGGCTCCTTTACCCAATTCTTCATAATGCATCTGGAGTTAACATTGTTGTTGGGTAAGATGAATGGAGTCTCCATGACAGTCACAGGCTTTGACATGTGATACATCTCATCATAATCCTGTTCCCAGAAGGTCGCAAGCTTCGTCCCACTGACACTACTCAAGGTCATCGTCTCGAGATCAGTGTGAGAGACGATCTGGTGTATCATGTCCACACATGGGAACATGTGATATCTGCATGCAATCTGGTACAAGCCAGACTTGTGAATGTTCACGTACACTTGACAGTCTTTGATGTGTTCCCCAAAAGTGCTTGCAAATGTTTCATTCACTTCTTGCCATTTCAATTTGATGTCCTTGTCTAGATACAACTTTGTATCTTCATAGATCGGTAGACTAGAGGACATTTTCTTAGCTGCTGCTCCAGCTGCATTTGCATCAGTGTCCTAACATCCTGTTCTCTTGGAAGCCATTGAGATAGATGAACACCTGAAAGATTTGGAGACAAGCAACATGCATGGCAAGAAATTTGTCAGTGAAAATAAAGCAAATTCGGGGAATGACACAGCATATAATTGGGAGATTGATGAGAAAGATTGCACAATTTCTTCTGGGAGGCCGGGTGACTGGCTGCCAAAACTGCGCAAAAGGAAGTTTGGGCTATCTGGGAGGTAGGACTGGTTGGTTGATCTGTGCAATGCACAATCGAGATTGGCTGCTGGCTGCTGGGATTGCACAATGTGCAATTCCAGCTGGGAAGGACTGTAGGCCCAAGGACTGATTTGCACAATTTCCTGGGCCAATAGTCACTGTCCTCCAGAAATGTGAAAAATAGTCCTGGAGGCCAGTGCTGGGAAAAAATGCGCATTTCTGGAGAGGAAGGCAGAGCCTTCCTTCCCCAGATTGCGCAAAGCAGTCTTAGTGAGGCAGAGTCCGGGCCAAGGTTGGCCCAACTCGCCGACGAGCAACTGAAAGAAAATAAGACAGTGAATGCATGGTGACACTAAGTGAAAGCAGAAGTGATTGACAGTGCATGCAAAACATGAATCAAAGATTCAGCAAATAGATCAACATGCATGTGGGTGAAGCGATTCGCCGGTTGGGCGAACGTTTGTGCAAAACAGTTTCATGCATGCGACAGTAGTGAGATAGCAATGAAAACTAAAACAAATCTAGGACAAGCTATTATACATGTAAATGATAACAAGTGTTCAAAGAAATCAAGCAAACAACACTCATACAATCGAATACACAAAAAGCGACAAAAATGCTGAAAAAGACAAGTTGAGACCACTTACTGGTGAATAGCTTAGCCGGATGTGTCGAAGAGTCATGGATGTGTTGTGGGATGTCAGAGCTCCAAGATCGATGTGAAATAATGATCTATGATGCGTCGAATAAATAAGTTTGGGCTCATGACGCACATGCCACAAATCTAGGAAAAAGCGACACTTGGAGGGAAACTTCTAAAACAACTTTGCATGTAACCCTCGGTTGCTAAAAATAGCTCCCTGAATCATGGGATGCCTTTTGCATGTTGCCTTTTGCTATTCCAGGAAGAACTAGTCATGCATGCATGCAAGTCAAGTTTCCTTGGTCCTGGGTGGAACTGGTCAACCAGACTACTCATGCATGCAGCTGCTCAACTACTTGAGAAAAATGCGCATTTTTGGCTGGGATTTGGGCTAACTGCCTAGGAGGATTGCGCAATTTCTGGGTATAGTATCTGACTGCTACCTAGATTTGTGAAAATCCTGGGTTGAGTAGCCCTGCTGGGGAAATTTGCGCAAATCCTGCTGGGAGTGTTGACTGGAAAGATTGCGCAATCCTGGAGCCCAATTACTAGAGAGGATTGCACAATTTCTGGAGGGAAGGCTGGTTTCCTTCCAGAAATGCGCAATTTTCTAGGGGAAGCCACTCAGCCTGCAACTGGACCAAGTCCGGGTGAACAACCTGCGAGGGGAATGCATCAAGCTATGCTAGACAGGCTTCCTTTGTGCATGAAAAACACTGAAGCTTGTGTACTTGACGGAGTAAGACAAAGTGATGTATAAGGTTGGTAGGGAGGCTCCAAAACGAGATAAGGAAAAATTTTGGAGTGTGTTTGTAGCCGCTACAACAGGTGGAAAAATAAAGGATGGGGTAACTCATGCACTACAATTTTCTCCCTCCTACACTCATATACCCAGGTGTGGGCTTCCCTTATTATAGCTACCCTTGCACCATGACATGTGATTTGGATAATTCCCCCGATCCCTACTATGTTCCATTACTATAGCGTTTTCCACCTACTACTTGATGTATGTATCATGGACATGTCACCCCCTTTAAAGGTTGAAACCACCTAGTAAGGTCCTTGATTAACCCCCTATTGAGCTTGGAGACACTTGTATATGCCGAAACCCATTATGGAAGGGCATGCCACCATGAAGTGCCCCATTGATTCCATGAATTGTAAGATATTTTAGTTGATTATTATAATTATTTGTTGTATTGGAGGGCATGGGGATGTAGTGGATCTTATGCAGGATTGTAGGTGGATCTCCATTTGGGGCTTGGTATCCCTATACAGGGTCCTAACCCTCCAGAGGGCCATAGTGGCACTTGTAGGTTGAGCGTTAAGAGCCATGGGCCTCCACCATAGCAGAGATTACTTCATGTATCCCCAACACCACTCATTGATTACTCGTGTTCCACCTTTTTGATGAGGATGGTGCACTTGATTCACCATGCCCAGTCAACTTCACATCTCCATCATGCACTTGACATATGATCCAGGATCTAGATGAGCACCAAAAAGTGATTATGATATCATACTATCCCTTACAGATGGTTTACAGGCATTTTTGATCCACTCAGAGACCCATGAGGATGTCCTTGTGCCCTTCATAGCCACTTGGGAGCACCACAGGGATTTTCCTAGGAAACAAGGGGCCAACCCCTTTCCACTATGTTTTAGGTCCATTCTACATGATGACACATTTTTGACTTCATAGGCCTCCTTAAATTCCCAATGACTCACTTTATTGATCATTTGACCCTCTTGAGAGGCTTATTATTATGTTATTGAGCTATCTTGGCGGGTTTGTCACCAAGGAATGTTGTTATTGCACATTATTTTATTATTTGGCGCTCAAATAGGCTTAATTAATTGAACTCATTAGTGATTGTATAAATAGAAGTGAGGTGATTCATTCTAATCATCATCACTTGAATTAGGTTATTAGCTCTTGTGATATTTTTTCTATCCCTTTTAGAGGATGATTTTGGATGATATGTATGAATTTTGACGTTTGGATTTATCTCTCTTTTCTTGGAGCTTCATTATTGGAATAATTTAATGATTGGATATACCCTTTCGTACATGTAATTTATCTTTTTCATGCTTATTCTTTTTATTTACTTTGTCACATGAATGTTGCTAGATGTTTCACTATACAAGTCTAAAACTTATTGCTTTCATATACAAATTGGTGGAAATTTTGGTTTTTTTATAACGTTGCATCATGTTATGGGCTATGTGTGAATGGGTGAATGTTCTTAGAGATAATTTATGCCAAATACATCTCAATAAGTCACTAATTATTACAAATCGAAGTATAAAGTCCTTGAAGTAGTTACTGTCATGCACTAATGCCATGCAAAGTTGCTTGAAGGCCTCCTTGATTGGGAGAATTCTTTCCAAATAATAAATTCTCCTTTAATCCATCTCTCCCAAAGTACAAGGCACTAATCCTTCCGTAGTTGGTCACTTTCAAAGCTTATTTCTCTCAACTCCCTTCCTCTTTCTAGGCCTATCTTCCATAGGCCACCTAGGGAATAATTTATCTCATGTCCTACCCACCAAAAGACTTCAATCTCTTACCCATAACTGCGCTAGGGTTTCCTCTAGAGGCCCTCCAAATTTTAGGAAATTTCGACGGTGGGATCTTGAGATACACCAAGCCCTAGCTCAAAGATCATTTATTGCCCTAGGTTTTCCATAACTAGTTGCCTCATTGGGATCATTGTGTTTAATCAAAAGAAAATTTCTCCATTGATCCTCTTCTCCTCCCTAATTAGGTCAAGCCCCTCCTTGGTTGATCAAATCCATACCCTTGGCCTAATTTTGGGTCTACTTGGTCTTATGTGTTCCACAACCTATTAATGCCATTTTCACAAAGATCACATAGAATCCAAGTCTCCATAATGATCTCTAGGTCTAGGAGCATTCTTCGCAAGACATACTCTCAAACCCTGGCCCTAAAGACCCTCTTAGCCCTTTCCCTAGATCCTATCACCTTGATTTTAAAGTAAGCAACCTATCTAATTGAGTCTCTCTTGTAAATAGGCCTAGGAATCACTTCCTCATCTTATCATTGATTATATTTTCTCATGATTCCTCGTATACTGGGAAACCTTCCATCGGTGAGAGTCTATAAATAGCAGGGAAATTTAGTTGAGGTGACAGTGGGCTATTGCTCCATTATTTCCCTCGACCTAGTAGTTACTATATAGGATTCCTTCCTTTTACCCCTACTAGTTTGAGCAGTAACAAGAACCTTCTTGGAACTTGTTCTTGGCATGTACCCAATACCAATTGCAACCTTCTCATAATCTCCAAAAACAAATAATAATGATTATGATTATAAAAAAATATATCATCAAGGTTTTTATGCCTTCAAAAGTGTTCACCATTGAAACTTGATCATGATGCTTCTTCCATAATTTAATTTGGCTTAGAAATGAGTTCAGAAGCACAAAAACTATATAAAATCAAATATTAAATTAAAAATTATATAGAATTACCCTTTCAAGGTGCATTCTACAAAATGGTGGATTCTCGCAATAGTTCTACAAAATGTACATTGCAAGCTTCTTAATCATTCAACAAATGTAAGCTTCAGGCAAAAATTGAAAAAAATAATTTTCTCACTTGACGACTACTGGGGTTTGAACTTGTGACATTGACTACATCATACAAACCCAATAACAACTATGATATGTGTTGTTTATTGTTATATCATTTGCTGGAATCGTGAATATGATAACTTAGTCGAGAGGGGAGAGGTCTGACTCCGTGATCATTCAACCTCCAATGAAACCACTCAAAAGTAAAGTTTTTCAAACCAAATGGTAGGGCTCGACCTCCGCAGACAATGGTGGAGCTTGGGCACCGACAATCCAAATCATATAGTGATGGAACTTGGCCACCTCCCTTTGTCAACAAACTAATGAACCTCCACCTCTGTCAATGATCCAAAACAAATAATGTAACTCGGCCTTCAATATATATATCAACTGATGGAGCTTAATTACTAGCCAATGATCTCAACAATGTAGTGGTGGAGATCAACCATGACCCTCTTCTAAATGATTAAACAATAGTGAATATTTGTTAATGGGCTCTGTCATCAATCCCAAACAAATAGTGGAAATACTTGGCCATAGGTCTCTTGTCACTAGTCAAACAAAAATGGATATTGGCTACAAGCCTCTTTGTTAAATGATCAAACAAAAATGGATATCAACCAGGATCCTCTGTCAAATGATAAAACACACAATGGTGGCACTTAACCATGGGCCTCTTGTCAATAATCAATAAACAATGGAACCTGGTCACAACCTTCGATCAATCAACAGTGGAGCTCAACCATAGCCCTCTGGTCAATAAAAAATGGAACTAGGCCACAAAACTATGTCTACGTTCAAATGATAATGGTGATGCTCAACCACCCATCTTTATTTACAATCAAATAATGGTGGAGCTCAACAATGGGCTTCCGATCAAACAACTATGGAGCTCAGATACAGACCTTTGTCTATGTTCAAATGATAATGGCGATGCTCAATCACTGGTCTCTATCTATGATTAAGAAAAAGGGTGGAGCTTGGTCACTAGATTTTGATCAAGCAATAATGAGACTCAACTAAGGGCCTTCAATCAAACAACAATGGAGCTTGACCACTCAAACAATAGTGGAACCTGACCATAAACCTCTATCCAAGAACAAACAAAATGGTGGAGATTTACCACTTGTATTCGTTGAATTTATAAACACACAATAATTAGAGCTTGACGTCTCTACTATCCACAACCATAATTCAAATCAATGGACTCAAACCAATATTGAACTCAATACCAATGATCATAGAACATGTAATTGTTTCCATTAAGGCTTACACAATTTTCTTTCATTTCCCTTCCATGATGAGTGTATTTATATTTGCATTTGGTGAACCAAAACTCATGGGAGTTGACCATGGGTCGGTGGATGTGCCACAAAATCTATGGTTTCAACTGTAAGACCACCCTATGATCATATAAATTGTGACCTTTCCGCTAACTTTGGCTATGGATTTTTGGGTGTAATCATTAAGAGTCCATATGACCATGCCTTATGACCTTCTCTCGGGGCCTCAATGGTCCTTGACATGATGATGTCAGCATGAAATCATCATGCCACATGGCTTCCCATGAGAGATTCCACGTGTCACTATGGAATAGGCTAGTTCCCTGGATAACCTTGAGACAAGTTAATAATATATTTGTCATTCAATTTCTCATCTAGTTGTCAGAGTCATCTAATTTGAGTAGACATGCTCAAACCTTAACATTATTTAATTTTGTGCACCTTTTTCCATTATTCATCATTTATTAGATAATATACCCATAGATCCATCCTTAAGATGCACACTTTTTAACAAATTTATTGATTTAGGTTTTTGCCTCATAGTTTGGGTCCTCTACTAGGTTTTTTTTCAAATGGCCATAACTTCTCATTAGGGAGGGGTTTTTCAGAGAGTGATATATCATTGGAAAGTTATCAATGAATAATATTTAATCATACTATCCATAGACTTACTATGACATCATAACGTCATCAAAAACTCAATAAACATCAAACCTCTTTGACTTTACTTGATGATAACATGTCAGAGATCAGGTTTTCATACTTCTTCATAGATAGATGATATTGTCGCTTACTTAGGAATCCCACTATCAATAACACTTTTTGTCATCAATGAAAACACTATGTGAAATAGTACAAATTGTTGGTAGCTAATGTATGTTATTCCCTATATTACAACAAACATAATGAGTTATTCATCATGCCTTTTGGTTTGACTAGTGCTCCTTCTACTTTTCAAACCCTTATGAATAAAATTTCTCAACTCCATCTTAGAAAATTTATGTTGGTGTTCTTGGATGATATACTTGTCTATAGAAAACTATGGGAAAACCACATTAAACATGTGAATGAAGTTCTACAAATTCTTGAGAATAATCAATTCTTCGTAAAAACATCCCAATGTGCTTTTGGGAAATAAGAAGTAAAGTATTTGGGTCATATTGTTATAAAGGAAGGATTTAAGTGTTGGTAATGTGTTATATTCTTTGAATGATTAGTTGTGTTTGTACTCCATTTCCTAGCAGAGGGGATTTCCTCCCCTTATAACTATCGCCATGGAGGTTCTGGGGACCCTTGAAGAATTTGTTTTGGAAAATTTGGCTTGTAAAATATTATAATTTCATAGAAAATTTCAATCATTCATCATTAGTTCGTAGATCTGATGATAGAATTTTTGTTAGGGTTTTTTTAACCCTAGAAGGAAATTTTAAGAGGGAATTATATAACAACTATTGAATCATTAAGAGATATAAAAAAATCAATCCAGTTTTCCTAGTTTAGGTTTCCAAAGTAAAATCTTTGTGCAAATTTTGTGTGAGTGCTATTGAATATTATTTGTTTTATATTGAGAATTTGTTTGCAGGAATTACATGCAAAATTAAAATATACATTAAGTTGGATCTTGAAAGGATTCAAGGTATTACAAAATGGCCTATTCCTAAGAACATTAAGAGTCTTAGAGTATTTTTGGGACTTATAGGATGTTATCACAAATTTGTTAAGAACTATGCACATATTGTAGGCTCACTCACATCTCCCTTGAAGAAAAAATCATTTATATGGAATGATGGGGTTACTTTGGTATTCTCTCTCTTAAAGTATGTCATGTCTTCTACATTAGTATTGGAAACATCTAATTTTAGTAAAACATTCATAGTAAGATGTGATGCATCAACACAAGGAATTAGGGTAATATTGACATAAGAAAGGAGACCATTGGCATTTGAAAGAAAACAATTTAACGGAAAATATTTAGTGAAATCAATATATGAAAAAGAAATAGAATCAATTTTACATGCAATAAAAAAAGGCAATAGTATCTCATGGGGTGGAACATTAAAGTCAAGAGAAAACATGATAACCTAAAGTACTTTTTGGAGCAACAAATATGGGTAGCAAAAATGCAAGGATTTGATTTTGAAATAATATACAAAAAGAAGAAGGGAAATGTAGTAGAAAACGTTCTTTATATCATAGAAGAATCCTAAAGTTTATATTCTATTATAACTCTTATTTTCATATGGTTGGAAGAAACTTGGCATGAGTGTAAAAATCACTGTACAATATTAAACAAAAAATACAAGATATAAAGGAAAGAATGAACTCTATTGAACATTAGGTGTGGAAGAGAAATATAATTTGGCACAAGGGTAGAATATTTTTATGCCCTCAATCAAAGTTGAAACAACAAATATCAAGGGAGTCCATGAATCTCCAATGGCAAGACATGTAGGGTTCCTTAAAGCATATGAAAGGATGAAAAAAGATTTTTTGGGGAAGGAATTGTAGAGCCTCATGAATGCTTGATCTTGACACTCTTATTTACTCATTTTCCCTCTCCTTGACCATTATTTTTGACTTGATAGGCATCAAATTTCAAGTTTTTGACATAGGTAAGGTACTAATTATCCTCTTTTTCATACTTCAAAAATGTTCCTTATTATTAAGTTAAATTTTGCATTGGCTACCAGATTCGTGTAATTTTGCAGCTAACATCCGTTTCTACAGCCAACTCCATTGTTGAACAAGGTCTGAGGTGCCATTCAAGGAAATAAAGACGTGGAAAAAAATAGGTTGATCCCCTCAACAAGCTCCTACTATTTATCTGCACCAAATCATTAGAAGAAAGATCGAATCGTGTGGTCAAAGGAAAAAGTCAACACGTAGCTGGAGCAGGCGAGCGAGAGTCCAAGATGAAAACGCCTCATGATTTGCTTTGTCGAATAGCAAATCGTGAGCGAATTGCTATCTGTTAGAAGCTAAAAATAGGAATCTTAGTTTGATGGTTTGAATTAGAACTCTATTAGCAGAAAGTAGGCATGAAAACCTCAAAAAAAAATTGAATTGATTTTATAAATACCATAAGGCAAGACAAAATAGGGGACGATGGTGAATGAATATTTTGTGTCTGTAATCATTTTGAAACCCTGTGTTTTTATTTAATGGAAGCGTCTTTGAAGACCTGATGTGCAGTTAACTGTTCATTGAAGCTTGAAACCGCCTGTTTGTGGAGGGCCCCTGCAAACAATGAGGTTTTTCACTTGTAGATTTTCCTTTTTATTATTATTTGCTGTAGCATTTTCACATATGTTCATTTCATAATTCATAGATTTTTTTTCTTATCTTAGTTTGATCTTAGATTATATAACCGTATTGGTATTTTTTTTATTAGAAAATCAATAGAAAAGCTATCTATTAGTTGTTTTTTAATCATCAAATAGAAATATTAATCCTAGCCATTTATAGTTTTGATCTTCTTATTGTAGCTTTACAACCCTATTTTATAGTTTCTGCAGCTAATTTGAATCATCAAAATACCAGTGATTTCCTTTTGATTTCTTTGGAATTTCATTAAAAATAATTTCAACTTCATAGCATAAGATGTTTCTCTCTATAGATTTTGGTATATAGATTTCTTTCAACTTTATGTTCAGAGCATTTTTATTAAAAAGTATTCTTAGTTTAATTTCATAAGAAGATTGGTTTGATTGTAGTTACTTTCTTGAACTTTCAATTTTGAAGAAAGTGTGAGTTAATATAGTTTCCATTCAGTAAGTGTGAATTCTTTATGGTTTAATTTTTCAAGTAATAAATATTGCTTTAAATTCGCAATCATTTTATTTTCATTAGATAGAAATGTTAATTTCATTTTGAAATAGGAATACAAAACTTAAAGACACATTTCCAATAACTCAATCAATTAATAAATCCAACTTAATAAAAAGGCTTCTAGCATATATTGTGCACTTGAACTTCACAAGTTTACCAACTCCGGTCGATAATTTATGTAATCAATTTAAGATAATTAAGTTGACAAACATTTTGGCGCCATTCTCGAGGAGGGGCAAATAGAAGTCTTTATTTATTTTGGATAAAACACACACACACACACACACACACACAAACAAACAACAAAAACAAAAGCATGATATGCATAGGGAAAGAGACTCTAGGGGTAGATTTGTATGTAGAGGAAGCAATTTAATTCCAACAACATTACTTACCCCACCATGACCTCGTAGTGCCACACCACCCACACAAACTCGAATTCCATCCATAATAGGCAAACATAAACTCCCTGAGGTATTAAGATCCGAAATCCAACCTATAGATTCACCAAATTCATCAACATAAGCCATAATAGAAGAAGAAGATCCCATATCCCCAACAACATGAGTAATTTTCCTATCTTCAACTAAAGAACAACTTCTAGCTCAAGAGCTGGAAGTTCCTACTAAAGAAGAATAATATTTTAACAAACCATTGATAGAAGAACCAAAGGAACTAGAGGAAGTTGAAAACCCAATCTTGGAACCAAAACCCTATATTAGTTCTAAAGAATCTACAATGGTTGGAGAAGGGGAAGGAGAGGTACATAATTTGAATGGTGAACAACCTAGGATTGGAGGAGGAAAAGGAGGAAATAGGGGAGGTGGAAGAGGTGGAGGAAGAGGAAGAGGAAGAGGAGAAGATATAAATCCAGAACCCTTTGGATTTCCTATCCTCGATGAAGATACAATTGTGACAATGAAAAATATCTCACCCTCTATCCTTCCAAACTTTCATGGACTAAGGAGTGAAGATCCTGAAACATTTCTCTTTGAATTTGAAGTCTTGTATAGATCGTATGATTATCTACATGATGCTCAAAAGTTGAAATTATTCCCTGTAACCCTTAAATATACAACATTAAAATGGTTTATGAGTTTAGGAACAAACTCCATAAGAACATGGGAACAAATGAAAACTACATTCTTAGAGAAATAAAAAGACTACCGTACAATATTAAGGATGAAGTCTTTAAAATGGTACAGAAAGAAGATGAAAATATTGAAGACTTCATTGAAAGATTTTCTTATAATGTTAAAAGGGAAAAAAAGAATAATCTAGATGAGGAAACTTTGAAAACTCTCTTATTGAAATCCATTAGAGATGAGTGGATTGATATTATCAATCTAATGGGTAAGGGAGACATTTATCAGTTGTCACTAGAAGAAATTTGTGAGTTATGCATACACATTTCAAGAGGCAAAGCAAGAATTGGGAAAAATCCAAGAGATCCTCTTTTATCAAGGATTAATAAATTTGCAATAGGGACAATAAGTAGAGTAGAATTAGGAAATTTTCTTGATAATTTTAAAACAGATATTTTAGGGAGTCTTAGTGAACAAATTGAAACCCTTAAAATACAAAACAAGAAAAAATATGAAAATGATGCAGTGTCCATTTTTTTCCCTAAGTGCAGAAAGAAACATGCCTTGAGAGAATGTCCTCTTGATTTTAAGAGTGTAGAAATTTGTGTTATATGTGCGGAAAATCATGATACAAAAGAATTTCCCTCAATACTATGTCTTAAAGTTGTCTATCAACAAAAAGGAGTACCAAATCAGGTAGATCCTCTTTGTTTAAATGCTAAAAGACCTTGGCAGAATCCACAACCAAATACAGCTCAAGGCTTTAACACTTAACCATTTGCACAATCATCACAAAGTAATTGGACCGCCCCAATGCCTTGGCAATATTGGCCACAAACTTGGTCACAAGTATGGAAAAATCCTTTGGAAAGTACCCACAATATCCTCAATATCCTCAATTTCCACGATTTCAACAATCATATCCTACTTTTCCTCCATAATATTATCCTCGGTCCGTTCAACAAACTCAACCTCACAATTTGAATCCACAACTTTCATTACCATTTCCTCAAAGACCAAACCAATTGCCTACCCAACCACTCCCAAATTCAAACAATAATAAAAACTCACAACCTGTTTACAATATGGAAGGACAAAATTTTCAAACTTACATGATAACTCCACTAGATATAAACAATGTTCAACTTAGATCTGGTAGAATATTAGAAAAAAAGTCCCCATCAGTTGTTATTCAAGAAAGTGAAAAAGAAAAGATCTCTGAAGAAGAGAAGTCTCTTAATGAAAAAGAAAAAACTCAAAAACAAGTTACTCCAACACATTCAAATAACTCAACTCCTATTATGGAACAACCTTCAGTATTTGTTTCAAAACCACCTTTTCATGAGAGATTAAAAAATGATGAAGAGGTAGAAAAACAAATTTTATTTCTTGATTGTGACATGTTAGATGAACTAAAGAATGTTTGCATAAATATTCCTTTGCTACAATCCATTAAGGAAATACCAATTTTCGCAAAGGGAATTAGGGAATTGAGCATAAAAATACCATGAAGAAAAAGAAAAGAAATCAAAAGAATCCAGCTAGCTGGAAAAATTGCAGATATCATGATGGGTAATACAACAATTCAGAAATATCTTGATCCATGAAGTCCCATTGTGAAAACACACATCAATGGTGTAGAGATCCCAAATACATTGATTGATCTAGAAGCAGTTATAAACATCATGAGTAAACAATATACAACTTTCTAATCTTCAATATACACCTACATTGTTACAATTGGCAGATAGATCTGTAATCAAACTTGATGGTGTATTAGAGGATATATATGTATCCTTAGATTCTTGGGAATACCCTATCGATTTTATGATTTTAACGCCCAAGAATAACTTAGGAGGACATTCATTTATTCTAGGAAGACCATGGCTAGCTACAACCAATGCTTTTATAAGTTGTATATCTGGTGATATGTTCATTTTTGATGGGATCTCAACAAAGAAATTCACACTGTATCCACCTGCAAAAACAACAATAGAGGTTGAAAATGAAGAATGGATATATGATGACATTGATATAAGACCAATCTTTGCTACTTCACAAATAGACGAGGAAGATCAAATTTTGAATTTAATAGAAAATAATGAATCTTCATCATATTGTGAATCTAGTCAGAGTTTTCAAGAACAATACAATATTGAATATTTATCATCTCGTCAACTATCCTTGCATTATATGGAAAAATTTGGCAATTCTACAATTGAAATCTTTCAAGGAAAAACTTTGAATATCAACAATAATTTGGGAGAATTTCAAAAGAAAGAATTAATAAAGATGTTACAAGAACATTCCTTTGCCTATGCATGGGAATATACTGACATGAAGGGAATTGATCCTAATACTTGTATACATCATATCTACATTGAAGAAAATGCCAAACCAATTCAACAACCTCAAAGAAGAATGAATCCAAATCTAAGGGAAATTGTTAAGGAGGAACTACAAAAATTGTTGAATGTCAATTTCATCTATCCAATATTAGACAGTCAATGGGTTTCATCCTTAGTAATTGGTCCTAAATAGAATTGAAAATGGAGAGTGTGTATTTACTATAGGGAATTGAATAAAGCCACTTTAAAATATCTCTTTCCACTTCCTTTCATATATCAAGTTTTAGATACATTTGTAGGAAAGAAATATTTTTCATTCTTAGATGTTTTTAGTGGGTATAATCAAATCCAAGTAGTCCTAGAAGACCAAGATAAAACTACCTTTACCTGCCCATGGGGAACTTATGCTTACCGAGTGCATCCTTTTGGATTATGTAATGCACCTGCAACATTCCAAAGAGCAGTGTTAGGCATTTTTTCTAATCTAATTCATGATTGCATGAAAGTGTATATGGACAATTTTACAGTTTATGGAAATTCTTTTGAAGAAGCTCTTAAAAATTTGGAAAAAGTTCTCATTAGATGTAAAGAGGCAAATCTCTCATTAATCCATGAAAACTATTTTATGATGTTTACTGAGGGAATTGTTTTATGATACCATATTTCAAGAAATGGAATTAGAGTGGACACATTTAAAGTAGAAGTTATTTCTAAATTATCAATTCCAATCTGTCAACGAGATGTTATAAGTTTTCTTGGTTTCAATGGTTATTATAGAAGATTCATAGAAAAATTTATTGCATCCCCACTTTTCAAACTGCTAAAAAAAATTGTGATTCAATTGAAATTTTGATTGCCAAAAGGCCTTTGAAACATTAAAAGAGAAAATCTCTGAAGCACCCATTCTTAGAGGAACAAATTGGAAATTACCTTTTCACATTTCAACTGATGCTTCAGACACAACTTTAGGAGTTGTACTTGGACAAAAGGATTTAACTCCTTATGTCATTTATTACACCAATAAAAATTTGACTCCTACAAAGTTAAATTATATTGTAACAGAAGAGGAGTTTTTAGTTGTTGTCCATGCTATCAATATATTCAGACATTACATTACTGGCTACGAAACTTTTGTACATACAGATCATTTTACAATTAGATACTTAATGAATAAACCAATCACTAATGGAAGAATCACTAGATGGTTGTTATTGTTGCAAGAGTTTAACACTACTATTTTGGATTGACTTGGAAAACAAAATACAGTTGTTGACTTTTTTTTATCAAGGATTCAAAATGATAATAATGACATGCCTGTAGAAGATAATTTTCCTAATGAATACCTTTTTGCAATATCTACTAAATCTCCATGGTTTGTAGATATTGCTAACTATTTGGCTACAAGGAAATTACCATCATATTTGTCTCCTCGAGAAAAAAGAAAGATAATTCAAATTAGTGCATCGTACTCATGGATAAATGTAGAATTGTATAAAACAGGACCAAATCTGATCATTTGAAGCTGTGTAAGAGAGGATGAATTACCATAAATTTTGAAAGCTTTTCATGATGAGCCATGTGGAGGGCACTTTGCTGATAAAAGAATTGCTTACAAATCTCTTCTCTTAGGATATTATTGGCCTTCCCTTTTCAAATATGCCAAGGAATATGTTAAGAGATGTGATAGTTGTTAAAGAATGGGGAAACATGTTCCTTCTGATGAGATGCCTCTATAACCTCAGGTACTTATTGAGCCTTTTGAAAAATGGGCTTTGGATTTTTTTGGTCCAATCAATCCACCTTCAAGACAGAAAAAGTACATTCTTGTTAGCTACTGAAAATACTATAGTTTCATGTTCTTGATTATGTTACAAAATGGGTAGAAGCTAAAGAACTTCTTTTTGCTACTGAAAATACTATAGTTTCATTTATTTTTGAGGATATATTTACTCTTTTTGGTGTCCCAAGAGAAATTGTGACAGATCAAGGTACTCAATTTACATCCAAGTTGGTACAAAAGATAATGGAGGAGTACAAAATCAAGCATCAGAAGTCTACACCATATCATCCTCAAGAAAATGGACAAGTAGAGTCCACCAATAAAGTCATTGAAGCAATTCTCACCAAAACTATGCATTTGCATTGAAAGGACTAGATAGAAAAGCTTCCAGAAGCTTTATTGGCATATCATACCACATGGAGAAATACTACAAGGCACACTCCCTATGAGTTTGTTTATGGGAAGCAAGTCCTATTTCCTATTGAGTTTTGGGTCAAAACTTTCAAGACAACACTTAAATTGGGTCTTGACCTTTAAGAAGCACAAAGACAAAGGATGGAGCAGTTAAATGAACTTGATGAAATAAGACAAGATGCAATCCAAAGAACCAATCTAATTCAACAACAGAGATCTAGGTGGCATGAAAAATACATAAAAGAGAGAAAGTTTCAACCGAGTGATTGGGCATTACTGTTTGATTCAAAATTCAAATATTTTCAAGGGAAATTTCAACCTCATTGGCTTGGGCCCTATGAGGTTGAAACAATTTTTGATAATGGTGCAGTCAGGATCACAACAATTGATGAAGATAGAATTACCTTCCTTATAAATGGTCATAGATTGAGAATTTATCATCAACCATTGACAAAGGAAGAATTTATCAAATATTTGCAAGATAATATTGATTTAAAGTTGTTGAAGAATGATTTTCCTTCTTCCCTAACTTGATCTCCAAAAGTCATTTTCTTTTCTAAAGGAAAAATACACACACACACACACATATATATAAACTTGAAAACCAACAATGGTTGGCATGTTTATACAGGAATTCTAAGGTGAAAATCAATTTTTGACACTTTAAATTTTCCTCATACCCATTCTAAACCCATTTTCTTTATATCCCACTCTTTTCTTTTTAGGAATAAAATAGCTACAGAATAGCAAGAAATTTGCAGCTGACGTTTAACGGGAACCACCAATTGGAGCAATTGAAGCAGTGATCAAATTAATTCTTGAAAGCACCTGAAGACAATGAAGAAAGGAGCAAACAAAGATCAGAAATATCAATGTAAGGGTATGCAAAGGTATGCAAACATTTAATTTATCAATAAGGAAAAAAAACATTAAGTATATGAATTTTATGATGATTGTATCATCGATTAAAAACCATCATTGCATATCGTTGAAAGATATTTTAGTCATATCACCATAACACCTCCATTTGTCTCTAATCATTTCACAACACTCCCAAATCAAATTCGAATTCATTGAAGAGATTGCTGAAATCGCCAACTCACATTCATTAAATGCTCTAGAACGATTACTTCACTCATTTATTTCTCGTCCTCAATTTCGTTTATACCCTTGCCAAAACCCCTCATTATGAAACCTTGATCTATTTTCTATCAAGAAGTAAGTCATAGGTAAAACTTTCTGATCATGGGGGTCATTGTGAGGTCTGAACTGAATGGAAGAAAGTTCATGGAAGGTTACCTGCAAGTTAAAGAGATGTTGCAGAAAGTGCAGTGGCTACATTTCATGGAGAAATTTGATGGTTTCAACAAAGAGGTGACCAAATCCTTCGCAAGAGATTTTGATGGAGTAGAAGATGAGATTGGAGATATTAATTCATAGTGACAAAGTCCCTTATTGTTGAAGTTATCAGCCTATCCAAAGAAGGAGGAATCCCAAGCACTGCACTTAAAAATAAATGGAGAAATCTTTTATCACATTCGCCCAATGATGCATTTTCTCGAAGGAAATGAGATCAATCTCCCATACTTTTTATTGAATAGCTTAAGAAAAATGTCAAGAAATGTACAGAAAAAGATTAAATTTATAGAAACCACTACGTATCATCATGGCCTCATGAAAATGCTTATTGAATTCCACCTTAAAGGTTTAGGAGATGATTGGGAGAAATTCTTACTTATAAACCATTTTAAGGAAGAAGAAGAAAAACATGCCAGTAGTAGTAAAGTAAAAAGAGGGAGAAAAAGAGTATCTAAAATCCCTATTCAAAAGTTACCTCAATAATAATCCCAGGAGCAGTCAGAGGATTAAATTCCTATTGAAATTTTTTTAGGAAGCATAAAAAAGAAAACCGTTAGAAGAAATAAATTCACCAGAGAAGAAGAAAACACATCCAAGGAGATAGAGGAGCTCAAAATAGAAAAGAAAAGAATTCAAATAAAAAACATCCTCCATTAAATGTGAGAAGGAGTGCCAGGCTTAATCAAGCACTGAAGGAACCATCTCTAAAATGCATGGAATATGTTAATTTAGATGAGACAGAGAAGCAGAGGACTCCCTCATCTACTGTTATTTCACCCATTCAAAGCCCAGGTTGAGGAACACCAAAAATAGATCCAGTACAACTAGAGATATATGATTATATTGAATCTATGGAAAAGAAAGTTGTAGAAAAGACATTTGGTTCAACAGTGCATGAAAAAGAAGATCAGTCTAGTAGCCCAAAAGAACCTTCAGTCATAAATATTTTAAAACAATAAATATTTGAGCTGGAGACGCTAAATAGACACATACAAAAGGAACATGAAGCCTTGAAGATGCATAAAGAAATCCAAAGAACCCAAAACGACAATCTTCTCTTACATTTGAGCCGATGGTATAATAAAATAAGAAGTTGAAACAAAAGAATAAGGTCCTTAAAAGGAAAGTGAAATCTAAAATACAAAATTCTGGTGAAGAAGCCAAGGATGGCAGTGACAAGGAACAAGGTGAAAAAGACATATTTAGATGTGCTAGATCGAGTTTCAAAGGAGATCCAGTAGTTGACAAGGGCACTAATTTTTTTCATTTTTGCATGAGAACATGCAATGACCTCTGTGTGGGGGAATGTATAGCCTCATGAATGCTTCATCTTGACACTCTTCTTTACTCATTTTCCTTCTCCTTGACCATTATTTTTGACTTGATAGGCATCAAATTGCAGGATTTTGACATAGTTAAGGTACTAATTATGATATTTTTCATACTTCAAAAATGTTCCTTATTATTAAGTTAAATTTTGCATTGGCTACTGGATTCGTGCAATTCTACAGCTAGCATTTGTTTCAGCAACCAACTCCATTGTTGAACAGGGTCCAAGGTGCCATTCAAGGAAAGAAAGATATGGGCAGAAAGAGGTTGATCCCCTCAACGATCTCCTCTTATTTTTCTGCACCAAATCATTAGAAGAAAGCCCGAATTGCATGGTCAAAGGAAAAAGTCAACATATAGCTAGAGTAAGTGAGCGAGAGTCCAAGATGAAAATGCCTCGCGATTTGCTTTTCTGAATAGAAAATCGTGACCGAATTGTTGTCTGTTAGAAGCTAAAATTAGGAATATCAGTTTGATAGTTTGAATTAGAACTCTGTTAGCCGAAAGTAGGCATGAAAGCCTCAAACATTTATTGAATTACTTTTATAAATACCGTAAGGCAAGAAAAAACAGGGGACGACAGTGAATGAATATTTTGCGGCTGTAATAATTTTGCAACCCTATGTTTTTATTTGATGGAAGCACCCTTGAAGACTTGATGCCCAATCAACTGTTCGTTGAATCTTGAGACAACCTATTTGTGGAGGGCTCGTGAAAACAATGAGGTTTTTAACTTGGAGATTTTCCTTTTTTTTATTATTTGTTGTAGCATTTTCATGTATGTCCATTTCATAATTCATAGATTTTTTTTTTTCTTATCTTAGTTTGATCTTAGATTAGATACTAGCATTGGTAATTTTTTATTAGAAAAGCAGTAACAAAGTTCTCTATTAGTTGTTTTTGAATCATCGAATAGAAATATTAATCCTAGCCATTTACTATTTTTATCTTCTTATGGTAGCTTTACAACTCTCTTTTATAGTTTCTGCAGCTTATTTGAATCATCAAAATACCAGTGATTTCCTTGTGATTTCTTTGGAATTTCATTAAAAATCATTTCAACTTCATAGCATAAGATGCTCATCTCTATAGATTTGGGTGTATATATTTCTTTCAGCTTTATGTTCAAAGCATTTTTATTCAAAAGTATTCTCAGTTTAATTGTAGAAGAAGAGTGGTTTTATTGCAATTACTTTCTTGAACTTTCAATTTTGAAGCAAGTGTGAGTTTATTTTTGCAAGTATGAGTTCTTTATGGTTTCATTTTTTAAATAAGAAATATTGCTTTAAATTGACAATCATTTTATTTTCATTAGATAGCAATGTTAATTTCATTTTGAATTAGGAATACAGAACTTAAAGACACATTTCCAATAACTCAATCAAATAATAAATCAAACTTAATAAAAAGGCTTCTAGAATATATTGTGCACTTTCACTTCACAAGTTTACCAACTCCAGTTGATAATTTATGTAATCAATTTAAGACAATTAACTTGACAAACATGAATGAAGAAAGATATTCAAAATTTTGTAAGAGAATGCCAAGTTTTCCAAAGAAATAAAGAAGAGACATTAAAATATCTAGTATTCCATAAACTGTAGCACATACATAATAAAATATGGTAAGATATATCAATGGACTTCATTACAGAGTTACCAAAACTTGTAGATAAGGATTCCATTTTTGTGGTCATTGATAGACTCCCAAACTATACACATTTTTTTGGTATTCAAAGTACACACACAACAAGAGAAGTGACATAAGTGTTCTGAAGGAAATAGATAGGTTTCATGGTTTTCACAAGGTAATAATGAGTGACAGAGATCCAACATTCATATGTAATTTTTGGAAATAATTATGGAAAATGAGTGGAATAACACTAGAAATGTGTTCAAAATATCATCCACAAACATATGGTTAAATAGAAATAATTAAAAAATGTTAAGAGGTTTATCTACCATGTTATTATTTAGATGAGAAATCTCAATTGATGAAGTGGCCTCCTTTAGCAAAATGGTGCTATAATACTACCTAACACACATCGACTAAAAGGGCCCCCATTTGAGGTCATTTATGAACATTGAGCTCTTAGTATCTCATAATTTTTATAAGATGAGTCCAAAGTACATTAAATTGAATCACATATGGATAAGTCTAAGGAAATTTTGACAATTGTTAATCAAAACCTTCAAATGGCACAAAATAAGATGAGGCAGCAAGTTGATCAATATCAAAGTGAAAGATAGTTTTAGGGGGGTGATTGGGTATTTCTAACACTACAACCTTATAAGAAATCTACACACAAGAAAAAACGAATCATAAATTAGCTCCAAAATCTTGGACCCTACAAGATTATTTGCAGGATTGGATAAGTGGTGCATGAGTTAGACTTTCCTCCTTGCATTCATAACATTTTGCAAGTATCTTTTCCAAATGTTTTTGGGACAAACTATGCTAGTGCAAATAGAACTTGCAGAATTGGATGAATAAGGGAAGTTGATTCTTGAAATAGAAAAGTTGCAAATTGGCATTCTCTTCTCTTAAAAAGAGAACCATTATGCAAAACCTAATAAAGTGGAAGAATATTCCTCTAGAAGAAGCTACATGGGAAAATAATTAGTTCAAGAAGAAACACCGTAAATTACAAGATTTGAGAGAAAAAAAAATAAATTAAAAGAGGGGGGATATGTTAAGGCCCTTGGGCCCCTATATTAATGCTTTAATAAGGATGATTTATTAGTCTATTTATTGTATTAGTAGGTTGGCTAAAACCTTTCATTATACCTTTTGTATCCTATATACATACTAAGGATACCTAGTTATAAGATCATCATATCTTGTTTTGTGTATTAAGCTCATTATACAAGCAGGTTCCCCACTTGAAGTGGATTGTGTTCACTGACTTATTATCATTTTAATGGCACATGGTCCATGTTGCAAGGAAATTTCTCCTGTTGCTAGGTGAATAACTCCACAAATTCCTAAGATATATATATATATATATATATATATATATATATATATATATATATATATATATATATATATATATATATATATATATATATATATATATATATATATATATATATAAGGATAGACCACCTACTATCTCCATAATGTTAATTTGGAAGCTCAGTGACAAATTCCAATCATGGGACTAGATTCCTCTTTTTGAGAGGACCAATTTTGACTTTTGAAGCACTTGATTTGGTCAAGGGAAAGTGTATTTTTGAATTGAAGACCACATGTGCATAAAAGGATAGGTTAGCCCAAAAGAGAAATTGGACACCCTCAGATGGCTATAAATACAAGCCAAGTGACCATCATTTGGACATAATCATGATCATTCTTATTTCTTTGGTTTGGATTGAATAGCTCTGAGGTGGTTCATAGAGATTGGTCCGTCCATATATGAAATTCTAGGGTCTGAAGTTCGCATGTGAGATTTAGGGTTTTGGTTTCCAGCCACAGGGACAACACATGCATTTTTCTACTGTAATCACAGGAACACGGGCTCATGAGTATGGTTGGAGGGTTTCAGATGCACACATGTACACTCTTTTCATACGATTAGAAACTAGGGTTTGATTTTTCAGTTGAAAACAAAATTCGGTAGTTGACTACAAACAATGACAGTTGATCGCATGCTTCTAAATTAGGGTTTTGATTATTAACATTGTTGGGTTCATCTCTTGGAAGATGATTAGTTAATATTGTTGGATAGTTTTTGGGTTGAAGATATGGATCATTATACTCTCTCTTTGGTGAACATTTTATGACAATCTAATAAGAAGAAGAATTTGAAAGGGGTTTCCATGGTTTTTTCCCTGGTCTTCGTCTAATCCTGATGTCTCTATGTGTGAATGATTTTATTCTATTGTTCCTTTATTTTTCATTGTTTTTAGGTGTTTTATTTGTCATTTAATTCCCCTAACTTAAATTATTGATCGAGGTTTGTAATCTCTGATTTACACTGCGTTCTGATTCAGGTTACAATAGTTCAATGCAAAGTTAAGTACATAATGGTAAATCTCTGCATTTTCTAGTCACAACAAACTAAAATGAAGAAACTTATGAAATTGAATCCTTATCTTATTCAAAATTCAATTATTATTCTATTTTTACCATAACCTGATTAACTCAAAAATCGCTCAAAAGTAAAGTAAATGAATGAACTAAATTTGCAGGCTATTTGAAAACTATAGCACAAACAATTGAAATGATTTGTTCATAAGAAATATGATTTACTGCATAAGCGATTCAAATGATTGTGTATATCAGATGAGTCATAATATCAATCACTACTTCACACTACCAATAATTATGAAAACGCTACTAACTATTATTCAAACAAGACTATTTCTAATTGTGATCTACGAAAGAGCTATACTTAATTTCTACAATTTACCACTCAAACAGTGTTATAAAAAATGAATAAAAATGATCTACCTTTCAAGCGTTCTAAACTCTCTTTTCAAATCATGGAAATCACCACTCAGTGATAAGATCTATTAATCTAAGTAACGAATATCTCAGATAAACCAAGTCTAATTATCACTCAAAATAGTGTCAAGCTTATACTAATTGCAATCCAAACAAAATTAACTTTAATCTAAACTATTTAAGCTAAGGAAAAATGGACAATATAAACAAGATTGAACTTACTCATTAAGTATAATTCCTCGGATACATGAAATAATTCAAGCTAATCTCCTCATTAAACTCTAAAAATACTCAAAAGAAACTAAGTAGTGAAATGATGTTCTTCACTAGCCATGTTGACACACTTCAGATCTAAAAGATGTCACAAATTGAAGACTATTCTAACTTTTAAAATCACTCAAACCAAACTCAGGAAATCATTCAACATAGGAGAATGAACCTACAGTTCTAATCCAATCTTTATTGCGATTATGTTGAGTTTCAAAACCGAATTACAGTCTCACTCCATCACCAATATCTCGTCGTATTACATTTAGGCATTCTGATATCAAAACATGATGCTACAAGATTCTATATCAAACGAGAAATGTACAGGATGCAAGAATAGAAAACTAATGTTATTTCAAGCTCACAAAACAGTCACCATCCTCTTCATTCATTTGAATTGGATATCACTTTGTAGATATACTTAACCATGAGACCATGAGAATGTAGTGGAAAATTCATTTATGCATCAGAATCGTTAATTGATACAGTCATTCCTAGTTTACAAAGATTCAAAGGCAAGGTTTCTCTTTGAATTTAGAAAAAACATAGCAAAAGATTAAGTACATAATGGTAACTATAAAATCTAACCAGTAATCCACACTTCAAAATTGAAATCAAACACACTCCTATAGTCTATCTCAATTCCAGGACTTGTTTCCAGGTGGTGGTGGGCCCTTGCCACTCCTGTAGCAAGTCTAAGTTAACTCAATCCTTTTTAAAAACCAAAACTCATGACACTTACAAAGATTTAAGTATTGAGTCGAGATTGTGTATTAAAGTCAGCAAAACATGAGTTTATATAGAAAACACATCAAAGTCTTCAATGTCTCCTAAGCGTGAAGCTCTTACAGTAAAATTGCATAATAATCATTTCTCTTACTAGCTTACACACAAAGAGCATCAAACTTTTATAAAGTCCAGCCGATGAAAACTAGGCATAAAAAATTAACTAGAAAAAGTACATAAAGACATCAAGGCTAAAATTAAGTTACATAAAATCTCTTTGAATAATCTCCAGATGGATCTCAGTAGAGTGCGTCCTGATCATAGAGTGATGGTTGAAACCGATTGCTTTTTGAGTATAAAGGAACTCATTTTAGAACATCGATGATGTTGATTGAACATATGTTGCCAATGGAGTACAAAATATAAATGTAGAATTGAGTACATAATGGCAAGTCCACAAAAAGTTTGCTTGATGCGTTGTCCACCGATGTGTTGGAACCCCTACTACTTGTCCATATGTTGTCAAGGTCTACGAGTCCATATAAATATTAGTAAAAAGTAGTCCAATGGCTATAAGTTCATTAATATCTACTTAAACTAATCAGAATGACATGAAAACAATACTAAGTAAATTTTCTACCTCCATTTACAAAATAGCAGGGTTTGGCAGTGATAACATGGTAAAAAAGGGTAAAAACGTAGTAAATGTCGATAGTAACAGTAAAATAGTGGGTGTAAAATAGGTATAGAAGTGGGGACAAACATCCCCCCATGCCTAAAAGGTTGCATACCCTCATGCAACTATCATCCAGTCAACAAAAATAAGGTATCTTAGAACTCACATTCTCACCGCTCTAATCAAGACTTCAAGACCATGAGTATCCTTCACTACTGACTTCTGAAAATGCAGACCTAATTTCCGAGCATTAGGCCCCTTATGAGGTTTCAACTGATTCAACTTCCATTTAACCAGGCGTTTATTCCTTAAGACCAGGGCGACATTTTTAGAGACCAAAGAGAGATTTGTATTGCGATATTGTTCATTTACAGTCCGCACATAACGAAATAGGGTCTTATATTTATGGGCCTTGTCCTTCAACTTCATATTTTTCTTCTGCAATTTGGCCACGAGCAACTACAAATATTATTCATTATGAGTTGAGATGTTTTCGATTGGTGATGTTTGTTGTTGCGAGTTATTACCACCATGTGCTGACCCAGAGTTTCTCTTCTGAGGATTAGGTAGGAGTTCTCATTTCTTCTTTCTTAAAATTTTATTTGGCAGGTGTTGTGGTGGCGAGCTACTAAAAATATCTTGGTCATCATCTTGTGGACCATCGCCCTTGAATGGAAGATCCACTGCTTCATCATTCACCAAAGGGGAGTTTCCAACTTCTTGTTCAGGAGAAGACAAAATAGTAACCAGGTCCTGGTTTTGGGTATTGGAAGTGGATACTCCATGTTTAGTCATACTTCAAGTTCAACGTTGACCCTGAGACATAGTCGAGTTCTCGACCACCTTTTTTCCTGGTGTAGAAGACCCAAATGCTACTTCTGGCTCTCCATGGAAGAGTCTCATCTTTCTCTTCTTAAGGGTAACATCAACCCTTTCAGATTGTTGTTCTGTTACCTCAACAACTGGTTCTACAACTCGTATGGAAGGCTTCTTCTACTTATGTGACCGAGATTCCTCAGTAGGTACCTCCTCATGGCTGGGTTTCCGTTTTTGTACTCTAATTTTCTTACATTTCTTCTTTCCCATATTTGGGCCATTTTTCTTACTGAAGTACTAGGGTTTACCAGTGTCTTTGGATATTTTTCTGAACAGTTCTTCTCTACTGTAGACGTAGGCACCACCGCAGGACTATGCTCCTGTTGAAAACTAAAATCTAGCGGAATTTCAACCCCAAGGCTTAGTTTCTTTGATAGAGGATTGACGAGCCTTTGTCGTCCCTTTACCTAAGTCTCCTCTCTTGGAAATTTTTTGATGAGAAAGTCTTCCCAAGACTTCCATCATTTACTTAGCTCAGCCACAACCAACATCTTGATGAGACTATGATGACATACAACAGTTTTATGGTTTTTGCTAGCCGACTGAACTCCTTTAGCTACTTTATATAAATTCTTATGCAAGAAGAAAGGGAAATTAACTTCTCGACCTTCCAAAAAATGTAACAACAGTCTGACATGATAGAGAAAAATGGCAATGTACCTACCTTCACACATAATGAACCTTTGCAGCGTTGTAACCAGTGGATACCATCTCTCCTCTAAACAACTATGTAGGACCCCTTTCGACCAATTCAAAGATTTGTAGGCTGGTTTCAGAAATTTAGCGCAGTCTGTTGGGTCGAGCGACCCTCTTTTGAAGAATTTCTCACCAGACATAGGTAGCTCGGTCACCTTACTTATAGATTCCTCGGTGACTTTAAATTTGAAGTTCCCAATCTCGACATCCTTTCCATTGAATCTTTGAGAAAGGCCAAAGTGACTTTGTCATTATATCCCTGAAATTTCTGGAGAAAACCTATCCACCCTTTTTCTTCGAACAATTCTTTGCAACTGGCATACTCTGGACTCTTTGAGAACTGGATGAAGGTGGGTTCATGATGATCGGCCCCCATGCCTGAGTTGAAGCAAGTTCTGGAAGTATCTTTCTCTCTTTGTAGGGATGGAGGGCTCACATTCGTTTCCCTTCCAAAACTTATCTCAGTCCCAACTACTTTAGAGGATCGATTACCATGCGCCTTCGGCCCTGAATTAATTCAATAAATAAAACTTGGAAATTGGAATGATGGTAGACATGCGCAATGGAAATGATGAACCATCATTCGATAGGTGGCTCTTATGGGATATGGCGAAGGGGAAGGTAGTGGATAGAATGGCAACTCCAATGGCAATAAGGGTTGGTTACTATAATGATGAACTGATAGTTAACATGTGGTTACATAATTAAGAATGAAAGGCAGGGTAGTGGGGATGAGACATTAAGCCGAAGGTGAGAGGATAGTTAAATCATAGAAAGTATTGGAGACAAATCACTACTTAGCCTATTATGCACATACTTCTAATATAGTTCAAATAAATAAAACGTTCTCATACCTTAGTTTTGACTGTATTAATTTTCTGGAACTCGAGGAAAAAATAACAGTGTTGATTTGATCTTTAGTGGAGCATGATTTTCATAATTGATCTTGTAATGATGAATTAGATAATAGAATAAAAAAAAATGATGTCAGAAGATTATTACAGTACCATCCATATTAATCTAGTGCTGATGAGCATAATTTATCCTTGTATAATTCTTCTAACTTTTCCCCAAATTCCAGAGAACCCTTCTAGTAGGCCTGCCTGATGTATCACAATGCCAAGTTGAGTACATAATACCAATGGAAAGTTGAGTACATAATGCCAATGGTAAGTTGAGTACATAATTCCAATGGAATGATTTTGAAAAATAAGCAGATTGTTTTTCCCTTGAATATCTCATACAACTTGACTGAAAATTTTGCCTGCTGATTATTATACAGAACCTAAAACATCATCCCATGGTTTTTTAACCAGGCCTAGGATGATTATTTCCTGGGCATTTCACCTTTAGAGGTTCTGAAAATGCACCAAAAGAAGACTCCATAGTGTTTCTTTTACGTACTTATTCTATTGAGCTTGGAAAAGAATAATTCTATACCCATCAGATCCCTAGCTACTACCACCTCATAAGTTTATCAAGCTTGAGTTGGCCATTGCTCGGGGTATTCCTTTTTAGAGAGTCTGAAAAACCCGAAGTAGACTCTATGGTTTTTTTTTCATACTTATTCTATTGAGCTCGGAAAAGAATAATTATTTACTCAACAGACCCCTAACTACCATTGTTCCATTAATATTTACGAGCCTGGATTAGTATTTGCTTGAAACATTCAATTTTTGGGAGTCTGAAACATTCAAAGAAGACTCCAAGATGTCCTTTTCCATAAGTAATCTACCAAGTCTGGTTAAAGGAATAAACTTACCCTTGGTAGATTTCCCCTTTATTCCATGTGAGCTGTGGGGGAAAACAAAATAGTCATCCCACTGTTATTTTACACTATATACATAAATATAAATATACAAATATAAAGAAAAATCAGTTTGAAGAACCAACAGGAGTTGGATCCCTTTCTTGAACCAACTCCATTTATGGATCTCTCTTTACTTCTTGCAAAAATTCTAGGCAAGAGAGCGATTGGTGATATATCTTTAGTCGATGGCCATTCACCAAAAATGGGGTCTAATCAGCATCAATAGTTTTTATTTTAACGGAGCCAGTATCAAAGACCTCTTCCACTTCATACGGCCCCAACCATTTGGTAGAGATTTTTCCTTTAAAATGTTTAAATTTACTATCACATAGCAATGCCCAATATCCTAATTGAAAGAAATTTTTCTGAATATACTTGTCATGCCACCAAGCTCTTTGATCCTGTACTAGCATGGTCCATTGGAATGCATATTGCCTGATTTCATCGAGCTCATTTAGATGCAATAACCTTGGCTCTTGGGCTTCATTCAGATTAATTCCCAATTGAGTGGCAGTTCAAAATGTTTTTACTTGAAATTCAATGGGAAATAACACTTGTTTTCCACATACTAACTTGTAAGGAGTGTGTCCAGTCACATTCCACATATTTATCCGATAAGCCTACAATGCTTCAGGTAGCTTGTCATCCCAATCACCATGGTGAAGTTGAATTGTCTTTGTGAGGATAGACTCCAAAACTTTTTTTGTAGATTCCACATGTCTGTTTACTTAGGGGTGGTAGGGGGTAGACTTCCAATGCTTAATCTAATATTGTTCAGTAATGGCCTTCACTAGTTTGGATGTGAATTATGTGCCTTGATTTGTAATAATCTCTCTAGGCACCCCAAACCGAGTGAAGATATCCTCAAAAAGGAAATCTACCACTACTTTCTCAGAAGCAGAATATAAAGCCTTGGCTTCTACCCACTTCATCACGTAATCTGTGCAAACCAATATGTATCTCTTTTTCTTGGACATGGGGGAGATGGGCCCTACAAAATCCAATGCCCACTTCTCAAAAGGTTCCACTGATATCTGTGTTTGGAGAGGCATTTCATCTGATAGAACTGGCCTCCCCATTCTCTGGCAGGCATCACAACTTGAAATAAACCTTTTGGCATCTTTGAAAAGTGTGGGCCAATAATAGCCCACATGTAAGACCTTATAGGTTGTCCTTTTATCTGAAAATTTCCCACCACAAGGCTCACTATGGCAAGCCTTCAGAACAACCAAAATTTCATCTTACCTCACACATATAATCAAGTTGGGTCCTTTACGGAACAAGTCCCCATCTATCTAATAATAATCGACACTTCGTTGAACAATGTTATGTTTTTCCCTATTGGAAAGATTCTGGGCAGTCTCCCTATCACCAAGTAGTTAGCCATGTCAACAAACCAGGGAGTGAATGTTGAAACAACAAACAAATCTTCATTTGGAAAATCATCGGGAACTGGTACTGAAGCTCTATCTTGGGCAATGTTCATTCGTGATAAGAAGTTTGCAACCAAGTTGTCTCGTCCATGCCTGTCAATCACAGTAATGTTAAATTCTTGTAACAAAAGTAACCATCTTGTAATTCTTCCATTAGTAATAGGTTTATTCATAAGAAATCTGATGGCAGAATGATCAATATGGATGAAATTTTCATAACTAGTAATATAATGCCTAAATTTATTTATGGCATGAACGACTGCTAATAATTCCTTTCTAGTTACACATAATTTAATTCTGCAAGCGATATATTCTTGCTAACAAAATAAATAGCATAAGGAAAGTGATCCTCCCTTTGGTCGAACACAACTCCAAGAGCAATGTTGGATGCATCCATACAGATATGGAATGGGAGAGACCAATCATGCACCCACAATACCAGATCAGTAGTCAATTTATCCTTTAGTTCCTCAAAATCATTGAGACAGTTAGTCTCCCATAAAAATTCAACATCTTTGGTAAGAAATGTAAACATAGGTGCTGCAATTTTAGCGAAATTTACAATAAATCTCCTATAGTACCTTGCATGTCCCAAGAAACTTCTTACCTATTTCTATGACATGGGAATTGGAGTATGTGATATTACCTCTATTTTCACATGGTCGACTCTTATCCCTTTATGTGATACATGATGTCCCAAGACAATCCCCTTAGTTTGCATCATTTTACATTTAATAATACTAAGAGCTAGATGAGCTTCTTGACAACAGATCAATATCTTTTCCATGTTCTTCAATGCTTGGTGAAAATCATCCCCATATACTATGAAGTCATCCATATAGACTTTTACACAGTCATGTATCAAATAAGAAAAGATAGCCAAAACAACTCATTCAAAAGTAGCTGGGGCGTTGCATAAGCCAAAAGGAAGAACTTGGTAGGAATAGGTTCCCCATGGGAAGGTGAAAGTGGTATTTTCTTGATCTTTCGGGGCTATTTGAATTTGGTTATAACCGTTATATCCATCCAGAAAAGAAAAATACTTTTTCCCTGACAATGTATCGAGTACCTGATCAATAAATGGTAAAGGAAAATAGTCCCGCAAGGTAGCCTTATTCAGTTCTCGATAGTCCACATAGATTCGCCATTTCCCATTTTTCTTTGGAACTACCACCAAGGGTGATACCCATTTGCTTTCAGAAACAGGGTAAATGAAATCTGCACTTAAACGTTTCTGCAATTCATCCTTAACAATTTCTTTTAGAGCTGGATTCATTCGTCTTTGTGGTTGCCTAATAGGTCTAATTTCTTCATTCATATAAATGTGATGTATACAAGTATCTGGATGAATACCTTTCATGTCCAAATAATCCCATGCAAATGCTCCAGATTGCTCTCGAACCATACTCAATACCTGATGTTTTTGTTTTGTACTTAATTATGTACCGATATACAGTGTCTTTCCAATGCTAATTTCAATGGGTTTGGTGCTTGCTTCATTGTTTCCTTCTAAAGTTGTCACAATGAATGATGAAAATACATCAGGGTGATAAGTTTCTTGAAATTCATTGATGAAAACATGATGATAACCATTAAAAGAAACATGATAATCGATGCAATTAATATGAGACAAAAACTGCTACAAAATATGTTCCTCGGATTGTTCCTAAAGTCCCCTTGATTTCTCTAAAGTTAATAGGGGGAGCATACAATCTTCCTCTCCATAAGGGCTTTCTAACCAAAGAGGTACTTTCGTGGCCATTTGGGTAGGTGGAAAAATAGTTAATGCCTGATTTTGTAGTTGACTAGAGATAATCATTTCTCCATTTCTACACCTAATGACAACATCGACAATGGCTAGCCAAGGTCGCCCTAAAAATACTAGGTGTCCGGGTTTATAAGTCTTTGGAGAAATTACAACAAAATCGATTGGATATTACTAGGAAACTATGGTTACCACTATGTCTTCTAGGATCCCCACAGGTTTAACAATGGATTTATCTACCAGCTCCAACACTATGGGTGTAGGCCTAACTCCTTGTAATTGTATTAATGTCATGGTATCATCCGTCATAGCATTGATGGCTACTCCTAAGTCTACAAGGGCATTTGGTAAAAGAATTCCATTGATTTCAATTGTGACTACAGGGTTCCCTAGATCATTATACTTCAGCGGCAAACTATATATCATTTTTTTTATTTGGCTCATTATCTTAACATCCTAGCTTTTGTTTTTCTTTCTCCCTAACTTTTTGATGCAGAGATCCTTAATGATCTTGGTGTAAATAGGAATGTCCTTAATAGATTGTAGCAAAGGTATTTTGATATAGACATTCCTTAGTTCAGATTCCAGATCATATTCCATGGGAGTTTCAATTTTCTTAACAAACAATCTTTCTGGGTAAGGAGGCTCCCTAGGTTCTTCTAGTTCACTATTTTTTTGGTTTTCTCCTTGTTGTTGAATTTCATCCTCAGGTTGCACTTGAGGATCCTCCTCTTGAATAATTACAGTTGATTTCCCTTTATTAACTCTTTTCCTTGATCTTAATTGGATTTCATTGATAGGGACAACAATAATGACATATGTAGGAAAAGGTTGTAATTCCATGTTTTGCATGGGCTGTGGAGGTTTATTATTGGGGTTAGTGACAGGTTGTGTAGGCATCTGAGTTGGGTGAGGTGGATTAAATGTTTGTTGTGCCTATTGTGGGGGAAAATTAGAGCTTGAAGGCAGGCGCAAGAGTTGATGTAATGGAGGTA
Organism: Pinus tabuliformis; assembly: GCA_031772625.1. Taxonomy (NCBI): domain Eukaryota; kingdom Viridiplantae; phylum Streptophyta; class Pinopsida; order Pinales; family Pinaceae; genus Pinus; species Pinus tabuliformis. Next base: position 1,403,424,970 of record CM062820.1, on the reverse strand, counting down.
ATGGTAATGAGGGTTGTTGATGTTGATAATAGGCTGGGTTGTACCCTTGCTGAAATGGAGGAATACTAGATGGGTAAGGCATGGTAGATGTACATTGATATTGGGAGTATGGCTAATTTTGAGGTTGGAATGCATTCCCATAAAAAATTCCTCTCCATCCCTGGCTCCAAGGTGAGTTTTGAGGTGGTTTTGGAGGCTAGGGATGGTATTATGGTTGAGAGTTCCATGACTGACTTTGGACAAATCCTTGTAAATTAGGTTCTTGATAAATATTTTGGTTTGGCCCTCTCTATGTTGGCTTCCTATTTTCTTGCGATAAATCATTAGTTTCAACACATCCTTTGTAAATTTCTTGTAGAATAGGAAGGGATGGGCATTTTTCAGTGGTATGTTCTAGTGAAAAAATCCCACAAACCTCAATCACATTAATGGGACATTCCCTTTCAGCATGGGACAGAAAATTGCGAAGGAACCTCTTCTTGTTCTCTTTTAATTTTTAGAGTATCAAGCTAGTCACTAATGGTGTTCAGGATATCTGTTTTGAAGTTTTCCAGAAGGTTTCCCAACTCAACCCTGGTGATGACATTTTGTACAGATTTTGGGTTTCTAGACACATAATCTCTTGAATTGTCTCGGGTTCTTTTGCCTACTTTAGCTTGAATTCTAGAATAGGTTCGACATAGTTCAACAATCTGATTTTTATAAATGTCTCTAGAACCTAGGAGATTAAGTGTTTCAATGCACTCTTCCCTTAACCCCTTCAGAAAGATAGTCCTAACAATTTTTTCATCTAGGTTTCCCATTCGTGACTTGTGATAGTTATAGAGGAATCTTTCCAGGTACTCCTCCAAACTCTCATCTTCCATCTGTTGCATCCTAAAGATATCATTGAAATCCCTACTTTTACAATAGTCTTGGTATTTTTTAAGGAAGACAGATTTCATGTCATCTCAGGAGTAAATGGTGTGCTCTCCTAGACTCATGAACCATCTCAGGGCTGAATCCTTTAAGGTGGCAGGGAATAATTTAATCTTGTGTGCATCATCATAATAATTATAGCTTATGCAAAGAATATCGAATTCAAATAAAAATGCGTCAGGGTCTTCAGAAGACATACCGTGAAAAAGTGGAAGAGATGCCAAGGGTATGTTCTTCATAGTGATGTTTCTAGTAATGTCCAAAATAGGAAATCAAAAAGTTGACTATGCATCATCTTCTTGCTCCTCAGGACCTCCTCTTGGTCCATCCCTCCGATCATTGTTCCCTCCAAATAAGGTGTGTATTTTGTCATTATTTGTAGGAATTTCCCCATTGTTTCTATTTTCCTCCCCTCCTCCATTGTTAGCCATATTTAGTACAATCTCAGAAGTAGGCTTTGATGTAGTGGTTCGACTGGAAGAAGACTCAGCTGAGTTGATCCTAATGTTACTAGCCCTAGGTCCCTCCGAGGTCCTACTGCCACTGATTCCACTTGTAGAATTAGCACCGAGCTTGTACCTATAGTGGTTCCTAGAACATGTTGTACTGACTATGCTATAGTTTGTGGTTGTTCAGTCCCCTTTTGATATAGTATTTCTTTTACTGATGCCACCTTGTTGCTGGTGCTTCCTCCCTCTCTGACACCTGTATAATGATTAGCTGAATTAGTTGGGGGTGTTTTTGTGGGACCAAATATTCTTGAAAATGCTTTTGTACTTGAAATAAACCTACCTTTACTATCCCTATGCCTACTTTTACTTCTACGCATAAGAAAAGAAAATACTACAAAGATTCATCAAAGACAACTAGACTTTGGAGAATCCCTGCCATAGTGGATGCGTGGTTCTTCACTCACGTCTTACTGTACACTCTCTTCCCTCTGATTATCCTGCAACACATTCAATACTCGTAAATTTTCAACAAATTGTTACCTAAACCGTTTGCAACTCCTTGAAAATGATGCCAAAAATGTTAGGTGTTTTATTTGTCATTTAATTCCCCTAACTTAAATTATCGACCGATGTTCATAATATTTGAGTTACATTGTGTTCTTATTCAGGTTCCAATAGTTGAGTGCAAAAGTTAAGTGCATAATGGTCGATCTCCGCATTTTCTAGTCACCACAAACTGAAATGAAAAAACTTATCAAATTGAATCCTGATGTTATTCAAACTTCAATTATTATTCTATTTTAACCATAACCTAATTAAATAAAAAATCACTCAAAAGTAAAGTAAACGAATGAACTAAATTTGTAAGCTATTTAAAAACTATAGAATAGACAATTTAATGACTTGTTCATAAGAAATACGAGTTACTGAATAAGCGATTAAAATTACTGTGTATATCAGATGAGTCATAATATCAATCACTACTTCACACTACTGATCATTATGCAAACATTGCTAACTATTATTCAAACAAGACTATTTCTAATTGTGATCTAAGAAAGAGTTATACTTAATTTCTACAATTTACCACTTAAACAGTGTTATCAGAAATGAATAAAAACAATCTACCTTTCAAGTGTTCTAAACTCTCTTTTCAAATCATGGAAATCATGACTTGGTGATAGGATATATTAATCTAAGTAATGAAGATCTCAGATAAAACAAGACTAATTATCACTCAAAACAGGATCAAGATTATACTAATTGCAATCCAAACAAAATTAACTTTAATATAAATTATTTAAGCTAAGGAAAAATGGACAATCTAAACAAGACTGAACTTACTCGTTAAGTCTAATTCTTAGGATACATGAAAGAATTCAAGCTAATAGCCTCATTCAACTCTACAAATAATCAAAATAAACTAAGTAGCGAAGCTCTAAATTAATGTTCTTCACTATCCAAGTTGACACACTTCATATCTAAAAGGTGCCACAAATTGAATTATGTTCTAACTTTTAAAATCACTCAAACTGAACTCAGGAAATCATTCAGCACAAGAGCATGGAACTACAGTTCTAATCCAATCTTTACTATGATTATGCCAAGTTTCAAAACTGAATTACAGTCTCACTCCATAACCAATATCTCGTCGCATTACATTTAGACATTCTGATATCAAAACATGATGCTACAGGATTATATATCAAACAAGAAATGTACAAGATGCCAAAATAGAAAACTAATGCTATCTCAATCTCACGACACAATCACCATCCTCTACATTCATTTGAATTGGAAAGAACTTTGTAGATATCCTTAACCACGAGAATGTAATGGAAAATTCATTCATGCATCGGAATCATTAATTGATACAGTCATTCCTGGTTTACAAAGATTCAAAGGCAAGGTTTCTATTTGAATTTAGCAAAAATAGAGTAAATTTGAAGTACAAAATGATAACTCTAAAATCTAACTAGTAATACACACTCCAAAATTGAAATCAAGCACACTCCTATAGTCTATCTCAATTGCAGGACTTGTTTGCAAGTGGTGGTGGGCCCTTGCCACTCCCGAAGCAAGTCTAAGTTAAATCAATCCCCAAGTACTGAATTGTGATTATGTATTAAAGGCAGCAAAACATGAGTTCATACAACAAACACATCAAAGTCTGCAATGTCTCTTGAGTGCAGAGCACTTACAACAAAATTACATAATAGTCGTTTCTCTGGCTAGCTTATAGATAGAGAGCATCGGGATTTTATAAAGTCCAGCCGATGAAAACTAGGTATAACAAATTAACTAGAAAAAGGAAATAAAGACATCAAGGATAAAATTAAGTTGCATGAAATCTCTTTTAATAATCTCTAGATGGATCTCGGTAGAGTGCGTCATGATCATAGCGTGATGGTTGAAATTGATTCCTTTTTTAGTATAAAGGAAATCGTTCTAGAACATCGATGATGTTGTCTGAACACATGCTGCCAATAGAGTACATAATCAAAATGAAGAATTGAGTACATAATGGTAAGTCCACAAAAAGATTGCTTGATGTGTTTTCCACTGATGTGCTGGAACCCCTGCCACCTGTCCATATGTTGCCAAGGTCTACAAGTCCATATAAAGAGTAAAAAATAATCCAATGGCTATAAGTTCGTTAATATCTACTTAAAATAATTAGAAGCACATGAAAACAATATTAAGTAAATATTCTACCTCCATTTGCAAAATAGCAGGGTTTGGCAGTGATAACATGGTACAAAAGGGTAAAAAGGGAGTAAATGTCAATAGTAATAGTAAAATAGTGGGTGTAAAATAGAAAGTGGGGATCAATAGCTGCATTGATGATGATATTGTTCTTTCTATATAATTTCATATGTTGCTAAATAATGTGGTAAAAATGAATAATGTTATGATGTTGGGGGGTGAATTTAATATGTAAATGAAGAAATGGAATTATCTAAAGCAAAAAAAAATATAGCCCTAAGAAAATTAACATGGTATGAGATATGGGTTGAATAAAAGTCATTGAGACCACCCTTGAGAAGACACATTTGATGAAATCAAGAGAAGATGGAGGAGACCTAAAATAATACTAGGGTTTGAAGGAAACCCTAGGAAATCTAGTTATTGGGGTTTTATGGATATTGTGAGGTTAGGGTTTGAAAGAAACCTTGTATTATGACAAAGATTTGAGATACGCAATCTAGAAACCCTAACATGATCAATGTGAAGATATGTTAACACTTGTGATAGATTTGATATAACAATATATGGGATAGTTTCAATTAGGCAGGATGTTGACGAGGTTGATTGAAATATAATGAAGAAAAAAATGTTATCTGTACAATGGATAGTCATAACTCTTGAAGGTTGGTTCAAGAGGGAGATGATGACCTCTCATTGAAGATAAGTACTTTTCAATTTATGTTAATTCTTAATGTCTTTACTTTTTTATTGATTTGATCATTGATTATACTTCCTGCATGTATATTTGAATATTTGGATACTTCTAACCTCTTTATGAGATGTGATAAGTGGATCCTTCTTGAGGATCATCTGAGGTGTAGGAAAAGATAGCTAGTGTGGGAAGAGAAGAACTACAATTTCCCATGACAAGTAAGTGATACAAAGTGCAAAGGTATATGAATGTTATAAGGTATGTATAGTATATTGTTTCAGCTGTAATATTGGCTGGCAAGGTAATCCCTAAGGCATGAATGGAATATAGCCTTCATGAATGACTCATATATGCATATGAAAGTAAGTTTGATTTATGGTACATGTGATATATTGGTGCACTTGATATTTTATAAGTATCTTATATTTTAGACATGATGGATTTCTTGATTTTATGAAGAAAGCTAGATACATTATTTTTGTGTATATGGTGACTTGATACTATTATTAATTCTTGTGATAACAATGGTAATATTGATGATAATAGTGTAACAATAAAAGTATTGCTTAGGATCTCCTTGTTGACCTTAGTTTAGTAATTTTGACATTCATGGTAAAATTGAATGTCTTGACTTGTTGATTGAATAAATGTAAAAGAACTAATGTAGTGATTATGATCCTTGAAGTATGATTGTACACATGTCAGCTGCCCTAATCATATGACTCTAACCCTTGTTGAAAGTTTTATGTCATATTCATATGTCATGATGAAGTAGCTGATGCTAATATATTATGGCTATGATGCATATATGTCTAAGAATATGATATGGTTTGATTTCATGATCTATTAGTTCTACTAATGCATGAAATTATTATGATATACTGATTGATGTCTTGATTAATGTTAATTGAATTGGCTTCTCATTCAGAGGGATAAACTCTCCATAAGATCCAAACTCCTATTTGCATATAACTCTTGACTGATGAAGGAAGGATTCTAGACATGAATAACCATTTGATGTTGTTTAAAAATATTTGGAAAAGTTATGATTTGAGCAGAAGACGGTTTCTCCTAGCTCAAGCCCCAACTTCCGGGAGAAATGCCTAAGGGTGTGGTTATAAGCCTCCCAACCACATGGAAGAATTCCTATGGGGGCGGTTGTGCCTATAGGACACACAAATTGAAGGCTATGCATGAGATCAAGAGCGCACCAAGAGCATGTCAGTCCTACATATATGGAGCAGATAATAGAAATTCATGTGAGCAAGGAAATTTGAATGTTTGACTTATCATAGAAAATGTGAATGTGTTCACTAAACTTGTGCTTGTAGGGGAATGGAATTTGCAATTCAGTTTTGATTCGATTGTTGAAGTTAGTATATGTTAGTATTTGATAATAGTTGCAAGGGTTTGACAATAATTGGCTTGTTGATTTAATATACATGAGTAGTGTTGGAATTTTTACATGGTGCTTGACAGTTCATAGATATGCTTTGGCTTATGGATTGATTGAACTCACACTAATGACAAGTTAGGATTTTGATCAGATTTAGTACTTGATAATGATAATTTGCCTTGATGTGAAATTATAGTGCTATGTAGGAATATTAACTTTCAATGATTAATGTTGGCATTCAATATCGATTCTGTATTGACATCATTGGATTTAGCACATTGGTTGAAGTATAAAGTGTCGTGAATTGGTATGTAGTGACTTTATGAATTATAGAAACTTGTATGACTTGTCCTCAGTGTATGCATTTATAATAGTGACATAAATGATCATTATCAGTATTAAGGATGGATTAATAAAGTTTGGATGGATAGTGCTTGGTAAATAAAAGGTTGTTATAACCAGGAATTTGGGTGTGATGTCTTCATGGCACCTGGTTTGAAGAATTTGTGATATTGGTAGAAACTTTTATGGCATTGATATTAGTTTTGGTTTTTCATTTAAGGCTTGATAAGATGACTTAGTTGATTTTATTGCACAATATTGATTTGTGTGACGATGATTATATTGGTTTGATCATTATTATGTTTCCAGAAATCATTGTGTGAAGCAAGATCCCCAAGCTTAGTATGTATGCATTGACAATTACCTAGTAAATCCTAAAAGATGTCATGATCCAAACATCTACTTCAAAGTGGTCTAAGAAATGCCTTTGATTTTGGTTTTATATGTTGACTATATATTCTTGAAAAGTAACGAGCTTCTGATGATCAAAGGAAGAGGGAGATGGCCTCTGAAGTTTGAAATGAAGAACTTGGCATGATAAAGTTTGAAAAATGGAACTATATCGTGAAGCTATTAAAGGAATTTTGGAAAATGAGAATGCAAATCCTTGGACACCCTGATGGAATAAATTTCAAGAAGTTCCACAGAGATATTGCTGGACCTCACTTGACAACCAGCGTTTGATTGAAGAATTTATGTTCCTTGTAACATCCATATAGAGATGTGTTTTTAAAAGAAAAACTTAAGTCAATTCATGGTTGACCCACTTGATACACTTTGGGTTTCCACCGAACACCCTTCGAGATATTTGCATGCGAAAATCAATTTTTGGTCTGAGATATTCTTCCTATGATATATGACTGCATGGATGTAGTGATTTTGTTTGGTATCATTATTGATTAGATAAGCACATCTGTGTGTTGTTTTAGTATGAGACCTACCATGATATTCTAGATGAGAGGTCTATAGCTTTAAGAACAACTGATGTTGAGTACGATGTTGCTAGCATGGCTAGATGTAATACAGGTTGAAGAAACTCTTTGGAAAGCTATTTTGAATAGGTTTTGGATGTGACAATGATACATTGAGATAATAAAAAATTGGATATTATTGGAAGATAATCCCATATATAGTCAGGATTTAGATATCTTCATGTATTGAGATAATGTTGTTATACGAGACAAGCTTAAGCTTGTGGCCACTTCCTCCATGAGTGAGGATGAATAAGGTATCCTTTTGTGATATATATTTGTTCTAATATAATATTTGATTTGATGTCCTACATGAACATGAGACTATTGTTATTGAGACATTATGATTGAACTCTTCAATGAGTTTTTTAACCCGATACTAGATATGAGCACATTGATGTATTTCTGATCTACATAGAGTAGGACTGATCGAGGACACTGAGTTAGCTCTTCCACCATGTATGATCTCCCAGGGTGTGGAATTGAGATGGAGGGCTGCTGGGGTTGAGGTATCTCTGGAAAATAGGGTATTACTCTTATTTGTTATCCATATGGTGGAAGATGTTTCTCCCTTATCTTGGTCTATGCAGAGTATACACTAGTTGGCATCATACCCACAAGCTATTATTGTTGGGATTATCACTCTCCATCTGGAAAATGAGTTGAGAGAGAGATTGGGGGTGTGTGATATTTACCTTTGGTAAGTCAGGTATCTCACCCAAGCTAATTATGATGCAGGTTTTCTACCACATGAATCCTCAAGTTCATTGCTGGGAATATCAATAAGCAATAGGATGGTTGTGATCCTTACTTGGTAAATTGTATCTCACATATTGCTCGATGAGATGAATTGGGGTGAGAGTGTCCCATAGGACCTTCCCCACTGTCATAGACATGAGGTGAGGGTGTCCCATAGAACCTTCCTCATTGTCATTAGATTATGAGTTGAGATGTGTTCCCTGATGTGGTTCTAGGTTAAGCATGGATCCTTGATGATAAGATCTATGTTGATTCCAAGTAAGTAGCATTGGGTTCCTTGCTGGAAGTGATTATGGGTGGTAGTAGTAGCTCCTCGATGGATAGAGGGTTGTAGCTTGGGCTCCCCTCCGATGTCAAACTCTTCTTCTTTTAGATTCAAGAGTGTTCAACATATAAGCATAGACAAGCAAGATATAATTAAGGATAAGAAGAGATGAGCCGAGATGAGAAATGACGACATTTTTTGATGAGATACTTGAGATAGGATATGATTTGGTGACAAGATACTTGTGATGATTACATGATGCAGTTGGAATTTCTCCCTAGTTGAGAGGGAGTGTTAATTTGGTAGCTCAGTGACAAATTCTAATCATGGGACTAGATTCCTCTTTTCGAGAGGACCAATTTTGACTTTTGAAGCACTTGATTTGGACAAGGGAAAGTGTATTTTTGAATTGAAGCCCACATGTGCACAAAAGGATAGGTTAGCCCAAAAGAGAAATTGGACACCCTCGGATGGCTATAAATACAAGTCAAGTGTCCCTCATTTGTACATCATCATGATCATTATTCTTTCTTTGGTTTGTCTCGCATAGGTCTGAGGTGCTTCATGGATATTGGTTCGTACAAGTCTGAAATTGTATGGTCCGAAGCTCACGCATGAGATCTAGGGTTTTATTTTCTAGCCGCAAGGATGACAAAAGAATTTTTCGGTTGAAACCATAGGCACACAGGCTCATGAGTGTGATTGGAGGGTTTCATCCACACACACATACACTTTATGTGTGTGGTTGGAAACAAGGGTTTGATTTTTTAGTTGACCATAGAATTCGGTAGTTGACACCATATAGTGACAGTTGATTGCAAGATTCTGAATTAGGTTTTTTATTATTAGAATTGTTGGGTTCATTTCTTGGATGTTTATTAGTTTATTTTGTTGGATAGATTTGTGGTTGAAGATATGGATCATTATACTCTCTCTTTGTTGAACATTTTATGACAATCTAATAAGAAGAATAATTTGAAAGGGTTTTCTTGGTGTCTCTATGTGTGAATTCTTTTCTTCTATTGTTCCTTTATGTTCCATTGCATTGGCGATAATATTGTTCTTTCTATAATTGCACATGTTGTTGAATAATTTGGTAAAATTGAATAATGTTATGATGTTGGGGGGTTAATTTAATATGTAAATGAAGAAGTGCAATTATCTAAAGAAAAGAATAATATATCCCTAAGAAAATTAACACCTAGGTCTATCTCTTTAAATCCTTTACAAGGAAGGAAATAATTTATGATGGTATGAGGACATACCTCCTATGAATATTGGTGAGATATTAAATAGTTGTGGCTATAAGAGATCCTTCCTCAATCATTGAGGACATTGCTCCACTTCCACTACTTTAATCCTGCACACAATGTAATAGCCCCTATTGATAATCCCTTTTGTAAATACTATTATGAATTATTCATGTGAATAATATGGAAATGTAAACACATTAATTAGACGAGGTAGTGGACGCAGGTTCAAATGCTTGAGGAGGAGGATTTTCTTGAACCCAAGTCTTGCATTTTTTTCATCACCTAAATCTCTATTGATTTAATGACATTGTTGTGTGGTCATCGAATGGAGGATATTGGCCTCCAAAGTGGTAGACGAGTGGGCATAGTTCCCCTCATGAATTTTGTTGATAGGGTCAACATACAAGAGAAGTTGGGAGAGGAAAATCCTGACAAAGAGATGGGGGAGAGGAGTTTATCATAGGAGGGATTCGAGCATTCAAGGATTGGTGAATTCCTGGACATACACTTATGTCTTGAGAGAGAGTGTCAGAGAAAAGGAGGGAGAATGAAAAGTGAGTCTAATAATTGGTGTGGCTTCCTAAAAAACTTAAACTTATTGAGATCATGTGTTCTACATTCGAGAGACGGATTCCTTGAGTTTAAAGAGGCCTATGTTGTGCCTGAGTGTTGTTTTTTTTAGGTTTGTGTATGTGCATATGTGTTTTTTACTAAGGTCAATGTACGTGCATCTGTGTTGTGTTCCAAAGAGAGTTTAGTGGAGTGGTGACACTCAGGTGGTTGCTGAGTTGATAAACCCATGAGGGCTTACTCATTGATAAACCACCTGAGTAGTGGCTTGCCTCAAGGTTGATAAACCATTGGGAACTTGTTGGGTTAAGAAATTATTGGTTAGGTTGAGGAACTCGGGTACTAGATGGGGCTGATAAACACCAAGTGTAGCCTTTGGGTTGATAGCACTAGGGTTAGAACCCACTGATAAAGTACCTAGATGAATGCATTATTTACTCCTATAATATCTAATCTAGTTGATAAGCCTCCCATTGTGCATATGAAATCCATTTCTAGAAATAAACTGAGACACTATATTCCTTTTTTGAAACCTATTGTTTGTCGTGTGATTGGTTGAGGTCCATGTAGTGTTACAATGAGGAGTTGTAGAGAGATCATATGAGAAATGGACCCTTCCCATGTGTGACTAGTTGAGAACTCCCTGTTGAGAAGGTTAATCCTCTCTGCGGACATAGACGATCCCTCTAGCCCAATGAGTGGGTCTGGCAACTGAAGTGACAATCAACTATACATATTCCTAGGATACATTTGAAAAGAAGAACGAAGGAGATGGCCTACCTTGTTCTGATGCTATTCTGATTTCCTTTGTTGAGGACCTTGAACCGCTTGTGTCACAGGCTTGTTCCTACTTCTCTCAATGTTTATGCACTTGCACAAGTGATCAAGACACAAAAAAGCATGCCAAAAAAAATATAAAATCCAATAACAACCTACTTAATTGATCAAGGAATGCAAGCTAAATGATACATTAACATATGCATTTTGGGAAGATGAACCAGAAGTTGTACATTATTAGGAAAAAAGGGGAAGCTTACAACCAAAGCCTTGATGTTGAAAGGCTCTCCTTGAGTGGTAATCCAAGTCCAAGCCAAGAACTCTCTAAGCACTCCTTCTCCAAGTCAAATGTAAAGCCTCTAGGCACAAGCTTAGCATAAGGGTGCAAATAGATATAGACCAACCCTTTGGGAATGGGAGAGGATGAATTTATAGGCTAGGAAAGGGAGTTAAGACCTCTCCAAAGATAGGATTAGGCCCTCATCTCAAGGAGGTAGCTCATAGGGATAAGACCAAGAGGCCAAGTTGGGAGAATTTGATCTCATCTACGCCGAAAAACCTCCAGCTCGCTGCTCTGGAAGCTTCTCATCCTCTTTGTGAAAATTTCATTTTTGGGATCATCACAGGTATACAAGTAAACAGAGTGATGCCATCAGAGGTCAAGTATAGTGCAACATGCGATCATCATGGTTTTTGGCCTCATAAGAGTGATGATCCTCAAATTAGGGTTTAAGAGCTATTTCCTTCAGGGGAAGCTCAAGGCATTTTCTAATCAATGTCTTAGGGAGGATCTGAACTGCATATATGAATGAGTACACTGCATAATGGTCATGTTTCAGGAACTTCGGGGTATGTCACATGGAAGTGCAGGAGGTGTGACAAAATATTGTGTAACAGATGACCCCTAAAGCATGAAGGCAAAACGGGGAGTGATGGCTGATATGATTTACAAGCTTTTGCAAGGACAAGGACACACACTGTCAGGAGACCTGCAAATCAAGGACACATATACATATACATATTTGAGATCAAGACATGAATCTACTACATGGGCACAACCATCTGGATGATGAAGGCTATATGAAAAGATCCTTGGTATGGGTGCAACCATACAAATAACAAGGATCATCACAAATATAAAGTCCCACGGTATGGTCACAACCATCTATATAGAAGAAACATGTGTACAATCATGAACAATACATAACTCCATGCAGCCTGAGTTATATCAGACAAAACTCAGGGTCTTGCGCTCCATCCCAACCTAATCAAAGTATGAATCATAACACGCGAATAAATGTGTTGAAGTCGAACATGCTAGAAAACTACCTGATTACCGACCAATGATGTGGACCGTTAATAGGTATGAGAGAAACCACCAATAATGACAATGGCTCTCAAGGTATGAAAATAAAATCCGTGAATGTGGTAGATGAAGTTGAAGTGGAACACTTGTGGAATAACCCGATTGAAAGCCAATGATGAAGACCTGTCGTCGGATGCAAAGAACTTGCCATTAAAGCATGCAAGCTCCAAGGTATTGAAAGGGAGTTTCTAAGTCATCTTCCTTGATAATGAGCTGAAGTCGACAGGAAGCGACTCGTCGAAGGAGTGAAATTATGAATCCCTCATCATCAACACGAAGCAAGGAATAAAGTAGAATAATTTTCAAGACTGTAACAATGACTCAAACAATGTATAGGTAAATAATTGTAGATATGACTTCACTTGAACATATTGGCGAGACGACTCTGTTTCTAGGAAAACTAGTGTCTCTTCGATCTGCTAGTCCCACTAGGATTGGTAGCTATCATAGAAACAAACAATCAGAGAAATTTGCGATCTCCTTTATGTATGATAGATAAGAGAGAAGCAAAAGGACCTCCCAGCATCAAAGCTCTCTTCACCTCATGAAAAGAAAGATCACCCAACAATACAATGCCCTTTCTCAAAGACAAAATATCAACACTTCCTTACAAATTACCAAATTCCAGCCTCGAGATCTCTCAGATGAGGGATCCATTTATAGATGTCTGCAGGGGTGTGAGGTTTGTCTGGATTTTTGATTAGTGTCATTCCACTTGCTGTTCTTGGTTCCACTTGGAGATTTTTGTATCTCTTACTCATCCCTGGGTGAATTCAGAGAGGCAAGTGTCATAGGAGAAGTTTCTGGAAGATTCCATGAGAATCCACTTAGCAAACTGTCTTGGACATTTGTCCATCCTCGCTCATCGCACCCCATAGAAGGCCTCTTCAGTATGCATCGCACCTAGCTATTGTAGAAGTTAGTATGCATCGCACCTTGACAGTGGAGCAGTCAGTATGGTCTAGTTTTGGCCAGTTCTGAGTGGTTTTTTAGGTGGAACTTTTGGGGAATGATGTAATCAGTTGACCATGATCCTTTAGGGTATGAAACAACACTTTTAGGAGTTAAATATCCCTTGGTTTATCAACATATAAGATTGGGGTTGTAGTGCCCAAATATGTATATAACAGTTACCCCCTAAAGCATGAAGTTGTAAATCTTTTGATGTCAGGTGAAATGCTTTATCATGAGGATCCGAGGTATTTGAACTGGAAGGTGACCTGTATAAGATACAATACAATACATCATCATCATATTATTTTCATGATCTAGCTGAGGCAGGAATTCCCATGCTCATCTTATTAAATTCATTTTTGTGTACATAGGACAGATAATCGTCTACAGTTGCAGACTGATGATTCTTCATATGAAGAGTCATCTTCCCTGGCTTAGATGAATATCTGTGCAACTTCTGTGTACATTTTATGTATTTATATCCCTGAATATATTGCAGCCCAGATGGATGAAACTAGATCCGAGGTCTTCAAACTCGTTCAATCTTCACCTGATGTACAAGTCGATCCATGTGAAAAGATGTCCTGAAGTCGAACATGGAAAGACGTCGCCTGATTACCAGCCAATAACGTAAACTGTTAACAGGTGCGAGAGGAATCACCGATAATGATAATGACCCTCAAGGTACTACAGTACAATTCACGTGGTGTGAATATATGATCCGATGTCGAACATCAAGCAAAATATTTCAGCCGAAGGCCATTGATGTAAACCTGTCGCCGAAAGTGAGAAACTTTCCATTGAGGCATGCAAGCTTCAAAGTACTGAAAGGGTTGTTTCTAAGTCAACTTCTTGGATAATGAGCTGATGTTGACAAGAAGTGACTCATTATAGGAGGGCCTTAATATATCCCACATCTACGACATGAAACAAAGCAAATTATTTTATGGAGGTGAAAACGATCTGATGATATAAGGTTAAGGAATGGTGGTCATGAAAAATGGAGGGTGAAGGTATTGCAGTGGATGAGGCATTAACTGGACGGTGAATTCTCTGAATGACTTCTCTTGAACATATCAGCGACACTGAGATGGATTGGTAGTGTTAACCCCAAAAGATGGACGGTATGGAGGACCAATGGTGATATGACCGGTGAATGGGATAACCCACCCCGACTCAATCATGGTGATGGAGTGAAAGTGTCATGTTCAAGAGTGACCTATTACCATAAAAATTTTCAAGTTTTCTTCTCTTTTCCCCAGTCATTGCTGACTAGTACCTCTTTATTTTTGTCAAGCTTGAGGAGGATAACATATGCTTGTTCTATAATTTTACCTTCAAGCAAACCTGTCGCTATGTTTTAGCGAGTCTAGCGACAGTGAAACTCGTTCTTTTCTAGGTGGACAAGTTTGTCGCTATTGTTTTAACAAGTTTAACGACAAATATAACTCGGTCCTTTTCATGTTTAGAGAGTTTGAAAAGGGATGAAAAGAAAACTCCAGCAGTTATTTTTCGTAGCATAATCCCTTAAGTTCAAAAAATATTAAAATAATACAAAAGGGATGACTTTTCCAATCACTTTAGCGAGCCGAAAAAGACAAGCGCTCGAACTTTTTCATGAGATAATCCCTCAGGTCTAAAAAGTTTAAAATATATAGGAGGGATGGCGCTTCCAATCACTTTAGCGAGCTGGAGAGGCCAATTGCTCGACAATCTTTTCATATTTAGCGAGTCTGAAAAGGGTTTAAAGTGGACTTGATTTTTTTTTTAGGAACGAGTGGTATCCAGGGTAGCAACTAGTTCTGGGTAATCTTGGAACTTCTCAAAACATGGTGATGTGAAGAGGGTGGCTAACAAGACCACTCGTCGTAGCTGTTCCTCAAAATGGTAAACAATCAAGTGGAAGCATATGATTGGCCAAATGGATGGAGGTGATGGAGGGAACACAACCAAGGTTCAAAAGGCTGATATAATGGAAATCGCGAATGTTATTTATCGAAGGTGGGTTCATTTTTTAATGAGCTTGAACTCTGGGGGAACATATGCTCAGTTGGCAGGTTTATTTTTTAACGAGCTTGAACCTTGCGGAAACATTGCTCATTTGGCAGGTTTATTTTTTAACGAGCTTGAACCTTGTGGAAACATTGCTCATTTGGTAGGTTTATTTTTTAACGAGCTTGAACCTTGTAGAAACATTGCTCATAGCCTTTTTATGTAGGCTAGAAATGACCAAACTAAAAAGCTAAAAAAGCTAGAAAAACTAGAACTACTGAGGTTAGGTAGGATGGTTTTGTCAGCAGTTTAGACAAGACACTTCCTTTGCTTCATCCGCAGCATAGATGAAGGTGAATGGTGGATCAGACCAATCACCTAACCTAAGAAGTTGAAATACTAGAAAACTAAAAAGCTAAAAAGCTAAAAAGCTAAAAAATGAAATTGGTCATTTTTCACTTGCATAAAAAGGTTTGCATGCCCCCAGGCATCGAGAAAAGGAGAGTCTCTAGTAACCATATGGGAATCACTGTGGTTAAGCAGGATTGTTTTTGTTAGCGGTTAGACAAAAACACTTCCTTGGCTTTGTCCGCCAATTAGACAAAGGTGAGTGGTGTGTCAGACCAATCACTTAACTTACAGGGACATTCATATGGTAGGATGGTTTTGTCCATAGAATAGAAAAAACACTTCCTTGGCTTCGTCTATAGCGCAGGAAAAAGTGAATGGTTTTTTGGACCAATTACATAACCTACAGGGAAACCTATCTTTTTAGCTGGGTTCGTCCGCCAAAATAGACAAGGGTGCATGCCCCCTAAGCTTCATTACATTCACCAGACTACTCGTTGTAATTAGGTGGATGGAATGAAGGTTGAAGAGACACTCTTGATGCAAAGAGACCATTTAGGGATGATGTTTGACTTGGAACAGTGTTTGAACCAGGAAATGAAAGTTGGTCAATAAGCTGGACAATTTTGCCTTCATGCGGGAAACACATCACTCGTAAGAGTGTGGAAACAATAGCTTCCATGCTATAAACATAGTCACGTCCAAGGAGTAAATTGTAATCTAACGGCCCTTGGACTACCATCACGTTCAAGTGAATGATTTTCCTTCTTAAAGTTATCGGTAACTTAGAAAGGATCCCTAACAGTCGACTGGTTCCTTTGTTAAAGCCTGACAAATTTTGTGTACTAGGCATAAGCGATGGCGAACCAAGCGCTTTCCAAGCAGTTGAGGAAAGGATACTCACTGATGCCCCTTCATCTATGATAGTGCCAGACACGATCATTTTGTAAACTTGTACTATGATCCGGAATGGTACATTAGAAGGAAGACGGGATCTCGCTAGTTGATTCCAATCGAAGGAAGCGACTAGACTGCTTGGAGGGGGTACTGAATAAATGGTTGAATGAACCCCTTGAGAAGTGGGAAATGGGGGATTTTCCTCTTGTTGTAAAGGAATGGGTGGATTGCCCCCAAGTTCATTGGACTCTGAAGTGACAAAAATAATTTGAATAATATCGTTCTCACTCTTTTCGGGAAGGGTATCATCTAAAGGTGGACCTTCTGAAGGTAAAACTGGGTTGACTACCATCTCAACCTACTGACTTTGGTTTGATATGGACTCAGAAGATTCACTTTCAATGATAGGTGTTTCAACCGATGGTTCAGTTAAGTCAGTCGGATTTTCAACTAGTAAAGGACTAGGGGAGAGTTTCTTGTATCCAGGTGGAAGTCGCTGCAGTGAAGTAGGACGGTTATGCAAGAATCTTTTGGCCTCACCCAAAAAAGGACAACGGGGAAGTATATGGTTCCCTTCACATAACGCACATGGAACTTTGACTTTTCCTTTTTTTCTGTGGACTTCACTATCACTAGTTGATGGTGTATTATCAACATGATCAGCAGAGGTTGATGACACTGGTTGGTGTGAACGGGGAGACCATTCTCTCAAGATCCGAGGAATGCATGGACAATATCGATGAAAATGGTTTCCCTTGCAAATTACACAAGGATATTTATGAGATTTAGTGTGTGGATTTTCACTAGATGATTCATGGTTGCCCCCTTGCTTAACTGACTTCTTCTTCTTCTCCTTCCCTTTCTTCTTCTTCTCGGTCACTCAGTTACTAGCATTTCTATTTTCACCAAGTGATGAGGAAGAAGGGAAGGGAGACACAAACTAAGTAGAAGGTGAAGGGTCAACTTCAGTATCAACTGGTTGTCGATTTGATTGCTGAGGAACCATGTTATTTTGAACCACAGAGGTTGAGAATAGCCATACTGGCAGGCCAATAGTAAGTCCTAGAAGGGACAAAGTGGCCATATGAGTACACCAATATTTCCCCAAGATGTAAAAGAACTAGGAATCCATCAAAGGGATTCCTTGATTGGTGGACTCCATTATCTCAACCCAAGACCAACGAAGTAACAGGGATGTTATTCTGAAATTAATAAATTTTAATGACACTTTGACACAACTTTGCTTTTTCAATTTTTAAGAGTCGAGAAAAAGCTAAAGATGACTCTAGTCCCCTTCGATTTTTAATGAGCCTGAAGTGACAAGTGCTCAGATGGACCTTTTCTTTTAAGGAGTCGAAAAGGAACAAAAGTGACTACTCTGGAGATCTAGACAGAGGGATTACCAAACCAATTGCAAAACTACAAAATACACCTTGGTGATAAATTAAAGAGAAATTACCAAGGACTTATGTATGGCAGTCAATCTTCCCGAATGTTGTGTTCAGTGCATTGCGATCGATAGGGTGGCAGACACAACTTCCTATGGATAAAGGATATAAGCCTATTGTGGTCTCCCAATATATACTTGACGGTACGGGGAGCACAAGTCCGTGCTAGCACTTGTCGTATCAAAGAGGAGGAATCACCCAACCTTCGATGAAAATGATAGTTACTAGATTTTACGATGCCGGAACACGTCTCTAGCCTAGACCTCTAGATGTGTTGTGTTAGGTTCCAAAGCATTGTTAAGTTCATTGAAATTTATTTTAGAGTTGATCTTGCTTAGAAGTTTGTCTTTCAAGGTTCACCGTGTGATGTAGATGTAAAATTTCTAAATATGCAATCTAAAATGATAAACAATCGTTGTTTATTTTTAGCAATGAAAATCCTAGCTACTAAGGAAAGAAGATTATGATTCTTTCAAACAAAGAGCAAAGAGCACACACTAAATGCACTTTTCCTAAATCATTTTCTGCACACAGCCTAAATGCAAATGCAAATGCATGTATTTGTTTTTCATTCCCTTTAATGTGAAAAATGCCAAAAAGGAAAACTAAGTATAGATCTGAAATATTTCCTTCAAAGCAACACTTTGCAAATTTCTCTTCAAAATGAAAGGAAGACTAAACGACACTTTTCAATTTCGAATAGAGAATGATTTCGACACTTCAAAATATCAAAAAATCAAATCAAATACATGACAAAAAGTTCAATCGACTATCCAAGGAAGGAAGACTCAATGACACTTCTCTTTTTGATACAAAACGACAGTTACGACACTTTTTTGCACCAAAATGATAGTTCGATTTAAGAAACTTTTTGACAAAGGATTGCAAATGATGGACAAATACATAAAAACATTTTCTAATCCTAATCAATGGAGGCTGAACTATGTAAAGCAAGGAGGCTTTAGCAATGAGATACTGTTCATAAGCAACAAAACAATTGAACAGAGCTGAAAACAAGGACAAAAAACCCAAATTTCAAGGAGAGAAATAGGATTACTCAGTCATCACACCTGTGCTTCACATAAACAGGGATGCATCTCACCTGCTACACTCAGGAAGTGTGATGCATACTGGCTTCCAATGACAGACAATGTGATGGGCCAAGGAGCACAACTGAGGTGAGTTTTGGCTCAAATTTGCAGCTAAATTCAGTGAGTTAAGTTGAGCTATTATGGACAGTGAAGAACAAAGTACAAGGGTATGATCTTGGAAGGTAATTGAGCTACCAACAAGGCATCTAGGATGCTTTTAAGTCAGATGTTAAAATCATAAACTAAACCAAAGATTGAATGAAGTAGCATTCATCTACTTTGCAATTGCAGAGCAAGAGCAGTTCGAAGTCTATTTGGCCAACTTTAGGCTCTGTCTATAGTTTATAAAACAAAAAATCAACAACAAACAAACAAACTATTCAATCCCCAGTGGAGTCACCATTTTGTTTTCGGGAAAACTAGTGTCTTTTCGATCTGCTAGTCCCACTAGGATTGGTAGCTATCCTAGAAACAAACAATCAAAGCAATTTGTGATTTCCTTTATGCATGATAGGTAAGAGAGAAGCAAAGGGACCAACCTAGATCTTCCATTTAACTCCTTTCTTGATTTCTCTCTCCCTTGATAGAGCTTGCAACTCTTCTCCTACTTATCTCGCTCAGTGAATACCTGTAGAGACAAAGTAACAAAACACCATTAAAGCATCTCGATCTATTATATCATAAACAATGCAGAATTAGAAATACATTGAACATACAATAGCATTCACAAATACACGATTGTATGGAGGAAAACTCAAACAACTTTATTAATCATAGAAGGGAGAATTACAACCCAGCTATCTAATCTAGCATCATCCTCCCAGCATCAAAGCCCTCTTCACCTCATGAAAATCAAGATCACCCAAAAATACAATGGCCTTTCTCAAAGACAAACTATCAGCACTTCCTTACAAATTACCAAATTCCAGCCTCTAGATCTCTCAGATGAGGGATCCATTTATAGATATTTGCAAGGGTGTGAGTCATCTCTGGGTTTTTTATTAGTGTCATTCCACTTGCTGTTCTTGGTTCCACTTGGAGATTTTTGGATCTCTTACTCATCCCTGGATGAATTTAGAGAGGCAAGTGTCATAGGAGAAGTTTATGGAAGATTTCGTGAGCATCCACTTAGCAAACTATCTCGGACATTTGTCCATCCTCACTCATCACACCCCACAGAAGGCCTCTTCAGTATGCATCGCACCTGGCTAGTGTAGAAGTCAGTATGCATCGCACCTTGACAGTGGAGCAGTCAGTATGGTCCAGTTTTGGCCAGTTCTGAGTGGTTTTTCAGGTGGAACTTTTGGGGAATGATGTAACCAGTTGACCATGATCCTTCAGGGTATTAAACAACACTTTTAGGCGTTAACGAGCCCTTGGTTTATCGACATATAAGATTGGGGTTGGAGTGCACAAATATGTCTATAACAGACTCCGGAGTGTGGAAGCATTAGACTCAACATAGGACCAAGGGTCATAATGACGAAGTGGAATAGTCAGATGAGAGGTAGAATGGATAACCAAAACCTGGAAGGAAAAGTGATTGAGGAAGGATATCCCAAACCCGACATGAGATGTAGAAGAGTGTCATGTTCAAGAGTGACAAGCTGCCTATACAAAGGATGTTTCATCTCCATTTTCCCCCCACTATTTCTAGTGAGTACCTCTTTATTTTTACACAAGCTTGAAGAGGATACCATATGCTTGTCGTATAAGTTCACCCTTCAGATAAATCCATCCTAGTAAGTTTTACGAGCCCTAGGAAGGAGAAGCTCGACCTCGTCATGGTGACAAGTATTTTGTCGTTTAATTTTTATGAGTCCGACAAAAGATTAACTCAGTGTCTTTTTCATATTTAGAGAGTTTGAAAAATAGACGAAAAAAAGAAAACTCCATCAGGTCCCTTTTTCATAATTTGTCTCTCGAACTTGAAAAGGTAGAAAACAATATTCAAGGGAACCTCTTGACCATGCCAACCAAGGTGTTCCTTTTTCTTACAATAGTCTATCTTAATTCAGAAAATGGTTAAAATTATATTGAGTAGACATCATTTCATTTACTTTATGGTTCCAAATGACAAGTGCTCAACAATCTTTTCATATTTCGAGAGTCATAAAAGAGCTGAAAAGATGACTCTTCCTGGAAGAATGAGTGGTATAGAAGGATAGCAACTAGTTCCGGTCACGATGGAACTACTCAAAACATGTAATGATCAAGACACTGACTAGTGTTATAGACATTTTTGTGCCTTACAACTATAAGCATGAAATGTCCATAATCTAAGGGATCCAAAGTCCCTAATCATGTTGTTCCTACCCCTAGAGGAACAAGGCTAACAAACCACAGCAATTCACAGAAGTTCTCCACCAGAAACTGCTCAAAAACAAGTCAATTCAAGATCAATTCAAGAGCTCCACTAGCTATCTGCGCTGAAATGCAAAGTCTGAACTGGCTACCTGCACTGCAACGCAGGTAGAAGCACTACCAGGGTGCACTGAGCGGGAATTGACAAATGGCAAGTTCATTCAACGAGGTGTCAAGACCTTGGAAGCTTCCAGAATCTTCCTCAATGACACTTGCCTCAATGAATTCGACTCATGATGAGTAAGAGGTTCTCAAACTCCAAGTGGAAGCAAGAACCTCCAAGTGGAAACAAGAACTGACAGAGGGAGAGGACACTAGTCAGATCTCAAGCTGACTTATCCTCTCTCCAAACATCTATATATGGATCTCTCCTCCATGAGATCTAAGGGGCTGGAATTTGGTTATTGCAAAGAATTGTTGTTGGTTTGAGATTGGAATCATTGGGTGCTTAATGCTTTGAAGGGAGGTGAAGATAGGAATTCCATTTGCTGGGAAGGAGATGCTGGATTGGAGCCTTCTTGGTTGTATCTCTTCCTGAACCTTATTATTCATCAATAAAGCTATCTTGGTTTCTCTTATATACTGATGTATCTTTGATGTATGATTGCATTAGTATGTTTAGTTTATTTCTAATCCTGAACTAGTTATGAATATGAATCTATGTCTTTGTGTAGTGTTCTCTTCTTGTGATCTTGCAGAGACCTGTTGAAGCTGGGCGAGCGAGAAGGCAAGTAGCTGGGAACTCTCAAAGAGAAGAGAAATCGGATCTAGGGACAAACGGAAGACACCGGTTAGTCCATCCATCTCTCTTCATTCTTAATTCATAAAGGAAGAATACTAGAATAGCTGTGTCTGTTTGTTGCTAAGGCACTGTCACACCTTAGGTGGATAGGATCATCCTGCATAGGCATTTTTCCCCACAACAAATTGGCGACTCCACTGGGGAGATCTGTTTAGTCATTTTATTTGTGTCTCTATCATTGTTTGTTTCATAGACTCAACAGCAACAATCGAACTGCATCTGCTATTCTCAGATGCAAAGTAGACAGCTGCTGCATTGATCCAATCACTGGATTTGTCTATGATCTGAACAATGGACTCACAAATGATTTGATGATCCTTTGTGATAGATATTAGTCCTCCCTCAAAGCATCCCTTTGATTGTACCTTGCTTGTTGCTTTTATTTGGCCTGAAACCGTAGATTAATCAGCAAACTGTGACCTAGAACCCAGTGAGGAACTCTCGTTTCTCCTTCAGCACAGACCCTGTGAAGAGGTTCTGCATTTCAACGCAGGTCCCGTGAAGGCTACCTGCGCTGAATTTCAAAACCTCTGTGTTGAGGGTGCGTTGATCCAGTTAGGCCTTGTGCAGTTGGGGTTCTCTGCTCTGTTTTGCCTTGTTTTGATCTCTGATTTTTGCAGCCTGTAACCAGCATAGGTACCAGTCTGATAACCCTTTTTCTCTGCTTAAATTCCGCCTCCTTTTGTACAAAAAGACTGTGAGTGTTTTTATGTGTTTGTGGCGTCATTTACAGTTTTCCTTTGCAAGAGTGAAATAATCGTCCTGTAGCCCTTGATTCAGATCTGTTGATTGTGATCTTAGGAGAGAGTTCATTGGCTGTTTACAGTTGATTATACATTTACTTTTGCTTTTGGTTTGAGTTTGTCTCTTTTGAGTGTCGAAACAAGTGTTCATTTCGAAAGTCGTAAAGTGTTGTATTCTCTTCTACCCTTTCTGATTTCGAAAAAGTAAACTTGTTTGTATTTGTCATTTAAAAGCAAATTCAAAGTTGTACAAAAAGCTTTCTTTTTAGGCATCAATATTAAGAAAGCGGAAAACAAACACCTGCATCGTGCATTTGCATCTTGATAGTTTGCATGCTTGATTTAGGAAAAGTGCATTAGAGTGTGCTGATTGCTCTTTGAGAAAAGATGGTGTCTTTCTTTTCCCTTTGTAGCTAGGATTTTCATAGTTGAAAAGATATAAAAGCTTGCTTATCATCTTTAGACTGCATTTAGGAATTGTATCATACATCTCATGGTGATCCAAAAAGGCAAACTTCTAAAAAGATCAACCTAAAATAAATTGAATGAACTTAACAACACTTTGCAACATAACGCACAACATAGAGGTCTAGGCTAGAGACGTGTTCCGGCATCGTAAAGCCTGGTGACTGTCGATCTCGCTGATGGTGGGTGATTCCTCCTGAGGGACGATAGCGCCAGTACAGATTGTGCTCCCACGTACCGTCGCGTATATATTGGGATACCCCTATAGGCATATAACCTTTATCCTTAGGAAACCGTGTCGGCCGCCCTACTGATCGCAATGCACTGAACACAGCATTCAGGAAGATCGACCGCCCGTACCCTAAAAAGTATTCTGCGGTTTTGCGAAAAGTTTGGCACACCCTCTGCCTAGAACTCCAGAGCAGTTCCTTTTGGCCTTTTTCAGACTCTATAACGGAAAAAGTCCATCCGAGCATTTGTCACTTCGGGCTCGTTAAAACATCGAAGGAGACTAGAGTCATCTTTAGCTTTTTCTCGACTCTTTAAAAGTGAAAAAGCAAGTTGTGTCTAAAGCGTCTAAAAATTCATTTAATTCAGAAACACACTTTCCCCTTTTTGTATTTTGGTTGATCGAGTAATCCGCAATCGTGGAAGAAAGTCAATTGAAACCCCATCGATCGCAGAGGCTTACGAGTCAACCGTCTTTGTCTCCGGAATCAAAAACAGTACGGACAAAGCGAACTCGTTTAACCAGTTCGAAATATCCTATCAAAGTTAGAACAAGTGTTCCAACAACATCTGAGATTCCGGTTACTCCAAACATTTCTGGAAACCCTGCCTCCACAGAAGAAGTTCAACAGCCACAGAGGGACAGTGATACTAATCCTAGTCTGAGAACAAACACTTGGGTTACTGAACCAGTTCCATCTGTAACCGGTCCAGAGAGTCTTGTTCTTCAAACATCTGTCGCTGCTGATTCAACCCCTCCTTCGGCACCAGAAATATTTTACGGACCTGACGGTCTTCCCCTTCCACCTGGTTTGATTGCGATAGAGGAAATTGTAGAAGATCCGCAAGCAAGTACTCCAACACATTTTGGAGTCGGGGTCACTCTATTTCCTTCTACATCAGAAGTTAGTCTATCACCAGTGGAAGTTCCTGTAGAATCGCTAGGCAATCTATTGGATAGACTCAAAATGTCTGAACAACCGTCAACATCTAGGACTGTGTCGAATGACACAGCGATAGCAGAACTCCCTGCCGTCACTCCGACAATGTTTGCCGGCGTACCATCTGTCCCAACTAGCTCACAACCGCTAGAAGGAGTCCATCCAGGGACTATTTCGACAGTGTGGTCCGTTCCTGTTTGTTCCTCCGGAATAATATCCGGCAACTCTTATGTTGAGACTCGACAGATTGATCCATTTGGAGGTCAATTTGGGCCATCTAGTCCCCAAGGGCAATCAATCCCCTTGAGTTCCGGGTTACCACCGTATGGGGGGCAGTATGCCCTTTCATTACCCCCTCCGGGAGGATATCCATACGGGAGTTCTCAACAGTATTCAGGTTATACTGGAGTTACGACAAGTGGTTGGGTACCTATGCTACCCCAACAACCAAGAGTTGTGTATTCTATGCAACAATGTGTACCTATGTCGAACATCCCGACAACGCCAGCTATTGTAACAGTGTCACAAGTTCAAGCGATGCCTGTTGTATGTCAGCCTCAGATTTCTCAGGTTGTAATGCAACAGCCCCTTGACCCTGTGACTCAACCACAATCGCCAACTGGTGGGGCGACACAGGTCCAAATGGGTAAAATTACCCCACATCTTGGTTCAACAGTTAGTATAGCACAACAGAGCATGGCTTCACAACCATGGCTGGTGCAATACCAACAACCACAATTCCAACAAGTGTACCAAGGTTCTGAGCAGCAGATCTTTGCGAACAGTGGACAACCGTACATTCAAAACGGTCAAAATCAACCACTTTACAGTGGTCAAGTCCACCAACCGTATCAGTCATACCAGCATCAATTACATTATGCTGGTATGCAAAGGCCCACTGCTCAGGCGATTCCATCGTATCCTGGGTATGCTTCACCTAACCTGAATCAACAGTTACCATTCGTGGCAACTTTAGAGTTACCCGATTTACACCGGTTAATGAACGATCCAATTTCTTATGCCCCTTGTTGGCCAGCGATTCCTCACAAACTTCCATCGGACATTCCTAAATTTAATGGAAATCCAGGCGAAGACCCATCGAATCACGTGATGACATTTCATCTGTGGTGTTCATCAAACACCCTAAACGATGATTCGATAAGGCTTCGCCTTTTTCAGAGGACGTTAACGGGTCCAGCGGCAAAATGGTATATTGAATTACCTAGAGCTTCGTTCGACAATTTCAGCTCCCTAGCCACAACTTTCTTAACCCATTTTCAATTACCAATAAGGTATGAAACGAGAACGGAAATCTTAACCAACTTCAAACAGACAACAGCCACTCATATATCCGATCATATACATGAGTGGCGTCGTCGTCGTAGGATGGTAAAAACGTACGTTCCCGATCAGCTATTAGCTGAATGGTTCATCAAGTCGTTACTTCCTGCCATAACGGAAGATGTGGCCAAGGGGGGAGTCGTGACGGAGGAGCAAGTTATTGCTCGTGCACAATATCTAGACTTGGTCTACACTCAGTCTGGCACGCTCTACGACAAAATACCTGACGCCCCTAGACCAGAATTCTCAATTCCTCCTCCTCCTAAATCAAATAGTGACTCTCATGCCGGCGATGGTGTGATTGGCACGACAAACGCGAAATCGACAAAGGCTGCCTCCAAGAAAGCCCGTAAGATTTCAGATCAAAATGCAAAAGACGAAATTCTTGCTTCGGAAGTAAATGCCGTATCAGCAGATAAAGGCAAAGAAACCAATCAACCAGGAAGCAAGAAGAAGCAAAACAAAGGGAAGAAGAAGAAACAGGGTGAGTCATCTCCCGGAAAAACTTCTTCAAACCCTCCTGGGAAAGGGAAACCAAAAAGTCCATGTCTTATATGTGACGAGGATCATTGGACAGCCGATTGTCCATACAAAGCTGAGCTTAAAAGGTTCTTCAAAAGTTCGCAAACCTCAGCTGTGTTAACTGATCCGTTTCCAAATCCAGGTCAAAATCTGGTTGATAGTGGAAATGCTTCCCCGTCGCAAGTGCTAATGTTGTCGATCTCCAAGCAACAAAATGATGCTTTGATTTCGACAAGGAACAAAGATTACGGGAATCCGCAGCTGTCGAACGACAAAGGTAAAGATCAACCAAGTAGTTCGACAACAACTTCGACAGAAGTTGTACCACCCATCATTCCTGAATTAACAATAAAACCGCCAAAGGGAGTAGTACACAAGTCGACATTTAATCCTCGCGCTAGAGCGGCGCAGCATTATAACATAGTGGAAGATTTGGCCCAATCGCCATCCGCTATGTCGACTCTTGAAGTACTATAGAATTGTCCATCCCAAAGGCAGGCTTTGTTATCAGCCATTGGTGGGGTTGATCATAAGGATTCCAATCTTGTATCCTTCGACTACAAAGGATACGATCCTCAGTTACCAGCTCAACTAGCTTTCCTTATTCGAGTGAAAGCCCTCAACAAAACTGTTCACAGAACAATTATTGATGAAGGGGCATCTACATGTATCATGTCGATGAGTTGCTGGAAAACTTTAGGGTCCCCAACCTTGTCGCGATCTTCGACGACATTAAAAGCATTCGACGGAAGGACATATACCCCGTACGGTATCCTAAATAACTTGAAGGTTGAACTAGAGGGAAAAACCGTAGAAATAGATGTTGAAGTCATCGATGGGAATCTTGACTACAACATCCTACTGGGAAGACCGTGGATATATGCCATGGCAGCTGTAGTGTCGACCTATTTTAGAAAGATCGCATTCCCTTTTCAAGGAGGGATTACGATCATCGACCAACAAAACTTCCTCCCTAATGGTTCACAAGTTACAGGAAGCATTCCCATGATCCATGGAAGCAACCATTCGCTTCAGGATATCGGAGTAGGCCTACTGAAAGACCCCACATTAATGGGAACTTTCGCACTTCCACCTCCAATCTATATAGGAGAAGTAGCGTTGATAGGAGCCTGCAATATGATATCTTCAACGAAGATATCAGAAGACGATGTCAACATGGATCATGCAATGGTTTTGCCCCCAAGCCCAATAGAAATATTGTAGCAATCAATGTTTCGAGCATGGGAGGTGAACCCGAATCAACGCTCATCAAGCGTTTGGGTAGATAGGTCTAGAGAATATGGTACCCCATTAGATCCTTGGTCGAGAGTGCATGCAACCGACGAAGGAGTCCTACAATCAATGTTGATTGAGGGGGCACCATGGAATGATTGCCACCATCGTTCCCTTCTTCCAGATTATGAAGAAGATACTCAACATGACCTTTATCACCCTTCAGTTTTTGAATTCCTATCAAATACTGTAAATACGGTGGATTCCGAGCGAAACTTATCCAATATTGAAGAGACTATAGCCATAAATATCTCGACTAAAACAAATGTTGTAGAGAATATTTATGTCGGCAAAGGTTGTTCTCCTTCAGAACTGGAAATATATAACGCTCTTTTTCGCAAGTTTAGAGATGTCTTTGCTTGGTCATATGATGAAATGCTAGGCATTGACTCGAGTATCGTTGAACACGAAATTAAGATGTATCCAGATGTCAAACCGGTAAGACAATGGCTCAGGCAGGTGCACCCCAAGAAAGCCGCTGCCATTAAGGCAGAAGTTGAAAAGCTTCTCCATGCTGGTTTCATCTACCCGGTTCCTCTAACCGATTGGGTATCGAATATTGTCCCTGTTATGAAGAAACAAGGGACAATTAGAGTGTGTGTTGATTACAGGGATGTAAACCAAGCTTGTCCGAAAGACAACTACCCTACACCCTTCATCGACCAGATAATTGATGAATGCGCCGGATGTGAAATCTTTTCATTCATGGACGGATTTTCCGGGTATAATCAAATAAATATCCGCCCACAGGACCAGTCAAAGACTGCATTCATTTGTCCGTGGGGCACATTCGCTTATCGAAAATTACCCTTTGGTTTAAAGAACGCAGGGGCGACGTTTCAGAGGGCAATGAATTATGCCTTCCATGACATCAAGAACATCGTTCAACCATACCTCGACGACCTTCCGGCTCATTCGCGAAAACGGACTGATCACCTGCAGCATTTAAGAGCGATATTTCTACGTTGCCGACACTACAAGATAAGACTCAATCCTCACAAATGTGTGTTTTGCGTCAGTTCTGGTCGTTTACTTGGCTTTGTAATCTCCAAGGATGGGATTCGTCTTGACCCTTGCAAGGTTCAGGAAATCATTAATTTGCCTCCACCTTCAAATTTGCTTCAGATTCAGAAACTCCAAGGGAAAGCAAACTTTCTGAGGAGGTTCATTCCAAATTACGCAGAACTTGCTAAAGGTTATACTCGTCTTTTGAAAAAGGATGTACCTTTTATCAAAGAGACTTTAACCTGTATCTAGCTGCAGCGGATACGACCATTGCGATGGTTTTAGTTCAAGAAGTCGATGGAATTGAACATCCTATATATTATTTAAGTAAAAAATTGAATGATACAGAAAGCAAATATTCTTATGTTGAAAAACTAGCGCTTGCAGCTGTTCAAGCGATTCAAAGGTTTCGACATTATGTCCTCTTTCAGAAAACTACCATTTTATCAGATTGCAACCCCATGACTTATATATTGTCGCGACAGTTGCTGGGGGGCAAATATTCAAAATGGATAGCGATCCTTCAAGAGTTTGATCTGGAATTTGTAAAGTCCAAATCAAAGAAAGCTCTAGTTTTCGCAGAATTATTGTGCGATCTCCCATCGTCGTCCAACGATGAAACATCCGAAGAATCAATCGTGGATGAGAATTTGTTTCTGATATCTACAAGCAATGAGTGGTATGGAGATATAATAATTTATCTCCAAACCCAAAAGTTCAGGCCTAACACCTCTCACTCTGAACAAAAACGTATACGATACCAAGCAAAAGACTACATGATCGTCGGTGATACACTTTACCGTCGTGGTATCGATACAGTTCTGAGAAGGTGCCTCACCCATGAGGAGGCCAAAAAAGCCCTAAATGAGTGTCATTCGGGCGCGTGTGGGGGGCATCAATCTGGATATGCAACATCACAGAAAATCTTACGAGCAGGATACTTCTGGCCCACCATGTTCAAAGATTGCATAACCGCAGTCAGAAGTTGCCATGCTTGTCAAATTTTTGATAGCAAAACTAGAAGACCACCCGCACCTTTACAGCCAATAGTTGCTGTTGGGCCTTTCGCCAAATGGGGCATCGATTTCATGACATGTAACCCCACCTCGACCGGGGGGCATGGGTATATCATAGTCGCCGTTGACTATTTTACCAAATGGGCCGAGGCAATGCCTACATTAGATAACACTGGTGAAACAGCTGCCCTTTTCTTTTTCAATCATGTAGTCGCCAGGTTCGGCGTACCACAGGCCATAGTTATAGATCATGGGTCGCATTTTCGCAATCACATGATGGTTGAATTAGCTGCCAAGCTAGGGCTATCTCATGACAGCTCTACCCCGTATTATCCGCAAGCCAACGGACAAGTTGAAGCGATCAACAAGGTCCTAAAGCGTATGTTGCAAAGGATGATCGGAGTTCACAAAAGAAGATGGCACCTAATCCTGTACTCAGCCTTGTGGGCTTACCGAACATCAGTAAGGAATGCGACTGGGTTCACACCTTTCCAACTGGTGTATGGCCTGGAAGCAGTCTTACCAGTCTAGTGTGAAATTTCATCTCTTAAACTCGCAATCGATCTCCTCCCCGGAACTTCAGAAGAAGAGGCTCGTTTCTTGGAATTAATCCAATTGGATGAAACCCGTCGTGATGCCGCTTTGGCTAACGAAGCCCATAAGAAATGAGTCAAGGCGCAGTTCGACAAAAATGTCAAACCCCGTGTCTTCTCAGAAGGTGACTTGGTCTTGCTTTACGACCAAGAATCCGATAAATTGGGAGCGGGTAAATTTAATTCTTTATGGATGGGCCCCTATATTGTTAAACGAGTATTAGCAAAAGGAGCCTATGAGTTAATGGATTACGACGGAATTCCACTGGCGCAACCTCGCAATGGGTTGTACCTTAAGCGTTACTATGCTTAAAT
Organism: Pinus tabuliformis; assembly: GCA_031772625.1. Taxonomy (NCBI): domain Eukaryota; kingdom Viridiplantae; phylum Streptophyta; class Pinopsida; order Pinales; family Pinaceae; genus Pinus; species Pinus tabuliformis. The sequence goes on along the minus strand of CM062820.1, from coordinate 1,403,394,143 downwards.
AGTAACCAATGTGCTTTTGTTGTATTTTGTTTTCGCTAAAGTGGTTGTTTTGGTCGAGTAATCCACCTTTTTACATTTATTGCAGATGTCAACCCTTTTGGAGGTATGTGTTGGATATGCCGATGGAGCGAGTCGTAGTTCGCGGAACCTGTCCTCCGCAGCCTGGGCCATTTTTGATCCAAGCGGTGAGTTAGTAAGTTTCAGAGGTGTATGTATTGGGCAATCAACGAACAACATCGCTGAGTATAGCGCATTGATAGAACTACTCTCTGATGCCATCACCCATGGTATACGCCGACTAATCGTCAGGCTAGACTCACAACTCGTAATACTACAACTCAATGGTATATATTCCGTCCGCAATCCAGCTATTTATCGTATGTTTCTAAGGGTTAAGATTTTGGAAAGACAGTTTGATTTAATTCAATACCAACATATTTCCAGAAACTTAAACACCTTAACCGACTCATTAGCAAACTATGTGTTAGATAGACATTTGCGACATTTATAAAAAGAAACACATCATCGATGTTGTACATATGGATCATATAACTCAGCCAGAATAAACCCCGAAAATCAAAATATGTATATATATATAAGCTGTTTATCGTTTACATATAATGTTCTGTAACCAAGACAAAAACGGTTGCATGACCCAAAAACTCAAAATGCTAGGGGGCACCCTAGCCTAGTGATGCTCATGATAGCACATCACGGCCTGTGCAATCATGCGTAAGAGACGAGTCCATCGTCCAGGCACACCAGTAGTATGCCGCTGCAACTATAGAGGTAACTCGTCAATCCTCACATCCGGAATGCCAAGAGTAAGGCTCTCAACCTGCTCCTGCACAGCTGTGAGGGTCTCGGCCACATCAAGGTCGCGAAGAATAACCCTCCCAGCAGTCTCCCCTGCTGGGGCAGCGACTGGCGCTCTCGGGCGAACTGCTGGACGAACAGGACCAACATCTGCATGCACACATGAGTTTGATCAAAGTCTTGATAGAATAAAGCACAAGGACATTATAAATAAAAACAGTAAACAGTGATATGGTCGAAGATTTTACCAATAGCGCCCCATTGTTCGCCATCTGGCAGTACCAAATCCGGATCACCTCGGAAATCCATGCCAACATATGGATACTCGGAATAGACCATCTCCTGACACTCGAACCACCTGAAGAAGGTATCAGTGAAAGAAATCTGAGATTGACCAGCATGCCTAGACATGTGATCAACCCATCTCTGCATGCGTGGCTCGGTAGGAGAAGGCAAGTCGAGTGCAATGTACTGAGGCTGCATCAGTGGTATCTTCTCCAAAGCAAAGGCGGTCAAAATAGAACCAAACCCAAAGTTCTTCAGCTTTCCGTCCTTTACCCTGGTTAACTGACTTTTCATCTGAAGAAGTACTGCATCACACCAGTTGAATATTTTTGGTTGGAGGCACTCCAAGGCGTGCTGCACATAGGATCGGTTGGCAACGTGAAGAGATGCACTACCGGCCATCCTACCAATAGTATACAGAATGGACCTGAGAGACCTGTCAGCAATCTCACGGATAACGATCTTGCCGTCTCTGCTCGGCTGAGATCCTTCCCTGCAATACTGGCGGACATAATCTCTCACGGAGTCACTCCCTCGGGCCGAACCTGACAAAGAAATGGGGGCACCCCGCCTTGACAACCCAGTCAAGAAGTAAATGTCTACTATGGTCAAGGGGATGGATTTGCCCCTAATCTGGAATACTTGGTTGATAGGATCCCAAGCATCGAGCAGATACTGCAGTAGGGAGATCTGCGCTCTCATACTAGAGATACGGAAGAACTTCAGCAGGCCACAGTTCCGCAGCGCGTTCACCGTGACAGGATCGTGTAGGGCAATCATGTCCTCTTCTTCATGTTCTCGTTCTCGCCATGTAAGGGTCATTTTGCTCCAATGTCTCTGAAAAACAAACATGAGAGGAGTTAGATCCTGGATTTGATGAGAAACTGGCAAAATTTTCATCAAAAACTGTGCAACAAAACTATTTTCTGTGCCCAGCGCAGCTAGCCAGTGTTCCACCTGCGTTGAAGGTCAAACTGCCTTCATGCAGCTTGACATTCAGTGCAGGTTTCGAGTGAACCAGCTGCGCTGATGGCAGAGCGACCCAATAAAACCCCAGGGGCTCAGGAGAACAGGAAAACAAGCACAGAATGCAGAAAAGAAACCATGAAATGAAAGAGCTCAAGTTTAGCTCCTACCTGGTCCAGACGGCGCCGAAAATCGTTCGCAGAATTTCCCAAAATCAGCTGATGAAAATCAAGGGGGAAGAGGCACCTCCAAAGCTCCAACAAACCAAGTTCAAATGAAATGTTAAAATGAGAGGTAAAAACACTTTTAAATTGCTTTTTACGTAGTTCAAAGCAAAATATTAGGGTTTTAATCTCATTTTCAAGCAAATGTTATTCATTTCTAACTAGTTTGATGCAGCAATTGAGGATACAGTACTTTCTTTGAAAAGGGCAAAGCTAGTTATGGTAAAAAATCAAAATTTGACCATATAATCGAGCAGTTTTAGCACACAGTTCATGCTCGTTAAAAAATAAACGCAAGATCCGAGCAGTTTTAGCACATAGTTCATGCTCGTTAAAAAATAAACATAAGATCGAGCAAGTGTTTCAATCCGCGTTTAAGCTCATTAAAAAATGAACTACCCGGTAAATAACCACTGCGAATGAAAATTATCAGCCATTAAAGCCTTGGTCGTGTTTGCACCATCACCTCCACTTTTCCATTAGCCGATCATTCACCTCCATTTGATTGTTTACCCATTTTGAGGAACAGCTGCGAAGAGTGATTTCACTAGCCATCCTTGTGACACTGCCGTGATTGGAAAATTCCAACCTGTACCTGGAATCAGCTGCTAACCCATTTTATCACTTGTTCCTCAAAAGACGAGTCTTCTTTAAGCTCTTTTCATCTGACTCGTAAAATATGAAAAGATTGCCGAGTTTTGGCCTTCCAGCTCGTTAAAGCGACCGGAAGTGCTATCCCTCCTCTAGATTTTAATCTTTTTGGACCTGAGGGATTATTGCACAAAAAGATCGAGCGCTTGTTTTGTTCGGCTCGTTAAAACTATCAAAAATCCATCCCTTCTGTATTGTTTTATACTTTTTCGGACTTAAGGGATTAGATGACGAAAAAGGGGCTTTCGGAGTTGACTTTACGTACCTTTTCAGACTCTCTAAAAATGAAAAGGACCGAGTTATCTTTGTCGTTAGACTCGTTAAAATCATTAAATAGCGACAAACTTGTCTTTAGACGAGAACGAGTTTCACTATCGCTAGGCTCGTTAAAACATAGCGATGGGCTTGCCCGAAGGGCAAGTTATAGAACAAGCATATGTTATCCTCCTCAAGCTTGACAAAAATAAAGAGGTACTGGTCAGCAATGACTGGGGAAAATTGGGAGAAACTCAAGAAAACTTTGATGGTAGCAGGTCGCTCTTGAACATGACACTTTTCCTTCGTACCACAATCGGGTTGGGTTGTTTCATTCACCGGTCACATCACCATGGTCTCGCCATACCATCCATATTTGGGGTAATGCTACCGATCCATCGCATAAGTGTCGCCATATGTTCAAGAGAAGTCGTTCAGAGAAGTCAACCGTGTCCCATCCACTGCCGTACATTATCCTTCATCCTTTCATGACCGCCACCCTGAATCATATATCATCAGATCGTTTTCACCTCCATCAAAATCATTAGCTCCGTTCCGTGTCATTGATGTGGGATTCATCAAGGCCCTCCTTTGACGGATCGCTTCTTGTCGACATCAGCTCATTATCCAAGAAGTTGATCTAGGAACAACCCCTTCAGTACTTTGAAGCTTGCATGCCTCAATGGCAAGTTTCTCACTTCCGGCGACAGGTATACATCAATGACCTTCAACCGGAAGATTTTGCATGGTGTTCGACGCCAAGTCCTTTATTCACACCACGTGAATTGTACTGCAGTACCTTGAGGGTCATTATCATTATTGATGATTCCTCTCGCGCTTGTTAACGGTTTACCTCATTGACCGGTAATCAAGCGATGTCTTTCCATGTTCGACTTCAGAACATTTCTCACATGGATCGACTTGTACTTAGAGTGAAGATCGAACGAGTTTGAAGACCCCGGATCTAGTTTCATCCATTCGGGCTGCAATATATATTCAGGAAAGATAAAGACATTGACATGTACATCATTGCAGCAGATAATCATCCTATCAAAAAGGATGATGATTTCATCAAAATCATCAGTCTACCATCAGACGATTGTCTGTTCTATGTACAGAAAAATGAATTTATAAAGCTGAGCATGGGAATGCCCGCCTCAGCTAGATCATGAAAGCAATATGAAAAATAATGTATTGTATTGTATCTTATTACAGGTCTCCTCCCAGCATTGGATGAACTTCGGATCCTCCTGATAAAGCATTTCACCTGATAAACGGCCTCATACTTTAGGGGGCAACTGTTATAGACATTTTTGTGCCTTACAGCTATAAGCATGAAATGTCCATAATCTAAGGGATCCAAAGTCCCTAAACATGTTGTTCCTACCCCTAGAGGAACAAGGCTAACAAACCACAGCAATTCACAGAAGTTCTCCACCAGAAACTGCTCAAAAACAAGTCAATTCAGGATCAATTCAAGAGCTCCACTAGCTGTCTGCGCTGAAATGCAAAGTCTGAACTGGCTACCTGCACTGCAACGCAGGTAGAAGCACTACCAGGGTGCGCTGAGCGGGAATTGACAAATGGAAAGTTCATTCAACGAGGTGTCAAGACCCTGGAAGCTTCCAGAATCTTCCTCAATGACACTTGCCTCAATGAATTCGACTCATGATGAGTAAGAGGTTCTCAAACTCCAAGTGGAAGCAAGAACCTCCAAGTGGAAACAAGAACTGACAGAGGGAGAGGACACTAGTCAGATCTCAAGCTGACTCATCCTCTCTCCAAACATCTATATATGGATCTCTCCTCCATGAGATCTAAGGGGCTGGAATTTGGTTATTGCAAAGAATTGCTGTTGGTTTGAGATTGGAATCATTGGGTGCTTAATGCTTTGAAGGGAGGTGAAGATAGGAATTCCATTTGCTGGGAAGGAGATGCTGGATTGGAGCCTTCTTGGTTGTATCTCTTCCTGAACCTTGTTATTCATCAATAAAGCTATCTTGGTTTCTCCTATATACTGATGTATCTTTGATGTATGATTGCATTAGTATGTTTAGTTTATTTCTAATCCTGAACTAGTTATGAATATGAATCTATGTCTTTGTGTAGTGTTCTCTTCTTGTGATCTTGCAGAGACCTGTTGAAGCTGGGCGAGCGAGAAGGCAAGTAGCTGGGAACTCTCAAAGAGAAGAGAAATCGGATCGAGGGAAAAACGGAAGACACCGGTTAGTCCATCCATCTCTCTTCATTCTTAATTCATAAATGAAGAATACTAGAATAGCTGTGTCTGTTTGTTGCTAAGGCACTATCACACCTTAGGTGGATAGGATCGTCCTGCATAGGCATTTTTCCCCACAACAAATTGGCGACTCCACTGGGGAGATCTGTTTAGTCATTTTATTTGTGTCTCTATCATTGTTTGTTTCATAGACTCAACAGCAACAATCGAACTGCATCTGTTATTCTCAGATGCAAAGTAGACAGCTGCTGCATTGATCCAATCACTGGATTTGTCTATGATCTGAACAATGGACTCACAAATGATTTGATGATCCTTTGTGATAGATCTTAGTCCTCCCTCAAAGCATCCCTTTGATTGTACCTTGCTTGTTGCTTTTATTTGGCCTGAAACCGTAGATTAATCAGCAAACTGTGACCCAAAACCTAGTGAGGAACTCTCGTTTCTCCTTCAGCGTAGACCCTGTGAAGAGGTTCTGCATTTCAACACAGGTCCCGTGAAGGCTACCTACGCTGAATTTCAAAACCTCTGTGTTGAGGATGCGTTGATCCAGTTAGGCCTTGTGCAGCTGGGGTTCTCTGCTCTGTTTTGCCTTGTTTTGATCTCTGATTTTTGCAGCCTGTAACCAGCATAGGTACCAGTCTGATAACCCTTTTTTTCTGCTTAAATTCCACCTCCTTTTGTACAAAAAGATTGTGAGTGTTTTTATGTGTTTGTGGCGTCATTTACAGTTTTCCTTTGCAAGAGTGAAATAATCGTCCTGTAGCCCTTGATTCAGATCTGTTGATTGTGATCTTAGGAGAGAGTTCATTGGCTATTTACAGTTGATTATACATTTACTTTTTCTTTTGGTTTGAGTTTGTCTCTTTTGAGTGTCGAAACAAGTGTTCATTTCGAAAGTCGTAAAGTGTTGTATTCTCTTCTACCCTTTTTGATTTCGAAAAAGTAAACTTGTTTGTATTTGTCATTTAAAAGCAAATTCAAAGTTGTACAAAAAGCTTTCTTTTTAGGCATCAATATTAAGAAAGCGGAAAACAAACACCTGCATCGTGCATTTGCATCTTGATAGTTTGCATGCTTGATTTAGGAAAAGTGCATTAGAGTGTGCTGATTGCTCTTTGAGAAAAGATGGTGTCTTTCTTTTCCCTTTGTAGCTAGGATTTTCATAGTTGAAAAGATATAAAAGCTTGCTTATCATCTTTAGACTGCATTTAGGAATTGTATCATACATCTCGTGGTGATCCAAAAAGGCAAACTTCTAAAAAGATCAACCTAAAATAAATTGAATGAACTTAACAACGCTTTGCAACATAACGCACAACATAGAGGTCTAGGCTAGAGACGTGTTCCAGCGTCGTAAAGCCTGGTGACTGTCGATCTCGCTGATGGTGGGTGATTCCTCCTGAGGGACGATAGCGCCAGTACGGATTGTGCTCCCACGTACCGTCGCGTATATATTGGGATACCCCTATAGGCATATAACCTTTATCCTTAGGAAACCGTGTCAGCCGCCCTACTGATCGCAATGCACTGAACACAGCATTCAGGAAGATCGACCGCCCGTACCCTAAAAAGTATTCTGCGGTTTTGCGAAAAGTTTGGCACACCCTCTGCCTAGAACTCCAGAGCAGTTCCTTTTGGCCTTTTTCAGACTCTATAATGGAAAAAGTCCATCCGAGCATTTGTCACTTCGGGCTCGTTAAAACATCGAAGGAGACTAGAGTAATCTTTAGCTTTTTCTCGACTCTTTAAAAGTGAAAAAGCAAGTTGTGTCTAAAGCGTCTAAAAATTCATTTAATTCGGAAACACACTTTCCCCTTTTTGTATTTTGGTTGATCGAGTAATCCGCAATCGTGGAAGAAAGTCAGTTGAAACCCCATCGTTCGGAGAGGCTTACGAGTCAACCGTCTTTGTCTCCGGAATCAAAAACAGTACGGACAAAGCGAACTCGTTTAACCGGTTCGAAATATCCTATCAAAGTTAGAACAAGTGTTCAACAACATCTGAGATTCCGGTTACTCCAAACATTTCTGGAAACCCTGCCTCCATAGAAGAAGTTCAACAGCCACAGAGGGACAGTGATACTAATCCTAGTCTGAGAACAACCACTTGGGTTACTGAACCAGTTCCATCTGTAACCGGTCCAGAGAGTCTTGTTCTTCAAACATCTGTCGCTGCTGATTCAACCCCTCCTTCGGCACCAGAAATATTTTACAAACCTGACGGTCTTCCCCTTCCACCTGGTTTGATTGCGATAGAGGAAATTGTAGAAGATCCGCAAGCAAGTACTCCAACACATTTTGGAGTCGGGGCCACTCTATTTCCTTCTACATCAGAAGTTAGTCTATCACCAGTGGAAGTTCCTGTAGAATTGCTAGGCAATCTATTGGATAGACTCAAAATGTCTGAACAACCGTCAACATCTAGGACTGTGTCGAATGACACAGCGACAGCAGAACTCCCTGCCGTCACTCCGACAATGTTTGCCAGCGTACCATCTGTCCCAACTAGCTCACAACCACTAGAAGGATTCCATCCAGGGACTATTTCGACAGCGTGGTCCGTTCCTGTTTGTTCCTCCGGAATAATATTCGGAAACTCTTATGTTGAGACTCGACAGATTGATCCATTTGGAGGTCAATTTGGGCCATCCAGTCCCCAAGGGCAATCAATCCCCTTGAGTTCCGGTTACCACCGTATGGGGGGCAGTATGCCCTTTCATTACCCCCTCCGGGAGGATATCCATACGGGAGTTCTCAACAGTATTCAGGTTATACTGGAGTTACGACAAGTGGTTGGGTACCTATGCTACCCCAACAACCAAGAGTTGTGTATTCTATGCAACAATGTGTACCTATGTCGAACATCCCGACAACGCCAGCTATTGTAACAGTGTCACAAGTTCAAGCGATGCCTGTTGTATGTCAGCCTCAGATTTCTCAGGTTGTAATGCAACAGCCCCTTGACCCTGTGACTCAACCACAATCGCCAACTGGTGGGGCGACACAGGTCCAAACGGGTACAATTACCCCACATCTTGGTCCGACAGTTAGTATAGCACAACAGAGCATGGCTTCACAACCATGGCTGGTGCAATACCAACAACCACAATTCCAACAAGTGTACCAAGGTTCTGAGCAGCAGATCTTTGCGAACAGTGGACAACCGTACATTCAAAACGGTCAAAATCAACCACTTTACAGTGGTCAAGTCCACCAACCGTATCAGTCATACCAGCATCAATTACATTATGCTGGTATGCAAAGGCCAACTGCTCAGGCGATTCCATCGTATCCTGGGTATGCTTCACCTAACCTGAATCAACAGTTACCATTCGTGGCAACTTTAGAGTTACCCGATTTACACCGGTTAACGAACGATCCAATTGCTTACGCCCCTTGGTGGCCAGCGATTCCTCACAAACTTCCATCGGACATTCCTAAATTTAATGGAAATCCAGGCGAAGACCCATCGAATCACGTGATGACATTTCATCTGTGGTGTTCATCAAACACCCTAAACGATGATTCGATAAGGCTTCGCCTTTTTCAGAGGATGTTAACGGGTCCAGCGGAAAAATGGTATATTGAATTACCTAGAGCTTCGTTCGACAATTTCAGCTCCCTAGCCACGACTTTCTTAACCCATTTTCAATTACCAATAAGGTATGAAACGGGAACGGAAATCTTAACCAACTTCAAACAGACAACGGCCACTCATATATCCGATCATATACATGAGTGGCGTCGTCGTCGTAGGATGGTAAAAACGTACGTTCCCGATCAGCTATTCGCTGAATGGTTCATCAAGTCGTTACTTCCTGCCATAACGGAAGATGTGGCCAAGGGGGGAGTCGTGACGGTGGAGCAAGTTAGTGCTCGTGCACAATATCTAGACTTGGTCTACACTCAGTCTGGCACACTCTACGACAAAATACCTAACGCCCCTAGACCGGAATTCTCAATTCCTCCTCCTCCTAAATCAAATAGTGACTCTCATGCCGGCGATGGTGTGATTGGCACGACAAATGCGAAATCGACAAAGGCTGCCTCCAAGAAAGCCCGTAATATTTCAGATCAAAATGAAAAAGACGAAATTCTTGCTTCGGAAGTAAATGCCGTATTAGCAGATAAAGGCAAAGAAACCAATCAACCAGGAAGCAAGAAGAAGCAAAACAAAGGGAAGAAGAAGAAACAGGGTGAGTCATCTCCCGGAAAAACTTCTTCAAACCCTCCTAGGAAAGGGAAACCAAAAAGTCCATGTCTTATATGTGACGAGGATCATTGGACAGCCGATTGTCCATACAAAGCTGAGCTTAAAAGGTTCTTCAAAAGTTCGCAAACCTCAGCTATGTTAACTGATCCGTTTCCAAATCCAGGTCAAAATCTGGTTGATAGTGGAAATGCTTCCCCGTCGCAAGTGCTAATGTTGTCGATCTCCAAGCAACAAAATGATGCTTTGATTTCGACAAGGAACAAAGATTACGGGAATCCGCAGCTGTCAAACGACAAAGGTAAAGATCAACCAAGTAGTTCGACAACAACTTCGACAGAATTTGTACCACCCATCATTCCTGAATTAACAATAAAACAACCAAAGGGAGTAGTACACAAGTCGACATTTAATCCTCGTGCCAGAGCGGCGCAGCATTATAACATAGTGGAAGATTTGGCCCAATCGCCATCCGCTATGTCGACTCTTGAAGTACTACAGAATTGTCCATCCCAAAGGCAGGCTTTGTTATCAGCCATTGGTGGGGTTGATCCTAAGGATTCCAATCTTGTATCCTTCGACCACAAAGGATACAATCCTCAGTTACCAGCTCAACTAGCTTTCCTTATTCGAGTGAAAGCCCTCAACAAAACTGTTCACAGAACAATTATTGATGAAGGGGCATCTACATGTATCATGTCGATGAGTTGCTGGAAAAATTTAGGGTCCTCAACCTTGTCGCGATCTTCGACGACATTAAAAGCATTCGACGGAAGGACATATACCCCATACGGTATCCTAAATAACTTGAAGGTTGAACTAGAGGGAAAAACCGTAGAAATAGATGTTGAAGTCATTGATGGGAATCTTGACTACAACATCCTACTGGGAAGACCGTGTATATATGCCATGGCAGCTGTAGTGTCGACCTATTTTAGAAAGATCGCATTCCCTTTTCAAGGAGGGATTACGATCGTCGACCAACAAAACTTCCTCCCTAATGGTTCACAAGTTACAGGAAGCATTCCCATGATCCATGGAAGCAACCATTCACTTCAGGATATCGGAGTAGGCCTACTGAAAGACCCCACATTAATGGGAACTTTCGCACTTCCACCTCCAATCTATATAGGAGAAGTAGCGTTGATAGGAGCCTGCAATATGATATCTTCAACGAAGATATCAGAAGACGATGTCAACATGGATCATGCAATGGTTTTGCCCCCAAGCCCAATAGAAATATTGTAGCAATCAATGTTTCGAGCATGGGAGGCGAACCCGAATCAACGCTCATCAAGCGTTTGGGTAGATAGGTCTAGAGAATATGGTACCCCATTAGATCCTTGGTCGAGAGTGCATGCAACCGACGAAGGAGTCCTACAATCAATGTTGATTGAGGGGGCACCATGGAATGATTGCCACCATCGTTCCCTTCTTCCAGATTATGAAGAAGATACTCAACATGACCTTTATCACCCTTCAGTTTTTGAATTCCTATCAAATACTGTAAATACGGTGGATTCCAAGCGAAACTTATCCAATATTGAAGAGACTATAGCCATAAATATCTCGACTAAAACAAATGTTGTAGAGAATATTTATGTCGGCAAAGGTTGTTCTCCTTCAGAACTGGAAATATATAATGCTCTTTTTCGCAAGTTTAGAGATGTCTTTGCTTGGTCATATGATGAAATGCTAGGCATTGACTCGAGTATCGTTGAACACGAAATTAAGATGTATCCAGATGTCAAACCGGTAAGACAACGGCTCAGGCAGGTGCACCCCAAGAAAGCCGCTGCCATTAAGGCAGAAGTTGAAAAGCTTCTCCATGTTGGTTTCATCTACCCGGTTCCTCTAACCGATTGGGTATCGAATATTGTCCCTGTTATGAAGAAACAAGGGACAATTAGAGTGTGTGTTGATTACAGGGATGTAAACCAAGCTTGTCCGAAAGACAACTACCCTACACCCTTCATCGACCAGATAATTGATGAATGCGCCGGATGTGAAATCTTTTCATTCATGGACGGATTTTCCGGGTATAATCAAATAAATATCCGCCCACAGGACCAGTCAAAGACTGCATTCATTTGTCCGTGGGGCACATCCGCTTATCGAAAATTACCCTTTGGTTTAAAGAACGCAGGGGCGACGTTTCAGAGGGCAATGAATTATGCCTTCCATGACATCAAGAACATCGTTCAACCATATCTCGACGACCTTCCGGCTCATTCGCGAAAACGGACTGATCACCTGCAGCATTTAAGAGCGATATTTCTACGTTGCCGACACTACAAGATAAGACTCAATCCTCACAAATGTGTGTTTTGCGTCAGTTCTGGTCGTTTACTTGGCTTTGTAGTCTCCAAGGATGGGATTCGTCTCGACCCTTGCAAGGTTCAGGAAATCATTAATTTGCCTCCACCTTCAAATTTGCTTCAGATTCAGAAACTCCAAGGGAAAGCAAACTTTTTGAGGAGGTTCATTCCAAATTACGCAGAACTTGCTAAAGGTTATACTCGTCTTTTAAAAAAGGATGTACCTTTTATCAAAGAGACTTTAACCTGTATCTAGCTGCAGCGGATACGACCATTGCGATGGTTTTAGTTCAAGAAGTCGATGGAATTGAACATCCTATATATTATTTAAGTAAAAACTTGAATGATACAGAAAGCAAATATTCTTATGTTGAAAAACTAGCGCTTGCAGCTGTTCAAGCGATTCAAAGGTTTTGACATTATGTCCTCTTTCGGAAAACTACCATTTTATCAGATTGCAACCCCATGACTTATATATTGTCGCGACAGTTGCTGGGGGGCAAATATTCAAAATGGATAGCGATCCTTCAAGAGTTTGATCTGGAATTTGTAAAGTCCAAATCAAAGAAAGCTCTAGTTTTCGCAGAATTATTGTGCGATCTCCCATCGTCGTCCAACGATGAAACATCCGAAGAATCAATCGTGGATGAGAATTTGTTTCTGATATCTACAAGCAATGAGTGGTATGGAGATATAGTAATTTATCTCCAAACCCAAAAGTTCAGGCCTAACACCTCTCACTCTGAACAAAAACGTATACAATACCAAGCAAAAGACTACATGATCGTCGGTGATACACTTTACCGTCGTGGTATCGATATAGTTCTGAGAAGGTGCCTCACCCATGAGGAGGCCGAAAAAGCCCTAAATGAGTGTCATTCGGGTGCGTGTGGGGGGCATCAATCTGGATATGCAACAGCACAGAAAATCTTACGAGCAGGATACTTCTGGCCCACCATGTTCAAAGATTGCATAACCGCAGTCAGAAGTTGCCATGCTTGTCAAATTTTTGATAGCAAAACTAGAAGACCACCCGCACCTTTACAGCCCATAGTTGCTGTTGGGCCTTTCGCCAAATGGGGCATCGATTTCATGACATGTAACCCCACCTCGACCGGGGGGCATGGGTATATCATAGTCGCCGTTGACTATTTTACCAAATGGGCCGAGGCGATGCCTACATTAGATAACACTGGTGAAACAGCTGCCCTTTTCTTTTTCAATCATGTAGTCGCCAGGTTCGGTGTACCACAGGCCATATTTATAGATCATGGGTCGCATTTTCGCAATCACATGATGGTTGAATTAGCTGCCAAGCTAGGGCTATCTCATGACAGCTCTACCCCGTATTATCCGCAAGCCAACAGACAAGTTGAAGCGATCAACAAGGTCCTGAAGCGTATGTTGCAAAGGATGATCGGAGTTCACAAAAGAAGATGGCACCTAATCCTGTACTCAGCCTTGTGGGCTTACCGAACGTCAGTAAGGAATGCGACCGGGTTCACACCTTTCCAACTGGTGTATGGCCTGGAAGCAGTCTTACCAGTCCAGTGTGAAATTTCATCTCTTAAACTCGCAATTGATCTCCTCCCCGGAACTTCAGAAGAAGAGGCCCGTTTCTTGGAATTAATCCAATTGGATGAAACCCATCGTGATGCCGCTTTGGCTAACGAAGCCCATAAGAAATGAGTCAAGGCGCAGTTCGACAAAAATGTCAAACCCCGTGTCTTCTCAGAAGGTGACTTGGTCTTGCTTTACGACCAAGAATCCGATAAATTGGGAGCGGGTAAATTTAATTCTTTATGGATGGGCCCCTATATTGTTAAACGAGTATTAGCAAAAGGAGCCTATGAGTTAATGGATTACGACGGAATTCCACTGGCGCAACCTCGCAATGGGTTGTACCTTAAGTGTTACTATGCTTAAATAGTAACCAATGTGCTTTTGTTGTATTTTGTTTTCGCTAAAGTGGTTGTTTTGGTCGAGTAATCCACCTTTTTACATTTATTGCAGATGTCAACCCTTTTGGAGGTATGTGTTGGATATGCCGATGGAGCGAGTCGTAGTTTGCGGAACCTGTCCTCCGCAGCCTGGGCCATTTTTGATCCAAGCGGTGAGTTAGTAAGTTTCAGAGGTGTATGTATTGGGCAATCAACGAACAACATCGCTGAGTATAGCGCGTTGATAGAACTACTCTCTGATGCCATCACCCATGGTATACGTCGACTAATCGTCAGGCTAGACTCACAACTCATAATACTACAACTCAATGGTATATATTCCGTTCGCAATCCAGCTATTTATCGTATGTTTCTAAGGGTTAAGATTTTGGAAAGACAGTTTGATTTAATTCAATACCAACATATTTCCAGAAACTTAAACACATTGACCGACTCATTAGCAAACTATGTGTTAGATAGACATTTGCGACATTTATAAAAAGAAACACATCATCGATGTTGTACATATGGATCATATAACTCAGCCAGAATAAACCCCGAAAATCAAAATATGTATATATATATAAGCTGTTTATCGTTTACATATAATGTTCTGTAACCAAGACAAAAACGGTTGCATGACCCAAAAACTCAAAATGCTAGGGGGCACCCTAGCCTAGTGATGCTCATGATAGCACATCACGGCCTGTGCAATCATGCGTAAGAGACGAGTCCATCATCTAGGCACACCAGTAGTATGCCGCTGCAACTGTAGAGGTAACTCGTCAATCCTCACATCTGGAATGCCAAGAGTAAGGCTCTCAACCTGCTCCTGCATAGCTGTGAGGGTCTCGGCCACATCAAGGTCGCGAAGAATAACCCTCCCAGCAGTCTCCCCTGCTGGGGCAGCGACTGGTGCTCTCGGGCGAACTGCTGGACGAACAGGACCAACATCTGCATGCACACATGAGTTTGATCAAAGTCTTGATAGAATAAAGCACAAGGACATTATAAATAAAAACAGTAAACAGTGATATGGTCGAAGATTTTACCAATAGCGCCCCACTGTTCGCCATCCAGCAGTACCAAATCCGGATCACCTCGGAAATCCATGCCAACATATGGATACTCGGAATAGACCATCTCCTGACGCTCGAACCACCTGAAGAAGGTATCAGTGAAAGAAATCTGAGATTGACCAGCATGCCTAGACATGTGATCAACCCATCTCTGCATGCGTGGCTCGGTGGGAGAAGGCAAGTCGAGTGCAATGTACTGAGGCTGCATCATTGGTATCTTCTCCAAAGCAAAGGCGGTCAAAATAGAACCAAACCCAAAGTTCTCCAGCCTTCCGTCCTTTACCCTGGTTAACTGACTTTTCATCTGAAGAAGTACTGCATCACACCAGTTGAATATTTTTGGTTGGAGGCACTCCAAGGCGTGCCGCACATAGGATCGGTTGGCAACGTGAAGAGATGCACTACCGGCCATCCTACCAATAGTATACAGAATGGACCTGAGAGACCTGTCAGAATTCTCACGGATAACGATCTTGCCGTCTCTGCTCGGCTGAGATCCTTCCCTGCAATACTGGCGGACATAATCTCTCACGGAGTCACTCCCTCGGGCCGAACCTGACAAAGAAATGGGGGCACCCCGCCTTGACAACCCAGTCAAGAAGTAAATGTCTACTATGGTCAAGGGGATGGATTTGCCCCTAATCTGGAATACTTGGTTGATAGGATCCCAAGCATCGAGCAAATACTGCAGTAGGGAGATCTGCGCTCTCATACTAGAGATACGGAAGAACTTCAGCAGGCCACAGTTCCGCAGCGCGTTCACCGTGACAGGATCGTGTAGGGCAATCATGTCCTCTTCTTCATGTTCTCGTTCTCGCCATGTAAGGGTCATTTTGCTCCAATGTCTCTGAAAAACAAACATGAGAGGAGTTAGATCCTGGATTTGATGAGAAACTGGCAAAATTTTCATCAAAAACTGTGCAACAAAACTATTTTTCTGTGCCCAGTGCAGCTAGCCAGTGTTCCACCTGCGTTGAAGGTCAAACTGCCTTCATGCAGCTTGACATTCAGCGCAGGTTTCGAGTGAACCAGCTGCGTTGATGGCAGAGCGACCCAATAAAACCCCAGGGGCTCAGGAGAACAGGAAAACAAGCACAGAATGCAGAAAAGAAACCATGAAATGAAAGAGCTCAAGTTTAGCTCCTACCTGGTCCAGACGGCGCCGAAAATCGTCCGCAGAATTTCCCAGAATCAGCTGATGAAAATCAAGGGGGAAGAGGCACCTCCAAAGCTCCAACAAACCAAGTTCAAATGAAATGGTAAAATGAGAGGTAAAAACACTTTTTAATTGCTTTTTACGTAGTTCAAAGCGAAATATTAGGGTTTTAATCTCATTTTCAAGCAAATGTTATTCATTTCTAACTAGTTTGATGCAGCAATTGAGGATACAGTACTTTCTTTGAAAAGGGCAAAGCTAGTTATGGTAAAAAATCAAAATTTGACCATATAATCGAGCAGTTTTAGCACACAGTTCATGCTCGTTAAAAAATAAACGCAAGATCCGAGCAGTTTTAGCACATAGTTCATGCTCGTTAAAAAATAAACATAAGATCGAGCAAGTGTTTCAATCCGCGTTTAAGCTCATTAAAAAATGAACTACCCGGTAAATAACCACTGCGAATGAAAATTATCAGCCATTAAAGCCTTGTTCGTGTTTGCACCATCACCTCCACTTTTCCATTGGCCGATCATTCACCTCCATTTGATTGTTTACCCATTTTGAGGAACAGCTGCGAAGAGTGATTACACTAGCCATCCTTGTGACACTGCCGTGATTGGAAAATTCCAACCTGTACCTGGAATCAGCTGCTAACCCATTTTATCACTTGTTCCTCAAAAGACGAGTCTTCTTTAAGCTCTTTTCATCTGACTCGTAAAATATGAAAAGATTGCCGAGTTTTGGCCTTCCAGCTCGTTAAAGCGACCGGAAGTGCTATCCCTCCTCTAGATTTTAATCTTTTTGGACCTGAGGGATTATTGCACAAAAAGATCGAGCGCTTGTTTTGTTCGGCTCGTTAAAACTATTGAAAATCCATCCCTTCTGTATTGTTTTATACTTTTTCGGACTTAAGGGATTAGATGACGAAAAAGGGGCTTTCGGAGTTGACTTTACGTACCTTTTCAGACTCTCTAAAAATGAAAAGGACCGAGTTATCTTTGTCGTTAGACTCGTTAAAATCATTAAATAGCGACAAACTTGTCTTTAGACGAGAACGAGTTTCACTATCGCTAGGCTCATTAAAACATAGCGATGGGCTTGCCTGAAGGGCAAGTTATAGAACAAGCATATGTTATCCTCCTCAAGCTTGACAAAAATAAAGAGGTACTGGTCAGCAATGACTGGGGAAAATTGGGAGAAACTCAAGAAAACTTTGATGGTAGCAGGTTGCTCTTGAACATGACACTTTTCCTTCGTACCACAATCGGGTTGGGTTGTTTCATTCACCGGTCACATCACCATGGTCTCGCCATACCATCCATATTTGGGGTAATGCTACCGATCCATCGCATAAGTGTCGCCATATGTTCAAGAGAAGTCGTTCAGAGAAGTCAACCGTGTCCCATCCACTGCCGTACATTATCCTTCATCCTTTCATGACCGCCACCCTGAATCATATATCATCAGATCGTTTTCACCTCCATCAAAATCATTAGCTCCGTTCCGTGTCATTGATGTGGGATTCATCAAGGCCCTCCTTTGACGGATCGCTTCTTGTCGACATCAGCTCATTATCCAAGAAGTTGATCTAGGAATAACCCCTTCAGTACTTTGAAGCTTGCATGCCTCAATGGCAAGTTTCTCACTTCCGGCGACAGGTTTACATCAATGACCTTCGACCGGAAGATTTTGCATGGTGTTCGACGCCAAGTCCTTTATTCACACCACGTGAATTTTTCTGCAGTACCTTGAGGGTCATTATCATTATCGATGATTCTTCTCGCGCTTGTTAACGGTTTACCTCATTGACCGGTAATCAAGCGATGTCTTTCCATGTTCGACTTCAGAACATTTCTCACATGGATCGACTTGTACTTAGAGTGAAGATCGAACGAGTTTGAAGACACCGGATCTAGTTTCATCCATCCGGGCTGCAATATATATTCAGGAAAGATAAAGACATTGACATGTACATCATTGCAGCAGATAATCATCCTATCAAAAAGGATGATGATTTCATCAAAATCATCAGTCTACCATCAGACGATTGTCTGTTCTATGTACAGAAAAATGAATTTATAAAGCTGAGCATGGGAATGCTCGCCTCAGCTAGATCATGAAAGCAATATGAAAAATAATGTATTGTATTGTATCTTATTACAGGTCTCCTCCCAGCATTGGATGAACTTCGGATCCTCCTGATAAAGCATTTCACCCGATAAACGGCCTCATACTTTAGGGGGCAACTGTTATAGACATTTTTGTGCCTTACAGCTATAAGCATGAAATGTCCATAATCTAAGGGATCCAAAGTCCCTAATCATGTTGTTCCTACCCCTAGAGGAACAAGGCTAACAAACCACAGCAATTCACAGAAGTTCTCCACCAGAAACTGCTCAAAAACAAGTCAATTCAGGATCAATTCAAGAGCTCCACTAGCTGTCTGCGCTGAAATGCAAAGTCTGAACTGGCTACCTGCACTGCAACGCAGGTAGAAGCACTACCAGGGTGCGTTGAGCGGGAATTGACAAATGAAAAGTTCATTCAACGAGGTGTCAAGACCCTGGAAGCTTCCAGAATCTTCCTCAATGACACTTGCCTCAATGAATTCGACTCATGATGAGTAAGAGGTTCTCAAACTCCAAGTGGAAGCAAGAACCTCCAAGTGGAAACAAGAACTGACAGAGGGAGAGGACACTAGTCAAATCTCAAGCTGACTCATCCTCTCTCCAAACATCTATATATGGATCTCTCCTCCATGAGATCTAAGGGGCTGGAATTTGGTTATTGCAAAGAATTGCTGTTGGTTTGAGATTGGAATCATTGGGTGCTTAATGCTTTGAAGGGAGGTGAAGATAGGAATTCCATTTGCTAGGAAGGAGATGCTGGATTGGAGCCTTCTTGGTTGTATCTCTTCCTGAACCTTGTTATTCATCAATAAAGCTATCTTGGTTTCTCCTATATACTGATGTATCTTTGATGTATGATTGCATTAGTATGTTTAGTTTATTTCTAATCCTGAACTAGTTATGAATATGAATCTATGTCTTTGTGTAGTGTTCTCTTCTTGTGATCTTGCAGAGACCTGTTGAAGTTGGGCGAGCGAGAAGGCAAGTAGCTGGGAACTCTCAAAGAGAAGAGAAATCGGATCGAGGGAAAAACGGAAGACACCGGTTAGTCCATCCATCTCTCTTCATTCTTAATTCATAAAGGAAGAATACTAGAATAGCTGTGTCTGTTTGTTGCTAAGGCACTGTCACACCTTAGGTGGATAGGATCGTCTTGCATAGGTATTTTTCCCCACAACAACTAGTAAGACCACTCATAACAGATGTTCCTCAGGCAAGGGTAAAACAACCAAGTGAAAGCGTACGATCGGCCAAAGAGATGGTGATGATGGAATGAAAAAACCAAGGTTCATCTAGCAAAAACAGGCTAATAAAACAACAATCACGAGAGGTAAAAAGGGAAATGGTTTCATTTTTACACAAACTTGAAACATGGGAAACTATGCTTGAGTATACTTTAGGATGGTAGTTTCATTTTTTCACAAGATTGAAACATGAGAAAAAACTATGCTTGGATTTGGTTTCATTTTTACAAAAGCTTGAAACGGAAATAAAATGTGCTTGAAAATGGTTTCATTTTTACACAAGCTTGAAACAGAGATAAAGTATGCTTGAGATAAGTTTGCCTACCCCCAACATCATGACTCAATTCAAGGTACATGGCCCCCAAGCTTCATGTCATTCACCTAAGTGGATGGAATGAAGGTTCACTTACGAGATCAAGTGAAAGACTCAACTGGGATTTTACGAGATCTAATCAAAGACTCGAATTGGAAGAGGATTTATTTCATTTTTTAACGATCTTGACACAGGCAAAGAACCATGCTCATGCCACCTTGTTTCACTTTTTAACAAGGTTGACATAGTAAAAGAACTATCCTCATGGTCCTTGTTTCATGTTTTAACAAGCTTGACACAAGATAAGGAACTCTGCTCCATATCCTTTGTTTCATTTTTTAAGTAGATTGACACATGACAAGGAACTCTGCTCCGTCCCTTGTTTCATTTTTTAAGGAGCTTGACATAAGGCAAGGAACTTTGCTCCATCCCTTGTTTCATTTTTTAAGGAGCTTGACAAAAGACAAGGAACTTTGCTCCAGATCTTTGATCACAGACCAAAAGAGGCCATGGCTTCCAAGAGTTTCTCATCAGATGGGAGAAAAACACTTTGGAAGGGATACATGTCCAGGGATCCAAAGGAAAAATCAGGCTCCAATGCCCCCAGTACATGGTGTAATACATGACCTACTAGATCGCCAGTAGATGTGGGCATGGAATAGGTAGCCACGTAATTAACCTATGGCGAGGGTGATATCGCTTGCATATAAGAACCAATTAGGGATGATGGTTGAGTGGGAGTTGATTCAAGACCAATGAATGTAAGTTGATCAATGATCACAATGCTCCCATCATGCAAGAAACACATCACTCGAAAGAGGGAAGAAACAAGATCTCCCATGACATAAACATAGTCATGGCCAAGGAGTATATTAAAATCCAATGGGCCTTGGACAACCATCATGTCTATATAGATAGTCTTTCCTCCCAAAGTAATAGGTAACTTAGGAAGGATCCCTAATGGTTGACTGGTTCCTTTGTTAAAAGCTAACATATTATGGGTGATGGGGACAAGATGAGGAGAACCCAAAGCTTGCCAAGCAGTTGAGGATAGGATGCTAATAGATGCACCCTCGTTTATGACTGTGCTAGGTACGGCCATATGGTAAGCCTGTACTGTAATCTAGAAAGGCACATAAGACGAAAGGTGATATCCTACCAGTCAAATCCAATCAAAAGAAGTGACTAAACTACTCAGAGGGGGTGTTGTAGGATCATGAGAGATGCCCCCTTGCTCTACGGGAATAGGAGAACTGCTCTCATGCACCTCGGGAATGAGATGACTTCCCTCCAGTTCATTTGAAACTAAAGAAACCAGAAGAACCTGAGCAATATGACGTTCACTCACTACTGGAAAGGTATGGTTAACTAAAGGTGGAGCCAATTATACCATTTTCTCGACCAATGGTTGGTCGAGAACAGACCCACGAGACTCACTTTCAGAGAGAGCGGGGTTGACCAAAGATGGCTTTTGATCAATCACTTAATCAACCAGCAAAGGATCAAGGGAAATATTTCAATACCAAGTCAAAGATGAGGTTGATAACTTGTAAGGTTTTCCAACTCTTTGGAAGCTTCATCCATAAGAGGACAAAGGTGAATGGCATGATTACCTTAACACAACTTATAGGGAAATTTGACTTTTCCCTTTTTCCCATGAGCTTTACTGTCACTAGTTGAATGTTTATCACCAACATGATCACTAGAGGCTGAGGACATAGGTTGATGTGAACGTGTAGACCAAACTTCTAAGACCTTGAGAAGACCAGGACAATTCCGAAAAAGGTGGTCACCCTTACATAATATGCAAGGAAATTTTACTTTCCAGGGCTCGTTGGAATATTTTTCTTCATTAGTTGCATCAGTAGCAATGATTTCTTGGTTGCCCCCTTTCTTATTTTGCTTCTTCTTCTTCGTCCTCTTCTTATTTTTCTTAGCTTCCTGGTTACTAGCATCCAAACTTTCACTAGGCAAAGAGGAAGAACGAGGTGAAGAAATAGGCAAAGAAGGCGAGGGGTCAACTTTAGGATCAACATGAGGCTGATATTGTTCGGGTGAAGGAGAACTTGGTTGAAAAGCAATTTGGATACTCAGAACCACCGAGATCGAAAACAACCAAACCGGAAGACCAATGGTCAATCCAGGAAGGGACAACGTTGCCATATACGGAGCACCAGTATTTCCAAAATAAGGAAAAGGACTAGGATTCCCATCAAAGGGGTTTCCTTGATTGGTAGACTCAAGAAATGTTGGCATTGGTGTCAACCTAAGATCTAATAAGGAGTATTTCCACAGGAAGGATGTTGTTCCACAGTCAATTAATTGATTTTAGACTTTGAAAAAAAAACTTTTCCTTTTCTTGTTTTAAGAGTCGAGAAAAGGATGAAAAGGTGACTCTAGTCACTTTCGTTGGTTTGGTGAGCTTGAAAGGACAAGTTCTCGATGATCTATTCAAATTTAAAGAGTTAGAAAAGATCAAAATGACTACTCAGGTGACTCTAGGCAAAAGGAGTACCACGTAACCGTGAACTGCAATATACACCTCAGCAAATAAATTTACCAAGGACTTGGCGTACATGCAGGAAATCTCCCTAAATTTTGTGTTTGGTGTATCACGTTTATAGGGCAGAAGACTCAGCTTCCTATGGATAAAGGTTTGCAACCTATGAGGGTCTCCCTTTATATACTTGATGGTACGGGGAGCACAAGTCTGTGCTAACACTGTCTAAAGCAAGAGCGAATGACAACTACTAAGTTTTATAGACGTCGGATCACGTTTCTATCCTAGATCACCAAGTATGAAGCATTAATGTTTCAAATGCTCCTTAGATTGATTGATAGATTTTAAAGTTTATCTTGAGTTATGTTTTAGTTTTGAGGCTCAAAATGATGTCATCTGAACACCTATGATGCAACTATATGAGAAAAGGAAAACTTTTGTTTCAATGAAAGCTAGACTAATCAAGGGAAGAAATTTCAACCAATAATGCATCAAAAAAAATGCATCATGCAAAATTCCTTCCACTAACTTTCACTTTCGTCTTCCAAATGCAATGCCAAAAGTAAAAAATATTTTCACTTTTCACTATCCTAAATGCAACTTTTCGAAAGCAAAATGACTTTGAATTTACAAAGATTCACTTATATGAATTATTCTTTTCTTTTCATTTTGAATGATTTGATGCACCTAATACAGATTTTAGCTTTCAATCATCAAAAAATGTGATCTATTCTCAATGATGAATCTCAAAAATAACTTCTCAATGCAACTAATCTAATGCATTTTCACGAAAAGTAAATTTTGAAATACAAGCTAAAATAGATGCAAAATGATGTTTTCAACGATTTCTACAGAAAACAACACTCAATGACAACAAAAAGAAGAAAATGATGACCAATTGACCAAAAACCATAGAAATCGGTCAGATTTGACTTCAAATCTAATGAGACAAATTTTGCAAATTAATTAAGGAAATCAGTCAAAAAACTGACAAATCCAAGCATACAATATGGGAAAAGACCTTAGGGGCCAAGACACACTGGATTCTTAGGAAGAAACCTAAAAAATTCTCACATTCAAGGATCATCGCTATTTTATATACCCAAACCCATGATTATTGTTACTTTTCATAGGAAAACCCACAATGGCATAACTACTTTTATAGCAAAAGCAGTGATGATTTCAGCGTGACCAAATAATGAAGGAAAAAATTCATTGTGACTGTAATCGTAAAAACCGCGATGCCATCGCGACTATTAAGGCTAAACCCGTGATGGGTGAGGAATATGGGAAAAAACTAAAAAGATTCCAAGAAACAATCCAGACTTAGCACTCTAGGGCATTAAACAGTGTTGGTGTAAACCTAGACTGATGCAAACAAGCCGAAAAATCGACTGTTGGTCAAACTAGTCAAAAGATCAAGGTGAAGGATTTGATGGAAACAATCATAGGCTCCCCAGTGGAGTCGCCATTTTTTTGACAAGGTTAATCCTCTCTGTAGACAAAGACGATCCCTCTAGCCTAATGAGTGGATCTAGCAACTGAAGTGACAATCAACTAGACATCTTCCTAGGTTACATTTGAAAAGAAGAATGAAGGAGATGGCCTATCTTGTTCTGATGTTATTCCGATTTCCTCTATTGAGTACCCTGAACCGCTTGTGTCACAGGCTTGTTCCTGCTTCTCTCAGTGTTTATGCACCTACACAAGTGATCAAGACACAAAAAAAGCATGCCAAAAAAAATAGCAAATCCAATAACAACCTACTTAACTAATCAAGGAATGCCAAGATAAATGATACATTAACATATGCATTTTGGGAAGATGAAGCAGAAGTTGTATATTATTAGGAAATAAAGGAAAGATTACAACCAAATCCTTGATGTTGAAAGGCTCTCCTTGAGTGGTAATCCAAGTCCAAGCCAAGAACTCTCCAAGCACTCCTTCTCCAAGTCAAATGAATAGCCTCTAGGCACAAGCTTAGCATAAGGGTGCAAATAGACATAGACCAACCCTTTGGGAATATGAGAGGATGAATATATAGGTTGGGAAAGGGAGTTAGGACCTCTCCAAAGATAGGATTAGGCCCTCATCTCAAGGAGGTAGCTCATAGGGATAAGACCAAGAGGCCAAGTTGGGAGAATTCGACCTCATCTACGTCGAAAAACCTCCATCTCGCCGCTCTGGAAGCTTCTAGATCATGAAGCTTCTCATCCTCTTTGGGAAATTCCGTTTTTGGTATCATCGTAGGTATACAAGTAAACAAAGAGATGCCATCATGAGTCAAGTATAGTGCAACATGCGATCATTGCGGTTTTTGGCCTCGTAAGAGCAATGACCCTCAAATTAGGGTTTTAGAGCTATTTCCTTCAGGGGAAGCTCAAGGCATTTTCTAATCAATGTCTTAGGGAGGATATGAACTGCATCTATGAATGAGTACACTACATAATGTTCATGTTTTGGGCACTTCGGGGTATGTCACAGGGAAGTGCAAGAGGTGTGACAAAATATTGTGTAACACTCCTGAGCAATTTAGCTCCTTAGACTCTGAATTTGACTCGGGGCTTGCCAGTTGTAAGAAAGTCTCCAGTGCAATTGACCTACGGTTGGGTGGAGAGTTGAAGTCCCATCCTCAGTTGCCAATTATTCAAAGATATAAGATAAGTGATTATTTTTATATTTGACGCATTTGAATATTGAATTATGGTATAACATTAGCTAGGTGTTTTCATTGTCATTGTGAAAAATCTATTCCTTGTATGTATTTGCAATAGTTTGCACTGCATGATTGTGCATAAGGATACTAGGGACTCGAAGCTCCATGTTTATACTGAGATATTTTTGAATTGTAGGGTCATTGGATAGCCTATGATGTATGTTAAGAATGTAAGTGGTGATTAAAATCCAGAGTCATCTTGTTTGTACATTTGTTTAATTGTTAAAGGAGCTTTGTGTTGGGTCACTATCAAGTTCTAGTTATTTTAGGGTTGTATTTTTATTGTTTAAGTTAACATGGATTCATGATGAGTAACTATTGATAATGGATTGGAGCAACGTTGGAAGCATGAATTTAAGCATGGTTGTGCCATGGGGCACGGGAGCTTAAAAAGGACCTAGATGAGTAGGCCTAGTGCTACTGTAGGTGAATCTACAGAGCACAATAGCCATGGATTTGGATTGAGCGTGATTATTGGGTACAAGGCATGCTTATTATATCATGAATATATTTTATTCATGATTAACACTCGTTAATTAATTAAATAAATTAATGAGTGTGGGTTTATATGATTAGGCATGGCTGGGATAGACCAGGTTCTCAGAGAACCCTAGTTGAATCCCTAGAAGTTTTGAAAAAAAAAGAAGCCATTACAGTCATTAAGGAAGATAACCTGTAGTGACTACTTCATAGCTGAGCTAAACCAAGATTAGGCTAAATGTGTGCATAATACATATATTTATGTTTATAATATGTTACATGATAGGTTGGGCCTAGACATGAATGAGTTCAAAGCGGGCCCAGTTAAATATTTCTATTGTTATAGAGGCAGGGCGGGGCTTGAATATGGTCCCATGTTTGGACTAGTTCGGAGGACCAGAGGGTCAAATTCCATGAGAGTATGAAGCTATTTTAGGGCTAGATTTGGGCCCAAGTCCGATCTAGTTTGGAGGGCCGCATGGCCAAAGTACATGAGAGTGTCGAACTAGTTTGGGGCTTGGATGTGGGCCCAGGCTTGAGCTAGTCTGAGTGTCTAGGAGTTCAAGGAAGTTTGGTGTCGAGCTTTCGTAAGAGCGTTAGGACCCTACACCCAAAATACATAGTAATTAAAGCATGCTTCCAATCTAACATGGCGCTAACATGTGAGCACCATGTGGATGCCACACGAGTGCCACATGTTAGGTATTGCATGTGTGGCAAGGTTTTAATGAAATTTTTTTGAAGGGCCATATCTCTTGATTTGGCTATTGGTTTCTGATGAAATTATATCATCAGAAATCTCTTGACAAGATGAGGGTGATGGTGAAGCCTGAGGTAAAATCCACTAACTCTCGGAAAAGGAAGAAAGTTTGTAACCCCATTTCCACGATGAGGCAATGGAGATTGGGTTAGAGCAACGAAACAAGTTCCACTGAGCTGGTTTATTCTTAGGTGTGGAGGGGAATGTTGCAAATTTTAAAAGAGCATGGTTCAATACTTGGACCTAAATGGACTCAAGAATAAGTAGAGTGGGACTAGAATAAAAGTTAAAGATATTTATTACAGAGTGTAGTAGCTAAATGTGAATGTTTCTATATGCTACTTACAACATTTGATTTATGGATTGCATGTTGACTGTAACGATGTTGTTTATAATATCTAAGCTATTTTGACAAATGCACTAACTTGGAACATGATGTTTCAAATAGATTCATAGCCATGCACTTATGGTATAATTACTAAGGTGATAATGAATATGTTATTGATATTATTGATTGGATAATAGTTATGTGTGTATGAAAACACATAAGAGTACACCAAAGAACAACAAATGAATAAAGGGAATGAGAAATAGAATGGTGCAACACAATACTGAAAGGTCACAACATGAGCATGAGGAAGAGTTAGTTGAGAAGAGAGGAGAGGAAGGTTGTCCTGAATGGATGGATACACTGAGAATCTTAAGGGTTGAGCTAAGGAGTTGCAAGGATGACAATGAAAGGATTGTTAAAGCTCAAGAGAAATAAGCTAAAAGAAATGCAGTCATACTGCAAATCCCATCATATTTGTAGAGACATAAGTAGTATGAGTTGGGTGCCAACTACAAGTATAGGAAAGGATCATAAGTATTGTGGAAACAAGAAGTAAATATTGATGGTGCAGAGGATAGAAAATCGAAGAAGATGCATATACAGACAAGTGAGGATAGAGTGAGAGGAGTTACCCCATTTCCTACTCTAGAAAGAACCACCGAAAGTTATGGGAAAATGTTAGGTGTTGCTATAAGAAGAGATAATCAACAAAGAAGGGAAGGAAAATACTTTGTGTCTAAGTAATTTAAGAAGGCCAAGCCTCCTACATTTGATGGAGAGGTGAAGAAGGTCGATGATGCAGAAGCATGGCTACTTGGAATAAAGAAGTATTTGAGGGTCCATAATTTCTTTGATAATATGAAGGAAAGGGGTGGCCATCTTTAGCGTAAAAGGCAAGGTTGATATTTGGTGGGGAGCTATGATGAATGTCAAGGATGTAAAATAGACCCTACCATCTCTAGCTCCTACTAAGGGTAGAAGGAGGTAGTTTCTAAGCTATTTTGACCCGACCTCCAATGTCCGGTTATAGAAATGGAGTCTAAATTTTTCAATCTTTCTTTACTCCACCCATACGTAAAATGGATAACATCATTGCATTCATCTCGTCGATACATTTCCAGTGATAAAAAAAATTGCCTCAATCTGACTATCAGACCAAAATATATCATTGTTCAAAGATTATCCTATTAGATAGTGCCACATTGCCTGACCTGGTACCCAAGTCATGACCTTGAAACCACCCACGTTGAAGTTTTACATAGCTGTTGACCTGTTCACATTGTGTTACATTGCAATTTTCCATAATTCGTAGGGTCCACCATATAATATATATGTATATACCATAAATGGGGTGAGCAGACATGAGCCCCTTTATGGCCATGCCACCCTGAGATTAAAATCCCAATATATTCCATTTCGTTCCCCTGTCAAAACTTTTAGGGAATATATTTTTGGGTTACACAAACCCCTGGTTGAACCCTCCTCCTCCCGTACCTTCATCATTTGTTGTAGCTTTGTGCATGGGCTCCACCCTTTCCACATCATCCCGACCTTTTCTCTTTTGTGAGACTTTCAAACTTCTAGGGTGACGTGTAAGTCCACTTGGCATTTTGCCACTTCATCTCTACCTCAAACAATCCACTCTCTTACAATTGTGCAAGTGGACTCCACCACTCCCACCTCACCCCCGAGATTAATTCTTGGTGGAATTGCACTTGAATCCATAGATAATTGCCAAGGACGAGGCACTAGGGTGACATTAGTGACCCTTTCCACTGGGATGATGTGACCCTCCACATGGATCCACGTGTCACCCATTTTCATGCCATATGGCCCCAAAAAACCTTCGAATATAACTACCAGATGTCCTGCCTTCTAGTCACCATGTGGTTCTGAGGCCATGTCACTGTTGAGCCTCAAACCTGCACCTTCATATACACCCTCTCAGCCTTCCTTTTCCACTTATTTCATCCACCAAGTTGATTAAATCATTGTATTTTAGTTTAAAAAAGAGCCTTTGACATGTTTTTCTAACTACGCTGATGACTGTTGTTTGCTTTAGAATTTTGTTCAGACAGTTGCGGAAGCTTCTCAGTTTCCGCAGCCGACCCAGGTTTCTGCAGCCAGCACAAGATTCCGCAGCCGTTTTGTCAAACACCATGCTACAGGTGTCCTCTGAAGAAACGAGCCACATGGGCAAGTTACAAGAGTCATGGACATGGAACGTGTCCCTCCAAATCATCCAGCACGCCCATAAAAGCCCGTGGTCAAACAAGGGGCAAAGGATAGTCAACGGAAGTGTTCAACGGTGGCACGGCTCTGCATAGCTCTGTTTTTGAGCACGTGAAGCTACGTGGCACAGTCCTTAGCCACGAAGACATCCTGGTAGCGTGAATCCAACAGCCATACCTCTCAGATTTAATAAACATGATGACAGTTACCTAGATCTGGGCTGAAGAGGATTTACGTGTCTCTGGCAGCGTGGTTAATAGCGTAGATTTAGTTAATTTGTTTAGCTTTCTTTCCTTATAAATAACGCGTCCATGAATGCTGTAAAAGTTAATCTCTTGTAATGTAATTCGAAGTTGTTGTATTTCCCCACTGCACTTTTACGTTGCTGTTTAATATATGAGAAGACTGGTTTAAACTTAAGCTTGTAGCTGTTCGTTGAATCATCTGAAGTGGCAGAGGGCCCCTGCTCACTAAAGCCTTGTACAGTTGTCCTTTAACTCTTGCATTACTTTTTTTTCTGTTCATGTATATTAGCTGTACAGTTGTCATTTAAATGCTGCGTTTTATTTCATCATGTATATTAACTGTACATAACAAAGCTTTTTTGATTTCTGTTGATTTACATTTTCATTGCTGCTCTTTTATGGTTACAACTGATCAGTGTTTTTTGCAGGTTTTCTTAGGCAGCCCGGGGCAATTTTTCACCTTTTCTTTTTATAACTATTGGCATACGAGATCATCTTGTCTTTGTCGCTGACTCTTGTTTTCTGAAGTTTGATTTCCAGTACTGTCATTTCCTTAAGTTGTACATTTATTTTCTGCTCTTAGATATCATGCTATTCATCTGTTAACGGTTTCTTTCTATAATCAAATAAATTTATTAGGAACCAGAATATCACTCATTATAGCTTGATTTAGTTTGCTTTAGATCTCACATTGCTTGACTTGTTCATGATTGTTTCTCACAGGGTAAATTAAGCTGAAAGGCAAAAGGTCAAGAGAGTTAAAGTATTGTGATTAGTTTCTTTTATGCAGTTTAACTTCTTTTAGATTTCACATTGCTTAACATTTCATGATATCTTTTCACAAGGAAGATTGAGTTGAAAAGTTGAAATAGTGTGGATTAGTTGTTCTTACTTTTAATTGAATTTAGTGTAGATTTCACTTTCATTTTCATTCAGCAACAAAGATACTGGGCCGATGTCATTAGTTCATTGTTTGATGTCTTTATTTCTTTTTAAGAATTGATTTCATTGCAATTATTTTAAAGCTTTCTTTCTTTTAAGTTTTGAAAAACCACTTAGAGATCACCATAATCATCCATATTTCACTTGCTTTATCACCTTTTCATCATCTCACATTAGGGAAAGATAAATCCAAAAACAAACTTAAAAAACTAAAAACGACAAAAGACTAAGGAAATGGTTATCTAGTACATATAGTACACTTCACTTCGTCAGTTTACGAACCCCGGGTTGACATTTTAAAGTAGCAATTTAGACCTCACTAAATTGACCAAACATTTTGGCGCCGTTGCCGGGGAAGTGAAATTAGGTAGCCAATTTCTAAAAAAAAAAAAAACAAGAAAATTTCAAGGAAGGAAAATTGATAACCTCTCAAAGTATGCTCTCCTCTTGCACTTAGTGTGATCTGGAGGATCAGAAAAGAGAAAGTTATTGGTTTAATAGTTTCTTGAGTATGCTCTCTTCTTGCACCTAGAGTGACCTGGAAGATCAGAAAGAGAATTATTAGCCCGACTTGAAGAAAAATAAAAAAAAATGACATGCATAGAGCAAGAGATTCTAGGGGAAGGTTTTTAGCTAGAGCCAAGAGTTCAATTTTTACAACTCCATCTACTTCAAGGAAAAGACAAGAGACACCTCCATCATCTCCAACTTACACTCCTAGCCCTAGGATTCCTAGAATTCAAGAGGCAGGAGTCGACTCTCCCACACCTTCCATCGAATCTGAACTAGAAAGAGATCCTTTCCTTCCTTCTACAGAGAGACAAATTGTAATTGAAGAAGTAGAATCATCTGAAGAAGAAGAGGGAGAAATTCCTTCTCATTCACCTTTAGTAGAAGAACCAGAAGACTCTGAAGTCTCCAGGGAAACTACCATGACAGAGGAGGGAGCAACTGGATTTGGTAGAGGTAGAGGTAGAGGAGGAGGAGGAAACAATGGAGGAGGTAGAGGTAACATTGGGGGAAATAGGGATGGGGATAACTCATTCGGATTTCCTATAGTCGATGAGGACTCCCGAGCCACAATGAAAAACATCTCACCATCTGTCCTCCCAAACTTCCATGGGTTAAGGAATGAGGACCCTGAAACATTTCTATTTGAGTTTGAGGTCGTGTGTCGAACTTATGATTATCTGGAAGACTCTCAAAAACTCAAACTGTTTCCTTCAACATTTAAAGGAGCAGCCTTGAAATGGTTCATGGGATTACTCACTCAATCCATTAGGACTTGGAATGATATGAAACAAACATTTTTGGATAGGTACCTGGACTATTGTATGCCCACCAATCACAAGGATGAGGTATTCAAAATGATGCAAAGAGAAGATGAAAACTTGGAAGATTTACGTTAAAGATTTCAATACAAGCTGAAAAGAGCAAAAATGAGTAACTTAGATGAGGAGACCTTGAAAGCCCTTCTATTAAAAGCCATTAGAGATGAATGGATAGATATTTTGAACATGATGGGAAAGGGAGACATATCTCAACTTCCACTTCATGATATAGCAGAGTTATGTGTCCATCTCTCAAGGGGGAAATCTAAAACTCAAAAAGGGCCTAGAGATCCTTCTCTCATCAGAGCAAACAAATCTGCAACTGGATCAGTAAGTAGGGCTGAGATTGGAAACATGCTTGATGAATTCAAAACTGACATCTTAGGGAGTCTTAGTGAGCAACTAGACACCCTTAAGATTCACAATAAGCAGAAAGCGGAAGCTGAGGCTTTGGCCATATTTTGCCCAAAGTGTAGGAAGAAACATGCTCTAAGGGAATGTCCCTTGGATGCAAAAGTTGTAGAAACATGTGTAATTTGTTCAGAGAATCATGAGACCAAGGATTGTCCTTCAATTCCTGGGCTCAAAGCTGTCTTTCAAGAAGATCCAAATACAATCGAATCTCTCTGTTTTGTTGCAAGGAGACCTTGGCAGGGGCAACAAAATCAAGGGTTTAGCAACTCTATGAATTTTCAACCCCCACCAAATTGGAATCCTTGGCAACAACCTTGGTCCCAACCTCAAAATCCTTTTCAATCATGGGTACAAGGTATGCAAAATCCTTATGGGAGATTTGCTCAATTTTATCAATATCCCCCATCTTTTCAAAACCAACAAGCTCCACAACTTCCAAATCAAAATCCACAACTATCATTGCCATTTCCACAACAACAACAACCTTCTCAACAGAATCCAAATTCTCAACTCTTGCTTCCATTCCAACAAAAGTCAAATCAACTTCCTTCTCAGCCATTGCCAAACCCCAATAACAAAAACCCTCAAAATGCTTACATGATGGAAGGTCAACAATTTCCTGCCTATATGATTGTTCCTCTCAATGATGTACAACTCAGATCAGGTAGAGTCCTAGATAAGCCTTCTATAAATGCTCAAAAGCAAAGCATTTTTGAGGAAGATTCTCTTGAAGCCAATAAAGGTTCTGAAGCATCTCTTCAAAACCCAAACACTCAAAAAGAAAAAGAAAAAGAGTTAACCCCCACAACTCCCATAGTTGAGCAACCTGCATCTTTATCCACACCTCCTTTTCCTGAAAGATTACAAATTGACAAAGGAGTGGAAAAACAAATTTGGTTGCCTGACTATAATTTTCTAGATGAATTGAAGAATGTCTGTATCAAGATTCCCTTGTTACAAGCCATTAAAGAGATTCCTATTCTAGCAAAAACAATAAAGGAGTTGAGCCTTAAAAGACCAGGAAAGAAACCAAGAGACACAAGAAGAATCCACCTGGTAGGAAAAATTGCAGATATCATGATGGGTAAAATTACCATGCAGAAGTATATAGATCCTGGTAGTCCAATTGTCAAAACACATATCAATGGAATTGAAATTCCAAATACTCTGATTGATTTAGGGGCTGCTATCAACATTATGAGTAGATAGACTATGGAACAGCTAAAACTTCCTAATCTTCTCTTTATACCTACTTTACTGCAACTTGCAGATCGATCAATTATCAAACCAGATGGTGTATTAGAAGACATTCCAGTCTCCTTAGACTCTTGGGAATATCCAGTCGATTTCATGATTTTAACTCCCAAGAGTAATCTAGGAGGACATCCTCTTATTTTAGGAAGACCTTGGCTAGCGACAGCTGATGCTTTTATCAGTTGTAGGTCTGGGGATATGTATATTTCAGATGGTAATTCAACAAAAAAGTTCAATCTGTATCCTCCAGCAAAGGCAATAACAGAAATAGAAGAAGATGAGTGGGTCGATGATGAAGATACTATACAACCTGTCTTTACCATTTCTGAGATCAGTGAAGATAGTCAAATTCTGAACACATTAGAAAAATTTGAACCATCTTCAGAATATGACCACACACAATTTCAGTTGGATTCTGACATTGAGTGTCTATCCTCTAGACAGATGTCTCTTTTCTCTATGGAAGAGTTTGGTAGTTCCACCATTGAGATCCTTCCAGGGAAAACATTGAATATCAACAGAAACTTGGAAAGATCACAACAAGAAAAGTTAACCAAACTCTTGCAAAAGCATTCTACTGCATTTGCATGGGAGTATACCGATATGAAAGGTATCGACCCTAAGACTTGCATTCATCACATCTACATCGAAGAAAACAGTAGACTAATTAGACAACCTCAGAGAAGGATGAATCCAAACCTTAGGGAGACAGTGAAAGAAGAGCTCCAAAAACTACTCAAGGTAAACTTCATTTATCCAATTTCAGATAGCCGATGGGTTTCTCCCTTGGTTATAGTACCTAAAAAGAATGGTAAATGGAGGGTTTGCATTGATTACAGGGAATTGAACAAAGCAACTTTGAAGGATCACTTTCCTCTACCCTTTATTGATCAGGTATTAGATACTTTTGCAGGCAAAAAGTATTTTTCATTTTTGGATGGTTTTAGTGGTTACAATCAGATTCAGGTAGCACCTGAAGATCAGGACAAGACCACATTTACTTGTCCATGGGGAACTTTTGCTTACCGAGTACTTCCTTTTGGATTATGTAATGCACCCGCAACATTTCAAAGGGCAGTACTAGGAATCTTTTTTGATCTAATCCATGATTGTGTAGAGGTCTATATGGATGATTTTACAGTTTATGGTAATTCATTTGAAGAGGCATTAGAAAATTTGGAAAAAGTCCTTATAAGATGTAAAGGAACAAATATTTCATTAAGTCATGAAAAATGTTTTATGATTTTTACTGAAGGGATTGTTTTAGGACATCATATTTCGGGAGATGGGATTAAAGTTGATAGATCAAAAGTTGAAGTCATCTCCAAGTTACCTATTCCAAATTGTCAAAGAGATGTTAGAAGTTTTCTTGGATTTACTGGATATTATAGAAGATTTATTGAAAACTTCACCAAGATAGCATCTCCGCTCTTCAAATTACTTACAAAAGACTGTGAATTCAATTGGGATCCTGATTGTCAATCTGCATTTGAAACTTTGAAAACAAGAATATCTGAAGCACCCATTTTGAGAGGGCCAAATTGGAAACTTCCTTTCCATATTTCTACAGATGCTTCAGATACAACTCTAGGAGCTGTGTTGGGTCAAAAGGATTTAGTTCCTTATGCCATTTACTACACTAGTAAAAATTTGACTCCCACTGAGTTAAATTATACTGTGACTGAAAAAGAGTTCTTAGCTGTTGTTCATGCAATCAACAAGTTTAGACATTATATAACAGGCTATGAAACTTTTGTCCATACTGATCATTCTGCAATTAGATATCTCATGAACAAACCTGTTACTAATGGCAGAGTTACAAGATGCCTTTTACTTTTACAAGAATTCAATATTACTGTGTTAGATAGACCAGGGAAACAAAATACGGTAGCTAATTTCTTGTCTAGAATCCAAAACACTAACGAAGATTCTCCTGTAGAGGATAAGTTTCCAGATGAATATTTGTTTGCAGTAACTACTAAAACTCCTTGGTATGCAGATATTGCTAATTATTTGGTTACAGGGAAACTACCTCCACATTTATTTCCTAATGAAAGGAGAAGAATTATTCAGGAGAGTTCGAGTTATTCATGGATTTCTAATGAATTGTTCAAAACAGGGCTAGATTGTGTGATCAGAAGATGTGTTCGGGAAGATGAAATGCCTGACATCGTCAAGGCATGTCATGATGAACCATGCGGTGGACACTTCGCTGACAAGAGGACAACTTATAAAATCCTTTCTTTAGGATATTATTGGCCTTCTCTCTTCAAAGATGCAAAACAATATGTCAGGAGGTGTGACAGCTGCCAAAGAGTTGGGAGACCAACTCTTTCAAATGAAATGCCATTACAGCCACAGGTACTCATCGAACCCTTTGAAAAATGGGCTTTAGATTTCATTGGACCTATTAATCCACCATCTAAACAAAAGAAGTATATATTGGTTTGCATTGATTATGTTACTAAATGGATAGAAGCCAAGGCATTGCCTTCTGCCACCGAAAATTCAGTTGTTCAATTTCTTTTTGAGGATATTTTTACTCGTTTTGGTGTCCCAAGAGAAATTGTAATAGATCAGGGAAGTCAATTCACATCTAATTTGATGGAGAAGCTGATGGAAGAATACAAAATCAAGCATAGAAAATCTACTCCGTACCATCCGCAAGCAAATGGCCAAGTGGAGTCTACAAACAAAGTCCTTGAGAACATCATCACCAAAACTGTTCATCTACATAGAAGAGATTGGGCAGAAAGGCTTCCTGAAGCCTTATGGGCCTATAGAACTACATGGAGGAATACAACAGGACATTCTCCCTATGAACTTGTTTATGGGAAAGAAGTCCTACTCCCCATTGAGTTTCAAGTCAAGACTTTCAAGATGGCAGTTCAGTTGGGGATGAATCTATCAGAAGCCCAAAAGCACAGAATGGAGCAGCTGAATGAGCTAGATGAAATAAGACAAGATGCAATTTTAAGGACTGATCTAGTTCAGCACCAAAGAACTAAGTGGCATGACAGATATATCAAAGAGAAAAAGTTTCAAAAGGGAGATTGGGCGTTACTTTTTGATTCCAAGTTTAAAGACTTCAAAGGAAAATTTTAGACTCATTGGCTTGGACCATATGAGATTGACGAAGTCTTTAGCAATGGAGCAGTTCGAGTCAAGACCATTGATGAGTTTCAAACTCCTCTCATTGTGAATGGCCACCGATTGAAAATTTATCATAAGCCACTCTCAAAAGAGGAATTTTCCAAAATGTTTCAAGAAAATTTTGCAATGAGGCTGGTGGAGAGGAATCCTTCTCCTCCATCAGCCTAGTCTTTGTTTCTTTCAGTTAAACTTAAAAAAAAAAAAAGAAAAAAAAAAATCTTTTGTATAAGCCTGAAAACCAATCATAGATTGGCAGTCTTATACAGAAAATGTAGAGTGAAAATCAGGGGCACCTGACACTCTATATTTTCCAAAAAATAAATAAATAAATAAATAAATAAAAAAAAAATCTCTCTCTCTTTCCATCTTCACTCCACCTCATTTGTCATTTCAGTTCATCCATCTCATTTTCATCTCCATCTTCACTCCACTTCATTTCCATCTCATTCCACTCATTTCATTTCATTCCATCAATAAAAGTCCCTCTCAGGACTATTTTATTTAGTTAGTTCTTCTCTAACTATCTTTGTGCAGTTAAAGGGGTGTTGTCTTAGTTTCCGCAGCCAGAACCAGTTTCCGCAGCCAAAAACGATTTCCGCAGCCAGCATCACTCTGTCTTTACAGCCGACATCACTCTGTTTTCAAAAAAATCATAGTCAAAGGTTAGTGTCATCATCACCAAGTGTAGCAAAGACATGGGGCATCTCCAAGATTAAAGAACAACAATGGGTCAGAAGCCTTAATCAAGAAATGATAAACTTCCAAAGGTATGATCAAAAATCTCTACCAAATAACAATTCAATGTCATTATTATGCATAGTTATTAAACCATGGCAAGTTCCACTAAATGCAATGATTTGATATGGCAAGCCCCATACCACTCCTCTTCCACGATGTCATTCCACACACCTTATTCATTTCTAATGGTCCCATGATCATTCTAAATTTAAACTCAAGATGGACTACTCTTCCATTTATTGGTCGTACTTTTGAGACGTGTGCGCAAGTCATCCGATCCAAAAGGACTCAGCCGTTATTCTGCCCATTTATCACTTCACTCCCGCATGCATTCGATGTTGAACTCGTTACTATTGCTTACCCTTTACTCCCTCGGTACTCATACCATTCCCTGTTCTCCATTTCCGCTGCATCCATTACAGCTTGCTCCAAACCCTGGCTACAGTCACCACATACATCCTGAACTTCGATTACGGCCACTCCAGTTACCCTAAGAATCCCGTAATCAGCCCATTTTTTCCTGAACCTTCATACGCAGTAGAATTTTCAGTCGGAATTTAAAGCCGAGAATGGGAAAACTACTAAGAGCTGAACCGGAAGGACCAAAATACCTGGAGGGTTATCCTCAAACGAAGGAGTCGTTGAAGAAAGCAAGGTGGCTGAGATTCATTCAAAAGTTCAGGGGCTATAACAAAGAAGTGACTAAAGCCTTTGCATGGTCCTTTAATGGACACGCAGTGGAGATAGGAGACTTAAAATTTACAGTGACCGAGGCCACAATAGCAGCTGCAACAAGTCTCCCACAAGAAGGTGAAAGGTGGTTCAAAAACAGAAGTGTGGACGATCAAGGATGGAGAATCATGCTCCAAAACCCAGGTATGGATACCTCTGTATTTACAAAAGGAATCCCTGTGCATGCAATAAAAGAAGAATGGTCCACTCTGTTATTACTTATCCATAAATTTATCACATGCGAGGGTCATTTTGGTTCCATGTACATGTATCATGCCAGGCTAATGATGAATTTTATGGAAGGTTATACCCTTAATTTGCCTTATTTTCTGTTATCAAGCTTGAAGAAAATGAGCTCTACTGTTCAAAAACACGTAGGCAATATTGAACCCCATCTTTACCATCACGGGTTCATAAAAGTCCTTATTGAAGATCAGTTGAAAAACACTAAGGATACTTGGGAAAAGTTTTTGAGAAGAAACCACTTCCAAGAACTGACTGAAGCCTCTGGAAGCAGTTCCCCAAAAATTCCAAAAAAGAAGTAGGGGGAAAGAAAAAAGCATTACAATCCAAGACTCCCTTACAATAGAAATTCATGAAACAGTCCAAAAAGGAATAGAAGATAGAGCTAGAAGTAAGGAACAGAAAAAGGGAAAAGGCAAAAGGACTATCCAAGAAGTCTATCCATCCCCTGAGAAATCCATAGAAGAAGATTATCAACCTCTGTCAGAGAGATTAATAGATCTTCAAGCTGCTGCCATAACCAAGAAAAAGCAAAGAGGAAAATAGACTGCACAAGAAAAGAGTACTAGTTCATACTTAAGAAGGAGCACTAGGCTAAAAGGGAAGGGGAATAAAACCAAAGAAAAACGGTCTCACTTTATTGATTTAGATAAAGAGACACTTGAGAAATCTCCAACTCAGCCAAGCATTGAGTCAAGTCCTCCACGTGAGGAAAGCCCTTTTCGGCCGGAAAGAGAAAGCAGTCCTCCTTCACCAGAATTTGAGTTCAGGCCGAGAAAGACACCTGAGGTAGATTCTAATCAGCAAGAAGCATACAATTACCTGGAAACCTTAGAACAATTAGTTGCAGGACCAAGTACCTCTCTGCCACCTGATGCACAAGTTCAGTCTTTGAAACAGGAAATATTTGAGTTAGAAGTCCTAAATAGGCATATCATACAAGAAAATGAAGCACTCAAAGAGCAGAGTAAAGTAGACAAGATTGTCCATGACAATACTATGCTCCATTTAGGACTGTGGCAAAAGAAAAACAGAAAACTGAAGAAGAAGTGCAAAAAGTTAAGCAGAGCATTGATTAATCTTAAGTTCAAATGTCTAGTCAGGAAACCAAGGACCATTTTAGCATCAAAGAGAAAGAGAAGAGGGCTAGATGTTCTTGCAGAAGCCTCAGAGCATATGGATTAAGGGAAAATAACTAAGTTTTGGTTGCATGAGGACATGCAACACCTTCACAGTGGGGGTATGTTGAGCCTCAAACCTGCACCTTCATATACACCCTCTCAGCCTTCCTTTTCCACTTATTTCATCCACCAAGTTGATTAAATCATTGTATTTTAGTTTAAAAAAGAGCCTTTGACATGGTTTTCTAACTACGCTGATGACTGTTGTTTGGTTTAGAATTTTGTTCAGACAGCTGCGGAAGCTTCTTAGTTTCCGCAGCCAACACAGGTTTCCGCAGCCGACCCAGGTTTCTGCAGCCAGCACAGGATTCCGCAGCCGTTTTGTCAAACACCATGCTACAGGTGTCCTCTGAAGAAACGAGCCACATGAGCAAGTTACAAGAGTCAAGGACATGGAACGTGTCCCTCCAAATCATCCAGCACGCCCATAAAAGCCCGCGGTCAAACAAGGGGCAAAGGATAGTCAACGGAAGTGTTCAGCGGTGGCATGGCTCTGCGTAGCTCTGTTTTTGAGCACGTGAAGCTACGTGGCACAATCCTGAGCCACGAAGACATCCTGGTAGCGTGAATCCAACAACCATACCTCTCAGATTTAATAAACATGATGACAGTTACCTAGATCCGGGCTGAAGAGGATTTACGTGTCTCTAGCAGCGTGGTTAATAGCGCAGATTTAGTTAATTTGTTTAGATTTCTTTCCTTATAAATAACGCGTCCATGAACGCTGTAAAAGTTAATCTCTTGTAATGTAATTCGAAGTTGTTGTATTTCCCCACTGCACTTTTACGTTGCTGTTTAATATATGAGAAGACTGGTTTAAACTTAAGCTTGTAGCTGTTCGTTGAATCAGCTGAAGTGGCAGAGGGCCCCTGCTCACTAAAGCCTTGTACAATTGTCCTTTAACTCTTGCATTACTTTTTTTTCTGTTCATGTATATTAGTTGTACAGTTGTCATTTAAATGCTGCATTTTATTTCATCATGTATATTAGCTGTACATAACAAAGCTTTTTTGATTTCTGTTGATTTACATTTTCATTGCTGCTCTTTTATGGTTACCACTGATCAGTGTTTTCTGCAGGTTTTCTTAGGCAGCCCGGGGCAATTTTTCACCTTTTCTTTTTATAACTATTGGCATACGAGATCATCTTGTCTTTGTCGCTGACTCTTGTTTTCTGAAGTTTGATTTCCAGTACTGTCATTTCCTTAAGTTGTACATTTATTTTCTGCTCTTAGATATCATGCTATTCATCTGTTAACGGTTTCTTTCTATAATCAAATAACTTTATTAGGAACCAGAATATCACTCATTATAGCTTGATTTAGTTTGCTTTAGATCTCACATTGCTTGACTTGTTCATGATTGTTTCTCACAGGGTAAATTAAGCTGAAAGGCAAAAGGTCAAGAGAGTTAAAGTAGTGTGATTAGTTTCTTTTATGCAGTTTAACTTCTTTTAGATTTCACATTGCTTAACATTTCATGATATCTTTTCACAAGGAAGATTGAGTTGAAAAGTTGAAATAGTGTGGATTAGTTGTTCTTACTTTTAATTGAATTTAGTGTAGATTTCAATTTCATTTTCATTCAGCAACAAAGATACTGGGCCGATGTCATTAGTTCATTGTTTGATGTCTTTATTTCTTTTTAAGAATTGATTTCATTGCAGTTATTTTAAAGCTTTCTTTCTTTTAAGTTTTGAAAAACCACTTAGAGATCACCATAATCATCCATATTTCACTTGCTTTATCACCTTTTCATCATCTCACATTAGGGAAAGATAAATCCAAAAACAAACTTAAAAAACTAAAAACGACAAAAGACTAAGGAAATGGTTATCTAGTACATATAGTACACTTCACTTCGTCAGTTTACGAACCCCGGGTTGACATTTTAAAGTAGCAATTTAGACCTCACTAAATTGACCAAACAGTCACTTGCTCCACTGGTTGTGGGTCCCACCTAGTCCTCAACTGCAGAGTAAAATTCCTTTTTCATAACAAGTGATTTGGTTGTCCTCATCTTGATGCACCAAACACTTAACAACCAACCCCATCCCACCATGTCATCTTGATGTTTCAATCCCAATAAAATCACCTTGGGCTCCCATCAAATTCCTTGGGGTAAAACCTATGGAAGATGTGTTCAATGCTAATACTCCATGTCATCCAACAACTAGGATCTCTCCCACTTGTGCCCATGGGCATGTCTCCTATCCATATGGGTTATAAGTCATGAGGCTTCATGCTCCTCTGGATCCTAAACTTCTGGCCCTCAGGACACATGCATATATTTATATAGTTCGAGGTCTTCCACCGTAGGTACTTGGTTACAATGCATCCGCACATGAAAAATGGTGAAACCCATTAACACCTTATGCTAAGCCCCCATTACATGTAGTGGTAAATCTCTTTTAGAGCTATCCTTCGTAAGCTCAAACTATGTGTGCACACATATTACTTGAGTTATTATTCCTGAGCTTTAAAGGCTTCAGCCTAGCCTGAAAATAGATACATATATGTATATTCCTCACTTCCCTTCCCTTGTGCTTGAGGGATTACTAACCTAACCTGACCATACTACATGTTAACAACAACAAGCTCATGAATACATACTGAAATCCATTCATTTACTCATGAATTACATAGGAAATCAACATTCCTAATGCATGCAAGGAATCACATTCCACAATATGCCACAAGTATTAAGCCAATACATTGAAACAATACCAAGCTAAATTTAAGCCAACTCATCAAACATATACTTAAAAATCAATGAACAAGGCTTGAATATACATTTATCTTATTAGATGTGTTGAACAATTGAGATTGGGACTTCAACTCTCCACCCAACCTTAGAAACATTGTAGCCAAGCCTTTCTTCTAGTAGTCACCTTCAAGATAGTTTCCAAATCTTGAGGATGAGTGCTTAAGGGATTAAACTAATGTTGATAACTGAAACATGGACTCCAACGGTCTATCCACCTCCACCCACTAGCTACTTCATGCAACCGATTTCTCACAGGGAATCCAGAGGTCCACTACCTCTACCCTTCAACTACTTCTATATGAATTTTAACTTTACCATTGTAGGCTAAAACAAGGAATCTAAAGGCTTATACCTCCACCCTAAAATAAAAATTTGAACTAGGGTTCCTTCACCCACTGACTATTCAACAATTTCACACCAAGAAAGGAACACTTCCTTTTATACAGATGGACATATAATATAGCATCCCAATATCTCTAGGGATTTGGACACAAAGAGTCTTAATTCATATATATATATATATATATATATAGATATATATATATATATATATATAAGGAGGTTTTATCCACTATGTTACCTCTGAAGGTGTTAGGGCCTGGATCTACCTCAGGCTGAAGGAAGGCAGGTCTAGGGTAACATCAAACCACGCTTAACCTGGTAGCTAGCCCTACCAGGTCAGGAGAGGGCTCTCTCCTTGTCAATCTCAATTAGGATATTGGCAATTAGGGCTTGAGATGACTGAATTTAATGTATATTTTAGGCTAGGTATAGTAGCTCAGGGTTTCTGGTTTGATTTTTAGGTTTTGGTTGCTGGATCAATTGGAGAAGGTAGATTGGGTCCGGGAAATCAACTCAGGGATACAATCATGTTCTGTGGGGTGAGGTAGACAAGGGTTTATGTACTAGAAATGGATTAAGATGGTAGATTAAGATAGTTGAGGAGTTGAGGAGGGCATAAAGAAACTATGAATCCTCTTCAAACAGTTGAAAACATTGAAAACCAAATGCATTCCCAAGACAAAGCACATGAGTGTATTTTGTCCATTCACCTTGATTCATTTAGTTTTAGAAGATAAAGATGGATATGGATACATATAAAAAATAAGAAAAACTCATTACAAAGAAGAAACAATACATAAAATCACTGTCACAAGAATCCCACAAAAATAGCTGTGAAACCTGGTTTTATTCCTTGCCAAACTGCTGATACAAATGTTCAATGAGTGCCACTACTTCCACCAAAGTCCAACCTTTACAAATGAATAAGAAATTATATAAAATATAAAAGGAAACCACTCATGATACCTATCAGGGTTGAATCCATGAGAAAAGGGGTGGTTTCAACCATATCTAAACTAGGAACACAAAAGTAGGCAGTGGAACAACTTGCCTCTAAAACTTAGGGAACCAATTCATTACAGCTCAAAACCACTTGGAACTTGATGTATCTACCCTATGAGGTGATTTTCATCTATAATTACATCAAATACATCATTTAACATGCATACATTTACCTAAACAAGAAGAAAAGTCAACCACTGAAGAAACTGGGCGAAATTTTGAGTTTTAGGCAAAATTGACAAAATCTGCTTGATGCGTAGCGCCACTTCAAGGCTGCCTTTAGAGGCCTTCCACTCACCCAAATCAGGCCCAAGATGGCTTGTTGGAAATCTCTACCTATCTAGTTTCTGGAACACTTTGAATTTTCTGATTTGGAGTTGATTTGACCCTCCAAAAGTTGATTCTCCCAAGACTGCTTCCTGTGGGTCCAAAAAGTGGCAGAGAGGGCATTTTTTGGGTGTTTTTTGCCCTTTTGGTGGCCCAGATCTTCTCCAAAATTGATGAAACTTTCTGGGTTTGCTTATTTTTTGATGCTAAATCCAAATATATAAGACATTTGTCAAGAGGATGCACCAATTCACCGGCGCTGCGCATCGGCCAGAATTTCCTGTGTTTCTATTTTAAAAAATGCAAAATGACCAAAAATTTCCAAAATTTCCCGAAATTTGGTAAGATGCAGCCTCATTAAGTGCTTTGCTTAGCTAA
Source organism: Pinus tabuliformis (assembly GCA_031772625.1). NCBI lineage: Eukaryota > Viridiplantae > Streptophyta > Pinopsida > Pinales > Pinaceae > Pinus > Pinus tabuliformis. Next base: position 1,403,350,247 of record CM062820.1, on the reverse strand, counting down.
TGAAGCTTCAGCCAAGATTTTGAGTTTATCATGTTCTTTCTTTGCCCTCAAGGCTCTCATTAACTTAGCTTTTAGCCTCTTTACCCTTGTTTTGAAAATCTTGTTCCGAGTTAAGTAAATATAGGCCATATGGCGCAAAATTCTCTTCTCTTTGTTGGCTTTCTCAAGCAACTTCTCAAGGTGATTGTTCACCCTTTCCAACCATGTCTCTCGTTCATTCTCAACTTCTTGCTCAAGGGAGGTCATCTCTATCATTGTTTTCTTTGCCTCTTACCTATCTTCCCTAATCATCTGCAGCTCCATAATAGTTTGCTTATCTGTCAATTGTTTGTTTTCTTGCTCAAGATAGTTAATGATCCATTTGGCCATCTTAAGGTTAAGTAATAAGGCTTGTATTTCAGCCTCCTTCTCTTTGATAATCATGTCCTTGAGTCTTGAGCTTTGAGAGCCCAAATCAATAACATCCTCTTCAATCAAAGTAAACTCTCTGTCTTGCCCTTCAGGAGGGCTCTCCTCATGCATCTTTTGTTTTCCTTTGTATTTGCTCTTTGACTGCTGGCCAACCTGTATAGCTGGAGAAGAAGGCAAAGCCCCTTCCACCCCCGGTGAAGATAGCATTTGCCTGTGGTCTGGTGAAGAAAACGAGACCCCTTCCACCCCCGGTGGAGATAGTACTCGCCTGGCAGTAGCAAAAAGATTCCTTGTGCCTCTCTCATAGGTGACAAACACAGGAACCTCCTCTGTTGTGTTTTCAGGCTCCTTTTGTTTCCAGGAAGGTTCACCTTCCTCTTGGGGATCTAAAAATATTTGAGGCCCCTTGAAGCCCTCATGGGCAATGAAAGTTTCCCATGGAATTCCAAACTAAGTGAGCTGATGCAAAACAATAATTTTGATGACAGAAAAATGATAAATGCTATTGAGTTGCTGTGGATATGGTTTTCTCTTTGCAATCACTGTCATCCTCTCTATGTTTTTGCATATGAAAGAAGGGATGCTCATCATTCTAACCCTAAGGAAGTGCATGAGCAATCTGATGTGGTAGGCATAAAGTTTGGAGAACCTACCCTCACATGTAAAGTATTTAATGATAAGTTTCATGAGTGGAACATACCAGTCCTCCAGGATTTTAAAAGGAAACACCCTGTTGAGTTTGCCATGGTAGTTGGCCTTGATATAAGGCTCATAATGCTGCTTACTAATATTTTGCCTCTTGTTCCACGTTTCCCCTGCATCTGGAATTCTTGTGGCCTTTGCAATGATAGTTGGTGAAAGAGTGAAGTTTACCCAGCAAGATGTACCATATTGTTATCCATGTTTATCAAAATCTGCCTTGCTAACTCATGGTGAAATTTGACCCTCTCAACCATTTCACAAAACTCAAAACAGGACTGATATCTGAAACATGTGATGGCTAGTGGGCAAGCAAGGAGTTCACTCATGCTGATATGTTCCTCCCTGATGATTTTTCCACCTTTGTGAGGCTTCCTTTGCTGCAAACTTCTTTCTCTTGAGCTATCACTAAGCGTGTCCTCTTCAAAATCCGATTCATTGGCTCTTTCCATGCTTGTCTCTATGAGATATTGTGGTGATGATATGGTGAATAATGGATAATAGGTGGGAACAAAAAGGTGAGTATGAAGAGATTTTGTAAATCGAACAATAATAATGAGATGAGGTAGGGGAATGAAGGGAAGGATTTGGGGAGCTAGGGTTTTTATGTATGAGGGACTTAGGGTTTGATAAAGGGGATTAGTTTCTTAGGGAAAGGGGGAAAGGGAATATGAGTGAAGTGAGATAGGATTAAAGGGTAGGTTTAGGGCAAGTGAAAATAGGAATATTGAGACAAGGAAGAAGATTTTGCAGTGGTGACAAATAAGATAGGAAAACACACTAGGGTTTTGAGTCTTAGGATATAAAAATATAATTGAAGCATAAAAACCCTACCTAGGATCCAAAGTGAGTGTACTTACTTGTTAAGAAGGCAAATGAAGAATTTGGGAGGATTTAAGATGAATTTGTTTGGTTTTGAAGCCTCACTGGCCAATGTGCAGTGCACTAAGCCCAATGTTCAGCGCCTGCCTGATGCACAGCACTAGTGTATTTTTACACAAGAAAAAGTTGCCTGATGTGCAGCGCTGACCCTCTGATGCATAGCGCCAGGTAGGTTTGCACCAGTTTTGCAATTTTCCGCCTTTTTTTGCTCACTCTTCCCTCATAACGCGATTTTGGCTCTCCACTTGGCTTTTTTCACAATAGAATGCCTTCCTATCATGATTTTACTTTTATACACCTTACATTTTAATTTTTGTTCATTTCCAACCCACTTTTCTAAGGTCTTAGTCACTTTTATAAATACTCTGCTTTTCAGTTTGAAGTTTGACTCTTTTTCTTGGCAATTTGATGGATTGATGTCTTGATACTTTTGCTTTTGCAGTGGCAGGAATTGGCATGGTGACCAGGAACAACTGCTGAGTGCTTATTACATATAAAAATAATTGAATTTACATGGAAATCGTTAAAATAGAAAAATACTCTGTTTTCACCTCAAAACAGATTTTTGAGGTGAAAAAGATTTATTGAGCATATTAGAAGTGAACTTATGACTTTATGAAAATTCATGTGCCTGTTGACCTCTTTATTTGAGCATGATTGACAAACCCTAAGACCTAATGGGACTAAACCCTAGGACTAGTTGTTATACATGAAATGAAACAGGATGACTGCGAATGACTAAAAAAATGTGTAATTAGGTCAGCAGGTGGATGTCATGAGGGAAACTAACATGAAACCACTACCATCAGTTGATCCATGACATAATGGAATGTAGTTGATCGAATGAGACACCTAATATGCATGCAAAAGAGCAATTTGATCACCGATGGAAGTGTGAAGACACTGACACTAACATTGGCTCCAGTGGGGATGGTAGCTCCTAGGATGTGCCAAGAACCACAAATCTTTGGAAAAGCAGACAAGTGCCTTCATCCATTGGGCAATATGGAGTCAATAACTTCAGAACACCAAAAAAACACCTTGACTCAAGACTCATAGCTAAACCGACTCAACTAAGACTAACTCAAACAACTGACATTAAATACTCAAAAATTGAAGCCAGACATTCAACTTTATAGCCTTCACTTCGAGCCCCAAACTAAATGGATGGTGATAGTGAAAACTTTGCAATGAAAGGAGCAAAATGGTATGTATAATGACAAAATGTGATAGCAGAAAACTCCTTAGAGATAGTACCGTTTCAGAAGCCGACCATTTACTGGTCCTCCTAGACAATCTTCCCTGTTCATTTCTTTGAGTAGAAAAGCATTTTGCCCTCTATATGCAGCAATTCTGTATGGTCCCTTCCACAAGTTCTCGAACTTTCCATGCTTTCCTTTATCCTCGTTTCTAGCATCCCACCGTAACACTATGTCTTCGATCTGAAATTTGTCCACCTTTGCCTTCCGATCATAAATATTTTTAATTCTCTCCTGCAGCCTAAAGGTATTCTGAAAAACTTCCTCCCTCGTCTGTTGTAAATGGATCATTTGACTTATTCTTCACTGAAAATGAACTTCCTTGCTGCCAACTTCCTGTAAAAGTTTTATAACCGAGACTGCAAGAGATGTCAGGAATACCGTGTCAATACCGTATACAATCTCGAACGGAGACATTCCTATTGAATTCTTTTGGCTCACCGTATTAGCCCATAGTGCATTAACCAATTTTTTATGCCAGCTCTTCTTATTGGTTTCCAGCAGCTTTTTAATGATGTTGACCAATGACTTGTTTGAGGATTCGGCCAAGCCATTACCTTGTGGATAATATGCAGTAGAATGTCCTAAGGTAATTTTGTATTTGCTACAAAAGTCAATCATCTTTTTGGACTTGAAAGCGGCTGCGTTATCTATAATAAGTTTGTTAGGACAGCCAAAACGTGACAAAATATTTGTTTCAAGAAACTGAATTATTACCGAGTCCGTGGCTTGCCGAGTGGGGATTGCCTCAATCCACTTTGTGAAATAATCTGTCACTGTCAAAATCCACTTGTGCTGAGCTGAAGATGTGGGATGGATCTCACCAATAAAATCTAGGCCCCATTGCTGAAATGGTGCACTAACTTCGACTGGCTTGAGAGGGAGAGGCTGCAACTTTCTTCTTCCCTGAAAAATCTGGCATTCATGACAGCTTGTGACAGTTTTGTAAACATCGGCAAACAAGGTAGGCTAGTAGTAACCTACTCTCAAAATTTTGTTAGTCATCGTCTTCCAAAATAAGTGACCTCCACAGTCTCCCTTATGAAAATCACTCATGACCTGCTAGGCTTCATCTTCAATTAAGCAATTTAGCAAAATGCCTCCAAGATCCTTCCAATAAAGTGCATTGTTCAGAATGCAAAATCTAGTAGCCTTAAGTTTTAGAGTTCTACCTTTATTTTTAGCCATCCCTGGTGGTGGTGAAAGATGCTGAAGCATGTACACAATATCTGAATACCAAGGAGATTGGAGAAAAATTTCAGATACCTGAATCAACGAACTATCTTCTTCTTCTTCAGACATGGTTGCAATAAGATTTATATCTAATGCATGTAGATTGGACTCCACCATTAACTTTGCTAGACCCTGCCCCTTGATTAGCTTTGTAGGCTTTATCTCCAAGTCATATTCTAGCAATGTTGCAATCCATTTTCCCCGCCTTCCTTTTGGATCTGTTTGTACCAAAACATCTTTAACTGCTGCATTAGGGATGTAAGCAAGGATATGAGAGTGTAGAATATATACTCGGAAGTCTTTCAAAGCTTTAACTAAGGCAAGAGCTTGCTTCTCAATGATGTTGTATTTCAAGGCTGCATCCCTAATTGTTCGACTGAAAAAGGCAATTGGTTTTTCTAGCTGATCTCTTTTCTACATTAGAACTGTTGCCATAGTATGTTCAGAAGCGAATGAAAATAATATGAAATCCTTTGAATAATTCAGACTGATCAAAATCGGGGCTGAAGATAGAGCCAAATTTACCAGGTTAAAAGACTTCATAGCATCCTCAATCCACTTGACCACACTATCCTTCTTCAACATATTAGTAATTTCCCTCAAGTGTTCAGCTAGATTAGGCACAAACTGACGTAAGAAATTCATCTTACCGTTAAATGCTTGGATCTCTTTCTTATTACAAGGAAAATCTATCTTCTGTATAGCTTCCACCCTTGCAGGATCGATGTGGATTCCTTCCTTTGATATTATGTGACCGAGTAGCTTCCCTTCATCCATAGCAAAAAGGCTCTTTTTGGGATTGAGTGATATTCCATATTTTCTGCAACGCTGAAAAACAATTTTCAGATGGTAAAGATGCTCTTCATATGAATTTGAAAAGACAGTCAAATCATCAAGATATACTACTAAAAACACATATTTTTCATTTGCGAAGGCAATGTCCATGGCACGCTAAAATGTTGCTCCAACATTCTTTAAACCAAATGGCATCTTGGCATAGTGGAATGTTCCCCAAGGAGTGGTGAATGTTGTCTTGTCCCTATCATCTTCATGCACCAAAATTTGATTGTAGCCTGAATATCCATCGAGCAGCGACATACGTGATGCTCCAACTACTCTCTGGAGAATGTGGTCCATTTTCGGCGGCGGGTAGTTATATTTTAATGACACTTTATTCAAATTTCTAAAATCTATGCACAAACTGATCTCACCTATCTTTTTCCTCACCGGAACTAGATTGGAGATCCAATCTGAAAATTTGATTGGAACTATTATACCAGCCTTGTACAATTGAATCACTTCTTTTTCTATTGACGACAACAATTTCGGATATATCCTTCTCAGCTTTTGGCAAAACGACTTCTGATTTAGCTTAATAGGAATTATATGCTGGATTATATTTTTGTCATACTCCTTTAAGTCTGTATAGTCCCAAGCAAATACATCAGAAAATGAAGATAGTAAACTAATGTATTTAGCTTTTACCTTAGGAGATAAGGTCTTTGACAACTTCACCAACTTTGGATTCTCGGTTGTCCCAATGTTTATATCTTCAACACCCTTCTTAGTTGGCACTAAGCTTGGCTTTCGGGCTACATCATCTTGATCAAATAGTTCCTCTAAAGGTATAAGGCCTTTAGGGATGACATTATCTTTCAACTGTAAGACTTCCATCTGATTTACCTCTATTTCTAGTTCATCATCATCTCGCTCACCATCTATAGAGGTGTCTTTATACTTGCCTTCATTTTGCAGAAAATCATCAATTTCTTTGTCATCCTGAAACACCTGCCAATATCTCAGATTATCAGGAACAACTGGGTGATGCTTCACATGAATTTCAAACTTATTGTTTGAATTCATTGGGATCTTCAAATTGCTTGCAGCTGTAGCAAGAGAATCTGCAATGACATTTTGTGTACGAGGGACACATGTCAAGGTATAATATGGAAACATCCTCAAAATATCTAAAACTGCATTACGGTAAGCCCTCATTCACGGATGTTTGGCTTGGTATTCACCCTTAACTTGTTTGATTACTAACTCTGAATCTCCATAAACAAAAATTCTCTTTGCATTCAACTTCTTGAGTATCTTCAACCTTGCAATTAGTGCCTCATACTCGGTTTCGTTGTTAGAACAATCGAAAGCCAATTTATATGAACAAATTCTTACATTGCTTGGGACTTTATTTGGTAGGAAAACAGGGCTGAGTATCCAAATCCCAATACCTGCACCATCCTTACCTACTGCTTTGTTGAAATCCATACTCCATAAACCAGCTTCTTCCTCCAAGTGCTGGAATTCTGTTTGCTCTTCTACCTTTGGCTGCTGTCCATCAATTTTCTGTTGTTGGCAGAACGTAGACTGCTCAGTGGTACTTGCAAGATTTTGTCTTTCTTGATCAAGTACTGCCCTAAAATTTTCTGTTATCTCTGGAACATCTTCCACTTCAACTAACTGGCTATTTACATCATTAAAACCACTATCTGAATAAAGAACAAAAGATTCTAAATCTGTATGTACAGAGTTAATTGGATGATTCAAAGGTTTCTCCTTGCTTGTGATCATATACTTCATCTTCTTCTCCCTATATAATTTTCTCAGCTGACCAAACACGAGAATAGTGGCATAGGAGAAGTCTAATTGCAATGTCCCTTTCAGTTTTGCACCCCACGACCTAGATAAAAGCATGCCAAATCTAGGGGGAATGTCCGCCACAACTACATCCATGAGAACATTCTTTGCTGGAATCTGATCTAAAGTCACAACCAAATCCTTGATGAGACCAATACATCTGACCCTACTGGAATCAAAAGAATAAAGATCATGATATTTACGAGTGATGTCGAGACCCAATTTTTCCATAATTGCCTTTGGCATCAGATTGTGGGATGCTCCTGAATCAAACATGGCATTGTGCAAGACATACTCATGCAATCTAAGGCTGATGTAAAATGGGGGTACTTCACTATCCTCAGATTGGCCTTCTAATGCAGGACCAAAAATAAGCTCGGGTTGGTCATCCTCCACATTAACCATATCAGACAGGGGATCTACATTCAAAATCTTTGACACTTGACTCTTATAACTGCTATTCTTCATTAATTCTGTCAGAGGTATCGACACTTTTAACTTAGCAATCTCATTCTCTAAGCTAAAGGCTATAATTTTATCTACCTCTTTGACTGGAGAATCCTTCTTTTCAGGCTTTTCCTTTGCTATACTTGGCTGATTTGTCTTCTCATTTGCAGATTGTACTTTGCTGGAAGTAGGATCTACTGGCTCCTTTCCTTTTTCTTGAACATTTGAAGAATCATTCTTAGGCTGTGTTGCTTCCTTTTGCTTTTCGACTGGATTGATTGGTACATCCCTGCTCCTGAGTGAATACTATCTTTGCTACGCTGTCAGTGTGTTCATATATCCCCTTTGATATTCATCTGATTCTTCTTCCGGGACTGTTTCATTGGCTAGTATAAAATCCTCATCTTTCTGTATAGACGATATCTTTGAATATTCCTCATCCTCCATGATATAAATAGGCAAACCATCTACTGTAAAAAAGTGATTTCCATCTCCTATTGGATCTTCATCATCCTTTGAATCTGGGCCATGCACATAATTCTGCTGTAGAGGTGTTTTGATTTGCTGTTGTGTTGATTGATCTTGTGCTCTTTGTTCCTGTTGTTTGATCCTCAACTGTGGTTGTTGCTAACCACGGAAAATTGGATTTCTGATTGGTGCCTCAGGCTTATATGCAATTGTCAATCTGTCAAATATTTTCTCAATCTTACGAAGCAAATGATCAGCCTTTACTTCTGAGGAAGAAGCCTCTTCCTTTATGGTGACTTTCTTTTCGGTCTTCATCCTAGCTCTTTTAGCTAGTAGATTTTCCTCCACACTCATGGCATTTTTCTGCATATCCTCCAATGTAGTAGGATCTCATTCTCTCAATTGGTATGCCATGTCGGGATCAAAACCATCGGGAAATTTTATCAAAGACAACCCCATCGGTGGCTTGATATCAGCTAGAATAGCATTATAGACAGTATTGAATCTCACACAATAATCCTGAACACTTTCACCGGACTTCCTCTTTATATTTTCGTACTCGGAAAGAATTTGGAGTGGATTTTTCTTTATCTCCCAACGACCCAGGAATTGTTTGTGGAGAACTGGCAATATATTGATAGTGCCCGCAGGTAGTGCTCTGAATCACTTCCGAACCTCATCTCCAAAACTTTGCACAAACAATCGCATGGTTACATTCTCTTCATCTATCTCATGAAGATCGAAAAAGTCATTCATCCGGTCGATATGCTGCTGCACTGTGATACCTTTAGTGGCATCAAACAATGGTATCTTACTTTGGTAATCAACAGGCATAGCATCCAAGTTGTGTGGCAAAACGAGAGGTGCATATCTGGCAGCCATTACTAGAGGTGGATTAGAAATTGGCCTTGGGGAAACAGGAGGATTTATAACAACAAGGGCAGTCGATGTGATGGGTGTTTGAGGGGTTGAAGGAGGAGTAGAAGTGACAGATCTCTGATCAAATATGCTAGGTTGAACGGGAAGGGTAGGGATACACTGAGGTTGAGAATGAACCTCAGAACTAGATGCGAAAGCAGATGAACCAAGAGTAGTATATGTTGATTCTAGAAGCTCAGGGATATTGGTAGCTACAATGGATGATTGAAGAGAATTTAAGATATAATCATCAATTGATCTATTCACCCTTTTGTTTTCAAGGTCTTCAACAAATTGTGGATTTAAAATGGTATCATCAATTGTAGTTTCAGATTTGGTTTTAAACAAAGAAAGATCAAAATGTTCGTCAAAAGGGAGATCTTCAAGATATTGAAACTCGACTGGGCATGAATGAGATCTGAAAACTGGTCTGGGACTCAATGAACTTTCTTTCTTGAGTATTCTTAGAATGATATTAGAATTTTCAAACACAGGAGGAGGATCAGGATCAGGATTGGACTTGGTGTATCTTCTTGAAGCTAGTGTGTTTGATTTTTCCCCAAAATTCAAATGGACATTACAATTTTTTCAGCCTAATGAATTTTAAACCTATCATCCAAAAGTCTAGAATTTTTTTTTAAAAGTACTGGGGTAATATATTTCAGTTCTTCCCTAGTATGGTCAGCACTATGTTAGGGCCTGGATCTACCTTAGGCTAAAGGAAGGCAGGTCTAGGGTAACATCAAACCACGTTTAACCTGGTAGCTAGCCCTACCAGGACGGGAGAGGGCTCTCTCCTTGTCAATATCAATTAGGATATTGGCAATTAGGGCTTTAGATGAGTGAATTTAATGTATATTTTAGGCTAGGTATAGTAGCTCAGGGTTTCTGGTTTGACTTTTAGGTTTTGGTTGCTGGATCGATTGGAGAAGGCAGATTGGGTCCAGGAAATCAACTCAGGGATACAGTCATGTTCTTTGGGGTGAGGTAGAAAAGGGTTAATGTACTAGAAATGGATTAATATGGTAGATTAAGATAGCTGAGGAGTTGAGGAGGGCATAAAGAAGCTTTGAATCCTCTTTAAACAGTTGAAAACATTGAAAACCAAATGCATTCCCAAGACAAAGCACATGAGTGTATTTTGTCCATTCACCTTGATTCATTTAGTTTTAGAAGATAAAGATGGATTTGGATACATATAAAACATAATAAAAACTCATTACAAAGAAGAAATAATACATAAACTCACTGTCACGAGAATCCCACAAAAATAGCTGTGAAACCTGGTTTTATTCCTTGCCAAACTGCTGATACAAATGTTCAATGAGTGTCACCACTTCCACCAAAGTCCAACCTTTACAAATGACTAAGAAATTAAATAATATAGGCAAGGAAACCACTCATGCTAGCTATCATGGTCGAATCCATGAGAAAAGTGGTGGTTTCAACCATATCTAAACTAGGAACACAAAAGTAGGTAATGGAACAACTTGCCTCTAAAACTTAGGGAACCAATTCATTACAGCTCAAAACCACTTGGAACTTGGTGTATCTAGCCTATGAGGTGATTTTCATCTATACTTTACATCAAGTACATAATCTATCATGCATAAATTTACCTAAACAAGAAGAAAATTCAACCACTGAAGAAATTGGGCGAAATTTTGAGTTTTAGGCAAAATTGACAAAATATGCCTGATGAGCAGCACCGCTTCAAGGCTACTTTTGGAGGCCTTCCACTCACCCCAATCAGGCCCAAGATGGCTTGTTGGAAAGCTCTGCCTATCTAGTTTTTGGAACAATTTGAATTTTATAATTTGGAGTTGATTTGACCCTCCAAAATTTGGTTCTCCCAAGACTGTTTCCTGTAGGTCCAAAAAGTGGCATAGAGGGCATTTTTTGGGTGTTTTTTGCCCTTTTGGTGGCCCAGATCTTCTCCAAAATTGATGAAACTTTCTGGGTTTTCTTATTTTTTGATGCTGAATCCAAATATATAAGAAATTTGTCAAGAGGATGCACCAATTCAATGCGCAGCGCCGGTGGCGATGTGCATCAACTGGAATTTCCCGTGTTTCTATTTTCAAAAATGCAAAATGACAAAAAATTTCCAAAATTTCTTGAAATTTGGTAAGAGGCAACCTCATTAAGTGCTTTTCTGCGCTAATGAAGCTTCAGCCAATATTTTTAGTTTATCATGTTCTTTCTTGGCCCTCAAGGCTCTCCTTAACTTAGCTTTTAGCCTCTTTACCCTTGTTTTGCAAATCTTGTTCCGAGTTAAGTAATGATAGGCCATATGGCGCAACATTCTCTTCTCTTTGTTGGATTTCTCAAGCAACTTCTCAAGGAACCTTTCCAACCATGTCTCTCGGTCATTCTCAACTTCTTGCTCAAGGGATGTCATCTCTATCTTTGTTTTCTTTGCCTCTTGCCTATCTTCCCTAATCATCTGCAACTCCATAATAGCTTGCTTATATGTCAATTATTTGTTTTCCTACTCAAGATAGTTAATTATCCATTTGGCCATCTCAAGGTTAAGTGATAAGGGTTTTATTTCAACCTCCTTCTCTTTGATAATCATGTCCTTGAGTCTTGAGCTTTGACAGCCCAAATCAGTAACATCCTCTTCAATAAAAGTAAACTCTCTGTCTTGCCCTTCAGGAGGGCTCTCCTCATGCATCTTTTGTTTTCCTTTGTCTCTGCTCTTTGACTGTTGGCCAACCTGTATAGCTAGAGAAGAAGGCAAAGCCCCTTCCACCCCCAATGAAGATATCATTTGCCTAGGGTTTGGTGAAGAAAATGAGACCCCTTCGACCCCCAGTGGAGATAGTACTTGTCTGGTAGTAGCAAGAAGCTTCCTTGTGCCTCTCTCATAGGTGACAAACATAGGAACCTCCTCTATTTTGTTTTTAGGCTCCTTTTGTTGCCCAGAAGGTTCACCTTCCTCTTGGGGATCTAAAAATATTTGAGGCCCCTTGAAGCACTCATGGGCAATGAAAGTTTCCCATGGCATTCCAAATTGAGTGAGATGATGCAAAACAATAATTTTGATGACAGAAAAATGATAAATGCTATTGAGTTGCTGTGGACATGGTTTTCTCTTTGCAATCATTGTCTTCCTCTCTATGTTTTTGCATATGAAAGAAGGGATGCTCATCATTCTGACCCTGGTGAAGTCCATGAGCAATCTGATGTGGTAGGCATAAAGTCTGGAGAACCTACCCTCACATGTAAAGTATTTAATGATAAGTTTCATGAGTGGAACATACCGGTCCTCCAGGATTTTAAAAGGAAACACCTTGCTGAGTTTGCCATGGTAGTTGGCCTTGATATAAGGTTCATAATGTTGCTTACTAATATCTTGCCTTTTATTCCACTTTTCCCATACATCTAGAATTCTTGTGGCCTCTGCAATGATAGTTGGTGAAAGAGTGAAGTTTACCCCAGCAAGATGTACCATATTGTTATCCATGTTTATCACAAACTGTCTTGCTAACTCATGGTGAAATTTGACCCTCTCAACCATTTCACAAAACTCAAAATAGGACTGATATCTGAAACATGTGGTGGCTAGTGGGCAAGCAAGGAGTTCACTCATACTGATAGGTTCCTCCCTGATGATTTTTCCACCTTTGTGAGGGTTCCTTTGCTGCAAATTTCTTTATATTGAGCTATCACTAAGCGTGTCCTCTTCAAAATCTGGTTCGTTGCCTCTTTGCATGCTTGTCTCTATGAGATAATACAGTGATGATATGGTGAATAATGGATAATAGGTGGGAACAAAAAGGTGAGTATGAAGAGATTTTGTAAATGGAACAATAGTAATGAGATGAGGTAGGGGAATGAAGGGAAGGATTTGGGGAGCTAGGGTTTTGATGTATGAGGGACTTAGGGTTTGATAAAGGGGATTAGTTTCTTAGGGAAAAGGGGAAAGGGAATATGAGTGAAGTGAGATAGGATTAAAGGGTAGGTTTAGGGCAAGTGAAAATAGGAATATTGAGACAAGGAAGAAGATTTTGCAGTGGTGACAAATAAGATAGGAAAACACACTAGGGTTTTGAGTCTTAGGAGATAAAAATATAATTGAAGCATAAAAACCCTACCTAGGCTCCAAAGTGAGTGTACTTACTTGTTAAGAAGGCAAATGAAGCATTTGGGAGGATTTGAGATGAATTTGTTTGGTTTTGAAGCCTCACTGGCCAATGCACAACGCACTGAGCCCAATGCGCAGCGCCTGCCTGATGCGTAGCGCCAATGTATTTTTACACAGGAAAAAGTTGCTTGATGCACAATGCCCCTCTGATGCGTAGCGCCAGGCAGGTTTGCACCAGATTTGCAATTTTCCACCTTTTTTTGCTCACTCTTCCCTCAAAACATGATTTTGGCTCTCCACTTGGCTTTTTTCACAATAGAATGACTTCCTATCATGATTTTGCTTTTATACACCTTACATTTTAATTTTTGTTCATTTCCAACCCACTTTTCTAAGGTCTTAGTCACTTTTATAAATACTCTGCTTTTCAGTTTGAAGTTTGACTCTGTTTCTTGGCAATTTGATGGACTGATGTCTTGATACTTTTGCTTTTGCAGTGGCAGGAATTGGCATGGTGACTAGAAACAGCTGTTGACTGCTTATTACATATAAAAATAATTGAATTTACATGAAAATCATTAAAATAGAAAAATACTCTGTTTTCACCTCAAAACAGAGATTTGAGGTGAAAAAGATTTATTGAGGATATCAGAAGTAAACTTATGACTTTATGAACCTCCATGTGCCTACTGACCTCTTTATTTGATCATGATTGACAAACCCTAAGACCTAATGGGACTAAACCTTAGGACTAGTTGTTATACATGAAATGAAACAGGATGACTGTGAATGACTAAAAAAATGTGTAAACAGGTCAGCAGGTGGATGTCATGAGGGAAACTGACATGAAACCACTACCATCAGTTGATCCATGACCTAATGGAATGTAGCTGATCGAATGAGACACCTAATATGCATGCAAAAGAGAAATTTGATCACCGATGGAAGTGTGAATACATTGACACTAACAAAAGGAACACGAGTGCACTCATTAGCAGCTTCTCAATGGAACTTCCACTTGATTTCTCAGCTTAACCTTGTGGAACTATCATCAGGTGTTATAAACTGTTAAAACTGGCAACCAGGGAGAAACTTCATGTGGGTCATCTTATTCATGGCTAATAATATTTTTATTAGATTCCTCTCATCGAGAGGTGTAGGATTGATATAAAGATCATCCAATTCCAATAAGTATTCATGGAGATATGAATTTATTTTGATTATGGAATTATTATCAAGCTGACCTACAACTCATGTAGGCTGAAAAGCCCAACAGTCGCATCTATTCATCCACCAACGTTGTGTATAAATATAAGAGGACTTTTCCTCATTTGGACTCACTCATCTCATCACATCTCTCTCTCTCTCTACTGCGCAGATATGAGTCTCTTCTCTACTGCGCTGAAATGGGTCTCTCTCTCTCACACATGTGAAGCCGGAAACTGCTGAAACTGAAGCTGCAACTGCAGAAGTAAAGATTGACTTGCGTGGCCTAGAATATCTCCTCTTTGGAACTGTGCTGTAGGTTCATCTGAACCTCCTTTGAAAGCCGCAACTTTTGGTGGTGGAATGAAGTCAATCCGACGAACGGTTTGCAAGATATCGACTGCCCTAGTTTGAAGCCGGAAACTGCTGAAACTGAAGCTGCAACTGCAGAAGTAAAGATTGACTTGCGTGGCCTAGAATATCTCATCTTTGGAACTGCGATGTAGGTTCATCTGAACCTCCTTTGAAAGCCGCAACTTTTGGTGGTGGAATGAAGTCAATCCGACGAACGGTTTGCAAGATATCGACTGCCCTAGTTTGAAGCTGGAAACTGCTGAAACTGAAGCTGCAACTGCAGAAGTAAAGATTGACTTGCGTGGCCTAGAAGATCTCCTCATCTGAACTACGCTGTAGGTTCATCTGAACCTCCTCTGGAAGCCGAAACTTTTGGTGGTGGAATGAAGTCAATCCGACTGTCGGTTTGTGAGATATGGTCTGCCCTAGTTTGATAATGAAGCCGCTAATGCTGATGCTATTGATCTAGGGTTTGCTACTGCTGATATGAATCAGATTTATTGTACTATTTCTCTCTACTGAATTATTGAAGATAAAAGAAGATTTGATCAAAGGGTTTCCCCACACATTGTGGGGTTTGTCCCTGGCTAGCCGCCACATCTTGTGTCTCTTGTCTTGGCTTGTTTTCTGTCGATCGTTTAATGTTCTATCTGCACTTTACTTTATGTACATGTGATTGCTAATCGGTGGAATATAATAAGGAAAAGAAGTAAACTGTTATAAGCATAGAACATACCATAACTTAACATAAACCCACTATTATTGGGTGCCTCCACCTCTCTAAATTTATCAACCAACATAATCCATAGTGGATTTATCAGCATTGTAAGGCACAACCACTGCTCAATTATTATTGGCAACCAAGACTTTTGTGTTTTTCAACTAGACTATCACATGAGCTTCTCTTATCCTTGAATTCTATTAGTCCTCGTATCTTTCTTTTCACCCTCTCAACAATTCATCTTGATCCGCAGGAGCCTCAGAACCTCCCTATCTCTTATTATTCCCCTCTTTGTTTGCATATATGTATCATGTATGATTCTTTCTTTCCAACATGAGCCTCTCGACCTCCACTTCTTTTTCTATTTTCCAGAAGGAGCCTCTCAACATCCTCTACTCTTTTCAACAAGAGCCTCCCCGCCTCCTCTTCCCTTAGTCATTTTCACTAAATCCCCCAGTGCGTGAAGTATGTTGGAGGATAATGTGTTCTTGCTCAAATCAACCATGATGGTTTTTCCCCTTCCAATTGGTTTATGCAGACCAACTATGTGGACAATGCAGCCCATAATCTCCATTAAATTTTTTCCTTTTCTTGCTTGTGTTTTTCTCCAAGGAAGCATGGTTCTTGTCCTTTTGTTCAAATCCCTATTAGTGGCATAACCCATTCCATTAAAACCACTCAGTCATCCATGACCGATATATAAAACAACCAACTTCCTCAAGTAATATCCCCCTCAAGCACTTGAATCCAATTCCCTTTCTCTTAGCCATTTTTATTTATGGTTACATAGTTACAAGGGATTATTTTCAATGTTTACAAAGTGGAATTAACATGTAGGGTATGTCACAACCACGCCCCCCCGCCATAGGAATGCCATCCTCGGTGTTCTCATTCCCAAACACAAAAGAAAACATGCTTAACCTGAGCATAATAACAATCAGTGTTTTAATCTAGTGAAAAGTAAGTATGGTTACCAACAGTAAGGAAAATGTGCATTTATATGGCAACGCACATAAGAAAATAGAGAAGAGACACAAAGTAGTGGAGAAGCATAAAAAACAAACTATTATTATATCTCTTTTAACCAAACAAAATAGTACATTGATACATTCATTGATATATATACTTTATTGGGACAATTACAATAGTTTAATTGCCTGAACCGACTCAACTAAACTGAATTAGATCGTCGACTTGACTAAGTTGTCGATCGAATTACAATATAATTGTTGATGGTGCTGGAAGTCCACGAAAAAAGGGGCTCTCCCCAGTATGAAGTCCCAAATAGATCTCACATCGTTTAGAGTAGGAGCCCCATATGGATAATAGGCTTGACCACCATAATTATTAGAGATTTGCATTGGCTTCAATTATCAACGTAAAAGATTATGCACAAAATTTAAGATAAGAAAGTGAGTTGACATTGTGAAACATACAATTTTAATGTATATAAGGTTCTTCCACGAACATAGTAGAAAGAGTGAGCCTTTAAGAGAATAGTAATAGTACTATTCTAGTAAAGACACACAAGAGAATACAAGGATTCATTAGTCAACCAGTAAATATTTTGCATGTCAACAATGATCATAAAAGCAAGTAACAATGCACATTCAACAAGATATATAATAAATCCAACAAAATAGTTAATTTTCTCTAGTATGTATGAACACAAACGCATACCGTAAACATTAAAATAATAGCCTTACATAATCCAAGATACATGTATGAAAGTGTGTTGGCTATGAGAACTTCAAATATTAAATGGAAGTTCCAAGATACATAATTACATTGATGCAACACTAGCCCCAATAGTGGAACATTAAGTCACCACTTTATCCTCCAAAGAATTATCTTCTCTTCTATGCCAAGCTAGAGAAGCCAAGGTGAAAATTTCGTTTGCTTGAGGCATGAGGGTATATTTATAGAAAATGAGGTTACTTTCCACCTCCCTTATGACTCTTGACCTCCCATGTGACTTTTCAAATTCCTATGTGACCTTTGAGCTTCTTCATGACTCTAGGAATTTCTAGTGACTCTTCATGTTCCATGTGTGACCCTTGGGCTTCCACACATTTTACATTTTCTCATTTTTGAAAATACAATATTACATTCCACCAATAATGTGGAAAAATACATGGGACCAAACAACACTCTTGTGTTGACACTTTGAATGACCATAGTTTGGTGACTGTGACATGAGACCTTATGGAAATGTAGTGATGTGAGGTCCCTTTCTCCGATGATTTTCTTTATGATATTGATAATTGATATAGGATTTGCTTCATATTCTCCCTCTAAAGGGTCTGAATGAGTGTTGGAACCTTATAAGTCAACATGAGTTGCCATTTCTCTATCATGGTCCATAATTCCTTTACTCCCACATGATAACATTTGTGTGTCTTATCCCCATGAGTGTCCTTCTTGTGACCTCTTCTTGCTAACCTCCTTGAGCATCATATTTTCATGATAGGGTGATATCACCTGCAAATGAAGTTCACTCATGACAAGACAACATTATTCCCATAATTGTGGGTTTTAACCCCATACAGAAATTACCTGCATACGAATTCTTAAACACAGAAAATAAACAATGTGAGAGCATAACACATAAAACACATATACACAAAGATTTTCGCCTAGATCCAAAAATCGGGACTGCCAGCTTGATTTTTCATTATTTTCCTTTTAATGCTACAATACATATTTATACATGCCGAAGCATCCAATACCATGGACCGAAAACCATCGCGTCCAAAACCATGGACCGAAAACCATCGCGTCCAAAACCATGTGCGAAAACCATGCACAAAACCATAGTTAGGTCTGCCCAACCTAATATATGGTCCAAAAAATAAAATTTTGGGGTTACATGCACCCCTCAAACCCCTTGTGACCCCCCTGCTACGTAATCAGCACAACGAAGGGGGGGGCTCTGCCCCCCCTCTAAACCCCTAGTTAACTACATGGGCTAGTTGTGGAAAGAATATAACACAACCCAACATTATCCCACTTGTTGTTTTCTTTCCATAGGGGACCACAAGAGAGATTAGTCATTTATCCAGCCCTGCAATGCCCATTGTTTCTCTACACCAAGAGAACTTCTCAGAGCTCACAGATTTTGTCAATGCATCTGCAGTATTCTTCAAAGTGTCCACCTTTACCAGCAACACCTTTTTGTCTTCTATCAAATCCCTCACAAAGTGGTACTGAACACCAATGTGCTTTGTCTTTGAACGATATGCAGGGTTCTTTGCCAAGAAAATTTCACTTTGGTTGTCACAATCTATCCTTATAGATCCTTGTACTAACCCCATACTTGAACACAATCTCTGCAACCAAACTGCTTCCTTGCTTGCATGAGTGGCTGCCATGTACTCTGCCTCTATAGTTGATAGTGCCACTATAGATTGTTTCTTACTCATCCAACTGACTGCACCTCCAAATAGGTTAAACACATACCCACTTGTAGATCTTCTCTGATCTAGATCTCCAGCCCATTTTGGATCAACAAAGCCATGAATATCCAACACTCTGTCCAATCCTGGTCTTCCTTGGTAGCACAACACAAACCATAATCACTAGTGCCACGCAAATACCTAAAAACTCGCTTCACTGCTGTCTAGTGATCCTTCCCTAGTTTTGACATAAACCTGCTTAATACTCCCACTGCATGTGCAATGTATGGTCTAGTATAGACCATTTCATACATCAAGCTACTGATTGCATTTGCATATGGAACACGGGACATGTCCTCTTCCTCTTCTTGTGTCTTGGGACACTGTTCAATAGATAACTTCACACCTACAAGAATAGGAACCTTCACCGGTTTACTATCCTGCATATTAAATCTCTGCAGTATTGTCTTGACATACTTCCTCTGGTTTAACCAGAGCTCCCTCTTTCCCCGATCTCTTTTCTTTCCATGCCCAAAATATAGTTTGCAGCACAAAGATCTTTCATGTGAAATTTGGAGGAAAATTGGGTCTTCAAATCCTGGATAATTTCTTTGTCATTTCCAACCAGCAAGATATCATCCACATACAAGACCAGATAAATAACATGGTCACCAATTAATTTAAAATACACACAGTGATTTTCTTTGCGTCTGGTGAAGCCAAGTCCCCATATAAATGTATGAAATCTCTGATACCACATCCTTGGTGACTGTTTTAACCCATATAGACTTCTTTAACTTGCATACCAGTTCTTTCTTACCCTTCACTGCAAAGCCTTTAGGTTGCTTCATGTAGATTTCCTCTTCCAGATCCCCATGAAGAAATGTTGTCTTCACATGCATCTGTTCTACCTGAAAATCAAAAGTAGTAGCAACAGATAAAAGTAATCTAATAGAAGTTATCTTGTCAACAAGAGAAAAAATATCACCAAAATCAATTCCCGACACCTGGGAATAACCTTTTGCTACCAACTAAGCTTTGTATTTCTACACCTTTCCTTCTGCATTTGTCTTCTCCTTGAACACCCATTTGCTTCCAATGGGTTTCCTTCCAACCCGCAACTCCACCAGATCCCAAGCCACATTTTTGTGCAAAGATGCTATTTCATCAACCATGGCCTCTTTCTAGAGTTTTCCATCCTCTGAATCTACTTCATCCTTCACAGTTCTGGGATCATCGTCAGTAATAGATAAACCAAAATTTGAACAGAAATAAGATAGACTATACCTTTCTGGCTGCCTTCTTTCTCGAATTGATCTTCTCACACCTGGAGTTTTTGGCTCTTCATCTTCTGATTCCTCCTCTGTTGTAGAGTCTGATTCTTCCTCCTTAAGCTCAAACTCTATCTTCTCAGGTTCCTTTGGTTGGAATTCATGTTTAATAACATCTTTTACCTCTCTGAACACCACATCTCGGCTGTACATAACCTTCCTTGTCACCGGGTTCCAAAGCTTATAACCCTTTAAACCATCCTTATACACAATAAAGATGCACTTTTCAGATTTACTATCCAACTTGGTTCGTTTCTCCTTTGGAACATGTACATATGCATCACATCCAAATACCCTCAGATGTGAAAGAGAGGGTTTCTCACTATTCCATAGCTCTTATGGAGTCTTATCCTCCAACCCTAATGAAGGTGATTTATTGACCAAGTAACATGCTATCTCCACTGCCTCTGCCCAGAATTCCTATCCTAACCCGGCACCACTGAGCATGCTTCTTACCCTTTCCATCAATGTCTTGTTCATTCTTTCTGCAAATCCATTTTGCTCAGATGTATATGGAGTATTATTCTGCCATGCTATACCACACTTCTTACAGAATTATTCAAAATCCTTACTGCAAAACTCTCCATCGTTATCTGTCCTCAACACCTTTATCTTCTTCTCTGTCTAGTTTTCCACTAGAGCCTTAAATTCTTTTAACCTGTCAAAGACTTCAGATTTATTCTTAAGGAAATATATCCATGTATTCCTTGAGAAGTCATCTATAAATGATACATAGTACATAGACTTACCCAGTGATGGAACCTTCACAGGTCCAAACACATCACTATGCACAAGTTCTAATATCTGTTTTTCCCTCTTACCACCAGAGGGGAAACTCACTCGATTCTGCTTCCCATATACCCAATTTTCACAGAAATCAGAATCTAGAGAGCTATTACTCATACCTTCTACCATACCTTTACCATGAAGTATTCAAAGGCCCTTCTCTCCAATATGTCCAAGCCTTTGATGCCACAACATGGTCTTCTCTCAGAAGACCACTAGATTTTCTGCTTCACTTTCAGGAACCATAGAGTTGTTGCACCCATCAACAATAGTGCTACCTTTTAGCTTGTAAAGAGTTCCAATCCAAACTCCCCGCATAAATACCAGTGCTCCCCAAACCATCTTGCAGGTATCCTTCTCGAACACTGTTTTTACACCTACATAATCCAAATTTCTTACAGAAATCAGATTTCTGGCCAATACAGGAATATGCAGAACACCCGGAAGTGTTCTAACCCTTTCACCTTGCAACTTCAACTTTACTTTTCCACGACCAATGATTCTAGCCTTCCTATCATCCCCTAAGAAGATTTCACCACCATCGTATTTCTCATACTCGCAGAACCACTCTCTATGGGGAGTGAAGTGAAAGGATGCACCTGAGTCAATCAACCATGCCTCATGATCTACATGTGTACTTGAAGAAGCCAAGTACACATCCCCACCTTCATTTGAGGTGGTTTTTGCCTCTACAGAAGGAGCATCATCAGATCCCTTTCCTTTATTAGGAGCTTTAGATTTACAGTCCCTTTTGTAGTGCCCTTCCTTTCCACAGTTCCAACACACCAACTTTATAGGTTTTCCTCGAGATTTAGATCTCCCTCTATATTTAGATCTCCCACTTGATGACTTATTTTTGTTTCTGTTCTAGGAATGTCCTTGTACATACAAGGCATCACCATTCTGGCTCTCCATATTTTTCCATCTCATCTCCTCCATCAGTAAGGATGAGACTATTTCATCAAACTGCAAGGAAGTTGTATTGCTACCTATTGCAATAACCAGACTATCCCACGAATCTGGTAGAGAACACAACAAGTTGATGCACTTATCTTCATCTGAAATTTTAATATCAATAGATAATAACTGACTTACCACAGTATTAAATGCATTCAGATGCTCTGTCACCGAGTCTCCATCTTTCATCCTCAAGTTATATAGCTTTTTCCGTAGGAACAGTTTATTCACCAGAGACTTAGATTGGTACAAAGTCCCTAACTTGTCCCACAAAGCCTTTGCTGTAGCTTCCCTTGATACATTCAGCAATACTGAATCTAAGACACACAATCATATTGTGCTCTTTGCCTTCCGATCCAACTTCTTCCATTCTTCATCGAACACTCCCGTTGGTTTAGTACCTGGATCTACCGCAATCCACTGATCTTTATCCACCAACAAATTCTCCATCTCGAGTTTCCATATCTCAAAACTCTAACCATTAAATTTCTCGATCTCTATCTTTCCACTTCTCGCCATCTTCTTTCACCACCAGAATCAATCCCACAGATCTCCCACTGAATAGGGTCTACCACAGGATCGAGAGAAACCCTTCAACAACAAAGGCATCCCCTTGAAGCCAAAACAACTCTGACACCAAATGTAGGTTTTAACTCCGTACAGAAATTGCCTGCATATGAATTCTTAAACACAGAAAATAAACAATGTGAGAGCATAACACATAAAACACATATACATAGAGATTTTCCCCTGGATCCCAAAACCGGGACTACCATCTTGATTTTTCATTATTTTCCTTTCAATGCTACACTACATATTTATACATGCCAAAGCATCCAATACCATGGACCGAAACCCATTGCGTCCAAAACCATGGACCGAAAACCATCGTGTCCAAAACCATGTGTGAAAAACATGCACAAAACCATGTGCGAAAAACATGCACAAACCCCCTGTGACCCCCCCGCTACGCAATCAGCGCAACGAAGGGGGGGGGCTCCGCCCCCCCTCTAACCCCCCAGTTAACTACATGGGCTAGTCATGGAAAGAATATAACATAACCCAACAATAATCTCATATTCTATCTATGTTTTCTCATGTAACATGATGACTGTGATAGGACATCAAGCATGGGCTTGAGAGAAAGGGTATAGAAATTGTGAAGTTGAGCATTTCGGGGACCAAGAGATGACAATTATATCCAATGGAACTGCACAATGCGCAATAAGGGAAGGCTCATCAAAGGTTTGTGTAGTGGGCAAGTTTAGTTAACAAGAGTGGCAAGACTATGCCCTGTAACTGCGCAATGCATAGTGATTAAAAAGAAGACTCATGAGATTGTGTATTTGAACACTATAGAGACCTAGAAAGGGATCTAGTTTCCACTATAATTGTGAAATCCATATTTGAGGCAAGGCAGGAAAAGGCATTACACAATTGAGAAAGTGAAGGATATAAGGGAGGCAAGGTTGTACAATATAACTCTGTAATGTGCAGTAATTAAAGAGGAGGCTTAGGGGAATGTGCAATTGAGCTCTGTAGGAGTCCTAAGATAACCCCTCTGTCCACTACAATTGTGTAATAAGAAATAAAGGGAAGGAGGAATCATGAACTATGCAATGGATAAGGCTAAGCAACAAGATTGAGGGTTTGTACTTTGAGGTTTCTCATTGTGCAGTTGGAGGAGGTTGTCTTCAATATGGGTATTGTAACATCCTTAGGTTAAAAATCCATATAATAAAGTTAATAAAGGAAAAATAAGACCAAGGTCATGGGGCATCTGCTCCAAGATGAATGTTGGGTAAAAACATAGTGACGGGGATAACTTGTGGTTAATTAGTGGCTATGGAAATTAGCAAAGGAAATGACGAAAGCTTTAGAGAGGAATGAGGCATTTATTGGCATTTTATTTATCAAAATAATGGAAATTAGGAGAAAAGGAAGGTGAAAGGTCACAAGTTTCATGTGAGGAGGAAAATGAAGGAAAAATAATGGAAAATGATGAAAATAGAGGGCTTAATGATAAAAAGGCTTTTGAGGATAAGTTCATAACCTTTTGTCAGTCTTAGCTTGGAGCTTTCTCTCTCTATTTTCTCTCTCACATTATTGAACACTTAGAGTTTCCTTGGAACACTCTTGGAGCATTGTGGCATACTTTGGATTTGGAGAAAGAAGGCAAAGGAAGAGTAGGAAAGCACAAGGGAACATCGGACCAACAACTATAGTGGGTTTTTCTTGCATGTTCCAAGTTTAATGTATGATTTCCTTACTAGTTTTGGAATGCATGGTGTATTCATATGGTTATTTGGTTATGAGATTCCATTGGCATGGAGGATTTCCTGGATTGAAAGTGGTTTTGCCTAGACTTTCCATTTCTTGGATAGCCATGGTGTTGTGGGTTTTACCTTTTGTTTCTAGTTTCTGCTCATTTTCCTTATGGTTGTGGGTTGAGTTATTAGTTCTTAGAGCCTTGGTTCGACAAACACTCTAGAAGCCCTATAAAATCTTAGGTTGAGTTACTAGTCCTAGAAGCCTTGGTTATACAAATCCTCTGGAGCCCTTGGTGGGTTAAATTACTAGTCTTGGAAGCATTGGTTGGACAAATTCTCTGGAGCTCGGCGGCAACTGTGGGTTGAGTTACTAGTCCTAGAAACTGAGTTGGAATAAACACTCTATAGCCCTAGACAACTTGGATAGAGACTGATCTATTGAAGGTTAGTGATGTTCGATCGTGAGGTGGAATCATTGGTTGAGGGTTGACATGTTATGGCCTCTGGAAACCCTAGTTTGGTTTTCTTAGTTTTTACCATGAGATCCCACATTCATGCTTGGAATATGGCATGGGGATGATTAGATGAAAGAAATATTTGTTTTAGCTCGATCTATGATCAAGTGGTACGTGGAAGTCCCTGACTGGGTTGGATTTGCATATGTTAATAAGAGCTCTTTTCCTGTTATGTTCTATGCGTAAATGTACTTTTTATTATGTGGCTATGATGGACGTTCTATTATTGTTGTTTATCTGGTTATATGCTAGTTACAAGCATGGTTTTACGACAATCTTGAGTTAATGCTCTCATCATGTTTTGGTTAGTACATGAAATATGTATTAATTAATGACATAATATATGATAATGCTGATATTTTGAGAGGGCATCACACCTTATTGACAATTCTCATATAAGTATGAGACCCCTATGTTCAAATATGTAATCATGACTTGTAGATTACATATTCATGATGTGTTTGATGACATGTATGTCGTGGATAGGCTTGGTTAGGTCAAGTTCTTGTCTAAGTTTTGTGTGAAAGGTTTTTTCCCTGATGTCATTCATTATATTGGAAAGTTTTATGAAGTTTTGGGCAGTAGTATGGAGACTAGCCTGAAAAAGTGGTTTAAATCTCGCAGTCATTGGCACAAAACTAGGTGAAAGAGTCTGCAGTCGCATGGGCGCCTTGTTGTGGGAGCGATTGGAGGGTTATAGTCGCATGGAGGGCTTTTCATGGGAGAATTTGGGGGTTTAGTTCAGTTAAAAAGAAAATTAATTAAGGGGTTGGGAACTTCGAGTGGTTGGTTAGCCACTGGGGGTCTTGTAGCTCCTAAGGAAGGTCAATTTGGTTTTGGTTCATCTATTCCACTTACGTAATTATAATTGGGAAGTTGAATAATATCATAGTAACTCTTCGTCACATTTTTACCCCTGTAGATTGGTTAGCTTGGGTGAATGTGGGAAGAGGGTGTTATAGGTATAATGCACAAGTCCGAGAGGTAAATATTTAATCTCTAAGTCTCAGGAGTGTGCAATGCACTCATCAATTTAACTTGAAAATTTAATGTGCTCGTGAATTGCGCAAGATGTGAGGACAGGGATGAACTCCAAAATTGACTAAGTGTGAGATCAATGAGACAAGAGTGTAAGGGCATATAACATGTCTCAGACATGAGCATACACACATATACAATCAATCACATGACAAGAAGACACGCAGTACCCAAAACCAACAAGAGTACAGTGAAACGGCAATAAAATGACACTTATCTCCAAGTGAAACACTTTAAGATGTACCTTTATGACACAAGTATCGCAATGCAACCAAAATGTGTGTTATGCCATAACAGTGTGTTTAGCACATGTCCTAATGATAAATAGCATCAACTAGTGCAAGAGAATGTGTTAGAGTTGCCTGTAGGAGGTGCACCATGGTGCTCTTAATATGTGTGAAAACAAGTGAAAGTGACACCTACACGAGTGGAAATGACACTTGCAATCACAAATAAAATAAAAGCGACACATGCAAGAATGAGAGTAGGAAAAAGTGGCACTTGTAAAAGATAGAGCAAGGAAAAATGACACATTTAAGAACAAAATAAAGAAAAAGTGACAGTTGAGTAAGTCACCTAGATGATGGTCATTTGCAACAATGGGTGATAGAATTCTCCCTATACTCTAATAGTGCACAAAGCTCAAAAGTGAAAGATGAATATAAGGATTAGATTTGGATTGGACTCTTTACACGGGGAGAACAAGCATGTAATTCAGATTAAGATGGGTGAGCATGCTTGAACCAAAGAATGAATTGACTGACTTGAATATGTACACTCTTGTTGTCGACAAAGAGTGTGTAATCACTATCTGTATAGGATGCCCCCACACTGTCGCTGTCCATAAGGACTACACAATCTCTGTCTTTAGGGACTCTGTAGGCACTAGCATTAAGGACTACGCAAGCACTATCCTCAAGGATTACACAATCATTTTCATCAAGGATTGCACAATCACTAGTTATAGAGACTATACATTCATTGTCATTAGGGACTGTGCAACTACTGTCATTAAGTATTTCACAATGCTTGACTTCCAAGGATACACATTTATTTATAGGCTTGCTTAGAAGAAGTTCATTATGTCGCATCACAAGATAGGCATGTAAAAGTAGGCCGCTTCGACACTTAGAATTATTAGAGGGAGAAATGAACACTTGAACAACATGGTTGAGCACGACCTTAATGGCTTGACATAAAATATGGCATGACCATAAGGAGGCTCTAAAATTTTGATGTAGGGAAATTTTTTGAGGGTGTTTGTCACAGCGACAAAACTTGGTGACACACTAGAATAACTCCAACTTCTCTATTTAGGTCTAACATTAAGTATGAGGTCTAGCCTTCTGGAAGTATTTTCTCATCTGATTGATCACTCTATCTTCTTTACTTAGCTTGGTTACATATGTAGTCTCTTCTATTCCCCTTGTCGGTTTAACACATTCCACAAAACTAGTCAAACTTTAGTGGTTTCAATTAGGGGGTAGGAGTATGTAAGTTCCGCAAGTTTAAGATGTTCAAAGTTTTATTATCATCTCTAGTGTTTCTCCGTTGCCATCAAGCCTATTTGGTACCCGGTGGAGTCACTTCTTTGAATCACAGGCATTGCTTCACTACTATCGAGCTTGTTCAATACCCTGGTGAAGTTTCTTGGTTCTCCTCTTTTCTTAGGAATCCTTTATGATCTTTCACCCTTTTTTATTTTATTACTTTATGCTCATTGGAATTTTATCGGTGCTTATTTCGCCAAGGGAGGAAGAGGGATTCTAACTTATTTAACAATCAAGATAGGTTATTCCTTGTTGTATAAAGACTCTTGTATGTACACCTCTAAAATTAGTGCGCTCACTTAAGTTTTTTCTCCTTTCCCTTCTCTACTCGACTGAGTCAACACGTTAAAACCAATTAATATAAACATTTGATTCAAGGAATGAAGATCATATAATAGATATGGGAATCGTAGATCCACTTGAGATTTTGCTTAGGATGAAATGCATTTTCCATACATGCATAATTGTACTTAAAATATATTTGGGCCCAAACAAAGAAGTATACCAAAGATAAGCCAAGTGTTTCCAATTGTCACAATTTCCCTTTTGATATTTTCCACATTCCCATAGAGCCAAATGGGAGAACTTTCATACAAGATCTTATTAAAACAATATGTGAGCAAAGACATGAAAGAAATCATGACATGACATAAAATATAGAACATACGAAAGTAAAGTAAATAATAGAAAAGAGGATGCAGAAAACAAAACCAAAATGAGAAGTGGAATGTAGGAAAAGTGTTGTAATGCAATACAAACATAACTAGAATGCGACTAAGAAAACGAAATCTAACTAAAAGGCCAGGATAATGTGAAATCAAATTTCCAATGGAAACACGAGAGTTGATCCTGACCCATAAACAAAAATATGTCAAATATTAGAACCATTATGAAACAATGTGCAAAGATAAAGATATTTACATGAACAATTTGCACAAGAAATTGAAAGTCTTGTCTACAAGCAGAACAATGTGCTATAAAGACTTGCTTTACCCAGCCTGTAGATTTACCTTGATGAAGGGAGCTTGCAAATGCATTTTCATCCATATTTCATTAAGCTCAAGATAAAATTGGAACTTATGATTAACAATAGAGCTTGTGAGGTATGACTCTTCCAACCTGTCGATGATTAGATCCTGATATTGAAAAAAACCAGTTTGAAAAGATTGAAATTCTTGTAGACTCATAAGCAATTAATCAATGCATTAGCCCTCTGAGGATAATATCGTAAGATAAAGATAATCCAATCATTTTCAAGAACTTTTTCAATATCGTGAGGGCTTGACATAACCATCAACAAAAACTGAAGAGCCTCAACTTCTTGACAATTGTCCAAACGGTAAGATGGTAAATCATAAAAAATCATGGGTTTAATGCAATCAACAAATTTAAGACAAGCAACTATCATCAGATAGACCAATGGAAAAATAATTAATAAGATTAAAATAATTAGTATGTTGATAAGATCTATCAGTTAGTGCATGGGATCCTCTATCATCCAAAGATAAAGATGTGTTGGCTTGCAAGGTTTTACAATAACTAAGTACATCCATGTGGGATATGCATTCTAAAACTGATTTTAATACATGGGATTTGTAGGGATCATTAGCTCTATCTTGAGGATTATGAAAATTGATTTGAAAACGTTGAAAATCGTTTAGGAGTGAGTTTAGATCCAATGAAACAATGTTGAGAAAATAATTACTAAGAGAATTATAATTTGACCTACTTTAGAGATCCTATTAGGATTGCGTGAACTTGACATAACCATTAGCTGAAGCTCAAGCACCTCAACTACTTGACAAGACTCTGAACATTCATATGTTAGATGATTGAATTTAGAAAGCATGGTCAAGTAATCATTTGTGTGAAGACAACTATCATCAATTGTTTTAGCAAGATCATTACGAATCAAATGATAGTTGTTAGAATTGATATTTTCATTGGTCATTTCATCATCATCAAACATATTACACAATAAATTCTCAATAACACAATTACTTTATTCTTCGTCACACAAAACCTCATCATCTTTTGTCAAATCAAAATATATCTCATTAGATCGTGGATTTGAAGAGGATGGCATATTTTATCCATCATTTATTGTTAAAATTGGCAACTAGGGCCAAACTCCATGTGGGTCATATTATTTATGGCAACTGATATTTTTATTGGATACCTCTCATTGAGAGGTGTAGGATTGATCTAAAGATCATCCGATTCTGATAAGTATTTATGAAGTTATGAATTTATTTATGTTATGGACAAATTGTTAAGTCGGCCAACAACTTATGTAGGCTCAAAAGCCCAACAATCATGTCTATCAACAGGAGCATCTATCTCCAAAGGAAGGCAGCATGATGTATGAGATCATGGGCAACATAATAAGCAGCATGATGATATGAGCATGGGCAACATAATGATGCATGATGATATGAGCATGGGCAGCATAATGATGAATGAGATCATGACCATGGGTAGCTTGATGATGAATAAGACCATGGAAGATGCAGCATGAAGATGAGAGGAGCTCAGTCACCAAGGTTCAACACATGTGACAGTACAGAAAGGTGTCAAACGGTAATGTGCAACAAATAGACGAGATGTAGCACTATGATAGGTGAACAAGTCACCTTAGAGAATCAGTTGAAGAAATGTGTCTTCAACTGATCTCATGCAGATATCAAAAGTCAAAGTGATTGAGTTCTATTGTAAATGTACTATCTCTCTCACTTTCTCTACTAAAATTTGAAGAACATAAAAGAAGAATTGATCAAGGGTTTCCCCACATTGGGGTTTGTCCCTGGCTAGCGCCACATCTTATGTCCTCTTGTCTTGGCTTGCCTTTTGCAATTTATATTTATGTTCTATCTGCAGTTTACTTTATGCTGATGTGATTGCTAATGTGGAAAAGAAATTGAAATAAATTGCTCTAGCATAAAACATACCTAAAATTAATATGCTATTAGAGCTGAGGTGAAGACAATGGCCAAGCAAGAGTGAAAGAGAAATCACCAAAGACAATAGGGACAAGACAAAAGGATCAATGGGTTCCACATCTCTCTTCTAAGTTCACAAAGGGTGAATTCGAAACAGAACATATTATCAGAATGGCATAGCGGAAGTATTTGATGGCCCATCTAAAGATCACTTCATTGGGAAGTTTAGATCTAAGGGTGGAAGGAAAGGCGGATGCCTTGGTTGCAATAAGTTCGGCCATTATGCGAAGGAGTGTACGAAGGTAATGCAGGTCATCAAGGAAATGGTCGACTCTTCAAAGAAAGCAAGGAACCTCGAATCACTTTTATGTACCTGATCACAAGAAGAACCTGGTGTCCATCTTGGAAATGGAAGTCAAAGGTTTCAGGGTGCCACTCATTGATGGAAAGGTACGTGTTTTGAAATACAATTTTCAAAGATGTTTTTGAGTTCAGGGTTGTATCAAATTGCAAGAAGTCCACTGGGGACCATGTCCATTGTCATGTAGCACCGAAGGTCTGTGAGTCAAATGGTGACAGGGATGCCTGAATTCAAAAGGAGCATGAAAGTACATGTATGATATGTACCAAAGGAAAATCTTACAAGGGAACCATTCCCCTCATGTAGCAGGTCCACAGGTCTGGACAACCCAAGGGGTCTGAGATTGATAATTAGGAATCTCGCATATGCAGGTGGAAGAAATCCCTCTATGGCTTGAAGCAAAACACCCCGGACATAGTATGAGAGGATTGATAGTTGTCTGATAAAGCTGAGATTCACTAGGAGTGAAATGGATCCAAACCATCCGAAGGTTTTGGATGATAGACCTCTCATACTAGAACATTATGAGGACGACCTACTTCTAACAGGTGCAGACCCTCTCATTTGCAGAAGTAAGAGGGAGTTGGATTCCAGATGTGGAATGGTGAACTGTAAGCCTGTGACTACCTCGAGGATCTTAAATTTCAGAAGTTATATGGTAGTGATGTCGGACCAAATTTGGGAAATGCCTCTGAATCTCATAAACTCATTCGGGTTGATGTTCTTGGTGAACTTCCATCCGGACATATGTTTTGCAGTTAGCATGGTGAGCTCATATTTGGTTGAACCTCACTGGATTGGTGCCAAGAACCTTGTCTTCGGGGCACAATCTCTCATGGATTGAGATACGCTGCCGGAAATACGAAACTGCATGATTATTCGAATGTTGATTGGGCAGGCAGTGTGGAGGATCATTAGAGCACTTCTTAGTGCTATTTCTCTTTAGATTCTGCTTCAATATCATGGATGAGCAAGAAGCAGAAGTCGATTGTTATAAGCACTACTGAGACCAGATACATATGTACGAGTATGATCTCGTATGAATCTGCCTGGTTGGGGAAGCTCTTCAAGTGAGCTATTTGTACCACTATGATTCTCTGTGACAACCAAAGGTGGGATTCGATTATTGAGGAATCCCATATTCGACAATTGCTCCAGTAGATAAACATCAGATACTACCTTATC
Source organism: Pinus tabuliformis (assembly GCA_031772625.1). Taxonomy (NCBI): domain Eukaryota; kingdom Viridiplantae; phylum Streptophyta; class Pinopsida; order Pinales; family Pinaceae; genus Pinus; species Pinus tabuliformis. Next base: position 1,403,318,595 of record CM062820.1, on the reverse strand, counting down.
TGGGATATGGTAAGTCTATGAGCAAGGAAGCTCCATCGCTATGAGATGATGTACAGGTCGCTACACTTTGTCTAAGCCCTGGGTCCCTATAATACTAGTGATTACCCCATTATTATTGTAGTTATACCCCTTATTTATATTGTTGTGCCCCTATTACCCCCATATTGTTATTTCTGTGCCCCATAGAATCCCTCTATTGTTATTTTTGTGGCTTTATATTATTATTGTTAGGTCGGCTGGATTATATTGTGACTCCTTAGACTCCTATATATAGAAAGGAGGTTTTGTCATTTGTATCATCCAAGAATTGTTCATTTATGTAATGTAAAGGAGGTTGCCCCCTCGAAGAGGCTGAATTCTAAGGCGTTGATCTATCTTTTCTATCTTTTCTTGAGCTGGTTTCATAACATTTGGTATCAGAGCTTTGGATTCTAGGGTTTCGCTGCTCCAAACAGGTCATCGTGGCATTTTCGCTATAACTTGTTTTCTGTGACGTTTCAGAAGTTGCAAAAAAAACCCATTTGAGAAGAATTGGCGCTGAACCTTGGGTCCAAATTTCAGAGCTTTTAGCACGATATTTTCGGAGATATGATCTGAGGAAGTTGGTCTTTTTGCAGACTCCTGAATTACATTCAAAACAGGTGACCTGGGGAAAATCGTCATAACGTTTTCTCTGAGGATCGGATTGAAATTTCGTAAAAAGGTACAAAAAGAGGACGGACTGTAGTTTCTTGTATGTGTGTTTTAGATTCAAAGGTTGAAACAGTGACTCGTGGCACGTCGTACAAGTTCGCTCTACTGAACTAGTCTAAAAGCAAGTCACTGTGGGAGATTTCACATAACTCTTCTTTGGAGAATCCAATTTGGCTCAGACTTGTGGCATTGGAAAGAGGACGCAGAAGGCTACTACAGGTAGCAATTTTAGAACTGGATGATCCGAAATTACAGAGATACATCAGATTCAATATCAGGCTTCTATAAAGTGAAAAAAGGTGTGTAGTTTTTTTTTAAATTTTTGTGTAAGCTTGGTTTAACGGAATTCAAAGGGCATAGTAAAGCATTATTATCGGTAACTGATGCCCCGAGGAAAGAAAATGCAAACACCTAGTAAGGAACCTGAAAGCTCTAGCATGACTCATGAAGAAGAGGAAGAAATGCTACATGATATATCAAAATTACAAGAACAAGTGCAACAAATGTCACGCTCACAAAAGCTAACAGAAGCTAAGATAAGTGGCGTGGAATCTAAGATAAAGGGCATGGAAGCTAAGATGGATGATTCGAAGACAGATTTGAAGAGAGACATGGCAGATTTGAAGATAGATTAGAAGACAGATATGGAAGAATTGAAGAAGTTGCTACAAGAAAGGGTCACTAATGGTGAAAAGGTAGTAAAGGAAACTCATGATGAGAACAAAAGAAATGTTAATCATGATTCCATAGACGCTAATGTTGGATCGAAGAATCACCATATTCCAAAAATCGATATGAGGAAGTTTGATGGCAAGGATCCCGCCACATGGATATTACAGATGGAGCAATTCTTCGATCTCAATAATGTGCAAAACACACAAAAGGTACGTATGGCAACTGTATATTTGGAACCAAATCAGTTTGTATGGTATCAATGGCTTTGCTCTCGTAAACAATTTATCACTTGGGCAATTTTTACGGAAGAATTGATAGCACATTATGAAGATACAAAAAGCAACACTTTTTTTAGCCAATTGATAAGTCTCAAACAAAAGGGTTCAGTAATGGAGCACATTGAGGAGTTCCAAAAATTGAACATAAGGGTAAAAGATATTCCAGAGGAGCATAGGATTGATGTGTTCATAGGGTCTTTAAAGGATAATATCCAACATGATGTTCGCCTTTGGGAACCTGATTCATTAGAGAAGGCATTCAGGTTAGCAAGAAAAATGGAAAGCAAAATTATGGCAACCAGGAAGCATACCACTCACAACTATAAAGACGGAAGTGTTGTTGCCCCTAGTCTTCCACAACCTATAAGGTTGACACCACAACAATTGGAAGAAAAAAGAGCAAAAGGGCTTTGTTACAGTTGTGATAGCAAATACACTAAAGGTCATAAGTGTGCTGAGAAGAAATTATTCTACATAGATTGTGAAGAGGAAGAAGAAAAGGAGCAAGAAAGGTCAAAAGAAGAAGATATACTCCAGGAACAAAGCCTAGATGAAGAACAAATAAATCCGACCATATCTTGTAATGCATTGGCGGGAATTACCACTCCTCAAACCATCAAGATAGAAGGACAAATCAAGAAGAAAAAGGTAATAGTGTTGATTGATTCAGGAAGCACCCACAATTTTATTCATTGTAGGGTAGCAAAAGAATTGAATTGCTTCCTATATCCAGCACCAGAGTGTCAAGTGATGATTGCAAATGGAGGAACAATAAATTGCTCTGGAAAGTGCCATAATATCAAGCTATCCATGGGAGAATATGTATTGACTAGCCCAATGCTTTCCATTCCAATGGGAGGTGCTGATGTTGTACTAGGAGTCCAATGGCTACAATCCTTGGGTACAATAGCTTTTAATTTTCAAGAACTTTTCATCAAATTTTCTACGAAAGGAAAGGAAGTTGAATTAAGGGGTATTGCAGGGAAACCAGGAAAGATAATCAGCTCTAATGGTATGACAAAGCTTCTAAAAAAGGAGCAAAGAGGTGTAATTGCACAATTATGTTCGCTAGATGTTTCCACATTGGAATCATCTATTTCTCCAGATCTCCAAAAAGTCTTGGACAATCATTCCAAGGTATTTGAGACTCCCAAGGGTCTCCCACCTATGCGTGATCATGATCATGCTATTCATCTGATTCCAGGAAGTGTTCCTCCAAACATCAGGCCGTACAGATATCCCTATGTCCAAAAAAGTGAAATTGAACGTATGGTTGCAGAAATGCTAGAGGCTGGTATAATTCAACCGAGTCAAAGTTCTTTCTCAGCTCCAGTAGTATTGGTGCACAAGAAGGATGGATCATGGCGCATGTGTCCAGATTATAGGGAGCTCAACAAGCTCACTATTAAAGATAAGTTCCCCATTCCTGTTATTGATGAATTACTGGATGAATTGCATGGATCAATTTACTTCACCAAGTTGGATCTTCGTTCGGGATATCATCAAATCAGAATGAAGATTGAAGACATTCCGAAAACGACATTTAGAACTCATGAGGGTCATTATGAATTTTTGGTCATGCCTTTTGGCCTTACCAATGCACCTTCAACATTTCAAGGTTTGATGAATTCAATTTTCAAACCATTCCTTAGAAAATTTGTGTTAGTATTTTTTGATGATATACTAATCTACAGCAAGTCTTGGAAGGATCATGTTGAACATGTTGACAGGGTGCTACAACTATTGGAGGAGAAACAATTATATGCAAAAAGATCCAAATGTTTCTTTGGAGTCCAGGAGGTGGAATATTTGGGTCATATTGTATCTCATGAAGGAGTTAAGGTAGACCCTAGCAAAATTAAAGCCATTAAGGAATGGAAAATCCCCACATCCATAAAGCATCTGCGAGGATTTCTTGGGTTGACAGGGTATTATCGCAAGTTTGTTAAGAATTATGGGAGAATAGCAGCACCTCTAACAACATTATTGAAGAAAGATTCATTTTCATGGACTCCGGAAGCAACAAAGGCCTTTGAACATCTTAAAGAGGCAATGTGCCAAGCACCGGTCTTAGCTACACCGGACTTCACAAAAACCTTTATTGTGGAATGTGATGCTTCAGGAAATGGAATTGGTGCTGTTCTAATGCAAGATGAAAGACCCATTGCTTTTGAAAGTCGTCCAATCAAGGGAAAGTTTTTAAGCAAAGCTATTTATGAGAAGGAAATGTTGGCAATACTCCATGCACTTAAGAAATGGCGACCCTACCTAATGGGAAGACACTTCAAGGTAAAAACGGATCATGATAGCCTTAAATACTTTTTAGAACAAAGATTATCCTCTGAAGAGCAACAAAAGTGGGTCACAAAGATGTTGGGTTATGACTTTGAAATCATCTACAAAAAAGGGAAGCAAAATGTGGTGGCAGATGCACTCTCAAGAAAGGATGAGGATGTGGAAGCATTGTTGTGTGCCATTTCTATTATCCAACCAGATTGGATAAACGAAGCAAGGGAGGAATGGAAGAATGACGAAGAAGTGTGGGCACTTATTCGAAAGCTACAACAAGATTCCAGTACTTCTGATACATTTAGCTGGCAAAATGATTCGTTATGGTACAAAGATCGCTTATACCTCTGTAAGAATTCCCAGCTAAAACAAAAGATTCTTATGGAATTGCACACTTCTCCCTTAGGAGGGCACTCAGGATTTTTAAAAACTTACCACAGGGTTAAGAAGGAATTTTTTTGGGATGGCCTTAAATCAGATATTCAAAAGTTTGTGGCGGAATGTTTGGTTTGCCAGCAAAATAAAGTTGAAACAATTAAGACACCGGGTCTATTACAACCTTTATCCATTCCAAGCCAACGTTGGGAGGAGGTTTCAATGGATTTTATCACAGGTTTACCCAAGTCTGAGGGAAAGAGTGTCATCATGGTGGTAGTTGACAGACTTACCAAGTATGCACACTTTTGTGCATTATCACATCCATTTAAAGCCAGTACAGTTTCTACTGCATTTATGGAAACAGTTCAAAAGCTACATGGAAACCCAAAGATTATTGTAAGTGACAGAGATCCCATTTTCACTGGAAATTTTTGGACAGAATTATTTTCTTGTCTTGGTACTCAGTTAGCTCATAGCTCATCTTATCATCCTCAATCTGATGGGCAAACTGAGATAGTAAACAAATGTTTGGAAGGATATCTTCGTTGCTTTGTATCTGATAAACAGACACAATGGGTCAAATGGTTGCCTCTGGCTGAATGGTGGTATAACACTTCCTTCCATACAGCAACAAAAATGACCCCATTTATGGCACTTTATGGGTATCAACCACCATCCATCACATCATATTTAAGAGAAAATTCTAAGGTTCAGGCAGTGGAACATCACATCGAACATCAACAACAAGTCCTCCAACTCTTAAAGGATAACCTCGTGTTGGCACAAAATAGAATGAAACAACAGGCAGATCAACATCGCAGTGAAAGAAGTTTTGATGTAGGTGATTGGGTATTCCTACGGCTACAACCATATAAGCAAATGTCCCTAAAGCAAGCTAAGAAGGATAATAAATTATCACCAAAGTATTATGGTCCGTACAAGGTGTTGCAAAAGATTGGTACTATGGCATACAAATTGGAGCTTCCTGCAGCTTCTCGATTGCACCCAGTTTTCCATGTTTCATGTTTAAAGAAGGTTATAGGTGACAAGCTCCCAATTCAAACAATATTGCCAGAACTTGACGAGGAAGGAAAAATTATATTGGAACCGGAAGCAGTCACAGAAACAAGAACTCGACAGCTACGAAATCGATCAATTTCAGAGTATCTTATCAAGTGGAAGAACTTATCCGCTGAAGATTCCACATGGGAGGATGAGAATTTTATGCAGAAGTATCCAGAACTACTCAAGCGTTGAGGACAACACTTTTTTGAAGGAGAGGGGCATGTTGGGTCCCTATAATACTAGTGATTACCCCATTACTATTGTAGTTATACCCCTTATTTATATTGTTGTGCCCCTATTACCCCCATATTGTTATTTCTGTGCCCCATAGAATCCCTCTATTGTTATTTTTGTGGCTTTATATTATTATTGTTAGGTCGGCTGGATTATATTGTGACTCCTTAGACTCCTATATATAGAAAGGAGGTTTTGTCATTTGTATCATCCAAGAATTGTTCATTTATGTAATGTAAAGGAGGTTTCCCCCTCGAAGAGGCTGAATTCTAAGGCGTTGATCTATCTTTTCTATCTTTTCTTAAGCTGGTTTCATAACAGATACACTGCCAGAAATACGAAACTGCATGATTATTCAAATGTTGATTGGGCAGGCAGTGTGGAGGATCATTAGAGCACTTCTTAGTGCTATTTCTCTTTGGATTCTGCTTCAATATCATGGATGAGCAAGAAGCAGAAGTTGATTGTTATAAGCACTACTGAGACCAGATACATATGTACGAGTATGATCTCGTATGAAGCTGCCTAGTTGGGGAAGCTCTTCAAGTGAGCTATTTGTACCACTATGATTCTCTGTGACAACCAAAGGTGGGATTCGATTATTGAGGAATCCCATATTTGACGATTGCTCCAGTAGATAAACATCAGATACTACCTTATCTGGGATATGGTAAGTCTATGAGCAAGGAAGCTCCATCGCTATGAGATGATGTACAGGTCGCTACACTTTGTCTAAGCCCTAGGGGAAAGATCAAATCTGTGATTTTCCCGAACGACTTGGAGTCATCAAGAAACCCTTGTACAAGGGTCTTGCATGTTGTATTTATTGAGCTCTGGGAGCTTTGGGGGCTTATGGTTCTTATTGGAGCAACATATGACCATAGGGTGACTCACCCTCCCCTGGTGGTGTGCACTGGGACAGGATGATTCACTCTCCTTAGGACATGATGATTCACTCTTCTATGGACAAGACGATTCGCTCTCTTGTGGGACAAGATGATTCACTCTCTTGTGGGACAGGATGATTCGCTCTCCTGTGGATAGGATGATTCACTCTCCTGTGAACAAGATGATTCGCTCTCTTGTGGGACAAGATGATTCGCTCTCTTGTAGGATAGGATGATTTGCTCTCCTGTGTAGCAGGATGATTAATTCTCCTGTGAGTTCTAGATGATGTGCTCTCCATGATGATTGTGTAGCAGGATGATTAATTCTCCTATGAGTTTTGGATGATGTGTTCTCCATGACGATTGTGTAGCAGGATTATTAATTCTCCTGTAAGGTTTGGATGATGTCTTCTCCATGACGATTGTGTAGCAGGATGATTACTTCTCCTGTGAGGTCAGGATGATGTGTTCTCCATGACGATTCTGTAGCAGCATGATTAGTTCTCTTGTGAGGACATGATTGATTAATTTCTTCTGTTAAGGCATCCTACCCATGTAGTCTGGGACTCATGGGAAGTACCTCTCATCTGATCAATGAACAGGGAAATGAGGATAGGGACCATAGTAGTACCGATGGACGCATCACTGTATCTATCGTACTCCCTATGCTAGGATGAGCTTCATTGATTTGGGATCAATGATACTGGTCTGGGACCAACGGTAGGAGTTGTACCCACTATGACACTGACTTCAAGTTGGTTGAGGATTGGTCTAGGACCAACGGTAGGAGTTGTACCCACTATGACACTAACTTCAGGTTCGTTGAGGACTGGTTTGGGACCAATGGTACATACTTTGAGACTGACTTCGAGTTAGTAGAGTACTGGTTTGGGACCAGTGGTAGGAGTTTTACCTACTATGACACTGACTTCGGGTCGGTTGAGGATTGGTCTGGGACCAGTGGTACACACTCTGAGACTGACTTCGGGTCAGTGGAGAATGGTATGACACATTCTCAATCAATTCTTCTTCTTCATGGTTCAGCAGAGCTAAGTTGAGCACACTAGAGCCAGCTGAGTTGAGCAGAGTAGAGCAGAGCCAGCAAAGCAAAGCCAACAGAGCTGAGTAAATCTAAGCAGAGCTAGCATAGGTGAGCAGAGTAGTGTAGGGCACTGATAGCAGAGATAGTACAGTTGGACATATGGATCAACAGATGGAGTTATCCCCAGTTGAGAGGGAGTGTGAAAATTGGCAGCTAGGGAAAAACTCTATGTGGGTCATATTATTTATGGCAGCTGATATTTTTATTGGATCCCTCTCATTGAGAGGTCTAGGATTGATCTAACGATCATCTAATTCCGATAAGTTTTTATGAAGTTATGAAATTATTTATGTTATGGACAAATTGTTAAGTCGGCCAGCAACTTATGTAGGCTCAGAAGCCCAACAGTTATGTCTATCAGCCGGAGCATCTATCTCTGAAGGAAGACAACATGATGTATGAGATCATGGGCAGCATAATAAGCAGCATGATGATATGAGCATGGGCAGCATAATGATGCATGAAGATATGAACATGGGAAGCATAATGATGAATGAGATCATGAGCATGGGAAGCTTGATGATGAATAAGATCATGGAAGATGCAGCATGATGAGCAGCATGAAGATGAGAGGAGCTCAGTCATCAAGGTTCAACACATGTGACAGTACAGAAAGGTGTCACACGGTAATGTGCAGCAAATAGACGAGATGCAGCACTATGATAGGTGAACAAGTCACCTTAGAGAATTAGTTGAAGCAATATGTCTTCAACTGATCTCATGCCGATATCAAAAGTCAAAGTGATTGACTTCTATTGTAAATGTACTATCTCTCTCACTTTCTCTGCTAAACTTTGAAGAACATAAAATAAGAATTGATCAAGGGTTTCCCCACATTGGGGTTTGTCCCTGGCTAGCGCCACATCTTGTGTCCTCTTGTCTTGGCTTGTCTTCTGTGATTTATATTTATGTTCTATTTGCAGTTTACTTTATGCTGATGTGATTGCTAATGTGGAAAAGAAATTTAAATAAATTTCTCTAGCATAGAACATACCTAAAATTAATATTTATTCCACTACATGCATCAAGGGATAAAGAAGGGTGAGAAGAAAAAATTCCAACAATAAATTATTCTATGATCATATCAGATTCTAAATCAAAATCCTGCATATCCAAGTCTGTTTGAGAAATCAAGAAATCAATGGATGAATTTGGGCACTCATCACCATGTATATCAGTGGATTCATTTTATCATGGTGATGGTTGCCTAAGCCTTCATTTTGATCAAGGGCTCGAATTTCACTTGAATGATCACCAAGATCACAAGATTCTTGATCAACTAAAAATGTGGAAGGATCATTTGAACATAGAGGCATTTGAAAAAGAGAAGTAAGATAAAATGAATCTTCATCCTTTTTCTCCTTTACTTGTTAAATGCATCCATCCCATATCTGATCACCACTTGAACCAACCAATTGGGAACAAAGGGTATCTTAAGGAAATGGTGATGGAGCAGGTAGACCAAGTGAATTGATTAAATCAGATCCAAGAGGTGTAAAATGATAAAGGCTGAAAGGTATCCCTTGAAGAGGAAATATTTTAAATTAGATCAGATTTAAGATTAAGATTATGCATGCTAATGTCATATTTGGAAACTAAGGAATCAACCTTTACATTAGGATTTATGCATGTATCGGAAAATTCAAAGCTCCTCTACAAAAAATCTTGATTATGGGAAGGAAATAATGGTGGAATAAGTGGATCGACAATTTGATTTTCAAGTTTCCCAACTTCAAAATTAGTGCATGAGTTTACTCTATTCAATAAAGGAAAAGGAGGAGAGGGATCAAAAGGGACATTTAAGATTTATCCCCTAACATTTTAGGTGCCTCGTGACTAAGATGAGTTTTGAAAACAGAGTTTGGAATGAGGCTAGAAGATGATTCAGATTCAAATTGTTCAATAGATGCTTGAACCAAATACTAAAACTTTTCACTCATGAAATCCCAATCCACGTATTCTTCATGAAACTCATCACAAATATGAAGAAACGAATCAAGAAAATCTTCGAAAAATTCATCAGATTTCATTCTAAGTCAATTAACCCTTATATAAACATCTTGATAATTATACCTGTTAAAATCTTGACGAAGCTCCTTGAAAAGTTGATCAAATGAAGAGATAGAAGAATCTAGAAAGGTATGACACCATTTCTTAGCACAAATTTCAAAAGTGAGAATGAACAACCTACAAGCAACATCTTCACAATCAATTTCATAAGAATCATAAAATTCAATAAAACGAAGAGTATGCTCAAGAATGGTTGTTTCACCTTTGCTATTGAACTTCAAATTTGACAAGTTATGAATAATTCTTGTGGGAATTTAAAGATTTGAACTCTTAGAAAAACATCCCAGGTTTAGGATTTGGGAATAAGCCATTTAAGATGAGAAATTGAAAACAAACTTAACAAGCTGGTCTTGTAATTTGGACCTCCTTCTAGTGCTACTTGTTTACGATGTTGGAAGTCTGCCAACAAAGGGGTTCTCCTTGGTATGAAGTCCCAACTAGACCTCACACCATTTGGAGTAGGATCCCCATACAAATAATAGGTCTAACCACCACCATTATTAGAGATTTACCTTAGTTGCGATTATCAACATAAAATATTATGCATAAAATTTAAGACAAGAAAGTGAGTTGACATTGTGAAACATACAATTGCAATGTATATAAGGTTCTTCCACGAACAAAGTAGAAAGAGTGATCGTTTAATAGAAAAGTAATAATACTATTCTAATAAAGACACACAAGAGCATAGAAGGATTCATTAGTTAACCTGCAAAATAGTTCACATGTCAACAACGATCATAAAAGCAAGTAACAACGCACATTCAACAAGATATATACTAAAGCCAAAAAAATATTTCATTTTCTCTAGTATGTATGAACACAAACACATATTGAAAAAATTAAAAGAATAGTCTTACAAAATCCATGATACATGCATGAAAATGTTTTGGCTTTGAGAGCTTCAAATATTAAGTGGAAGTTATAAGATAACAATTACAACGATGCAACACTAGCTCCAATAGTGGAACATTAAGTCACAACTTGATACTCTAAAGTATGACCTTCTCTCCTATGCCAAGCTAGAGAAGCCAAGGTGAAAAGTGTTTTTGCTTGAGGCATGAGGCTTTATTTATAACAAATGAGGTGACTTTCCACCTCCCTTGTGAATCTTGAGCTCCCCTCATGACTCTTGTGCTCCCATGTGACTTTTTGAATTCCTATGTGACCTTTGAGCTTCTTCATGACTCTAGGACTTCTAGTGATTGTTCATATTTCATGTGTGACCCTTGGTTTCCACACATTTTACATTTTCTCATTTTTGAAAATGAAATATTACATTCCACCAATAATGTGGAAAAATGAATGGGACCAAAAAACACTCTTGTGTTAACAATTTGAATGACCATAGTTTGGTGACAGTGACATGAAACCTTATGGAAATGTATTGATGTGAGGTACCTTTATTCGCTACTTTTTCTTCAACTCTTGATAATTGATCTAGGATGTGCTTCATCTTCACCCTCCAATGGGTTTGGATGAGTGTTGGAACCTTTTAAGTCAACATGAGTTGCCATTTCTCCGTCATGGTCAAGAATTCCTTTACTCTCGCATGATAGCATATTTGTGTCTTGTCTCCATGAGTGTCCTTCTTGTAACCTCCTTGAGCATAATCTTGGCTTGATAGGGTGATATCACCAGAAAATTAAGTTCACTCACGACAAGTCAACATTAGTCCCATAATCTCCTGTTCTATTTGTGTTTTCTCTTGTAACATGCTCATTGTGATGGGACATTATGCAAGGGCTTGAGAGAAAGGGTCTAGGAATTACTCATTTGAGCACTTGAAGGACCAAGAGATGACCATACTATCCACTGGAACTGAATACAAAATAAGATGAGGCTCATCAAAGGTTTGCATAGTGGGAAAGTTCAATTAGCAAGAGTGGCAAGACTATGCATTATAATTGCACAATACATAGTTATTGAGAAGAAGACTCCTGGGATTGCACAGTTGAGCACTATGATGACCTAGAGAGGGACCTACCATCCACTAGAACTGTGTAATGCACATTTTAGGCAAGGAAGGACAAGGCATTACACAGTTGAGCAAGTGAGGAAACATTGTGCATTGTAACTGCACAGTGCATGGTGATGCAAGAGCATTAGGCTTAAAGACAAAAGGCTTCATATTATCCCAAAAAAAAAAATACAAAATAATTTTATAAGAAAAGGAGTGGGGTCCTTTCGCTGTCAATTTACAAAGCTTGCTAGTTAGGATTTGAACTAGAAACTAGGATCTAGATTATCATGTAATAAATTCAAGTAGTTAGATGTAGTGGAGATTCTCGAGGACAATATCATGGAGATTAGATAGGATTAGTTAGTTCGATTCTTTGATTTAGGATCTGGTTGTTAAATGAACCAGTACTTATGTAAGTTCTGAATCATTGTAACGGGATTTTTGACTGATTCAGCTTGTTTGGCCATATATGATTAAGTTGTAGAAAACATAACTCTGTTTATTTTTATGTGAATTTGGTCAATCCTAGAGGTGTTCCATCCCTCCATAGTATCTCTGTGTATCATTGATTTTCCAGAATTTAAAGTTCTCTGCGATCACATTTAATCTCTTTTGGCCATGTATTAACCACTGCGAGGTTTGAAAGTGTACGGATTCCTTAATCAAGTTGACGTGCCACACTCATTATTAATCGTTGATTTAATTTTCAACGCATTGCACCACAGTCAACAGCGAGGGTTGGCCTGGTTTTGACCCTTGTGGTAATATGAAGCCCTGCAAGCTGTAGATCTAATGGCCTCTATCATCAGGCGTTAATCTCAAGTCCGGACCTGAACTTTTATAAATTGAGGTTTATAAACCTATCGACTCTAGTAGGCGGTATCGTCGCATAGATCTCCATGCGATATCTCAGTGACCGTCGAATCACTGTTGATGTTGACAATTGGATCACTAGGTAATATCACATCGAAAGTTTCAAGAGTGAATGACCCTGGCCGATGGAGTTGCAAAATGTGACATGCGATACGAAGAACGGTGATAAATATCGCATCGCATCATTAATAAGTAAAGGAACCCTACCCAGTGAGCTTATGATTGTGATATGTGATGTTTATAGGATTTATAAAGCACTTGTTGATTGTGACTAAATTTAGCAGTTCCACTAATTTAGCAAGAATAGATAAGTTTGGAGGTAGATGACTAAGACTTTGTAGGAAGTCCAAGAAGAAATTCCGCCTGAACTGGAAGAAATAATTTTCGGATTTGAACGTTTGTCTCTTATGCCTGCACCCCGGCCACCATTAGTGGTATCATAGCAACTTAAAGACACTGAACATGATCTCAACAATTAGAGAAAGAAATCCAACATGGCTTTCAGAGTTGGAAAAGGACGTGGTAGAAGAGGAAGACTAGTTGCAAATGCTAAAGTGATGGAAGTTATGCAATAGATGCAAGCTAGATTAGAACCAATGGAAACATGGAAAGAGGTAGATGCTGGAGATGTTAGTGAGCTTGAAGCTGAAGCTGCAGAAGAGGAGGAACCTATAGAAGTTACTCCTGAGATGAGATTCTTTAAGTCAGTGTTGAGATCCACATCTAGACCTAGAACTGAGGTTTCAATTTATGCAGGAGGATTAAATCCTGAGGAGCTGATAGACTGGATTAATGACATGGAGAAATTCTTCGATTATGAAGAAACAGAGGATGAAAAGAAGGTGAAGTTTGTTGTCAAAAAGTTGAAAGGACATGCAGCACTTTGGTGGGATGGAGTGCAGGCAGAAAGAAAGAGAATTGGTAAGAAGCCGATTAAAAATAGGAACAGAATGGTGGCAAAGTTGAGGAGTAAGTTTTTGCTAAGTAATTATCAACATACATTATTTAGACAGATACAAAATTTTAGACAGAGGTCTTTGATAGTGAAAGAATACACAGAGGAGTTCTACAAGGTGAGCATGGGAGCTGGACAAATTCAAGATACAGATGAGAAGGTGGCAATATATGTGAATGGTCTTAGAATGGACATTCAAGATGAGATAAGTGTACTGTCTCCTAAAACAGTAGAAGAAGCTTATCAGATGGTATTGAAGACTGAAGAAAAACTCTTGAGGAAACAGTCTACCAGAAATAGAGGAACTTTCGAGGAAGGGGAAGTCAAGGTGGTAGAGGAAGGTCTACAACACCTAGAGATGGAGCTAGCAGCAGCTCAAGTCAATATACATCCACAGGAGGTGATGCAAGTGGCAGAGGGAGTTTTTCCAAAGGAAGAGGAGGAAGAGGCAGAGGAAGAGAAGTTAGATGTTACAGATGTAACAAGCTGGGACATAGAGCCTATGAGTGCATAGAAAATGTAGGAACACCTCAGAGAAATGCCATTGTTGCTCAGACTAAAGAGGAAGCAACAAAGGTGACAGAAGAAGAAAATGTACCAGAGAGAGGAGAATCTTTGGTAGTTAACAAAGTATTTATAAAGCTAGCAAAGGAATTTGTTGAACCAGCACAAAGGAAGACTTTGTTCAGGATTGTGTGCAAGGTTCAAGGAAAATGTTGTCAGATGATAATTGATAGTGGCAGCACTGAAAATTTGGTCTCTACAGAAGTGGTGGAGAAGTTGAAATTGAAGACAAAGAAATATCCAACACCTTACAAGGTGTCATGGCTACAAAAGAGACATCAGTTGTTAGTGAATGAACAATGTGAAGTGGAGTTGCAGGTGGGAAAGTATAAAGATAAAATTTTGTGTGATGTGATGCCTATTGATGTATGTGTAGGCTTTAACCCAGTACAGAAATTACCTACATACAAATTCTAAAACACATAAAATAAACAATGCGAGAGCATAACACATAAAAAACATATACACAGAGATTTTCCCCTGGATCCCAAAACCACCGGGACTACCAACTTGATTTTTCATTATTTTCCTTTCAATGTTACAATACATATTTATACATGCCGAAGCATCCAATACCATGGACCGAAAACCATCGCGTCCAAAACCATGGACCAAAAACCATTGCATCCAAAACCATGTGCGAAAAGCATGCACAAAACCATAGGTAGGTCCGCCCAACCTAATATAGGGTCCAAAAAACAAAAATTTTCAGGGCGCTGCCCTAGACCCCATAGAGGGGGTTTACCTACACACCTCAAACCCTTGTGAACCCCCCGCTACGCAATCGGCGCAACGAAGGGGGGGCTCCGCCCCCCCCTCTAACCCCCCGCCGTTAACTACGTGGGCTAGTCATGGAAAGAATATAACACAACCCAACATTCTCCCACTTGTTTTTCTCTTTCCACATGGGGCCACAAGAGAGCTTAGTCATTTATCCAACCCTGCAAAACCCATTGTTTCTCTACACCAAGAGAACTTCTCAAAGCACACAGATTTTGTCAATGCATCTGCAATATTCTTCAAAGTTTCCACCTTTACTAGCAACATCTTTTTGTCTTCTATCATATCCCTCACAAAGTGATACTGAACATCAATGTGCTTTGTCTTTGAATGATATCCAGGGTTCTTTGCCAAGAAAATTGCACTTTGTCTGTCACAGTCTATCCTTATAGCTCCCTGTACTAACCCCATACTTGATCACAATCTCTGCAACCAAACTACTTCCTTACTTGCATGAGTGGCTACCATGTATTCTGCCTCCGTAATTGATAGTGCCACTACAAATTGTTTCTTACTCATCCAGCTGACTGCACCTCCCAATAGCTTAAACACATACCCACTTGTAGATCTTCTCTGATCTAGATCTCTAGCCCAATCTGCATCAACAAAGCCACGAATATCCAACACTCTGTGCAATCCTGATCTTCCTTGGTATTGCAAACCATAATCACTAGTGCCACGCAAATACCTAAAAACCCGCTTCACTGCTGTCCAATGCTCCTTCCCTGGTTTTGACATAAACCTACTCAATACTCCCACTACATGTGCAATGTCTAGTCTAGTATAGACCATTGCATACATCAGGCTATCGATTTCACTTGCATATGGAACACGGGACATGTCCTCTTCCTCTTCTTGTGTCTTGGGACACTGTTCAACAGATAACCTCACACCTACATGTTATAGACATATTTGGGCACTGCAGCCCCAAACTCAGATGTCCATAAACCAAGGGCTCTTTAGTCCCTAAAAGTGTTGTTTCATGCCCTAAAGGATCATGGTCAACTGATTACATCATCTCCCAGAAGTTCCTCTTGAAAAACTACTCAGAACTGGCCAAAACTGGACCATACTGACTGCTCCATGGTTAGGGTGCGATTCATCTCACCTTGTACACACAGGGGGTGCAATGCATACTGAAAAGGCCTTCTATAGGGTGCGATGAATGAGAATAGACAAATGGTAGAGACAGTTTGCAAGGTGGATGATCATGGAATCTTCCAGAAACTTCTCCTGTGACACTTGCCTCTCTGAACTCGCCCAGGGATGAGTAAGAGATCATGAAATCTCCAAGTGGAACCAAGAACTATCAATGGAATGACACTAATCAAAAACCCAGAGCTGACTCACACCCTTGCAAGACATCTATAAATGGATCCCTCATCTGAGAGATCTAGAAGCTAGAATTTTGTAATTTGTAAGGAAGTGCTTGGTTTCTCTTTGAGACATTGTATTGTTTGGTGATCTAGCTTTTCATGAGGTGAAGAGGGTTTTCATGGTGGGAGGATGATGCTGGATCAGACAGCTAGGTTGTAATCCTCTCTTCTACTACTTCTATCAATAAATCTATTTGAGTTTTCCTCCATATACTTGTATATTTCTGAATCTTGAATTTGTGTATGCATTTGTATGGTTAATGTACATCTGATTCTACATTGTTTATGGTTATAGATCTCTATGCTTTGATGGTATTTTGCTGCTTTGACTCTATAGGTGTTCTTTTGTAATATTCCTAATTAGTCATGGCTAATTGGAATTTTCGATTTTTCTCAATTTTTCCTTCTATAGTCATTTATAAATAAAAAGGTGAGGAAAGGGGGACATAACTCACTTTTTGAATAAAGTCACTCCCTAGTAGCACAACGTTGTAACTTAAAAGGGGAGCCAAGGGGGCCAAAGGACCACGTAGAGAAGGGGGCCCATGTAGACACTTGGAGGAACTGCGCAAATGGAAAAGGAGCACGTGGCAAGAGAGAGGCTACATTGGAGGAGGTGGGCCTTAGGGTTTTGAGAGAGGCCAATGCTATAAAAGAGAGAGGAGCCTCCTCATTTGGGCATTGAATTATGTTGCATTTGAGCTAGTCACTTCGACTTAGAGCACGCTGGTTGTTTAGCCTGTCTGCAGCACTGTTTAGTGCATCGAGTGTCTTTGTTCGAAGATCTCACCCTTAGCCTCGAGGGACTTCGAGTGCCTACTCGGGAAAGGTAGTTTCATTAGTATTTTGCAGGAGGAGCGATCTCTGGAGTTGAGGAGGAACTGAGCATTTTGATGACTGCACAGTCTTGAGAGGGGAGGACGCAGTCTCTTTTGGTAGGATCTCTGGATTGGATTTATGTGGAGGATTTGAGCTTGGAGATTGAGCAAGGAATTAGCCCTTGCATATTGGAGGATTTTGGCAGAGTCTCGGGTAGAGTTTTGGAGGATTCTCTTCAGGGGCAGCGCAGAGCCTTGAGGGATAGCGTAGATCCTCAAGGGGGTGATTTTTGGGGGTCAGCTATTTTAGAAAATCTTTCTGGGCTTTCCTAGGTTTATTGAACAGAGGCTAATTCCAAAGTTTCAGCATTTTCTGAGGAGGGGAACAGCCCCAAATCCTCACTTGATTCCAATAGTAGTAGCAGCACAGCAGTTCTCCGGCAGCTTGGACGTAGTTCAGAGAGAGGCCATTTCCTTACCATTCTGAGTGTATTTCTTCACTTACCTTATGCAAGTCGAGGTGCTATCTTTCTGATCACCTCTTGTACTCTTTCCATTACTCAGTATAATAAAATGGCTTAGCATTTCTATCTAAATTTCTCGAGTATCTGCTTATATTCCATGTATACATTATTGTATGTTGCACTACTGTTATTTTTATCTCTTTGAGCTCCCCGGCTACTATACCACTTGTGTGTTTTATCCTATACTCTTAGACAGAGTCTAGAAAGGGCCAGGAAGCCTCCAGATCTCATCCTCTTTTCAGAGGCGACATATTTGGTAAACGCCCTCCTAGTCCATCTCTGGTTGGAGTTTTCTTGTGTTTGAGGGATACCCCTGATAAGGGATATTACATCTTTGAAGCGGGACAAGTGAGAAAGGAGTGGTGAAGCTCTATCAAAGGAGAGAGGAAACAAGCAAGGAGCTAAGTGAAAGACTGAGGTTGGTACTCTCTGCTTCTCTCTCATCTATCTCTCATAAAGGAAAACACAAGTTACTTTGAATTGTTTGTTTCTAAGATAGCTACCCATCTTAGTGAGACTAACAGCTCTGAATGGACACTAGTTTTCCTGGAAACAAAATGGTGACTCCGTTGGGGAACGAATAGTTTGTTTTGTTTGTTTATTGTTTGCTTTATAAACTATAGATGAAGCCTGAAGTTAAGCCAGCTAGCCTTCGAAACGCCTTTTCTATGCAATTGCGAAGTGGATAAACACTGCTTTAGTCAATCTTCGGGTTGGTTTATGAACTGAACATCTGACTTACAAAGCATCTTAAATGCCCTTGTGGTAGTTCAGAACTTCATCAGATCCTACCCTTATGCTTTGTGTTTACTGTACATCATTACTCAGCCTAAATCACTGAACTTAACTGCAATTTTTGAGCAAAAACCAAGCTTAGTTTTGCTCCCTGGCCCATCACACTATCTATAACTGTGCAACCTAGATGTATCGCACCTCCCGTGTGTTGTAGGTGAGATGCATCCCTGTTTCCCTATGTTGCAGGTGCGATGATTGAGTAAACTGTGTTTTCTTCTCTGAAATTTGGTTTTTTTCTCTCTGTTTTCAGCTTTATTCAGTAGTTTTGCTGTTCATGATCAGTACCTTCTTGCTATAACCATCTTCCTTCACATTATTTCAGCCTCCATCAGTTAGGAATTGTAAATGTTTTTGTGTATTTTTCAATCATTTGCAATCTTCCTTTGTCGAAAGTAGCCTAATCGAACTGTCGTCTTTGATGCAAGTGTCGTAATTGTCATTCTGAATCAAAAGAAGAGTTTCGTAAAGTCTTCCTCTTCTAGATAGTTGATTTTACTTTTGTCATTGTACTTGATTTTTAAGTTATTAGTATTTCAAGTGTCGAAAACAATTTTAAATTTGAAATCAAAAAGTGTCATCTTAGTGTTCGTTTCGTTTCGAAAAGAGAAAATTGTTAGTACTGTCGTTTTGAAAGAAAATAGTTCAGATCTGTACTTAGCATTCTTTTTGTCATTCACACATTAAGAAAGTGGAAAACAAATACATGCATGTGCATCTTTATTTTGACTACTTGTTTTGATTTAGGAAAGTGCATTTAGTGTGTGCTTTACGCTCTCTGCTGAAAGAAAATCATCATCTTCTTTCCTTTGTAACTAGGATTTTCATTGCTAAAAGAACATAAACGACTGTTTATCATTTTAGATTGCATATTTAGGAATTTCACATCTACATCACGTGGTGAACCTTGAAAGACAAACTTTTAAGCAAGATCAACCATAAAATAAGCCTCAATGAACATAAAAACGCTTTGGAATCTAACACAACATATCTAGAAGTCTAGGCTAGAGACGTGTTCCGGCGTCGTAAAACCTGGTAACTATCGTTTTCATTGTAGGTTGGGTGATTCCTCCTCTTTGATACGACGAGTGCCAATATGGACTTGTTCTTCCCGTACCGTCAAGTATATATTGGGAGACCAAAATAGGCTATTATCCTTTATCCTTAGGAAGCCGTGTCTGCTGCCCTATCGATCGTAATGCACTGAACACAGTATTCGCAAAGATTGACTGTTGTACATAAGTCCTTGGTAATTTCTCTGTCATTTATCACCAAGGTGTATTTTGCAATTTTACGATCGATTTGGTAAACCCTCTAGCTAGACTTCCAGAGCAGTCACTCTCATTCCTTTTCAACTCCTTAAAAGAAAAGGTCCATCTAAGCACTTGTCACTTCGGGCTCATTAAAAAGCAAAGGCGAC
Organism: Pinus tabuliformis; assembly: GCA_031772625.1. NCBI lineage: Eukaryota > Viridiplantae > Streptophyta > Pinopsida > Pinales > Pinaceae > Pinus > Pinus tabuliformis. The sequence goes on along the minus strand of CM062820.1, from coordinate 1,403,298,859 downwards.
TAGAGACACCTTTAGCTTTTTCTCGACTCTTAAAAATTGAAAAATAAAGTTGCGTCAAAGTGTCTTAAAATTCATTTAAATCGGAATAACATTTTTCCCTTTAATTTTTTTAGTTGATCAAGTAATCTACAATCGTGGAAGAAAGTCAATCGAAACCCCGTCGTTTGCAGAGACTAGCGAGTCAACCGTCTTTGACCCTAGAAACGAAACCATCCTGGGTAAAGCATTATCATTTAACTGAGTCCAATTCACCTGATTTATTTGAAACTTGTGTTTCAAAATCGTCAGAGACTACAATTACTCCAACTAGCTCTAGTACATCTGCCTTTACAGAAGAAGTTCCGTAGTTACAAGAGGACATTAGAACTAATCCTAGTGTAACAGTAGACACCTCTATTCCTGAAGTAGCTCCACCTAGGAATGATCAAGAAACTGAAGTTCACTTACCTGAACATCTAGAAGTTGAATTCCAGAATTCAGAAGGTGTCACCCTCCAATATCTGTTACTGCAGAAGCTACACTTTCTTTGGCTTCAGAAATATTTTACAGACCTAATGGCCTACCTCTTCCACCTGGATTGATTACTATAGAAGAGATAGTAGAGGATCTTCCACCCAGTACTCCAGTGCATTTTGGAACTGGTATCCACTTACATCCTTCTACTACAGAAGTTAGTTCTTTTTCATCGCAAGTTCCTGTCAAATCGCTAGGAAATATTTTGGATAGACTAAACATGTCTGAACAACCATCAACATCTAAGACTGTGTCAACTAACACAGCTACGGTGGAGCTTCCTACTGTTGTTCCTATAATGATTGCTGATATACCACTTGTCCCGGCAAGTTATGAACAACAATCCGGAGTCCCATCAGGGACTGTTTCAACGACATGGTCAGTTCCCATTTCTTCATCCGGACTCTCATCTGGTATTTCTTATGTTGAAACTCAACAAGTTGATCCAATGTGTCTTCAAAGGCCAATCTACCCTTTAAGTACTGGATTACCACCATATGGGGGGCAGTATGCCTTTTCATTGTTCCCTCCTGGAGAACAACCATATGAGAGTTTACAACAAAGTTAAGGTCAAACTGGAATTACATCCAGCGGTTGGGTACCAATACTACCTCAAAAACCAAGGGTTGTATATTTAATGTAACCAGTCCATCCTGTTTCAAATATTCCCACTACACCTGCTATTATGACGGTATCGCAAGTACAAGCGCTACCTGTTGTATGTCAACCTCAAGTTTCTCAGGTTGCAATACAACAGCTTCTCATCTCAGCGATTCAATCACAACCTCAGGTTAGTGCCTCCTTATCTGGAACGACTCAGGCTCAAACAGGTACTATGACTCGTGTCTTGGTCAATCATCCAATATTGGACAATAGCAAATGGTCCAACAACCATGGCTAGTTCAATACCAACAACTGCAATTCCAGCAATCGTACCAAGGACCTGAGCAACAAGTCTTTGTAAGTAATGGGCAACCGCATTTCCAAAACGGTTATCAACAACCATACTATAATGGTTATGCCCATCAACCTTATCAAAGTTACCAACATCAAATACATTATGATGGTATGCAAAGACCTACTGCTCAGGCGATTTCATCTTATCCTGGGTAGGCTTCAGCTAACCTGAATCAACAGTTGCCCTTTGTAGCAACTCTAGAATTACCAGATCTAAACCGGTTGACGAATGATCCAATTGCTTACGCACCTTGGTGGCCTACAATTCCTCAAAAACTTCTCTCTGATATTCCTAAATTCAATGGAAATCTAGGTGAATATTCGTCGAATCATGTGATGACATTCCATTTGTGGTGTTCATCCAACACCCTGAATGATGATTCGATTAGGCTTCGCCTTTTCCAGCGAATGTTAACAGGTCCGATAGCTAAATGGTATATAGAATTACCTAGAGCTTCATTTGATAACTTTAGCACCCTTGCCACTACCTTTTTAACCCATTTTCAGTTATCCATAAGGTACGAAACAGGGACAGAACTCCTTACCAACTTTAAACAGGCGATAGCCACTCACATATCTGATCATATTCATGAGTGGTGGCGTCATCGAAGAATGGTGAAGACATACATTCCTTATTAGCTTTTAGCTGAATGGTTTATAAAGTCATTGCTACCCTTTATTACAGAGGATGTGGCTAAGGGAGGAGTTGTTACAGAAGAGCAAGTCATTGCTCATGCGCAATATTTAGACTTGATCTATACTCAGTTTGGCACACTCTACGACAAAATTCCTGATGCTCCTAGACTAGAATTTTCCATTCCTCCCCCTCCTAAATCAAACAAAGACTCTCATGCTGGCGATGGCATGATAGGTACGACAAGCACGAAAACCACAAAGGCTACATCTAAGAAAGCCTGTACAGTTTCTAGTCAAAAAGCAGATGAAGAACCTCTCGCCTCGGAGGTCAATGCTGTGTCAACTGACAAAGGAAAAAATCCTAAGCAACCAGGGGGCAAGAAGAAAGGGACAAACAAAAAGAAGAAACAGGAGGATTCGACTCCTGAGAAACCTTCTAGAAACCCTACTGGAAAGAAGAAACCTAATCAGCCATGTTTCATATGTGATGAGGACCATTACACAAGAGATTGTCCACATCAAGCTGAAGTCAAGAAGTTTTTCAAAAAGACTTCAAATACCTCAGCGGTATTGACTGATCCGTTTCCAATTCCAAAAACTAACCTGGTTGCTAGTGATCGTGCTTCCCCATCCCAAGTGCTTATTCTATCCATGTCAAAACAGCAAAATGACGCTTTGATATCTACAAGGAATAAGGATTATGGAAATCCACAATCGTCGAACAGCAAGGCTACAGATCAACCCAACAGTTCGACAAAAACTTCGTCAGATGTTGTTCCACCAATCATTCCTGAATTAATAATAAAACTGCCTAAGGGAGTAGTACATAAATCGACATTTAATCCTTGTGGTAGACCAGCACAGAATTATAATATAGTGGAGGATTTGTCCCAATCGCCATCCGCTATGTCGACACTTGAAGTACTGCAGAACTGCCCCTCCCAAAAGCAGGCTTTGTTATCACCGATAGGTGGGATTGATCCAATGGATTCCAATCTGGTGGCCTTTAATCATAAAGGATATGAACCTTAGTTACCAGCCCAGCTCCCTTTCCTCATATAGGTAAAAACCCTCAACAAAACTGTTCATCGAACAATCATTGATGAGGGGGCATCTACTTGTATTATGTCAATGAGTTGTTGGAAAACTTTAGGCTCTCCACCCTTGTCACGATCATCAATGAAATTAAAAACATTCGATGGAAGAACATACAAACCATATGGGATATTAAGTAACTTGCAAATTGAACTAGGGGGCAAGATAGTAGAAATTGAAGTCGAGGTCATTGATGGAAACCTTGACTACAACATCCTACTAGGCAGACCCCGGATTTATGCTATGGTTGTTGTTGTGTCAACATATTTTAGAAAGATTTCATTCCCCTTTCAAGGCGGAATCACAATCATTGACCAACTAACCTTCCTCCCCAACAGTTCTCAAGTTACCGGAAGCATTCCTTTGATCCATGGAAGCTCTCAATCGCTTCAAAATATCAAAGTAGGTCTCCTAAAAGACCCTTCCTTAATGGGTACTTTTGCCCTTCCACCTCCGAGTAATCTGGCAGAAGTGGCCACAGTGGAAACCTGTCATATGATATATTCTACATCATCAAAGATTAAGAAGAACTATGACCATTTTGATATTGTGGATGATCGTGAGGTATTGCCCCCAAGCCCTACCATACCTACATCATCTGATGATCAATTCATTGATGTTGTACATTATGTACTGGATGCATTGGAACCAGATCTTTCCTTCATGACCCCTTATGACTTGTGATCAAAGGTTGCTAGAGGATAGTTCATTGACTGGAGTCAACCTTGTTAAAAAATGAAACCAAGGAACTGAGCAGAATTCTTTATCTTGTGTCAAGCTCATTAAAAAATGAAACAAGGTTGAGCAAAGTTCCAAGTCGAGTCTTTCACTTGATCTCATAAAGGAACCTTCATTCCATCCACCTAATTACCACGAATAGTTTGGTGAATGTAACGAAGCTTAGGGGCCATGCACCCTTGTCTATTTTGCGAACAAACCCAGCTGTAGAGATAAGTTTCCCTGTAAGTTATGTGATCGGTCCGAGTGACCTTTCACCTTTGTCTATTTGGTGGACAAAGTGCAGGAAGTTTTGTCTAAGTATTGATAGAAAATGATCCTGCTTAACCACAGTAAGTTTCCATATGGTTACTAAAGACTTTGTTATGCTGGGGGCATGCAAACCTTTTTATACAAGAAAAAAAGGACCAATTTCATTTTTTAGCTTTTTAGCTTTATAGTTTGGTCGTTCCTAGCTTACATAAAAAGGAAACTGAGCACATGTTGGCACAAGGTTCAAGCTCATTAAAAAATAAACCCGCGTTTGGTAAATAAAAATTGTGATAACTTTGCTATCTGCCCTTTCTGAAATTTGGTTGTGTTCCTTCCGTCACCTCCATTTCATTCGGCCGACCATACACTTCCACTTGATTGTTTGCCCTTTTGAGTAACATCTGTGATGAGTGATTCTGATTGCCACCCTCTTCACACTACCATGTTTTGAGAAGTTTCGAAATTACCTGGAACCAGCTGCTACCCAGAAATATCACTCGTTCCTAAAAAACGAGCCTCTTTTAAACTCCTTTTAGACTCGTTAAATATAAAAATATTGTCAATCTATTGGCCTTCCCAGCTCGTTAAAGTAAGGGGAACGCTATCCCTCTCACATATTTTAATCTTTTTGGACCTCAGGGATCATTGCACAAAAAGATCGAGAGCTTGTCTTTGTCGGCTCATTAAAACTATCGAAAAGTCATCCCTTTCGTATTATTTTACACTTTTTCGGACTTAAGGGATTATGCCACGAAAAAGGACTGTTGGAGTCTCCTTTTTGTCGATTTTCAAACTCTTTAAACATGAAAAGGACCGAGTTATATTTGTCGTTAAACTAGGCTCGCTAAAACATAGCAACAGGTTTTCCCGAAGGGAAAATTATAGAAGAAGCATATGCTATCCTCCTCAAGCTTGACAAAAATAAAGAGGTACTAGTCAGCAATGACTAGGGAAAAAGGGAAGAAAACTTGAAGAACTTCATTGGTAGCAGGTCGCTCTTGAACATGACACTTTCACTCCATCACCATGATTGAGTCAGGTTGGGTTATTCCGTTCACCGGTCATATCACCATTGGTCATTCGTACCATCCATTTTGGGGTTAACGCTACCAATCCATTCTAGTGTTGCTGATATGTTCAAGAGAAGTTGCTCAGAGAATTCACCAACCGAGCTAACGGCTCATCTGCTACAATACCTTCACGCTCCATTCTTTCATGACCGCCACCTTGAACCTTGTATCATCAGATCGTTTTCACCTCCATAAAATCATTTGCTCCGTTCCGTGTCGTAGATGTGGGATTCATTAAGGCCCTCCTATGACGGGTCACTTCTTGTCGACATCAGCTCATTATCCAAGAAGTTGGCTTAGCAACAACCCTTCAGTACTTTGAAGCTTACATGCCTCAATGGCAAGTTTCTCACCTCCGGCGACTGGTTTACATCAATGGCCTTCGACCAAAATATTTTGCGTGGTGTTCAACACCGACTCATGTATTCACACCATGTGAATTGTACTACAGTACCTTGAGGTCATTATCATTATCAGTGATTCCTCTCACGCCTGTTAACAATTTACATCATTGGCTGTTAATTAAGTGATGTCTTTCCATGTTCAACATCAGAACATCTTTTCACATGGATCGACTTGTACTTCGGGCGAAGATTGAACGAGTTTGAAGACCTCAAATCTAGTTTCATCCATCCAGGGTGCGATATATTCAAGAAAATAAAGACATCAAATGTACACCTTAGCTGCACAAATAATCATCCAAGCTAAGGGATGATGGCTCTACCAGAATCATCAATCTGCCACACAGACGGTTGTCTATCCTATGTACATGAAAATGAATTTATAAAGCTGAGCATGGGAATGCCCGCCTCAGCTAGATCATGAAAATAATATGATGATGATTTATTGTATTGTATCTTATACAGGTCACCTTTCAGTTCAAATACCTCGGATCCTCATGAATAAAGCATTTCACCCGACATCAGAAGATTTACGACCTCATGCTTTAGGGGGCAGCTATTATAGACATATTTGGGCACTGCAACCCCAAACTCATATGTCCATAAACCAAGGGCTCTTTAGTCCCTAAAATTTTTGTTTCATACCCTCAAGGATCATGGTCAACCAATTACATCATCTCCCAGAAGTTCCGCTTGAAAAACTACTCAGAACTGGCCAAAAATGGACCATACTGTCTGCTCCATGGTCAGGGTGCGATGCATCTCACCTTGTACACATGGGGGGTACAATGCATACTGAAAAGGCCTTCTGTAGTGTGCGATGAACGAGAATAGACAAATGACAGAGACAGTTTGCAAGGTGGATGATCATGGAATCTTCGAGAAACTTCTCCTATGACACTTGCCTCTCTGAATTTGCCCAGGGATGAGTAAGAGATCATGAAATATGCAAGTGGAACCAAGAAATATCAGTGGAATGACACTAATAAAAAACCCAGAGCTAACTCACACCCTTGCAAGACATCTATAAATGGATCCCTCATCTGAGAGATCTAGAAGCTGGAATTTTGTAATTTGTAAGGAAGTGTTGTTGGTTTCTCTTTGAGACATTGTATTGTTGGGTGATCTAGCTTTTCATGAGGTGAAGAGGACTTTCATGCTGGGAGGATGAAGCTAGATCAAACATCTGGGTTGTAATCCTCTCTTCTACTACTTCTATCAATAAAGCTATTTGAGTTTTACTCCATATACTTGTATATTTCTAAATCTTATATTTGTGTATGCATTTGTATGGTTAATGTACATCTGATTCTACATTGTTTATGGTTATAGATCTCTATGCTTTGATGGTATTTTTATGCTTTGACTCTACAGGTGTTCTTTGAAGTGGACAAGTGAGAAAGGAGTGGCAATGCTCTATCAAAGGAGAGAGGAAACAAGCAAGGATCCAAGCGAAGGACTGAGGTTGGTACTCTCTGCTTCTCTCTCATCTATCTCTCATAAAGGAAAGCACAAGTTACTTTGAATTGTTTGTTTCTAAGATAGCTACCTGTCTTAGTGGGACTAGCAGCTCCGAATGGACACTAGTTTTCCCGGAAACACTACAGGAATAGGAACCTTCATTGGTTTACTGTCCCACATATTAAACCTCTGCAGTATTATCTCAACATACTTCCTCTGGTTTACCTAGAGCTTCCTCTTTTCCTGGTCTCTTTTAATTTCCATGCCCAAAATATAGTTTGTAGCACCAAGATCTTTCATGTCAAATTTGGGGGAAAATTGGGTCTTCAAATCCTAGATAATTTCTTTGTCATTTCCAACCAACAACATATCATCCACATACAAGACTAGATAAATAACACGGTCACCAATTAATTTAAAATACATACAATGATCTACTTTGCTTCTGGTGAAGCAAAGTCCCCGTATAAAGGTATCAAATTTTTTATACCACATCCTTGGTGATTGTTTTAACCCATACAAAGACTTCTTTAACTTTCATACCATTTCTTTATTACCCTTCACCGCAAAACCTTCAGGTTGCTTCATGTAGATCTCCTCTTCTAGATCCCCATGAAGAAATGTTGTCTTCACATCCATCTGTTCTACCTCAAAATCAAAAGCAACAGCAATAGATAAAAGTAATCTAATAGAAGCTACCTTGGCAATAGGAGAAAAAATATCACCAAAATCAATTCCCAACACCTGGGCATAACCTTTTGCTACCAACCGAGCTTTGTATTTCTCCACCTTTCATTCTGCATTTGTCTTCTTCTTGAACACCCATTTGCTGCCAATGGGTTTCCTTCCAGCCAACAACTCCACCAAATCCCAAGCCTCATTTTTGTGCAAAGATGCCATTTCATCAACCATGGTCTCTTTCCAAAGTTTTCCATCCTGTGAATCTACTGCTTCCTTCATAGTTCTGGGATCATCATTAGTAACAGATAAAGAAAAAATTGAACAGAAAGCAGATGGACTATACCTTTCCGGCTGCCTTCTTTCTTGAACTGATCTTCTCACACCCGGAGTTTGTGGCTCTTCATCTTCTGATTCCTCCTCTTTTGTAGAGTCTGATTCTTCCTCCTTAAGCTCAAACTCTATCTTCTCAGGTTCCTTTGGTTGGACTTCATGTTTAATAACATCTTTCACCTCTCTGAACACCACATCTTGGCTGTACACAACCTTCCTTGTTACTGGGTTCCAAAGCTTATAACCCTTTAAACCATCATTATACCCAATAAAGATGCACTTTTCAGATTTACTATCCAACTTGATTCTTTTCTCCTTTGGAACATGTACATATGCATCACATCCAAATACCTTCAGATGTGAAAGGAAGGGTTTCTTACCAGTCCATACCTCTTGTGGAGTCTTATCCTCCAACGCTGATGAAGGTGATTTGTTGACTAGGTAACATGTTGTCTCCACCGCCTTTGCCCATAATTCATGTCCTAACTCGGCACCACTGAGCATGCTTCTTGCCCTTTCCATCAACGTCTTGTTCATTCTTTCTGCAACTCCATTTTTCTCAAGTGTGTATGGAGTAGTGTTATGCCGTGCTATACCACACTTTTTATAGAATTCTTCAAATTACTTGTTGTAAAACTCTCCACCGTTATTTGTCCTCAACAACTTTACCTTCTTCTCTGTCTGGTTTTCCACTAGAGCCTTAAATTCTTTAAACCTGTCAAAGACTTCAAATTTCTTCTTAAGGAAATATATCCATGTATTCCTTGAAAAGTCATCTATAAATGATACATAGTACACAGACTTACCCAGTGATGGAAACTTCACAGGTCCAAACACATCACTGTGCACAAGTTCTAATATATGTTTCGCCTTCTTACCACCAAAGGGGAAACTCACCCGATTCTACTTCCCATATACACAATTTTCACAGGAATCAAAATCCAGAGAGATATTACTCATACCTTCTACCATACCTTTACCATGAAGTATTTGAAGGCCCTTCTCTCCAATATGTCCAAGCATTTGATGCCACAACATGGTCTTCTCTCCAAAGACCACTAGATTTTCTGCTCCACTTTCAGGAACCACAGAGCTGTTTCACCCATCAACAAAAGTGCTACCTTGCAGTTTGTAAAGAGTTCCAATCTGAACTCCCCACATCAATACCAGTGCTTCCCAAACCATCTTGCAGGTATCCTTCTCGAACACTGTTTTTACACCTGCATCATCCAGCTTGCTTACAGAAATCAAATTTCTGGCTAATGCAGGAATATGTAGAACACCCGGAAGTGTTCTAACCCTTCCACCTTGCAACTTCAACTTTACTTTTCCATGACCAACGATTCTACCCTTCCGGATAAATCATTCTTGCAGACAAGACCGATCTCCCTAGTATCGACTGATATCTAGCGACAAGCAGAACAAGAAAATCTACCTTTCTCTAAATATTGCGATTTATAAATAAAAACCAAGAGGTGTTTTAGACCCTACCTTAAGTCCAACGCTAGTTTGTGGAAGCCACATTTCGACCATCCAAATGAGTTTCCTTTTAAGAACCTGCAAACACAAACAAACACACATCAAATAACACCTGCATAGCCAATATAATAAATCATATTCATCATGGTGATCAAGGAATCCATGAAATAAACCATAGGAGACAGCTTATTGAGAAAAATAAACTTGATTGTATTAACTTTAAACAAAGAAGAACTTTACAATTTTGGTGCCTTGATGTTGTACAAGCTCCTCCCATGGTCCAAGCAAGAATCTCCTCTACTTTGACAAGATTCACACTCTTCCCAATGAGATCAAAAGGTATGTAATCTTTCTTTTCAAGCTCAATTAGGAAGTCTAAATTCCAACAGCATTTACCCTAAAAAATATTCAGCTTTCAACCTCCTTAGTAACCAGCCCAATGCCTCATTTTATAGTGCAGAGGAAGGAAGTTACCAGGTCCACCTATGAAGGGATAGAGTCCTCCTTCAAAGGGATAAGCTCCTCACATCAAGGGGTTAGCTCCTTTAGTTATGGGATGCATGAACATCAAAGGAGAAAACTTGCCACCTCAAGATTCCCTCTAGAAGCTTCTAGAAATAACCCAAAGTGAGTTTTTAAGAATGTACTTGCGCCTTTTTGACTTTTACAGGGGTCCGCACCCATTACACAGAAATAGAGCGGGCAGGTCCGCAGGGGACATGACCAGGGGGTGCGGGACCGCAGGTAATGCTAAGAGAAAGTGCGGAACTAGAGTTTTAGAGATTTTCAAGGACTTTCTCTCATTTTTCAAGGCTTGACATGAAGAGCTAAGGTTTAAGACTTGCATAGGAGGAAAGTATGAGTGGTGATAGACTCACACTGACTGCAGAATGTCATGGTGACAATATTTTGTGCAACAGATTGCCCCCTAAAGTGCGAAGTCTGTAATAGATAGTATTTTTCATCTAAGAAGAGTGAAGTACTTTATCATTTCGAGGATCATCTTGTGGAGAGCCTGGTTGGAACTTGTAAAAACATTCAATACAAAATATATATATGTGATCATATCATCGCTGAGGTAGGAATTCCCATACTCAGATCAAAACTGACTAGAAAACTAACTAAACTGCTCTGATATAGGAATGATCTTGTAACACATCACAAGTATAGACATATGTAGACACAGTATCGGCGCAGCCATCTGTTTATGAATAGTCCACTGTATAACGAATAACAAAATTCCTCGCAGCCTAGATGGTGGAAACTAGATCCAGGGTCTTGATTTCTGCTTCCCGAACTAGTACGATTCTATCCATGTGAATGAATGTGTCGAAGTCGAACATGGTAGAAACCACTTGATTACCAGTCAATGATGTAAACTATTAACAAGTGTGAGAGAAACCACCAATAATGTCAATGGCTCTCAAAGTACTCAGTACAATCCATGAAATGTGAATAGATGAGTTGATGTCGAACATGTCACGGAATCCTTTGATCGAAGGTCAATGATGCAACCTGTCGTCGAAGGCGAGAAACCTGCCATTGAGGCATGCAGATTCCAAGGTACTGACGATTTCTAGATCATCTTTCTAGATAATGAGCTGAAGTCGATAGAAAGCGATCCATCGTATCCAAGCCCACAACACGAAATCATAGATCAAGATTGAAGAAATATGTTTGCAAGAACTGACTCAGGGATGGTCAAGATGGATGACAGATATTTTGCAGATGAATGGTTTATTTGCACTGACCTCTTGAACGCATAATGACACTGCAGATGGTTTGGTGATAATTGACCCAGAGCTAATACCCAAAAACTGGCTGAATACTTTCAATATGGTTTGATTAACTGTTAGGCAAAGGATTTCCCAACCCAGGTGAACAAAAAGTGTCATGTTCAAGAGTGGTTAAATGCTTTTCTGAGACACAAAGTATAACAAACAGGTTCTTTTTTCTCTCTTTTCGCCCGCCATTTCTGGCAAGTACCTATTTATTTTTGACAAGCTTGAGGAGGATAACATTTGCTTGGTTATAAGCTCATCCTTTGGATGAGTCCAACTTAGTTTAAAATTCGAACCCTAAGAAGGAGTGGTCCGTTCCCGTTTGTAATTGAATAGGTCCTTTACTGTTAAATTTTAACGAGTCCAATATAGGAGAAACTTGGTGTTTTTCAATTTTAGGGAGTCGGAAGAAAAACTTAAGAAAACTCCATGGTTGTCCTTTTTCGTAAATTTGTGTCTCCCAAGCCCGAAAAAGTATAAAATAATACTTGAGAGAACCGCTTGACAATTATGATCAAGGAGTACTTTTCATAATTAGTGTCTCTGATCTGAAAAAGTAAAAAAGCGATCAATGACACGTCGTTTTATAACCAATATCGAATTTGAAACGACAAAAATCCGGCAACCTTTTCATATTTTAGGAGTCAGAAAAGAGCTTAAAGATGACTCTAATGTTTTTTGTTGAAAATGACCAATTTTGCCTGAAAATTCCGATATTCTGCACAAAAACTCAAACATTACTCATACATGTTTAAAAATAAATAAAAATGCATCAAAAAGTTACTTCTTTAAAGTGAAAAATAAACAAATTAAAAATTCATTTATTCAAAAAAGCTTATAAAAAGGGCTTTTGTAAATTCATTTCTACCATTTGACTTCAGAGTGAGAAAAGAGAGCTTTTGGGTAAGAAACTTTCTATGAAGATAGCGAAAAATCCGTCCATTGGAATCAAAAACCATCACCTCCAGGTTATCCACGTCACTTTAATCTTGCATTTCAACCGTTTGAGTTTTGTTTTTAGGCTTCTATTTTGATTTTTAGGAAAAATTTAGTTTAAAAGATCGCTCGCGAGGCTCCGCAGGTGCAGCATGCGAAACCTGTGGACCCCGACTTTTTCCTAGAAAGGAAAGAGCCAGGGGCCCGCACCTTCTGTTTGGGTAGAGTGCAGACCTACGCACTGTCACTAACTGGAGAGTGCAAACCCCGCGACATAGGTTTTACAACTTCAAATTTTTCAATTTCCACCCAAAAACTTTGAATTAAAATGTTCTAATCCACCTTTTCTTTCAATGTAGGATATACACAATGCTCAGTTGGCGAGAACGGGAGCACGAAGATGTGGACCTTGCCGCAATTAATCATCAACCTTCAATAGATGCATTAAAGGCATGCAGGTTATTTAAATTTTGGGCCATACCTGGCATGAGGGCCCAAGTGGACTTTTTGCAGTGGCTGGTGGACAAATGGAATATACAGGACTAGTGTTTCATTATTGGTGGCCACCAGCTCGAAATGGAGCCAGAGGATATTTACTTCTTGATTGGTTTGCCCAAGAGAGGTGAACAATTGACTCTATTCGGGACTAGGCTAGGTGGCCAGTCTGTCGATAGTCTCCGACTAGAGTTTTATAACGACCAAACTAAGGACAAAGGGATTGATATCAAAACCATCTCCCGTCCTTAACTCAAAGTGATTGCATTTACTGTCACCAGACTCTGTGGAAGCACAGCACTGCATGTAGCCACTGGATCCCAAATGTGGATGGCAGTAGACTGTTATCGAGGCACCATCTTCAACTGGTGTGAAGCTGTGTTGGCTAATGTAAAAGGCCAACTGACTAGAGCAAAGAACGGACAACTAAAAAACTTTGGATATGGTTTTTTAGTTGTGAGCTTTGGTCTAGAGATGGTCGCGATGTTGGTCCCACAGCATCTTTCCGTTGGAGCTGGACTTCCCTGAGAGCCCAAGCTGATGTGTTGGGTTGCAGTTATGGCCTGTCATCCTGAGGAGGGTTCAAAGGTTGTTCAATTTCCTCCCGATTATTTTCATTGGTTGGAGAACCAAGTTTTCGTGATTCAGGATTTTCCTTATGCTGGGATGGATTATTTTGGTGACCCAGACATGGCTCTTCCACCAGGAGAGCAATGGGATGACTCAGGTAAAATCATTCTCAACATTTTCTAAGTTTAAAATTTTTTTTTTTTAAATTGTCTAAAATTGATAGTAAAAAGTTTCAAATGCAGATGTGGGTCCACGGCGACCAGCCATTCTCCGGCCCTATGAGAGGAGACACCCAGCTGCAGTAGTACCAGCCCCACGGGACGAATCTACAGAGACCCTGGCCAAATTGGAAAACCATCTAGAGAATTTGACAGCAGACATTCTGGAGACTAGCATAGATGACATTCCTCTTAGGTTACAGCGCTATGTGATTGGGGTCCCAGGACCTTTCAGGAGGTTCCTTTGTAGGGTGGCCCAAGCAGTGGTTTCTTATCGTGATCATCACCAGTGATAGGATGATCGCCTTTTGTAGACTCATATGACATTTTTGCTTTTTGTACTATCATTTTTGCCGATCATAAGGTGTTTTTCAACCTATGATTGAAGACGATGTATATTTGACACACTTCTATGCTATACTATATCACTATTATTGGCTATCTTGTAAAACATGTTATGGAATGTTTTTAAATTTACTGTTTGATTATTGCAAATGTCTACTTAACATTCGAGAAGCAATTGCATCTGCTAATGTATTTAAATATCTTGGAATATGCTGATATTCAATATAGTCAAATTCACGTTCCAAGAGACGAACTCTCAAAAATAATCTCAATAACACTGGATTTCTAATGGCATAAACTCTATTAAGCTGCAATACAATGAGTTCAGAATCTAACCTCACAATCAAACTCCAAATCCCAAATGAGATGGATTTAGATAATAACTCAATCACTACGCTATACTCTGTAATGTTGTTCGTTGTTTGACCGAGGCTTACCCCATGCATAGATACCAACTCATCAGAGGGTGAATAGATAACCCAAGCTGCAAAAGAAATGTTGCATGTATTACCACAAGCACCATCAGCGAAACCAATGTATGTTTGAAGAGACATCGACACCTGCAATATCAAGAGTAAAATCAAGATAAGCAGGAATAATGACCAAAACACTCTCTAAACTAAGCACACTTTTCTAATCTAAAACACACCAGCTAGAAAGAAAAACTAATCTAACTAAAATCTCCACACCTAGATTTAAGCATAATATCTCTTTAGATAAAGACCATTTCTGGGCTTACCTAAAGAGACACTGTCAAAATCTACCAATTCATAGGCCCCTTTTGCCAGCTTTTGCTTAACAATAAAAGGACCATGCCACATAGGTACAAATTTTCCAACCCCTAGCTTATCATTTGCTTGATCGTATAGTAAGACTAGGTCTCCTTCTGAAAAATTACGAGGTGTAACATTTTGATCATACTGAGCTTTAATTCGTTTGGCATGAGTTTCGATTGCTAGTGCAACATCACGTCGATTCTCATCTAGCTGAGCTAAGTACAACAAACGTTTCTCCTCTTCGGAAGTGGCTGGAAGTAATTCTATGGCTATTTGCAATGACAGGATTTTGCATTCAATGGGTAACATAGCTTCCAAACCGTAAACTAGTTGGAAAGGAGTGAAACCAGTTGATGTTTTTACTGAGGTTCGATACGCCCAAAGCGCTGAAAATAACATGTTATGCCAATTTGACCTATGAATACCAATGATTCGTCGGATCATAATGACTAGAACTTTGTTGATGGCTTCAACCAGACCATTAGCCTATGGGTAATATGGAGTAAAACTATCGTGACGCAGGCCAAGTTGATCTGTTAGTTTAGTCATCATGATGTTTCGAAAATTACACCCATGATCAGTGATAATCACTTGTGGAACACCGAATCTAGCAATTATATGATTGAAAACGAAAATTGTAGCAGTTTTGTCGTCTGCCGAAAATGTAGGCATCGCCTCGGCCCACTTGGTAAAATAATCTACCGCAAGGATGATATATGCATGCCCCCCGGCTGAGTGAGGGTTACATGTAATAAAGTCGATACCCCACTTTGCAAAAGGACCGACGGCAACTATAGGGTGGAGAGGAGTAGGTGGAGCACGCATCTTTTGATCAAAAATTTGACAATTGTGGCATTTTCGGACCACGTAAATACAATCTTTAGACAAAGACGGCCAGAAATATCCAGCACACAATATCTTTTGGGTTGTGGCATACCCAAACATATGACCGCCACACGCTCCAGAGTGATAGTCATTTAAAACCTTTTCAGCTTCTTCATGAGTTAAACAACGTCAAAAAACAGAGTCCGCCCCACGACAATAGAGTGTATCTCCAATGATTTTATATTGTTGGGATTGGAAACGTATTTCCCATTGCTAAGATCGTGAAATCTCAAGCCGAAAAAATTGGGTTTGGAGATAAACTATGATATCTCCATACCATGGATCAAGAGTGCTGATAAGAAACAAGGATTCGTCTGTAATGGGCTCTTCTGCCACAGTTTCAATATCAGCACACGGGAAGACACATCAACTCCGCAAAAACTAAAGATTTCTTTGACTTAGATTTTTCAAATTCCAAGTCAAATTCCTGTAGGATAACAATCCATTTGGAATACTTGCCCCCTAGCAATTGTTTGGTAAAAATATAGATCATAGGGTTACAGTCAAAAATTACAGTAGTTTTGCGTAGTAAGATGTAATGACGAAATCTTTGGACAGCTTGAATAGCTGCCAAGGCCAATTTCTCCACATGTGAATATTTTAACTCAGTCGGATTCAAAGTTCGACTAAGGTAGTAAATCACATGTTCACTACCGAATTCATCTTCTTGAACTAACACCATTCCGATGGTGGAATGAGAGGCGGCGAGATACAAGAAGTAATCCTGGTTGTAGTTGGGAGGATGCAATAACAGTGCATGGGTCAACACGTGTTTAAGTGCATCAAAATATTTGTCAGCTATCTCATCCCAAAAGAATGGAGTATTCTGTTTCAACAACCTGGTAAAACCCTTTGTTATCTTAGCATTGTTAGGAATGAATCAACATAAAAGGTTTGCTTTCCCTTGCAAACTTTGGAGTTGGCGAAGAGTCGAAGGAGGAGGCAATTTGACAATAGTTTCAACCTTCGAGGGATCGACACGAATGCCAGCTTTTGAAACAACAAATCCCAGTAAACGACCCGTTTCTATACAGAAAACACATTTGTGTGGATTCAACCTAATTCACAATGCCTACATCTCATAAAAATTGCTCGTAAATGAGTGAGATGATCGGCTCTATGTAATGAATGAGCAGGTAAATCATCGAGATAAGGTTGCACAATGTGCTTGATGTCATGAAACGTGTAAGACATAGCTCTTTGAAAAGTTGCTCCAGCATTCTTCAGTCCAAAAGGTAATTTTCAATAAGAAAATGTCCCCCATGGACAAATGAAAGCTGTTTTTGGTTGATCGGCAGGTAGAATGCTAATTTGATTGTAACCCAAAAAACCATCCATAAATGAGAAAATTTCACTGTCGGCACAATCGTCAATGATTTGATCGATATAGGGAGTTGGGTAATTGTCTTTGGGAGAGGCTCGATTAATATCCCTATAATCGATACATATTCTTATCGTTCCTTGCTTTTTGTTAACAGGAACAATATTCGATACCCAATCCATTAAGGTAATTGGATAAATGAAACCTGCTTTAAGTAATTTCTCAATTTTTGCTTTAATAGCAGTAGCTTTTCACGGGTGGATCTGACGCAAATGTTGCCGGATGGGTTTAGCATCTGGGTAAGTTTTGATTTCATGAACAACAATTGCTAGATCTATTCCTGACATTTCTTCATATGACTAGGCAAACACATCGTGGAATTCTTGAAATAGGGCCTTATAAGTTTGGAGTTCATTTTCCGTACAAGAGGCACCTATATGAATGTTTTCAACAATTCCAGGTCTAACTGAAATGTCAATAGGAACTGTTCGAGAAATATTTCCCAAATTTAACTCAAAATCAGGATTTTGCAATGGAATCTATGGTTCCTTGACATAATCAGTAGTAAAAATAGATGAAAAATCATTTTCAAAATGATCAATCTCATGTAAGAACAAAGATCTATGATGAAGATCTCCCCATGGTAAGTCATCAATAGACAAAATTTCACGAATATGCTCATCAGTATGAACAAGTTCGGAAAAAGTTGTTGATTCTGAGTTTGATGTTGAAAGTGATTCTCCATGGACCACATTCATTAGATCAATTTTGGTTGAAGAAGGGTCAGAAAACGACTGTACAACCTGATACACAATTTCATAGGGACTCAAAGGCATAGCATCACCAAAAGAATCCGCCTCAGATTCGGAAGGTACGATCCAAGGATCATCATAAACAATAGTGTCTGATGAGATCATATTAATGGTTGCAGTAGAAGGCAATACGTTAGGAGGAGGAAAGGAAAAAGTTCCTAGTAAACCAAAATCTTTAACTAATCCTACCCCAACATCCTTATAAGGGATAGTTGTTTTGCCGATATGCTAGATACTTTCAGAAGAGGTTGGGTCAGATGAAAAGTATGTTAGCTAGTCTATAGTTACGATATTTCCATTATGAGGAAACTTTTAAGTCGAAATACCTATGAAACAACAACAGTCATAGCATAAGACCAACTACGACCCAAGAGAAGGTTGTAATCTAGAGGGGCATTAACCACTTCCACATCTAGATTAATAGTTTTGCCTTCAACCCCTATAGGTAAATCCTATAGAATGCCAAAAGGATGGAACACACGGCCATCAAAAGCCTTTAGAATCATCGAGGATTGATTAAGTGTAGGAGAACCAAGCGATCTCCAACAGTGGATCGACATAATACACGTTGAAGCTCCCTCATCAATTACAGTCCTAAAGCAAGGTCTGTTTTTGACTAACACTGGAATTTGGAAAGCCATTTGATGAGGTAAGCGAGGTTTACTATTTTCTAAATCGAAGATTATAAGGTTCAAGTCCTGAATATCAACAGCTCCTATAGCCGACAAAATCAATTTACGTTGTGCTGGACATGATTGCAGCACCTCCAAAGCCGACATTGCTGAAGGGGAAATATCTAAATCTTCAACAATGTTATAGTTCTGAGCAGCTCTCGCATGCGGATTGAAAGCTGACTTTTGAAGTATGTCTTTAGTAGGCGGTTTGATTACTAAGTCTGGGTTAGGTTTCTCGATCTATAGCGGATCAGAACCAGAAGTTGAAGTTGATGGGTTTGAATTAGAAGATTCTGCTTCCTTACCATCAACAGGACTTTTACTTCCATAATCTTTTGATCGTGTTGCAATCCTAACATGGGACATCATCATTATGGGTTCTTCCAAGGCATTTGAGGAAGAACCTATCATCTTACTATCTTGACTAGGAAAAGGATCCTTCAAGACAACAAGCGTTTGAGAACCTTTGACGATTTTCACAACCTCAGCGCGATGAGGGCAGTCTCCTGTGAAATGCTCTTCATCACAAATGAGACAAGGATAACGAGGTTTACGTTTCTCATCAGTAGATTCCATTTTATCTTATTTCTCTTTCGAATTTTGCTTATTTTTCTTCTTCCCCTTCTTTTTACCGCCGGATTTTCATTTGGTCGTAGATGATTCTACGACATGAATATCGGCAGGAATTTCAATGGAAGAGTCTCCTGTCGAGGAATTTGGTAAAGTTATGATAGGAGAAGAGTTCTTTGAAGATTTCTTCTTACTTTTGGTATTAACTGAACCAATCATACCGTCAGTGGCATGAGACCCTGAAGGAGCTGCAGTTATTTGATTTTGTTTAGGAAAGTTGGGAATTTTTTCATGTAAAGTATCCGACTACGTATAAACGAGGTCAAGGTACTGAGCTTGAGCAATTACTTGCTCTTCAGTAACAACTCCTGCCTTAGCTACATCCTCAGTGATTTTAGGTAATAATGATTTAACAAACCATTATGCTAAGATTTGATCTGGAACAAAAAATTTCACTAAATGACGTCGACGTCTCCATTCATGGATGTGATCTGAAATATAAGTGGAAGATGACTGTTTTAACGAAGTTAATAATTCCGTGCCATTGTCATATCTGACTGGCAACTGAAAATGAGTTAAGAACGAAGTGGCTAACTGACTAAAGTTATAAAAAGAGGCTCGCAGTAATTCAATGTACCACTTGGCCGCAAGACCATTCAGAGTGCGTTGAAAAAGACATAAACGAATCGAATCATCTATAATGGAGTTAGATGCACACCAGAGGTGATAATTCATCACATGGTTTGACGGATCCTCTCCTGATTTACCTTCAAACTTTGGGATATCACTGGGCAACTTATTCGTCATTGGTGGCAAAAACGGAAGATAATTAATTGGATCATTCATAAGACGCGACAAATCAGGCAAGTCCAAAGTTGCAATGAACAGTAACTGACGATTAGGGTCTCGAAAACCCTGGGTCATAAGACTAGCCCCAGGAGGAGGATATCCAAGATAGCTTGGAATTGGAATTGCATTTGGGATATTATATCCTCCCGGAAAACCAGGATTAACCGAACCGTACTGGGGTTGTTGAGGTTGCTGATAAGTGTATCCAAGGTACAGTTGATACTGATAGACTGGGCTTTGAACAGCAGGACCGAATTGGTACTGTCCCTAGTATGGTTGATAAGTAAATTGAGGTTGATTTGTGACAACTGTACTTGGACCAGGTAGTCCTACAGGCATCTGAACCGAAGTCTAAATTATAGGTCCAGACTGGGGTAAGGATGCTTGAGGAGTTGATGCAGGAACAGTAGAAATTGGAGCTGTTGATACTCCAAAAGTATGTGGGGTAGTTTGAACAGAAGCTGCAGTAGTTCCAGTAGTCATTTGAGGCGGAGTTAGAGGCGAACTAGGCCCAAACTGATGAGCTACACTAGGTGCAAAAGTTTGAATAGTAGGCTGGACAGGTTGCTGGGTTGAACTAGAAACTAAAGGTTGTCCATATTGAGATGACAACTGCACATTAGGTTGCAAGATTTGTTGAGATTGAGATGGATCCCACACCATGTTCATTCCAGGGTATGGACCCATAGAAGGTTGAGCATATTGAGGACCATAACCGGGTTGAGGGTAGGGTTGATAATTCAAAGGTACATTTCCAACTCCTTGGATAAATGATTGACCTGAAGGTGGTTAGAAACCTTAGGTTGGGTACTGACCTTGAGGTTGATAACCTTGAGGCACGTACTGAAATTGGGGTTGACCTTGAGGTACATATTGATACTGGGGTTGACCTTGAGGTACGTACTGAGTCTAGGGTTGACCTTGAGGAATGTACTATCCTGAAGGTATGTATTGTCCTTGAGGTTGCCCCCCATGTGGTAACTGAGTCCCTTGAGGTTGCCCCCCAGGTGATAATTGAGTACCTTGAGGTTGTCTCCCAGGCAGTAACTAACTACCTTGAGGTTGCGGATTTGGAATGGTACCTGACATCATAAGAATGTCTTCTACACTCAACGGTTTAGTTCTGTTATTACCAGTTGATAACCCATGTTCAATAGGTTGAGGAGATGCTCCTGAAAAAGTACCAGTAAGTGACTAATACCCAGAAGGAACAGAAGGACCGCCATACAAAAACGTTTCTGGTGATTGAGAAAACATGGATGACTGTCTCGACATATTCAAAGGAGGATAATAACCTCTAGGTGTTGGATGAAAAGGAACTCGAGGTGGTGAAAAACTGAGACCCGGATTTTCTAAAAAGTTGGTCAATGAAAGATACCAAGCGTCCCTCCTAGGTGGACTGTAAAAGATCGATTCACGCTCCCTAAGTTCTATAGTTGGTTGATTTTTAGGGATAGATATACCTTCTTCTGGATTAATGAGTTCTTCAATAGCAATAAGTCCAGAAGGAAGATTTTGGGTAATGATCCTTCCAACCCTGGGTGAACCAGGACCACTGGAAGTTGGAGAAGCAAATCTTGACGATGGAGTAGCAGCAGGTTCAGTTTCAGGCTCAGAAATTTCAGGTTCTTCAGCTAATTCACTAGTAGAAGAAAAACTACCAGTAACTTCGGAAAATGAAATTGGTTCGGAAATATACTTTGTTGCTTGAACTTGATAATCAGGATGAACAACTAAAGAAGATTCTCTTTCTTTCGGTGACCCAACTCTACTGTCACTAGGAGTTACAAGAGCTCGTAGCCCTTCAAGCTAGCTTGGTGAATACTCGGGAGGTTTCCCCCGAAGTCTACGGGATTGTCTCGGTAATTCAGCCACGATTAAATATTTTAATTACTTCACACGCAAACAAATAAAAATCTCAATAAAACCACCTAAAGTCTCTAAAGAACCAAACAATTTGAATCACACGCCTAAAAAATCTAGGAGTTCAAACCACACACAAACAATAACTTTCCGTACCGAAAACACTAGTTGGTGATGAAATCCAACGTCGCAGAATTCAATACAGAAATGGCGGTTGGAACAGTTACCCCGAAAACCTGCTTAATGAAACAGACTGGCACAAGTTTCTTCACTAAACCATCTCGAGTGAAGAGAACCCCCCAGAGAGTCCAAGTGAGTCTAGTTGACGTCTGCTCCAGGTACAGTGGGATCTTCCCTCCACCGTCACCTTAGGAAAGAATCCTATAGATTATGGTCACTATGGTTACCAACAGAAACAAATATACCTGGGGGAACAGTCTGTGATCCGATACACATGCAAGGGCAGAGTAACAAAGCTCAATCCCCTTGAAGGCTCCTTGACATAATCCAAGGTTTACCAACAAGTGACCCCAGGCTCCTTGACAATGGTCAATCTAAGGTTTACCATTTTTAATACATGTATATCTTCTATCGTTCCCAATGAGGAAGGATTGATTACCCCATTGGTTCGGATATGATCTCGTTCTTGACTCCTTTAAGAGGAGCTTCCCAGAGCATAGATGTAACAATTGGAATTTATCTCCTACTGCAAGATATAGCTACTTGTTTGTTTTAACTATCTTGGAGAGTTAATTACTCCATACTCCAAGATACTAGCCTAAGCTATGTTGGTGATAAAGAGCCCTAGAAATAAAAAGATTGCTAGATAAATTTTACTTTAAGCGTTATTTTTATGGTTGTTTCTTAAGTCAAAAGGTATGGAGATGAAACTTTATGGTGTGAAGACTCGATTCCAAAACACTAAAAATGCACCTAAGATGATAAACAATTCTTTTTCGTCAATGAATTTCTAGCTAAAGAAAGAGTTGAGAATGCAAATACTTGAAAAACAAATCTTTCCTTAACAAACAAATGAAAAGAAAAACTTTTTTGTCTTTTTCAATAAACTCAAAAATGAGACTACTAATTATGCTCACGAAAAATATCCCTTTCTTTTCAACACTCAAAAACTACAAAAAACAAATTCTTTCAAAAGAGATTCTAAAATTTCTAGAAAACACTCAAAACTATGAAAAATCTAATCTTGAGATCTACAACTTCTAAAAACCTAATTGAAGTAAAAGCTTACAAAATTTCTTTTTGAGGACGTTTTACTTAGTTATTCAACAAACTAAGGACTAATTTGTTCAGAATAACAAATTAATCAAAAAACACCCATCTTATGTTTTCTTTTTAAAAATGAAATTCAAAACTTTCAAAACAAGTTCTTTCAAAGCTTTGCAAAGAGAAAACGAGATCTATTTCTCACCAAAGGTAGATTTCACAAATCGGTCAGACTCATTAAGAAGACCAGCAAAAACCAGGGTAATCTGAGGTTTCTTAGGCTTCTAAACTCTAAGTTACTACAAAGACCAAACGAAAATCAAGCCAGGCACACAAAACTTCTAGAAAATCACCTAAAACCAAAATGCTAATGGAACTCACCTACAAGAAGTTTCTGACAAGACACATGCAGATCTGGGCAGAGGCTAAAAAACATAAACAAATCCTAAGCTTAACTGAATGAACAGATTTTAGGTTTTTCAAAAATTTGATAGGGTCCGCGTCCGGTACAACCAGATGCGGTACCGCTCTGTGTAGTAAAGCAATAGTGTGGGGATGTCCACACTGTGTTACAAGCAGAACGTGCGGTCCTCTTTCAAAAGCGTGAAAAACAAAAAACAATTCAAGATCTAAAAAACTACCCAATCCCACACACATCAAGCAAAAACCAGAAACAGAGAAAAAATTTCTCAAGTCAAAGTAAAAGTAAAGGCAAAAAACCAAAATTCAAGTCCCCAGTGGAGTCGCCATTTTGTCGGCCGGATAAATCGTTCTTGCGGACAAGACTGATCTCCCTCGTATCAACTGATATCTAGTGACCAGCAGAATAAGCAAATCTACCTTTCTCTAAATATTGTGATTTATAAATAAAAACCAAGAGGTGTTTTAGACCCTACCTTAAGTCCAACGCTAGTTTGTGGAAGCCACGTTTCGACCGTCCAAATGAGTTTCCTTTTAAGAACCCGCAAACACAAACAAGCACACATCAAATAACACCTACATAGCCAATACAATAAATCATATTCATCATGGTGATCAAGGAATCCATGAAATAAACCATAAGAGACAGCTTATTGAGAAAAATAAACTTGATTGTATTAACTTTAAACAAAGAAGAACTTTACAACCTTGGTGCCTTGATGTTGTACAAGCTCCTCCTAGGGTCCAAGCAAGAATCTCCTCTACTTTGACAAGCTTCACACTCTTCCCAATGAGATCAAAAGGTATGTAATCTCTCCTCTCAAGCTCAATTAGGAAGTCTAAATTCCAACAGCATTTACCCTCAAAAATATTCAGCTTTCAACCTCCTTAGTAACCAGCCCAATGCCTCATTTTATAGTGCAGAGGAAGGAAGTTACCAGGTCCACCTATGAAGGGATAGAGTCCTCCTTCAAAGGGATAAGCTCCTCACATCAAGGGGTTAGCTCCTTTAGTTATGGGATGCATGAACATCAAAGGAGCGAACTTGCCACCTCAAGATTCCCTCTAGAAGCTTCTAGAAATAACCCAAAGTGAGTTTTTAAGAATGTACTTCCGCCTTTTTGAGTTTTACAGGGGTCCGCACCCATTACACATAAACAGAGCGGGCAGGTCCGTAGGGGACATGACCAGGGGGTGCGGGACCGCAGGTAATGCTAAGAGAAAGTGCGGAACTAGAGTTTTAGAGATTTTCAAGGACTTTCTCTCATTTTTCAAGGCTTGACATGAAGAGCTGAGGTTTAATACTTGCATAGGAGGAAAGTATGAGTGGTAATAGACTCACACTGACTGCAGAATGTCATGGTGACAATATTTTGTGCAACACCATATACACAATTTTCATAGGAATCAAAATCCAGAGAGATATTACTCATACCTTCTACCATACGTTTACCATGAAGTATTTGAAGGCCCTTCTCTCCAATATGTCGAAACATTTGATGCCACAACATGGTCTTCTCTCCAGAGACCACTAGATTTTCTTCTCCACTTTCAGGAACCACAGAACTGTTTCACCCATCAACAACAGTGCTACCTTGCAGCTGGTAAAGAGTTCCAATCTGAACTCCCCACATCAATACCAGTGCTTCCCAAACCATCTTGCAGGTATCCTTCTCAAACACTGTTTTTACACCTGCATCATCCAGCTTGCTTACAGAAATCAGAATTTTGGCTAATGTAGGAATATGCAGAATACTCAGAAGTGTTCTAACCCTTCCACCTTGCAACTTCAACTTTACTTTTCCATGACCAACGATTCTACCCTTCCTGTCATCCCCCAAGAAGACATCGCCACCATCATATTTCTCATACTCGCAGAACCACTCTCTATAAGGAGTGAAGTGAAAGGTTGCACATGAGTCAATCAACCATGCCTCATTATCTACATGTGTACTTGAAGAAGCCAAGTACACATCCCCACCTTCATCTGAGGTGGTTTTTGCCTTTGCAGAAGAAGCATCATCAGATCCCTTTCCTTTATCAGAAGCTTTAGATTTACAATCCCTTTTGTAGTGCCCTTCCTTTCCGCCTTTCCACCACACCACCTTTACAGGTTTTCCTTGAGATTTAGATCTCCCTCTAGATTTAGATCTCCCACTTGATGATTTATTTTTGTTCTGTTCTGGGACCGTCCTCATACAAACAAGGCATCACAATTCTATCTCTCCATATTTTTCCACCTCATATCCTCCGTCAGCAAGGATGAGACTATTTCATAAAATTGCAAGGCAATTGTATTGCTACCTATTGCAATAACCAGACTATCCTACGAATCTAGTAGAGAACACAACAAACTGATGCACTTATCTTCATCTGAAATTTTAATGTCAACAGATAATAAGTGACTTACCACAGTATTAAATGCATCCAGATGCTCTATCACCAAGTCTCCCTCTTTCATCCTCAGGTTATAAAACTTTTTCCGCAGGAATAGTTTATTCACCAGAAACTTAGATTGGTACAAAGTCCCTAACTTGTCCCACAAAGCCTTCGCCGTAGCTTCCCCTGATACATTTAGCAATACTGAATCTGAAACACACAATCATATTATGCTCTTTGCCTTCCAATCCAACTTCTTCCATTCTTCATCGGACACTCTTGTTGGTTTAGTACCCAGATCTACCACGATCCACTGATCTTTATCCACCAATAGATCCTCAATTTTGAGTTTCCACAACTCAAAATTCTGACCATTAAATTTCTCGATCTCTATCTTTCCACTGCTCGCCATCTTCTTTCACCACCAGAATCGATCTCGCAGATCTCCCACTGAACAGGGTCTACCACATGCCCAAGTGAAACCCCTCAGCAACAAAGGCATCCCCTTGAAGTCAAAAAAAAATCTGATACCAAATGTAGGTTTTAACCCCATACAGAAATTACCTGCATACGAATTCTATAACACATAAAATAAACAATGTGAGAGCATAACACATAAAATTCATATACACAGAGATTTTCCCTTGGATCCCAAAACGGGAACTACCAACTTCATTTTTCATTATTTTCCTTTCAATGTTACAAGACATATGTATACATGTTTAAGCATCCAATACCATGGACCGAAAAGCATCGCGTCCAAAACCATGGACCAAAAACCATCGCATCCAAAACCATGTGCGAAAAATATGCACAAAACCATAGGTAGGTCCACCCAACCTAATATAGGATCCGAAAAACAAAAGTTTTTGGGGTGCTGCCCTGAACCCCATAGAGGGGGTTTACCTGCACCCCTCAAACCCCTATGACCCCACCGATACGCAATCAGCGCAACAAAGGGGGGGCTCCGACCCCCCTCTAACTCCCTGGTTAACTACGTGGGTTAGTTGTGGAAAGAATATAACACAACCCAACATTCTCCCACTTGTTGTTTTCTTTCCATAGGGGGCCACAAGAGAACTTAGTCATTTATCTAGCCCTGCAACACCCATTGCTTCTCTACACCAAGAGAACTTCTCAAAGCTCACAGATTTTGTCAATGCATCTGCAGTATTCTTCAAAGTGTCCACCTTTACCAGCAACACCTTTTTGTCTTCTATCATATCCTGCACAAAGTGATACTGAACATCAATGTGCTTTGTCTTTGAATGATATGCAGGGTTCTTTGCCAAGAAAATTGCACTTTGGCTGTCACAGTCTATACTTATAGCTCCTTGTACTAACCCCATACTTGAACACAATCTCTACAACCAAACTACTTCCTTGATTGCATAAGTAGCTGCCATGTATTCTGCCTCTGTAATTGATAATGCCACTACAGATTGTTTCTTACTCATCCAACTGACTGCACCTCCAAATAGGTTAAACACATACCCACTTGTAGATCTTCTCTGATCCAGATCTCCAGCCCAGTCTGCATCTACAAAGCCATGAATATCCAACACTCTGTCCAATCCTGGTATTCGTTGGTAGCACAAACCATAATCACTAGTGCCGCACAAATACCTGAAAACCTGCTTCACTACTGTCCAATGCTCCTTCCCTGGTTTTGACATAAACCTACTCATTACTCCCACTACATGTGCAATGTCTAGTCTAGTACAGACCATTGCATACATCAGGCTACTGACTGTACTTGCATATGGAACACGGGACATGTCCTCTTCCTCTTCTTGTGTCTTGAGACATTGTTTAGCAGATAATCTCACACCTACAGGAATAGGAACCTTCATCGGTTTACTATCCTGCATATTAAACCTTTGCAGTATTGTCTCGACATACTTCCTCTGGTTTAACTAGAGCTTCCTCTTTTCCCAGTATCTTTTAATTTCCATGCCCAAAATATAGTTTGCAGCACCAAGATCTTTCAGGTCGAATTTGGAGGACAATTGGGTCTTCAAATGCTGGATAATTTCTTTGTCATTTCCAACCATCAACATATCATCCACATTCAAGACCAAATAAATAACACGGTTACCAATTAATTTAAAATACACACAATGATCTACTTTGCTTCTGCTGAAGTGAAGCCCCCGTATAAATGTATCAAATTTCTGATACCACTTCCTTGGTGACTGTTTTAACACATACAGAGACTTCTTTAACTTGCATACCATTTCTTTATTACCCTTCACCACAAAACCTTCAAAATGCTTCATGTAGATCTCCTCTTCCAGATCCCCATGAAGAAATGTTGTCTTCACATCCATCTGTTCTACCTCAAAATCAAAAGTAGCAGCAACAGATAAAAGTAATCTAATAGAAGCTAACTTGGCAACAGGAGAAAAAATATCACCAAAATCAATTCCCGACACCTAGGAATAACCTTTTGCTACCAACCGAGCTTTGTATTTCTACACCTTTCCTTCTGCATTTGTCTTCTTCTTGAACACCCATTTGCTGCTAATGGGTTTCCTTCCAGTTGGAAACTCCACCAGATCCCAAGCCTCATTTTTGTGCAAAGATGCCATTTCATCAACCATGGTCTCTTTCCAAAGTTTTCCATCCTCTGAATCTACTGCTTCCTTCATAGTTATGGGATCATCATTAGTAACAGATAAAGAAAAAATTGAACAGAAAGCAGATGGACTATACCTTTCCGGCTGCCTTCTTTCTTGAATTGATCTTCTCACACCCGGAGTTTGTGGCTCTTCATCTTCTGATTCCTCCTCTTTTGTAGAGTCTGACTCTTCCTCCTTAAGCTCAAACTCTATCTTCTCAGGTTCCTTTGGTTGGACTTCATGTTTAATAACATCTTTCACCTCTCTGAACACCACATCTTGGCTGTACACAACCTTCCTTGTTACTGGGTTCCAAAGCTTATAACCCTTTAAACCATCATTATACCCAATAAAGATGCACTTTTCAGATTTACTATCCAACTTGGTTCTTTTCTCCTTTGGAACATGTACATATGCATCACATCCAAATACCTTCAGATGTGAAAGGGAGGGTTTCTTACCAGTCCATACCTCTTGTGGAGTCTTATCCTCCAATGTTGATGAAGGTGATCTGTTGACCAGGTAACATGTCGTCTCCACCGCCTCTTCTCAAAATTCTTGTCCTAGCCCGACACCACTAAACATGCTTCTTGCCCTTTCCATCAACGTCTTTTTCATTCATTCTGCAACTCCATTTTGCTCAGGTGTGTATCGAGTAGTCTTCTATGTGTTATACTACACTTCTTACAGAATTCTTCAAATTCCTTGCTGCAAAACTCTCCACCATTATCTGTCCTCAACACCTTTACCTTCTTCTCTGTCTGGTTTTCCACCAGAGCCTTAAATTCTTTAAGCTTGTGAAAGACTTCAAATTTCTTCTTAAGGAAATATATCCATGTATTCCTTGAGAAGTCATTTATAAATGATACATAGTACACAGACTTACCTAGTGATGGAAACTTCACAGGTCCAAACACATCACTGTACACAAGTTCTAATATATATTTTTCCCTCTTACCACCAGAGGGGAAACTCACCCGATTCTACTTCCCATATACAAAATTTTCACAGAAATCAAAATCTAGAGAGCTATTACTCATACCTTCTACCATACCTTTACCATGAAGTATTCGAAGGCCCTTCTCTCCAATATGTCCAAGCCTTTGATGCCACAACATGGTCTTCTCTCCAGAGACTACTAGATTTTTTGCTCCACTTTCAGGAACCATAGAGTTGTTGCACCCATCAACAACAGTGCTACCATGCAGCTTGTAAATAGTTCCAATCCGAACTCCCCGCATCAACACAAGTGCTCCCCAAACCATCTTGCAGGTATCCTTCTCGAACATCGTTTTTACACCTGCATCATCCATCTTGCTTACATAAACCAGATTTCTAGCTAATGCAGGAATATGCAGAACACCCGAAAGTGTTCTAACCCTTCCACCTTGCAACTTCAACTTTACTTTTCCGCGACCAACGATTCTAGCCTTCCTGTCATCCCCCAAGAAGACACCACCACCATCATATTTCTCATACTCGCAGAACCACTCTTTATGAGGAGTGAAGTGAAAGGATGCACCTGAGTCAATCAACCATGCCTCATGATCTACATGTGTACTTGAAGAAGCCAAGTATGTAGAAATTCCCACTGTAGATCACCTAATAATGTAGTATACTAAAGCAAAATACTAGATCTACTTCTGCAATCAAACTTTGTGGAAGCTTAATCAATTTGAGCTAGATCAATTAGAACACACATAATAGAGAAGAAGAAATCATACACATGAAACATAGAAGAATACTCTGGGGAAAGCCTCAGATAAAAACCCCAATCTCTGTATTATCATACAAGTGGAAATATGTCCGGATTACACAAAGCTTTAGCTCAAAGCTACCCAACTCTCAATACAATCCCTCTGCTACTCATAGACAGTCAAAGGCTTCTCAGAAACCTTCTCCTCTGCCCTCCAAGCCTCCTATTTCCTTGCGTAGTTTCTCCTGGGGTCCAGTGTTGCCACCTATGTGAATTGGCCTCTCACACAACTCATCAAACTCAGAAGTAACTGCTCAATACTGAAGGAGATGATTCCTTCTACATGGATGAGTTTCCTATATAGGAAAATTCCTCCAACTGATAGTACATTGTCCCTTCCTCTGATCTCAACTAGGTCTCTGTCTAAACTAACATGCATGAGTTATTTATGAGAGAATATTAAGTAATCTGGAGTGCAACAGTTACATGCATGAAAGCATTAACTAAATGAACTCATAATTAATTCCACAAACTGTTGGAACTAATCTAACTGGACTTAACTCAGTTAACTGAGCTAACTAATTACAACTCAAAATACAACTCATCCTCATCTCCTTAACTAAGGGATAAATTCCTCAATCAATGGAGAAACTGTTGCATGTCTTCACATAGACTTAATGTTTGATTTTCTCCAACTAATTAACTCAAGATGAATTAATTAATTATTAATCAAAGAGCTGCTAAGAACAAATTTGATTTTACTTCTCTATTTTAGTTCAGGGACTAACTAAAATAGGAAGGTATCCCGAAATGTTATTTATAGCAATGCTATTTTAAGTACTTCCATTTTTCATTCCTTGTTGCTATGTCCAACACTGGTATCTAAAATGCTATTTTTATCATTTCTTGTTGCCATTTTCAACACTCCCTCTCAACAAGAAAGGCATTCAACTCGAACCCGATCCTGAACCTTTGGAATGTTTTGCATGCAACACTTCTCCCAAGTGTTGTTGCTCCAGCAACTCTAGAAACAAAAAAATCTCCCAACCGACCTCTCTATTGGGCTAGAAACACCCTCTGATGCTGAAGCTCCCTCTGCGACTAACAAGTGCTCCCTCTGTGACCTCTAAGCTGCTACAACACTCCATGCATCTCGCATCATTGCACACCTCTCTGTGCCATTCTACACTGGTGCAACACTCTTGTGCCTCTCACATTATTGCAGCCTGCTAGCTCTGCACTTTCTTGGGATTCCTGCACTGTAGCTCTCTCTGCCACTCCATCCGCATCTGTCTCTACCCACTTAGCTAGTCCTGCTACTCCTCATTGGGGTTCCCGTAGCAAGGTCTAATCAAAGGGGTTGGGTACCTCAATGATCCTGCCCCTATTCCAGCCTTCTTGGAACTATCACTCCACATTGCCCCACCTCCTACCTGGAGGTGTGGATGCATGTGCTCCCTCTGCACACTTGGCTTCAAATTTCCCCCTACTGGAGGTCTCTGCATGAGTGGATGCCTCTGCTTGGTCTCCTCTCGGCTTCTCTAGTTGTGGCTGCTCCACAACCTCTTGAAGCTGCTTCACCAATTGTGGCTCCTCCACAATTGTTTGAGACTTCTTCTGGCGTTGCATGTTGAGAGGTAATGTACTCTCCCTCTCAACTACCAAGTCTCCAACAGTTTCCTTGCTCCTCAATGCTTTGCATGCATCTTGAACGTCAAGAGCATACAGGTTCTTGACTCGTGAATTGATCTGCTTCACCTGTGTTCTGGTGACGTGTCTAAGGAAAACCTTTCCCTTACTAAAGACTACATCATAGCCTTTGTCTTCCAGCATTACGATCAACACCACATTTTTCCTCAGTCCCGGTACATACTTGACATCGATCAAGGTAATGCGTTTCCATTCTCCCTCTAAAAAAAAATCATGCCTACACCTGAGACACTATACTTTTCATCATTACCCATCACTATGAGTATCTGGAGATCTTTCTCCTCCAAGTTACTGAACAAACTCTTGTCGCTGGTCATGTGGAAAGAAGCTCCACTGTCAAGAAACCAACCACATCCCACCATGGATGAAACCATGCATGCGAAGAGGGTGAAATCCAACTCGAACTGTGAGGCCAATGCCTCACCTTCAAATCCTTCCTTGGATCCCATCTTGGATTTCTTCAATGGACAATTTGTTGCAAAATGGCCCACCTCATGACAATGAAAGCATCGCACTTTCAATTTGTCAAACTTATTCCCACCATGGGAAGAACTCTATTTGGGATGAGAAATATTCTCCTTCTCTTTCTTTTCCTTACTCGCTAAGGCACAATTTTCTTCATCCTCGTTGGATGAAGAACCATCTCTGGTGCTTCTTCTTATCTCCTCTTGCATCAGATCTAACCAAATTCGTTCCCAATCTGGCAGTTTCTCTCTTCCATTTACTGAGTCTTGGTAGCTATGCCAGCTCTTAGGAAGACCGAGGAGCATAAGACTCACCATGTCATCATCAGTTGTTGTGATCCCTACACTTCCAAGCTCATCCCTGCAGGTGGTGAGCTTGTTCAGATATGTAGATATCGTGTCACCCTTTTCACACTTGATTTTCCGAAGCTTATCTTTCAGCCCTAGCTTCCTCTGATCGATTTTGTTCTGATATAGATCTTTCAATGTTTTCCACATTGAAAATGGTGTCTCCTTCCCATGGAGGCTTGAGACAATGTGGTCTCGAACTTCCTCCAGGAGGATTCTCCTTGCTCTAGCGACACATTTCTTCCATTCCACCAATTCTACAACATCAACTGTTGTTCACTCGGGGAATTCTTGATCAATGAAGTCCTTTAGACCGTTAACCTCTAATACTGCTTCCATGCGACCCTTCCAGGCTATATAATTCAAGCTTCCATCAAGGGCATACTCGAGTCTTAAACCGTTGAACGCCATTGGTGAAATTGAGATGTGATAAGAACCCGATTTTTATATTCAGGAACCTCAAACTTCGAAATTCTCCCTTGTATATTGTTCTTCACTTTGATCACCTTCACTCTGATACCATGTAGAAATTCCCACTGTAGATCACCTGATAATGCAATATACTAAAGCAAAATACTAGATCTACTTCTACAATAAAACTTTGCGGAAGCTTAATCAATTTGAGCTAGATCAATCAGAACACATATAACAGAGAAGAAGAAATCATACACATGAAACATAGAAGAATACTCTAGGGAAAGCCTCAGCTAAAAACCCCGATCTCTGTATTATCATACAAGTGGAAATATGTTCGGATTACACAAAGCTTTAGCTCAAAAGCTACCCAGCTCTCAGTACAATCCCTCTACTGCTCATAGACAATCAAAGGCTTCTCACAAACCTTCTCCACTGCCCTCCAAGCCTCCTATTTCCTTGTGCAGTTTCTCCTGGGGTCTAGTGCTACCACTTGTGTGAATTGGCCTCTCACACAACTCATCAAACTCAGAAGTAACTGCTCAATCCTGAAGGAGATGATTCCTTTTGCATGGATGAGTTTCCTATATAGGAAAATTCCTCCAACTAATAGTACACTTTCACTTCCTCTGATCTCAACTGGGTCTCTATTTGAACTGACATGCATGATTTATTCATGAGAGAATATTCAGTTATCTAGAGAGCAGCAGTTACATGCATGCAAGCATTAACTAACTGAACTCACAATTAATTCCACAAACTGTTGGAACTAATCTAACTGGACTTAACTCAGTCAACTGAGCTAACTAATTACAACTCAAAGTAAAAATCATCCTCATCTCCTTAACTAAGGGATAAATTCCTCAATCAATGGAGAAACTGTTGCATGTCTTCACATAGAATTCATGTTTGATTTTCTCCAACTAATTAAATCAAGATGAATTATTTAATTATTAATCAAATAGCTGCTAAGAACAAATTCAAATTTTACTTCTCTATTTTAGTTCAGGGACTAACTAAAATAGGAAGGTATCCCGAAATGCTATTTATAGAAATTCTATTTTTAGCACTTCCATTTTTCATTCCTTCTTGCTATGTCCAACACTAGTACCTGAAATGCTATTTTTAGCATTTCTATTTTTAGCATTTCTTGTTGCCATTTTCAACAAAATACACATCCCCACCTTCATCTGAGGTGGTTTTTGCCTCTGCAGAAGGAGCATCATCAGATCCCTTTCCTTTATCACGAGCTTTATATTTATAGTCCCTTTTGTAGTGCCCTTCCTTTTCTCATTTCCAGCACAGCACCTTTACAGGTTTTCCTATAGATTTAGATCTCCCACTCGATGACTTATTTTTTGTTTTTGTTCTGGGACCATCCTCGTACAGACAAGGCATCACAATTCTAGCTCTCCATATTTTTCCGTCTAATCTCCTCCGTCAGCAAGGATGAGACTACTTCATCAAACTGCAAGGCAGTTGTATTGCTACCTATTGCAATAAACAAACTATCCCACAAATCTGATAGAGAACACAACAAACTGATGCACTTATCTTCATCTTAATTTTTAATATCAACAGATAATAACTGACTTACCACAGTATTAAATGTGTTTAGATGCTCTGTCACTGAGTCTCCATCTTTCATCCTCGAGTTATACAACTTTTTCCGCAGGAATAGTTTATTCACCAGAGACTTAGATTTGTACAAAGTCCCTAACTTGTCCCACAAAGCCTTCGCCGTAGCTTCCCCTGATACATTCAGCAATACTAAATCTGAGACACACAATCGTATTGTGCTCTTTGCCTTCCAATCCAACTTCTTCAATTCTTCATTGGACACTCCCGTTGGTTTATTGCCCGGATCTACCGTGATCCATTGATCTTTATCCACTAATAGATCCTCCATCTTGAGCTTCCACAACTCAAAACTCTGACCATTAAATTTCTTGATCTCTATCTTTCCACTGCTCGCCATCTTCTTTCACCACCAAAATCAATCTCGCAGATCTCCCACTGAACAGGGTCTACCACCGGCCTGATCAAAAGCCCTCAGCAACAAAGGTGTCCCCTTGAAGCCAAAAACAACTCTGATGCCAAATGTAGGTTTTAACCCCGTACATAAATTACGTGCATACAAATTCTAAAAAACATAAAATAAACAATGCGAGAGCATAACACATTAAATACATAGAAATTTTCCCTTGGATCCCAAAACGGGGACTACCAGCTTGATTTTTCATTATTTTCCTTTCAATGTTATAATACATATTTATAAATGTCGAAGCATCCAATACCACGGACCGAAAACCATTGCATCCAAAGCCATGGAACGAAAACCATCGCGTCCAAAACCATGTGCGAAAAACATGCACAAAACGGCTGAGGATATTTCAAGGCTAATTAATCACAAGGGATTATGGCATGAGGTACTCCTCGACAATAAATTGTCCCTACAAGTTTGGCGAAATAGATCAAGGATGATTTTCTTCGATTTGTTGTAGCAGTTGTTTTCCAAATTCTAGCAATTACAATACTAGATTCGACTTTTTTTTTCGAGAGGTAAGGCGATGGAGGCGATTCTTGGGTTTAGGGTTTCTGAAAGCTTGCTCTGCGCCGCCGCGGAGCTGAAAGCCCTGATCTGCTTCGAATCGCATAGAGTTTTGGCCGATGGATATCCTGAGATCGGAGCCCCTGTTGGGTTCTGGATCGTTTTGGCGGATGGAAAGGATTTTCGCGCACTGATCCATAGCAATATGCGCTCCTCCTCTTTCAGGGTGCAGTTAGAATACTCCACGGCGGCATCAGAAATTTTTTGTTCGGCCCCAAAACAAATGTTTTTCACCCTGATGCGTCTTTTTATGCCATTGTACAGGTATGGGAAATCCGAATGCGACTATGAAAAGAAGAGGCATCTGCTAGCTTGTATGGACCATTTAGGAATCCAGGGGTTTCGATCTGCCAACCGAGGACGGTTTTTAAAAGGCAAAGCGGTAGATCAAGTTGAGGATGGGAGTAGGGCCCTGGCTCCACGGCGTAATGAGACGTATATGACCCCTGCAGCGCAGATCTGGGTTTATACCATATCGAAGCAGCAGTTCATGCTCAGGTATGGGAATTTTGTTTGTGATTATGAAGAAAAGAGATGCATGCCAGACCCTAAGCCTCGTTTTGGCATGCCACGGTATAGATCTGTAAATCCCAGACAGAAACAAAACAAAAATTGGCCAGATCCAGAATACACAACGGATCTGAAGCAAATTTTTATCAGATCAACAAATGGCAGACACATCTGTGTGCAGATCTGGGATCCGATGAGTGTTTTGGAGCTAAAAAAGGAAATCCAGGAAAAAATCGGGATTCCAGCTGCACTACAAATCCTCACTTTTTCTGGGTACTGTTTGCAGGACCAACTCACTCTCCAGCATTACAGGGTGGCAAAGGATTCAACTATTACCCTCAATCACCGACTGCGAGGTGGATCTAAAGGAGCTACCTCAAATCCTACAGGTACCTATCGCGATGCAGCCAAAGGGAAAGAAGCCCCAAAGATGAAAGAAGCAACAACTGATAAAACACTCCCAGGGCAGTACATTGTGGATCAAGCGCCAGAAAGCCCATCCATCTCGCTGGATTTACCAGAGGTAGAATACTTATTCTCAGATCTACAGAAAAAGGCTGTTATTTGTAGATTTAATGGCTTCTGGCCGAGAACCGATGCCTTGTATCAATGGATCTACACGGTCTGGTCCAAAAATTGTCAAATAAAATTATGTTCAAAGGGTTTTTTCATAGTAACTTTTCATGCAGAAGAAGAAAAGGAAAAAATCCTAAATGAAGGGCCTTGGTTCTGGGGCAATGCGGGACTGTTTATTACCCCATGGTTCCCGGAGTTTGATGCCAATACCATGGTGGTATCAAGGATGCCAGTATGGGTAAGGCTGCATAACCTTCCGATTCATTTTTGGCACTACAAGGCCTTATTTGCTATAGGGAATGCCCTTGGTAGAATGCTAAAGATTGATTCAGAGAGACACATAAAAGGAATCTTTACTTTTGCCAGGATATGTGTCGAGGTAGATCTTAGCCAAGGACTACCTGATAGCATCATTCTAAATTTCAACAACACACAGTGGAAGCAAACCTTGGATTATGAGAATACAGCGTTCAGATGCAGGGGATGTCAACAAACAGGTCATCTGTTTAACGCATGCAAAAGTCAAAACAAAAGCAGGTCGCACCAAAGGAAGCCAAAAGGATGGCAGAACATAGATGACGTCGTAAGGAAGAAAGCAGCAGAACTGAATACCCATCGGAGAAAAGAAGAAGAAGAAACAGAAGCAGAAGAGGATGATACCACAATAGAGGAAGATGAAACAGAGAACCAGCAGGAACACCCATCAGACAACATGGCTTCACAAGATCAGAGGACAAACGTGGACCAAAACATGGGAGGCACAAAACGGTATCATCACTCAGACACATCAGACTCAGACAAAGAAACAGGCTCTCAGTATGCTGGAAA
This sequence comes from Pinus tabuliformis, assembly GCA_031772625.1. NCBI lineage: Eukaryota > Viridiplantae > Streptophyta > Pinopsida > Pinales > Pinaceae > Pinus > Pinus tabuliformis. The sequence goes on along the minus strand of CM062820.1, from coordinate 1,403,261,350 downwards.
CCAGCTAGTCATTGTCTCGGCCGAGCCCACTCAAGGAGAGTGGCGTAAGGTTGAAAAGAAGAAGGGGAGGAAAACTTGAATTGTCTATTTCTTTTCTTTTCTCTTCCTTTCTCAGCTCATATTCTTTGCACGTCTGTGTTGGGTGCGAAAGCACTCGAGCCCAGGGGGCTTCTTACGGAATGCTTCATTGCATCTGCTAGTGTAACTTTTCATTAAATTTTTTAATAAAAGGTTACCGTTTTTTTCCTTGGAAAAAAAAAGAAAAACATGCACAAAACCATAGGTAGGTCCGCCCAACCTAATATAGGGTCCAAAAAAAAAAATTCGGGGCGCTACCCCGGACCCCATAGAGGGTGTTTACCTGCACCCCTCAAACCTTGTGATCCCCCCGCTACACAATCGGTGCAACGAAGGGGGGGCTCCGCCCCCCCTCTAACCCCTCGGTTAACTACATGGGCTAGTCGTGGAAAGAATATAACACAACCCAACAATATGTCACATATTGCTTGGAATACCTTGGCAATATGATAGAGGAGCTATGCATGATGGAAAAAGAAACACATACAAATTTGGTAAAGATGGTGTCAATCATACATTACTGCCTATGGAAGAAGAGGATGCATCAAGAAATTATGATACGAAGACTCTATTGCTAAGTGGAAAAGAATACTTGCAGCAGATTGAAGAGAATGAGGTGAATTTTGCATTGATTTGCAAGCCCAAGGTAATAATTACTTCCACTAAAGTTTCTGATTTACCAATTGAAATACAAGAGATGCTGGATAGTTATTGTGATATCATTGTAGATGACTTGCCTAATGAGTTACCACCCATTAGAAAAACCAGTCATCATATAGATATGATTCCAAGAGCAAATCTACCAAATAAGGCAGCTTACAGGATGACTCCCACAGAGAATGAAGAAATCAAAAAATAGGTTCAGGAACTATTAGATAAAGGACTGATTAGAAAGAGTTTGAGTCCTTGTGCAGTGCCAACAGTGTTGAGCCCAAAGAAAGATGGAGGCTGGAGAATGTGCACTGATTCAAGAGCAATCAATAAAAAAACCATTAGGAACATATTTCCTTTACCTAGAATTGAAGATTTGATGGACTGTTTGGGTGGAGAAAGATATTTTACAAAGCTAGATTTAAAGAGTGGGTATCATCAAATAAGGATTAGAGAAGAGGATGAATGGAAAACTGCTTTTAAAACAAATGAAGGATTGTATGAATGGATGGTAATGCCTTTTGGGTTGTCAAATGCACCTAGTATATTCATGAGGTTTATGAATGAATTTTTGAAGGAATTTATTGGTAAATTTGTAATAGTATATCTGGACGATATATTAGTTCACAACAGGTCTAAGGAGGAACACATGAGCCATCAGAATTATGTCTTACAAAGGTTGCAGCAAGAGAAATTATTGCTAAATTTAAAGAAGTGTTCATTCATGAAGGAAGAATTGGTGTATTTGGGTTTTGTTGTTTCTGCTGATGGATTAAAGATGGATCCAAAGAAGATCAAGGCAATTATAGAGTGGCCTTCGCCAAAAAGTGTTTTTGAGGTAAGAAGTTTTCATGGTCTTGCTAGTTTTTATATAAAATTCATAAGGAACTTTAGTAAGATCAATGCTTCTATTATTGACACTATAAAGAAAGATAGACAACCATTTAAATGGACTGCTAAAGCAGAAAGGAACTTTCAGCTGTTGAAAAGGAAGATCATTGAAAAACCTATTTTGATTTTGCTTGATTTTAATAAACCTTTCCAAGTGAAATGTGATGCCATTGGAGAAGCCATTGGAGGTGTTTTAAGTCAGGAGGACAAACCTGTAGCTTATTTTAGTGAGAAACTGAATGAATCAAAGAAGAAATATTCTTCTTATGATAAGGAATTTTATGCAGTTGTGCAGTCATTGAAGAAGTGGAGACATTACCTGATGTCTAAAGAGTTTATACTTTATTCAGACAACCATGCATTGCAGTACATTATGCAACAGCCAAAGCTTAATCAGAAACATGCCAAATGGGTAGAGTATCTTCAAGGTTTTAATTTTGTCTTGAAGCATATAAATGGCCAATCAAATAAAGTAGCAGATGCCTTAAGTAGAAGAAACATACTACTTCAAGAAAGTCAAATTCAAGTGTTGGGTTTTGATTTTCTTAAGGAATTGTATGAAAAAGACTTAGATTTTAAAGAGGCATTTGAAGCTTGTACAAATCCTATTTTGTTAGACAGAAGTAAGTGGCTTGATTATTTCTTGCAAGATGGGTTGTTGTTTAAAAGAAATCAGTTGTGCATACCAAATTTTTCTATGAGGGAAAATTTAATCAAGGAGAAACATAGTGGTGGACTTGCAGGACATTTTGGTGTAGACAAAACTTATGAGCAGTTGAACATGTTTTATTTTTGGTCGAAAATGAGGTCTGAAGTAGAGAGGTACATGAAAAATTGTAAAGTCTGTCAATACGCTAAGGGAAGGAGTCAAAACACAAGGTTGTATGTTCCATTACCTATTCCAGATAGACCTTGGGATATGGTAAGCATGGATTTTGTTTTGGGCTTACCAAAGACTCAAAGAGGAAATGATTTAGTTTATGTTGGTTGACAGATTTTAAAAAATGGAACATTTTATTCCATGTTATAAAAACAGTGATGCTACTCACATTGCTAATCTGTTTTTTAAAGAGATTGTAAGATTGCATGGGTTACCTAAGAGTATTGTTTCAGACAGAGACTCCAAATTTGTTGGACATTTTTGGAGGACATTGTGGAAGAAGCTTGGAACTAAACTGAGTTTCAGTTCTTCTTATCATCCTCAGATGGATGAACAGACTGAAGTTGTAAACAGAAGCATGGGTAATCCTCTCAAAAGTCTTACAGGTGAACATCCAAAACAATGGGATCAAGTATTTGCATAGGCTGAATATGCATATAATGAATCTCCTAACAGGAGTACAGGGCAGAGTCCATTCCATATAGTTTATGGAATGCACCCAAGAGGAGTGTCTGAATTAAGAAATCTGGGAAAAGTTGAGATGAGAAGTGTTGAAGGGGAAGATTTTGCTTCAAAGATGCAAGCAATACATGAATAGGTAAAACAACAGTTATAGGACAGAAACTTAAAGTACAAGAGCATAGCAGACTTGAGAAGGATAGAAGTTAGCTTTGAAGTTGGAGATTTGGTTTTAGCACACTTGAGGAAGGAAATATTTCCAAAAAGAGAGTATAACAAGTCAAAGTTCAAGAAAACTGGACCATGAAGAGTATTGAGGAAATTTTTTGCAAATGCATATGAAATTGAATTACCCCTTGATATTGGAATATCTCCAATTTTCAATGTTTCTGATTTGTACAGGTATGAAGGTGAAAATGCAGATGACATGGCAGAAGACCAAGAGAAACAAGAAATTGATTGGGTAAAATAGTTACCTACAACAAAGGAATTGTAGCCAGAGAGGATTCTGGACAAGAAATTGTTGAAGAAGACAAGGGGACAGGAGTTTTTTTAGTATTTGGTCAAGTGGAAAGATCAACCAATTGCTGATGCTACCTGGGTGATAGATGCCATACTACAAAAATTGGGTAGTTCTGTAGAAGAGCTCATGGACAGGAGCCCATGAAGAATTTTTTTCCTTAGGAGTCTGATGCAGGAGCATGAGGCTTAAAGACAAAAGGCTTTGTATTATTCCAAAAAAAAAAAATGCAAAAAAAGTTTACAAGAGAAGGAGTGGGATCCTTTAGCTGTCAATTTACAAAGATTTCTAGTTAGGATTTGAACTAGAATCTAGGATTTGGATTATCACGTAATAAATTCAAGTAGTTAGATGTAGTGGAGATTCTTGAGGAGAATATCATGCAGATTAGATAGGATTAGTTAGTTCGATCCTTTGATTTAGGATCTGGTTGTTAAATGAACCAGTGCTTATGTAAGTTCTGAATCATTGTAACGGGATTTTTTACTGATTCGGTTTGTTTGGAATATGTGATTAAGTTTAAGAAAACATAACTCTGTGTATTTTTAGGTGAATTTGGTCAATCCCAAAGGTGGTGCATCCCTCTGTAGTATCTATGTGTATCATTGATTTTCCAGAATTTAGAGTTCTCTGCGATCACATTTAATCTCTTTTTGGTTGTGTATTAACAACTACGAGGTTTGAAAGTGTACAGATTCCTTAATCGGGTTGAAGTGTCACGCTCATTATTAACTGTTGATTTAATTTTCAATGCATTGCACCACAGTCAACAGTGGGGGTTGGCCTGGTTTTGACCCTTTTGATAATATGAAGCCTCGCAAGCCATAGATCTAATGGCCTCTATCATTGGGCGTTAATCTCAAGTCTGGACCCAAACTTTTATAAATTGAAGATTATAAACCTATCGGCTCCAATAGGTGGTATCATCGCATAGATCTCCATGTGATATCACAGTGACCGTCGGATCACTGTTGATGTTGACCGTTGGATTGTTGGGTAATATCGCTTCGCAAGTTCAAAGAGTGAATGACCTTGGCCGGCGAAGTTACGAAATGTGACATGTAATATGAAGAGTGCCGATAAATATCTCATCTCATTGTTAATAAGTAAAGGAACCCTGCTCGGTGAGCTTGTGATTGTGATATGCGATGTTTAGAGGATTTGTAAAGCACTTGTTGATTGTGGCTAAATTTAGTAGTTCTGCTGATTTAGTAGAATAGATAATTTTGGAGGTAGATGATTGAGACTCCGCAGGAAATCCAAGAAGAAATTTCGCTTGAACTGGAAGAAATAGTTTCCGGATTTGAATGTTTGTCTCTTACGCCTGCACCCCAACCACCACATGGTAATTGAAGAGGAGGCTTAGAGGACTGTGTAGTTGAGCACTGCAAGATCACAATATAAACCCTCTATCCACTACAACTGTGCAATGCACAATGCAGGGCAAGAGGGATCATGAACTATGTAGTAGGTAAGGCTAAGCAACAAGATTTAGGGTATGTCCTCTGAGGTTTCTCAATGCACAATTAGAGGAGGTTGTCTTCAAGATGGGTATAGTGCATAGGTCTGAGAGGTAAATATTAATCTCCTAGGATTAGGAGTGTCCAATGCACTCATCACTTTGACTTGAATATTGAATGTGCTTGTGAGTTGCGCAAGATGTGAGGACAAGGATGAAATCCAAAATTGACTAAGTGTGAGATCAATGAGACAAGAGGGTAAGAGCATATAACAGGTCTTAAACATGAGTGCACATAGATATACACTTAAGCACATGACAAGAAGACAGATAATACCCAAAACCAACAAGTGTACACTGAATTGACACTTATCTCCAAGTGTGACACTTAACATGTATGTTTATGAGACAAGTGTCACAATGAAATGAAAAGGTGGGCTATTCCATAAGAATGTGTCCATCACATGTTCTAATGATAAATAACATCAACTAGTGCAAGAGAATGTGTTGGACTTGCCTCTAGGAGGTGTTCCATGGTGCTCTTAAGATGTGTGAAAACAAGCGAAAGTGGCACATGCAAGATTGAAAATGAGACTTGCAATCACAAAGAAAAAACAAGAGACACATGCAAGAATGAGAGTAGGAAAAAGTGACACTTGTAAAATATAGAGCAAGAAAAAATGACGCATGTAAGAGAAAAAGAATGAAAAAACAACATTTGTGAAAGCAAAAACAATAGTTGAGTAACTCACCTAGATGATGGATCATTTTCAACCATGGGTGAGGGAATGCTACCTATACTCCAATAGTGAACAAATCTCAAAATAAAAATATGAATATAAGGATGAGCTCTGGAATAGACTCTTTACATGGAGAGAACATGCATGCAATTAATATTAAGATGGGTGAGCATGCTTGGAGCGAAGAGTGAATTGACTAACTTGAAGAAGTAAATTCTCACTGTTGAAAAAGAGTGTGTAATCACTATCTGCAGAGGATGCCCTCACACTGTCACTGTCCATAAGGTTTTCATAGTCTCTATATTTAGGGATTGTGTAGGCATTGGCATCAAGGACTTCACAAGCACTATCCACAAGGATTACACAAGCACTTTCATCAAGGATTGTGCAGTCACTAGTTCTAGAGACTGTGTAATCACTGTCATTAGGAATCAAACAACCACTGTCATCAAAGACTACGTAATACTTGACTAGGATAGACAATGACTGCTAGGCTTTCTTAGAAGAAGTTCATTGTGCAAGTATGTAAAAGCAGGTGTCTTCAAAACTTAGAATTCATGGAGGGAGAATTGAACACTTGAACAACATGGCCAAGCACAACCTTAATGGATTGAGATGAAGATGGAATGACCATAAGTAGGATAAAAAATTTGGATGTAGGAAAAATTTGGAGGGTGTTTGTTGCAGCAACAATATTAACTTTATGACTCTATTGGGCTAGTTAAATAGGTCGACTAGCCCCTCCAATGTCTCCCCCACACTCAATTCCTTCTTTGTCCCGAAGAAGGGGGGATTTGGAGTGTTACAAAATTTTGTACAGATATTATTACAATATAGAGGAAAAATATTAACATGTAAAGTAAATTATGCGGCTTCTTGTACAATTTTTGGCTTTTCAACAAGTTATTTAGATTGATCAATCAACATTTCTTGGGTTGGTTCTACTAAATGTTGAGCCACTTTGTCAACTTCAATTTCATGATATTGTTGTTGTAAAGTCACACCAAATGTCAAAATTCTTATTATGACCATGTAATGTTGAGTGGGTTTTTCTATCGTCGATCTGAATTTTGCTCATTCTTTGGATCTGCTTGTCGAATCAACAATTTTTCTATAATACTATCTAAATTTTCTCCTTCAGTCTTCTCTTCTTTCATTTATGTTTTTGGTATTGATCCATATTATTTTGAACTTTGTTGTTTAGAAGTTTTCACAAATCCATTTCTTGGTCCATGTTTCTCACACATTTGCCTGATTGATCAGTGATTTCCTTTTTAATAGTTCTCCAACTGTTAATTTGGTTACTTATCACTAATTTATAAGTTCTTTTATAATGAACTTATTAAATTATAATCAAGAAAGGAAAATACTTTTTTACAAAAAATTTGGTTAGTTAGCTTGCCACAATGTGGTTTTCAGGATAACCCATGTAATTTGTGCCTCAAATAGGTTTTCACTAATTACATGCCAATGCTATCAAGAGATATACTTTTTAAGTGAGCATCATTAATAAGCGACATAAGAAGATTCCCTTGTAGTGTATTCAATTGTACTGCGCCTAAAGAGTGTATATCCTCAATAGAAAAGGGTCAAAGCCATGCAATCTCTATTTTTTTCGATTTTCCCTTCATTTGACTGTCATATAGTAATACTAAATCTCCGAATTTTAGATTCTTTGTCTGTAAATTCTTGTCATGCCAAGCCTTTTTTTGATTTTTATTGGCTTGTTGATGGTGAAGTGCATGGATTCAATCTTCTTCTAAATGTTGTAGTTGTTATAGTTGTTCCTTTTATATTTTTGTATTATATTTTGGTACAACTGATACATTAAGTACACTTGACGTGCACTAAAATGGGACAACTTCTTCCTGTCCATATACCAACTTAAAAGGAGTAGATCTAATCAAATATTTATATGTTGTACAACCTGCCTAGAGAATGGTTGGAACTTAGTCATCTTTGTCTAAATTGCAATTTTTTCTTAGTCCTTTGTGCAACATTTTATTAAATGATTCCACAATACCATTTTCTTGTGGATGGTAAGCAATGGTATTCCTATGCTCAATCATGAAATTTTGCATTAATGTTTGAATTGTAGCATTTACAAAGTGTGTTCCTCTATCACTAATTATGACCATAGGACAACCGAATCGAGTTACTATATTTTCATAGATAAACTTTTCTTCAAATTATTTCATGTAGGATTCGACTAGTTCTACTTCTGCCCACTTTGTTTAGTATTCTACTACTGTTATAATGTACTTTTATCCTAACCATTTAGTGCTTTTGGGAAAGGGGCCGACAAAGTCAGTCGACCATATCTCAAAAGGTAACAATGGGACAACTAACTATAGTGGCATATAAGTTTTTGGTAAATATTTCTTGGACCTTTGATATATTTCGCACTTTTTCACTTGTATTCACATTCTCATAATAAGGTTGGCCACCATAATCCTGCTTGAATATTTTTACTTGTAGTTGTATCTCCTTGATAATGTATGTTGGCTCCTCCTCTATGTGCTTCATTAATAATATGTTCTCTTACATGCACTAAAACACATTGCCTAAGTACCTCGTCGATTCCAAGCTTGTATAATTAACCTTTTACCAATGTAAATGGTGTCACTTTGATGTCCATAGTGTTTTTGTTTTTCTCAGAAAACCCTTCAGGTGCCTTCTTTGCGTGTAAAAATTCTTCATTTTTAGCAAGCTCTATAGGGATTGCTTCGACTCTAAAAAAATGGGCATTTAGAAAGTCATCTTCAAATATCTGTTGGTTCCTCTCCTATTTCTAATCGGGATAGATGATCAGGTCCAACATTCTTCTTATCAGGTCAAACTATTACTTCAAATTCAAATTCCTAGAATAGTAACAACCTCCGACAGATGCATCCTTGATGTACTAGTTTATTAACAAGGTACCTCAACGCTTGATAATCAGTATAAAATATAAATGGATTCACTAGGAGGTAGTGATGAAATTTTCGCAACACAAAGATCATTTCTAAGGCTTCCCTCTCAGTTGTTGAATAATTTCTTTCAACTTTATTAAGTTTTTGACTGGCATATGCATTAGGATGGTCTATCGACTCATAATCTAGTTGTGCTAGGACCCACCCGACTACAACATTTAACATGTCAACATGCACATGGAACTTTTTTTACTAGTTGGGGAACCTTCGTATAGGCACATCGACTATTTTTTTTGTAATAATTGAAGGAATCTTCGCACTCCTTGGACCAATTGTATGGGACATCCTTTTTTAAGAGTTCTTCTATAGTGAATGTTATATTAGAGTAATGCCTTATGAAGTTTTTGTAGTATCTGGTATGTCCCAAAAATATTTTAATCTATTTTGATTAACTGGGGGTTTCAAATCTAGGATTACTTTGATTTTTTCCATATCAAATTTTATCCCTTCTTTTGATACTACATGGCCCAACAATATTCCTATGGGTGTTGCAAAGATACATTTTTTAATATTCAATGATAAGAAAATTTTCCTGCATATTTCTAACATCAGCTTGAGCCATTGGATATGATCCTTGAGCAGTGTGTAGACTATCCAATCATCAAAATAAACTTCCATTGTTTTATAGATATATTCTTGAAAGTATTTTACTATGATCCTTGAGAAGATTATTGGTGTGTTTTTTAGACCCAAAGTAATTACTCGATATGAAAAGGATCCAAATTCTGTGAAAAACATAATTTTTTCCTAATCTTCCTTTGAAATTGGCACTTGATTATATCCTAAGAAGCCATCTATGAAAGAATAAAATTCATGCCCTACAACTTTGTTCATGATTTCATCCATGAGTGGAGTGGGGAATAGATCAATTAATGTTAGTTTATTTAGTTTCCAAATATCCACACATATACGCAACCTAGTCGGGTTGTATTTTTTAGGTTACATGACCATTTGACTTGCTCATTCTAATTTTTTGATTGGATAGATGATTCTAGTGGTGAGCATCCCCTCTATTTCTTTTTGATGACAAGTTTATATTTATTTTTTCCAAAGGAAAAAGCAGTAACTTTTATTAAAAAAATAATGAAAGTTACACTAGCATTTGCCACTAAGGCTCGAGTGCTTTCGCACCCCCCGCAACGTTAGGAGGCTAACGTGCAAAAGAAAAAAGAGAAAATGAGAAGAGAGGAAAGAGAGAGAAAAAAGAAACAGAACAAAAATTCCAGCTGCAAATGAGATTCGTGCTTCAAGTTTTTCTCCCCTTTTTCTTTTCGACCTTACGCCACTCTCCTTGAGAGGGTTCGATCGAAGCTATGACTATCTGTGTTTCTGCATTCTGTGGGATGGTTTCTTTGTCTGAGTCTGATGTATCAGAGTGGTGATGACGTTTGATGCCTCCCATGCTTGGATCCACCCTTGTCATCTCTGTCTTGTCATGCGGACTGGTTCCCTTCTGATTCTCCATTTCTTGTGATATCTCAGTCTTCTCTGCAGGGGTCACTTCCTCCTCTGCTTCTGACTCTTCTTCCTCAGAATCTGGAGGTGAGAATTGCCATCCTTTCTTCTGCTTCCCTTTCTGCTTCTTGTTGGTTTTCTTTGCTTCTGGGCATGTGCTTTGTAGATGTCCTGTCTGCCTACATAGCCTGCATCTGAAGGCCGTGTTTTCATAATCTAGTACTTGCTGCCAGTTTTGTTGTTTGTAGATCAGCCTTATACTGTCCGGCAGCCCTTTACTTAAATCTACTTCCACACAAATACGTGCGAAAGTATAGATCCTGTCATCAATCCTTTCCAGATCTGTTTTAATGTATTTCCCTATACTGTTTCCAATGCCTTCCAAGACTCGATCGTTCCAGAAGTGCAAAGGAAGATTGTATAGTCTGACCCAGACTGGCATTTTGGTTACAGTCATTTTGTTTGGATCAAAATCCGGGAACCATGGGGTCAAAAACAGCCCCGAAGTTCCCCAGAACCATGGCCCTGTACTGATGACTGTATCTCTGACTTCCTGGGATGTAAATTTTACGATAAAAAACCCCTTAGAACATAGGTGAATCTCACATTCCATGGTCCATCTGGTAAAAATCCAATGGAATAGATCCAAGGGTTTGGGCCAATAGCTGTTAAATCGGCAGATTAGAGCTTGTGTTTCATAGGATTTGACGAAATCGTCAAGCCCTGTAGAATCTAGATTTAAGGCTGGGGTTTGTTCTGCCTGATCTACAATGTATGGCCTGGGTACGTTTCTGCTTGGATCTGAAGATGGCCCTGCGTCTCTGCTGCCCTGAAGAATGTTTTTGTAGGATGCAGTTTTTTTCCCCTTGTCTCCGTTTTGCTGTCCTTGAGGTGGAGCCCCTCCTCTCAATCTGAAGTTTAGAGTAATAATGGAGCCTGGCCCAATCTCATAGCTTTCCATCGATCTACAGTCCTGGAGTGACCGCCTACCACTGACCAGGTGTTGGATCTGCACGGGGTATCCCATTTCTGCCCAGATTTGTTGTTTCAACTGCAGAGAAGTGCTTCCTGCATGGACCCATACTAAACGAGTTTTCCCCTGTGGGGGTTTAATCAGAATCTGAAAACAAAAAGTTTTTACCTGCTCTGGTTGTAGGCAAACTTCCAGATCTGGTCCTGATTTTGCTCGTTTTTCCTTTTGCATGACAAGATCTGCAGGAGTTCGACCCGATCTATGATTGAAGCCTTCGAGCTGCTGCCTGGTGACTAGGTCTGCATCAACTCTGCCCGATCTAGGGTTGATGTCTTCGTTCTGCCTCTTCAAATTCGAGAGATCCGGCCTGGAACTATAGATTTTGGGCCATGTATGAGAGTACATGGGCGGATCTGCCCCATGCAGCCCTTTGTCTTTCCTTGCATGAAAAGGCCGTGGAGGGGTGAGCCAAATCGACCCTAGGCTGACAGATCCTGTGTTTATCGAAACAATTTCAACCAGATCTCCGCCCCCAAAAAGAGATCCGAGCCCCAAATCGAAGGTAACCTGAATATCACTGGTCTCGGGCGTGTTTGCAGCTCTCTCCTTCGGGACGGCCCTAATTTCCGTTGTCCCAGCATGCAGATGTTGGTTTGCTGTTGTACCCACAGCTTCCAGCAATTTCCAGGTACATACGCTCATGATCCGGGCTGCTTCAGAGATTTGGAGAGGGCCGGACCATTCTAATGCCTTTACTGCAACCCCCACCGATACATAGCCGTGCAAATCTGAATAGTTCTGCGGTTTTTGACTGCGGTAGACAGTGCATTTCACTGTAGGCGGACGCGTTAGAGGCAGCCAACCCGCAGCGTTCTCCGTTCTCCCACAAACTGGATCGCCTTCGGCCCTGGAGGCGGCCTTAGGGATCGATACGACGGCAACCATAACACTGTTCGGGCAAACCCTAGCCATGCCGCTCCCTTGAACAAAAAAAAACCGACAGGTTTATATTTATGCACAAGCTTATAAGGTCTTTTTATGATAGGATTTTTTACAACATGTTTATATTTATGCACAAGCTTATAAGGTATGTTTTTGATAGGCTTGGATCCTAGAATGAGGTTGATTTTCATCTCCCACATTTCTTTTACAAGTCATTTTAGGACTTTATAATTGTAGGCTAACATATCATAATATTCTTTAAGTAAGTCGATGAATTATGCTATTTGATTATCTGACCAATAGTCACTTAGTCACGCCATCTTTGGTTGGTCATCATTTGATATATTGAATTAATTTATTTTAATTTCCGCGTCCATCCAGCTGGGGGCATTCGACTCGCCAATTTGATGATCTCCAGCTTTCACCTCCTGATAGGAAGGTGGGAAATCCACTTTTTCAAGCTTATCAATTTCACGTTTTTCAAGTTTGTACGTCGATTTTAGTTTTTTATGATTTTTAGGATGGTCCCTTTTCCAAAAAAAAAATAGCTAGGTATCATAGGCTTCTTCCATTTCTAGTTAACTGTTAAACTTATGTTCTGGTACGAATGACATGTAATTGAAATTCGATGAGGGGTTGGATGTTATTTCTTGATTTAGCTTGTCAGGAGATTTTTTCTTTATGAAATATTTTATTTATTGTGCCACATCGACCAATTATTTTTCTTTTGGTCAAAGCTCAAAATCCTTGATAAAATTTGTTTTTAACTCTTTCCATTGTAAGGATTGTATGCTAGCTTCTTCCAGTTTATACCACTTATTAGGAAAGTCATCCCGAGTGTTGGGGAACATATGGGGCTAGACTCTTTCATCTTCGTATCTGATTTTGTGCCATTTCGTCTCCAAACTGTTAAATAAAACATGTTGTTGTTTTCGTCCAAGTTAGGATTCAAGATGAGTGGGTATCCCACCATTTTGTTGCTTGGTCTGTAAAAGTTTGTACCAAACTTTCAATTCTCCCTTGTTCTCCAATGACTTTAGTTACTTATTCAACATGATTGACAAGGGATGCCCATTCCTTAAATTTGATTATACTATTGGGACCTTATTTTAAATCGAACGGTAGTAGTGATGGCATTTCTCTGCAACTCTTTTCTTGAAGTATATGTATTATTTTAATTGAATAACAAATTCAAACTTTGGTTGTTGATATTGTCTTGATTGTCCAACATTATTTTTCCTTTGATTCATAATTTTCAATTTATCATTCATAAATATTTGTGTCTGAATTATATCCAATGGAAAGAAGGGAACTCATTAAAATTTCTCTAAATACACTAGGTTCCATGTTGTCCTTGTCTTCGTGCAAGACTTGGTATAACATTCTTGTTTCTTTGTCTTCCTCCCACGGTTCAACCCATGGTTTCCCTTCACGGGTGTCTAAAGGAATAATGATCTTTTTATCGTTTCCTTTCAATTTAGTTCTATCTTTTTCTAATGAAATAGTTTCCTTCATTCTTCGACCCTAGGGTCTATCGACTACAGCTGAGTATACTAGTATGTCATCGACTAATTTGATGACCTTGAAGTCAATTGTTATCAGAATTCCCATGATTGACATTCTTACATATTTCGTTGTTCTGATCGCTTCAATAAATCTTTGATCTACAAGCTTAAGGTAGTTAGCCATTCTGTGTAGAGTCAACTTTCCCAATGTAATCCAAGTTTCACGAGGAAGGATATTAAATCCTGATGCATAGTAAACAATGAATTGTATTTCCATGAATTGATTTATGTCCAAAAAGATTTGAGGATCCTTATCATCCATTTTATTTTTTCCCTTGCAAAATCTAGTGCAAATTTTTACATTTCTCTTTACTCTCGTTATAATATTTTAACATATTTAAAAGCTCCACCAAGCGACCAACATAATGCTCTTCTTTTATTAGCTCCTTGAATTCTTCCAAAATAATATCCTTTGACAATAATTTTTTATCAGCTTCATTCTTGAAAAATTCTACCGCTCTTGTCATTGTGTCATTTTGTGCTTACATATCTGGGTCTCTAGTCATATTTCTTATTGGTCAAAGAGTTTGATGATTATGAACACTGTTATCTTCCCCCGTTCCCAATCTTATGACAACATGAAGGTTTTTTGAATTTACAATATCTTTCTTAGGGACAATTTTTAATAGATTCATACTTCACTTATTTAATATTTTTCGAATGATTTTGGGGAAATCCTCCAAAGAGTGATCCCCCAATCAACACATGTTACAAAAACACAAGTCGATTTTATCTTTTATGGGGAAATTGGGGGTTGTGTGACCAGCTTTCTAACATGTAAAATAGTAAAATCTTCCTTGACTCCGACCTCATCCTCGACCTCAACTGTTATATCCTTCACGATGACCACCATAGCCTCCTCATTTGTTTCCTCTTCCACCCTACATTGGCAGCTCATTGTATTGATTCAATGCTTGAGTATGGTAGACGACATGGTAATTAGGTTTGTCTTTTGAATTGAGTGGCTATTATATTTGCAAATGGCACAACATTTGCTTTAGAATTATGAAGGTTATACTATCATTCATTGGTGCTATGGTTAAACATTGTCTAGCATATGTCACAATATACGCCAAATTGTATTCATCGAATATCTTGCTCAAAATAGTTAGAAAATTTATAGTTTTCCTTGTTGTGCCCCTCAGTTCTATAATTAGTACAACATAAATTATTCTTTTGAATTGATAATGCTAGTAACAAATTTTGAAACTGCTCATTTTTTTCTTCAAGCCTATTATCGTTGGATGGGTTAGTCTACTTTCCTTCGTCATCCATTTCAATTTATTAGGACAATTTGAGGGCTTCTTTGCAAGTCGTAACTTCATGCATCCTAAAACGTCCATAAATCTTTTGAAGCAGTCCAACAACCTACCATTGGAATAGCAGATTTTCATCAATAACATATGGTATTTGACTTAGCAAATCTTTAAATATTTTATCATATTCATCTACCATCTCGTTGGGTCAGTGATTGATTTCTTTTAGCATTTGAGCTACTAAATGTTTCACAACTTGTACCTCGAAGAAGGTAAAAAAACTTGTTTTGATGTCATTTTTTTATTTTGTCTGATTTTTGGTAAAATTCGTAAACCAAGTGAGTGCTCATTTCTTTAGGGCTACTGCAAACTAGGCCATTTTTTTCTCTTCATCTGTAATGTCATTTGCAATCCAAAAATTTTCACATACAAACCAATGTTTCTTTGGATCTTAATCTCCCTAATAGAAGGGTATATGGTTTAGCCCCATTTTAATTTTCAAAGGTTTAACATTTTTAGTTATTCCGTGATTGATCAATTAGTCGGTGTCGATGGTTTTGACAATTGGTTGATTATTTAGATATGTGCCACTTTATTATTTTCCACTTTTGACTTAGACTCTAGGGTTTTCCAGTATGTCATCGTTTTGACATAATTTATCAATATATTCGATAAATCGACTCATTTTAGGTTGCGACAGTTCAACGTGAAAACTTGTATTTTCTTAGTTTTCAACATATAATGATTGAGGTAGGGAGGTACGTTTGTGAGATCCTTAATATGGAGAAGCATATCTTAATTTTATCTATTCTTGATCCAAGTTTGGTTTACCATAGGGATTTTGATTTCCAATCGATCACTTACCTTTTCTTGATCATCTCTTCTATACCAAATAGTAGATGGTTCTAAGAAAATATGAAGTATTTGTTGGAGGAATTCCCTTATGGCGACACTTTCTATTGATCCAACTAGAGAATAGGGTATCATAGGATCAAAGCCATCAACCTCCTTTTTTTCTACTTGCCTTCCAGGACTTACTTGTAGACGATTTCTTCTTATCAGAACAGGAGATGTATCACCTCTCAATTCTTGATGCAAATCATAAGAGGAATCCCATGCATATTCACTCTCATGTTCACGTATTTTAGACTTCACATTTTGAAATTGGTCCTGTATCTCTTCTCATCGCTTTTATCTTTTGCCTTATGCTATTTTCTAAAAATTGGTTAGCTATTTATGTTGTCGAACCTTTTCTAAATTTTTCCATCAACTTATTTTTGTAGTCGACCTCCTCCCTTCCATCTTCAATGTTTATGACTTAATTTATACTTCTCCATTTTTAATTCTTCTCTCTCTCTCTCTCTTTTTCTTTATCTCTTAGGAATCGTTAACCCCCCCCCCCCCCCCCCCACATGTCGTCCTAACTTACTGTTGGGTGATGAGGGAAGACCAAGAAACCATGTTTATTTTCTTAAAACGTAGTCCCACACTTCCTTCATATCTTTACACCGTGCATCGGGAAACTTTTTCCAAATGATCTGCCTTTGATCATAGTCAATATTTAACAAATTTGCAGAGCTGGTCGATATTCAACTATATGTCCAACACCATTGTCAAGGAGGAACTTCTGTAGCAAGGTAGGAATCATATAGAAAACATTATCGTGATGATCGTCAAATAACCTTGCTTTAATATGATTAATATAGGTTCTCTCTTCAATTTCTCATTCCTCACAGAATTAATCAAGAATCATTTAAAGCCAGTCATGCAAGTTTGTTCATCCACTATTTGTTAGTTTTAATAATAGTCGGTCATCAATTTCTGGTTTTATCATGAGCAATTTAGTCGAGGAATATTTTAATCTCTATCGGAGCTCATTTGATGAAATGTTTATGCACTTCTGTAAAGAAATTGGCCCTTGTTTCTACTATTGACAATCTATTTCTCCTCGTGTAGTTCTTTAGGTAATTATTAACTTTTGTCTCCCACCACTTTTGTATATCTTCTAAGGTTAACATTTATGCTTGCATATTCTTTAGACTTGATTCCAATACTACCAGCAATGAAACTAATGTTGTAATCTATTGAAAAGTAAGTATGGCTACCAATAGTAAGGGAAATAAGTGTTTACATAGAAATGCACATAAGAAAATAGATAAGAGACACAAAATAGTGGAGAACCAACAGAAACACACTTTTATTATATCTCTTTTAACAGAGTAGAATAGTACATTGATGCATTCATTGATATATATATTTTGTTAGGACAATTACAATAGTTCAACTATCTGAACCGACTCAACTAAGCTGACTTAGATTTTCCACTTTACTAAATTGTCGACCAACTAACAATGTAACTTTCTAACTTGGTTGGGATAGTCGACTAGGTCGACTAACCCCTCCTAGTTGACTAGCCCCTCCAACAATGAAATTTATATTAACAACTTATTTACATTCATTTTTCACATACACAGTTTCTTGCTTGAATTTATATACCCGTTAAATAAACCATATTTTAGTGTATCTTTGTAGTCTTCATGGTACTTTTGTTGCACACTTTGGTATCTTCAAGCTATTGCAGTCTTCTTTCTAGTTAGCTTCATTCACTCGAACTATGAAGTCTAATGTCCTACATCACATCATAAAATTTCTCATGAGATTCATTGTAGAGGACATTACAATGAAATCGAAACATACCCTCATGAATTGACCTCTCCATGAGGCTAGTCCCTGCAATATGGATTAGAGACATGGTCAGCCATTCTTTCACAAGGATGAGCCAGGATAATGATTTTTCAATCATAATGGTATTTCACACTTTTTTTATACCTCAACATGTTCATGAGATCAACACATATTTACTTATGTCACAGGGTCAAGGTTGAGAGAGCCTCTAGTATCCATGCAAGGCGTGTACGGGTTTGGGATCAATGGTCCTAAAATTTGGCCAAGGAATTTGTTATCCAATTCCTTTATTCTTTATGGTCGTAATCCTGTTACTATGATGATTCTCAACCAATTCCTATCATGCTAGACAAAAAATTTGTTCCTTCACTAAATCATAATATGAGGATGCATTTATGTGCACATACATATTGGTCATGCAATTTTAAAAAATCCCTTTTTATGTCATTCCCATGGTTGTTCTGTCAATGTCCATTTATTCTCATGGACAAAACCAACCCACTTGATTGTCATACTCTTCTTTCCTACCTTCAATTGCCTTTCATTCATACATTGAGCTTCATTCAAGTCTACTTTCCTCATTGGATTCCACTCAAATCTTCCTTAGAGCTCCATCACCTTACCCAACAAGATTCCCAACTTCACAAGACAAGGGAAAATAAAGAAAATGAAACATTCATAATAGTTCATAACAATGACACAAAACCATAAAAAGGGTAGCATGGCCATGTGCAAGTCAACAGTCAAAATGATAAACTGAGTATGAATTCAATCTAATGACAATGTTGGATACCGCCGATAGTAGGGGGTATCCCTTATATGAAATCCCAATTAGACCTCACACCATTTGGTATAGGAACCTTATCTGGAACATAGGCTCAACTGCGATTTATTCTTAGAGATTTTCCTTGATTGCAATTAACACATAAGAAAGGTCACATATACTTTGAGATAAGCAAGTAATTTATCCTTGTGAACCATATAATTACAATTTATATAAGGTAATTCCATGGACGAAAAAGATAGAGTGAGCCTTTAGAAGAAAAGTAATAATACCATCCTAATAAAGACACACACACACATAGAAAGATCGTTAATTAATTTTAAAAATGGTTTGCAAAGTAACAATGATCATGAAAACAAGTAAGGACATACATTCAATAAGATGTGTACTAAATACAAAAAAATAGTTCATTGTCCTTAATACATATGAACACAACTTACATCGTAAACATCAAAAGAATAGTCTTACAACATCCACAATACATGCATGAAAGTGTGCTAGCTCTGAGAGCTTCAAAACATTAAGTGAAAGTATCAAGATACACGATTACAATGGATGCATCACTAGCCCCAGTAGTTGAACATGAAGCCACCACTTTCTCCTCAAAATAATTATTTTATCTCCTATGCCAAGATTGAGAAGCCAAGGCTAAAATTCCTTTTCTTGAGTTATGAGGGTTTATTTATAACAGATGAGGTGCTATTTTTCCTCCCATGTGACTCTTGACCTCCCTCATGACTCTTGAAATTCCATATGACTTTTGAGCTCTTACATGAATGTTGGAATTCCTAGTGACTCTTCACGTTCCATGTGTGACCCTTGGGATTCCACAAATTTTACATTTTCTAATTTTAGAAATTACAATATTACATTCCACCAAAATTGTGGTGAGAATACATGGAACAAAATAAGACTCTTATGTTCACATTTTGAGAAGTTAAAATTTGGTGACTGTGACATGCGACTTCTTATAATGTGTTGATGTCAAGTTATTTTCTTTGTTGCTATGTCTTAAACTCTTCATGATAGATCTAGAATGTATTTCATCGTCACCCTCCAAGGGGTATGGATATAGTATTAAAGCCTTCCAATTCATCCTAGGTTGTCGTCTATCTGTCGTAGTCAAAAAATCCTTTATCTCCTGCATGAAGGACTCTTTGTGTCTCATCTCGACAAATTTCTTGTTCGAATATCTCCTTGATGACCTCCTTGAACATCATATACCATGTTAAGATGAAAATACTTGCAAATGAAATTCACTCATGGCAAGACAATACCAGTCCCAAAACCACCTATTCTACCTTATTTTCTCATGCAAGATGCTAACTGTGATGGGATAGTATGCTAGGACAGAGGGAGAGGATTCCTTGGGCGCAAATTATAGGTTCAGGAGGAAGGAGGTGGAGGTATGGGAACTATAAGTGCACACTACACAAGGGAAATCCTAGAGGGACAATCTTGGGCACATAGCACAAGTCCTAGAGACAATCGCCAGAGGCTTGAGGACTGAGGATGCACAGTGCCCTATAAATTAGAAGGAGACTCTAGGTTGAGCATAGGTTGCAACTGCAAGGGCAAAGGGGTGGCCTTAATAATCACTAGGAGTGCACAATGCACTCCAGAAGGTAGTGCTATCAAGTTTTTGCACAGATCATGAGTCCAAGCAACAAGAGGTTTGATAAATGTGCTCCAAAGATGCACAATGCACTTGTCAAGGGAGGTGACCTCATGATGGGTGTAGGGAACAAGTTTAGAATACAAGAGTCTCATAACAGAGGCTTTCAAGTTAACAAGTTTCTCATCATTTAGCTGAGAGTTGAATATTTTCGTAATTTGCGCATGATGTGAGGACAAAGAATAATTCCAAAATTGACTAAGTGTAAGACTAGCGAGACGAGAGAGAGAGAGAGTAGTAGAATAAAAACCAATATTGAACATGATCAAACACATATACAAAATCAAACTCATGGAAAATAAATGCACAATACCAAAAATAAACATGTATACATTGAAATGACAACAAAACGGCAATAATGTCTAAGTGTGATAGTTAGGGTGCAAGTCTCTACGACAAAAGTGTCGGCTGCAATCAAAAAGTGCATTAAGCCATGGGAGTGTCTCTAGCACATGTTCTTGTGAAAGAGTGGCTTTACTAGTGTAATAAAGTGTGTTTGATCTAGCTCTGGAATGTGCGCTAAGGTGCTCTTAACAAGATATGCAAAAGCAAGAAAAATCGACACATGCAAATGTGAAAACAAGAAAAAATGACACATGCAAGAGCGAAATCAAGAAAAAGAGACACATGCAAAAGTGAAAACAAGAAAAAGTGACACATGCAAGAGAAAAATAAAGCAAAAGCAACACATGAAAGAGTGAAACTTCAAAGAGTGACAGTTGAAAAACTTACCCAAAACATGGTGCACTTACAACCAAGAGTGATATATGCTCCTAGTGCTCCAAAAGTGCACAAAGCTCAAAAGTGAAAGATAACTTGTGAAAGGAGCTAAGGGTTGGACTCTTTATATAGGAAGAGTACACATGTAGTTAAGGTTATGGTTTTGCAAGTGCACTCAACGTATGTTGGAAAACTAGGAGATAAGAGTTTAATGACTATCACTATGAAGTGTGGAAATAGTGTCTTCAGAAAGTTCATTTTTTCCTTCAACAATAAGTGTGTTAGGCATGTTTGATAAAAGTTCGCTATGATCTAGGCATGCGAAAGGAAGTTTCTTCTACACTTAGAAAAGCTTGAAAACTTAGACACAATGACAAAAAATGAATTTAATGACTTGAAATGACATATGACATGATCATTAGGGGGCTCCAAAATTTGAATGAAGGAAAAAATTTGGAGGGGGTTGTAGCAGCTACAACACTTTGTGATTCACTTGAAGAACCCAAACTTCTATGTTTAACTCTAACTTTGTACAAAGGATCTAACCATTGAGAAGTATTGTCTCATCCTATAGATCACCCTAGCTTCCTTACTTAGCCCAGATATAGATGTAGTCTCTTATGTTCCTCTTGTTAGCTTAACATTTTTTATAAAACAAGTCAAAACTTAGTTGTTTCAATTAGGGAGAAGGGTCATATGTGTTACACGAGTTTAATATGTTCATATTTTTAGTGCCATATTTGGTGTTGCTTCACTTACAACGGGCCTATTCAACACCCCAACAAAGTTGCTTAATTCACCTCTCTGTGTAGGAAGCCTTTCTCTTCTTTCACCCTTTATTTATTTTATTACTTTATACACATTGGCATTTTATAGGGGTTTCTGTTGCCAAGGGAGGAAGAGGGATCCATACTTATTTTACAAGAAAGAAAGGTTGTTCCTTGTTTTGTAGAGACTCTTATATATACCTCTGAAATTAATTTTCTTGCTTAAGTTTTCTCCTTCCCATTCTTTACTCGACTAAGTTGACACGTTAAAACCAATCAATATAAGGCTTAACATCGTAGATTTGTTAAGGCTTTTGTTCAAAATGAGTCGTATTTTCCGTATAAGCATCATGGACTCTTACATATATTTACGCCCAAACAAAGAAGGGGATTAAAACTTAACCAAGCATTATCTGTTGTCACAGTGCCCTTTCAAAATTCCGCCACATTTTCTTAGAGTCAGATGGGGAAACTTTCATACATAGTCTTATTAAAACAAAACACAAGAAAAGACACGAAAGTAAAAATGATATTACATAAAAGAAAAAATAAGAAAGAAAATTATTATGAAAATATTGGTAAATGGAAAGTAGAGAACAAAACTAAAATGAGAAGGGGAATGAAAGCAAAGTGTTGTAGTGTAATGCAAAATTAACTAGAATGTAAATAAGCAAAAGAACATAACTAAACCTAAATCCTAATCTATCTAAACAACAGGGTCAGGATTATGTGAAGTCAAATTTCCAATGCAAACATTTAGGTTGTTCACGACCTACAAGTAAAAAAATATAAGTAGTTAATATCAATACAAAATAATGTGCATAAATGAAAATGTTTACCTGAATAACATGCACAATAAACTGAAGATCTTGCCACCTAGCCGAAAAGTGTACCATAGAATCTTGCTCTATCCGAACTACAATACTACCTCGAAGGATATAACAGAGAACATAAAAATCTTGAAAACTTCTCATAAATGTACATCCATTCACATTTTCATTCATAGCAAGCATGAGATAAGATCAAAACTTCACATTAGTAACAAAGCTTGCTAAATAAGACTTTCTAGCCAATTAGCGATTCGATCATGGTATCCAAAATAACTAGCTTGAAAACCTTAATTTTTTTGCAAAGATGAGGTTTCAATCAGTGCATTAAAATTATGGAGTGAATCTTGCTAGAATAAGATAACTTGATCGTGTTCAGGAACCTAGTAGAGCTCATGAGGACCTAACATAACCATCAACAAAAGCTAAAGTGCCTCAACTTTCAAGCAAGTATCTAAATAATGTGATGGTGAATCATAAAAAAAATTGTGCTCGATGAGATCAAAAGATGCAAGCAAGAAACCATCATCCGATATATTAGTGGGAAAATGATTAACCGGATGATGACTGTTGAAGCTAGTAAATCAATTATATTTGTGAGTTAACACATAAGATCATCAATTGTTCAAAGATAGGGATGAATTGACTTGAGAGATCTCATTGATGATTCAAATTAGACAATATTTCTCCTCACATGTTGATGATCATAAATCACTAGTTCGTTCTCTCAAGCATGTTAATTCATTACCTTGTATTCGATTACATACTAGACTAGAGAGATTGGAGAATTAAAGATTATTACTAGAATAGTAAATATGGAAACCCAGTTAGGATACAAATAATAATTAAACCAGGCTAGAAAAAGATCAGAAACATGTGACAAATCAAACCAATATACATATCATCATGGGAAATCAATTTGTCAGCACAAGGATTCTGCTCTGCCAAATGATTCAAGCATTAATTAATACTCAATTGGGTAGATTGTGCCAGAAAAAAAATGATAATCTTCATACCATACACAAGAAAGATGAGAAGTTGATCATTCATATGGAAGCTCAATAGGAAGAAGTATTTTTTCTAATGATAATTCTTGTCTCGATAATCAAAATGGCTAGTCTATAAGCTAGGTACATTCATGAAAGATATGCACTCCAAACTTGGATTTAATACATGAGGTTTGTATGGAGATAAATTAATCAAACAAGAATATTTGATTGAATTAGAACCCAAACTTGAAAATAAAGAAAATTAACTCGAAAACGTTGAAACTATTTCAAGAACGAGCTTACATCCAGTAAGACAATGACAAGAAAAGAATTATACAAGAATATCTAGATCTAACCTAGTTCAGGGACCTCATCGGGATTGTGAGAACTTGACATATTTATCAGTGGAAGTTGAAGTGCTTCGACTTCCTGAAAAGTACCAAAACCTTCAAATGTTGAATGACAAAAAAATAAGGGCTTGATTAGACCATCATTATCTACATCAACTAGATCCTTCTAACAAAACAAGTATTGTTGAGTTTATTGATTCGATCAGGTATTTCAACACCAAAAAATGGATTACCTAAGTCATAAGGTTCTTCTAGTTTTAGATATGAAGATATATAGATCAGAGAGATTCGTGAACAACCTGAATTGAAGGATTAACCTTATGCAAGAATGAAGACTTCAAAGCATAGAATGGATGGTCAATAATTTCATTGTTTTCTTCTTCGTCATGTGTGACCTTACCACCTTGTGTCAGCTCAAAATCCAGTTCATCAGATGACAAATTTGAATAAAATGGGATATTTTCATCATCATATGATTAATTGTATGTGTCAAGGCACAAGGGGTAGTTAATTAAGGAAGAAATCTCCATGAGAGATTTGCCTATGATCGAATTAGATTCCAGATATAGGCCCTACAAATCTAAATCTTCTTGAGAAACCAAGAGGTCAACCAATTTACCTGGGAACTCATCACCATGTGTAATAATGGATATATTGTCATCAGGATGATGGTTTTCCAAGGTTATATTATGATTAAGGGATTCGATTTCATTTGAATAAGTGTCAAGATAAAATAATTATTAATCAACCAAGAATGTAGAAGAATCATCTTGACATAAAGGAATTTGAAAAGGAGAAGAGATATAGAATGTGTCTTCATCCTTATGCTCCTCTACTTTCAAAGTGTGACCACCTTGTACCTAATCACCACTTGAACCAACAAATTAAAAATCAAGAGTATCTGAAGCACCTGTTGGTGGAGTGGATTGATCAAGCAAATCAAGGTAAAAAGAGTCATGAGATGTAGATGATAGAGGATGACTGGTATCCCTTGAAGAAACAATACTTTAGATCATATCAAATTCAAGATTTATATTATGCACATTAATGCCATCTCAAGGAATCAACGGACAAAAATCCATGAGATGTAGATTATAGAGGATGATTGGTATCCCTTGAAGAAACAATACTTTCGATCATATCAAATTCAATATTTATATTATGCACACTAATGCCATCTCAAGGAATCAAGGGATGGGTCTTCACCTCAGGATCTGTGAATTTATTAGAATATACAAAGTTTTCCTGGATAAAATTTTGATCATGGAAAGGAGATGAAGGTGAAATAAGTGGATCAAAAATTTTATTTCTAGATTTCCCAACTCCAACATTGGCACAAGAGACCACTTTATTTGGTAATGAAAAAGGTAGAGGAGAAGGGATAAAAGAGGTAGTAGATTCCTCCTCTAAGATTTTATGGGTATCATGACTAAGGGAGGTTTGAAAAAAAAATCCCATATAAGATTCATTTGAATTGTAATTTGGCTATTACTATTATTATAAGATGACCAATTGTCAACATGGAATTTAGATTCAAATTGTTACAAAGAGGTTCAAACCAAATGTTGAAACTTTTCACCCATGAAATCCCAATCCACATCTTCTTTGGAAAATTCATAGAAAAGGTGAAAAAATCTATCAAAAAAATCCTATAATGATTCATCGGGTTTCATTTTAAGTTGATTGATCCTTTTGTATACATCTTGATAATCATACCTATCAAAAGCTTCACGAAGCTCTTTGATGAGTTGCTTAAACGAATGGATAGAAGCATTTGGTAATGTGTGGCATCAATGCTTGACACAGCCTTCAAGCATGATGGTAAACAACCTAGAAATCGCATCTTTACAATGTATTCCATTAGAATTACACAATTGAAGGAACTGAAAGATATGTTCAAGTATAGTTGTTCGACCCTCGCCATCAAACTTCAAATGTTATAAGTGATGGATTATTTCCATATGGATGGAAATATTTAATCCTTTGTAAAAACATCCCAAGATTATGATTCGGGGATGATCCATTTCAAGATGAAGATTCTAGACAGACTTGATGTGCTCAACTTATCATATGGCCCTCCTTCTAGTGCAAAATCTGTTGATGGTGTTGGATACCACCAACAGTAGGGGTCTCCTTGGTATAAAGTCCCAATTAGACCTCACACCGTTTGGGACAAGAGCCCCATCTGGAACATAGGCCCACCTGCCATTTATTCTTAGAGATATTCCTTGACTATGATTAACAGATAAGAGAGCAAACATATACTTTGAGATAAGAAAGTAAGTTAGCCCTGTGAAGCATACAATTGCAATGCATATAAGGTACTTCCATGAACTAAAAAGATAAAGTGGGCCTTTAGAATAAAAGTAATAGTACCATCCTAATAAAGACACACACATACATAGAAGGAATCGTTAATTAATCTACAAAATAGTTCACAAATTAACAATGATCATGAAAGCAAGTAAGGACGCACCATTCAACAAGATGTGTACTAAAGAAAACAAAATAGTTCATTCTCCTTAATATATATGAACACAAACATACATCATAAACATTAAAATAATAGTCTAATAACATCCACGATATATGCATGAAAGTGTGCCATCTCAGAGAGCTTCAAAACATTAAGTGAAAGTATAGAGATACACGATTACAATGGATGCATCACTAGCCCCAATAGTGGAACATGAAGTTTCCACTTGCTCCTCAAAAGAATGATGTTAACTCCTATGCCAAGCTTGAGAATCCAAGGTTAAAAGTCGTTTGCTTGAGTTATGAGGATTTTTTTATAACAAATGAGGTGACCTTTCACCTCCCATGTGACTCTTGACCTACTTCATGACTCTTGAGGTTCCATATGACTTTTGAGCTCCTACACAAACCATAGACTTCCTAGTGGCTCTTCACATTCCATGTGTGACCCTTGGGATTCCACAGATTTTACATTTTATAATTTTAGAAATTACAAAATTCCATTACACCAAAATTATGGCAAGAATAAATGGAACAAAATATCACTCTTGCGTTCACATTTTAGAAGTTACAATTTAGCGACTATGACATGAGACTTCTTGTAATGTGTCGGTGCCAAGTTACTTTTTTACTGCTATGTCTTCAAAGGGTCATGATAGATCTGGAATGTACTTCATCTTTACCTTCTAAAGGGTCTAGATATAGTATTAGAGCCTTCCAAGCCATCCTGGGCTTCCATCTATCTATCGTAGTTCATAATTCCTTTATCTCCTACATGATGGTCTCTTTGTGTCTCATCTCCACAAGCATCTTCTTGGAATCTCTCCTTGAACATCATCTTCCATGTTAAGTTGATAGTACCTACAAATGAAATTCACTCATGGAAAGACATACCAATCCAAAAATCACATATTCTATCTTGTTTACTCATGCAATAAGCTAACTGTGATGGGACAATGCACTAGGACTAAGGGAGAGGCTTCCTTTGGCATAGAGCATAGGTTCAAGAGGCAAGAGATGGATGTATAGGCACTAGAAGTGTGCACTACACTAAGGAAAGAGAGAGGGACAAGCTTGGGTGCAGAGCGCAGGTCCTGGAGACAATGGCTAGAGGTTTGAGGATTGAGTATGCAAAGTGCACTATAATTGAGAAGGAGGTTGAGCGCAAGTTGCAACTACAAGGGCCAATGGATGACCTTATTTCTCACTGTGAGTGCACAATGCACTCCAAAATGCAGGGCTCTCAAGGCTTGGAATAGAACACGGTGCAAGGATCAAGAGGTTGGATGACTGTGCTCTAGAGATGCGTGATGTGCTTGTGAAGGGAGTTGACATCAAGATGGGTGCAGGGTGCAGGTTTAGGAGACAAGACTCTCACAACTAAGTCTTGTAGGTGCACAATGCACTCATCACTTGGCTGAAAGTTTAATGTGTTCATAACTTGTGCATGATGTGAGGACAAAGAATAATTCCAAAATTCACTAACTGTAAGATCAGTGGGATGAGAGAGAGACACACAGAGAGAGAGAGAGAGAGAGAGAGAGAGAGAGAGAGAGAGAGAGAGCATACAAACAGGTCTTGAACATGTTCACACACACATACATAATCAAACTCATGACAAGTAAACATACAATACCCAAAACCATCGTGTATACATTGAAATGACAATAAAATGACATTAATATCTAAGTGAGAGCAATAGGGCACAAGTCTCTATGACACAAGTTTCGACTGTAATTAGAAAGTGTGCTAGGTCATGTGATTGTGTCCAACACGTAATCTTGTGATAGAGTGGAATGAATAATGTAATAAAGTGCATTGGATATGCCTCTGGAAGGTGCACTAAGGTTCTCTTAACAAGATATGTGAATGCAAGAGAAAGCGACACATGCAAGAGTGAAAATAAGCAAAAATGACACATGCAAGAGTGAAAACAAGCAAAAATGACACATGCAAGAGTGAAAGCAAGCAAACATGACATATGTAAGAGTCAAAATTCAAAGTGCGACAATTGAGAAACTTACCTAGAAGATGGTACACTTGCAACCAAGAGTGAGGGATTATCCTTGTGCTCCAAAAGTACGTACAGCTCAAAAGTGAAAGATAAGTGTGGAAGGAGCTTTGGGATGGTCTCATAACATAGGAAGATCACACATGCAATTACGGTTAGGGTTTTGCAAGTGCGCTCAACGCATATCAGAAAAATAGGAGATACGAGTTTGATGGTTACTACTATGAAGTGCGGTAACACTGCCTTGAGAAAGTGCGCTCTACCTGTCAATGAGAAGTGTGCTAGGTCTACTTGAGGGAAGTGTGCTATGAGCTAGACATGTCAAAAGAAGTTTCTTCGACACTTAGAAAAACTTGAACACTTAGAAGCAATGACCACACATGACTTTGATGACTTGAAATGATAAATGACATGATCATTAGGGGGCTCCAAAATTTAAATGAAGGACATCTTTTGGAGGGTATTTTAGTAGCTACAACACAATCATGAACACAAAATACATAAACATTCCACTATCACAACAAATCAATCCCCATAATATACGATATTTTTCAACATTTCATGAGTGAAAACTCAACCTAAGCCCTCTTCATGGTTTCATTCAATCTCTTTATTGAAACCAACAATAATAATTAAACATTACCTTTGTACAATTTATTTACAATCTAATTATATTGCTTCATTAGCAGAAAAATAGATATTCCATCCATATCTAATGAAGCATCTTGATCATTGATGCCCAGTAACCAACTTTCCTATTTTCAATGGTTGTGTAGGTTCTAGCCTATGTTTCAAGCTATGACCTCCACTATTTGTGCTTCTTGCATGGTATGCAATCTTGGTTGATTTCTCTATATCTGGGGGTAGTCTCTACGCAGATGGTTTCCCCCACATTTCTAGCATATTTTGGGCTTCTTCTGGGACCCATCCCCTTCTTTGGTTTGAGAAAGTCAACTTTCATGATCTACACTGAACTCTTTCTGAGTTTTTCCTTCGTTGCTGGTGAACCTCCTTGCCTTCTTCCTAAAATTATGTCCCAAATTTCCTATCCTTTTTCCTCCAATTCCAAAACTACCTTTTACATTCAAATCAACCTTAAGCTCTAGCCTACAACTAGATTATTTGTAGCAATGCATTAGCTTTCTGACTGTATCCTCCAAGGTTCATGGTTCATCAAATTATCCCATTCTTGAAGGATTGTGGCAACCCACTGATAAATCTTTGGACTTTTACCTTTTCCTCCTTGAGGTAGGGCACATACTAAAGAAACTCCAAGAATTTAGTAACATACTCATCATAAAACTCATAGAACTCCTTTTCCTTGTTGTCAAAATATTTTTCAGATAGGTATTTGTCCTTGAAGTGTTCCTCAAATTATTTTAATGATAACTCCTCTTCTCTTATGCAATGTAAATTCTTTACATACACCCATCATATATCAACCTTTCCTTCCAGTTTAAGGGTTTCCACCCTTTCTTTCATATTCTCATAGTTATGAACTCTGAAGAAATTTTTCATCCCCAACAACCATGCTTCGACATCTTCTGCTTCCTTTACCTCACCATCAAATGTAGGAGGCTTAGCTTTCTTAAATTCCTTTGGTACATATTCTTTTTCCCTCCTTCTATCATGATGATGATGATGATAATGCCTCCTATGTGTGTCTTCAAGTTGTTTCTCATGGGTGTTGGTCCTCTTCTCTAGAGTATCTAGCAGAGTATGTCCTTTCACTGTATCTACACTTGAGATTCTCTACCTTTTTATGGATCTGATCCCATCTACTTCATTTTTTATTTCTTCTTTTTCTAAGGGGCTATACTTGTCCCTATGACTAGATCCCAACTCATGATGCCTTTGCCTTTGCATGTCTTAAAGACTCTGCAGTAGGACAACATTAACTTATGCTTATCTCTCCTGTGGTTTAACAATAATTTTGTTGTCCATGATAGGCCTCTCATTGTCATCCTTGCAACTCCTTATTTAATTTGTTAGAATCCTCAATGTGTCCATCAAGACATGAGATCTTGTCTCTCTTCTCTACTCAACTGATGTTTCTCCTTCATATCCATGTTGTGACTGATCAGTGCTATATTGAACCATTATTTTCCTCATTTCCTTTTTGGCCTTTAGTGTCTTCTTATGTGTTGTCACATACACACATAACTGTTAGGTTAAACATACATAAGTACACAATATAGATCATCACCTTGGCTTTCTATTGGGAATTTGTTGTTGTAAGGCTAGCTGGAACATCACATCCAAGGTTAACATTTCCATAACAATAAAAACCATATCCAAGAATTAGTACCAGACTATACATAAGCAAATTAGTACCAGACTATCCATTGTTGAGATTTGTAGCTTAGGGGTTACTTTAAACACTAGGCTAGAGGGTCTTGGAGGAATGAGCACACAAAATTGACTTGTGGGCTTAGAACCCAAGCTTGTGGGATTTTCACCTGAGCATATGCGTGTGAATCCATGA
The DNA here is from genome assembly GCA_031772625.1 of Pinus tabuliformis. Lineage (NCBI taxonomy): Eukaryota > Viridiplantae > Streptophyta > Pinopsida > Pinales > Pinaceae > Pinus > Pinus tabuliformis. The sequence continues at coordinate 1,403,230,741 of CM062820.1, read as the reverse complement.
GGATATTTATACATGTGATGATTTGAGTTGATAGAGGACTTTGAGAATACCTAAACACAACAAAAATCACTCGAATATGAGTTGTAAAAGTGGATGTATGAATTTTTGAAGTTATGATGTGGGCTTATGGCACAAAGGAAAAGTCGACCTTGGTATGTAGAGGTGTCCTTTAGGGCTAGCCGTTTCCACGTGAGACTTGTATAAAAGGAGGCAAGTTAGACCTCATTTGAGCACATTCAAGGAGAATTCTACATCAAGATACCTATGTAATTTAGGGCGGATTTGAGGCCAGGAAGTCTCTAGCAGGAAGTTGAGTTGGGAGAAGGTTTATCTATGTTTTAAGTGTAATCTCTTTGGAAAATTGGGCCACATCTATGAGGAATCTAGTGAGGAGGTTGAGGGCATATTCCTGGGTAGATTTGAGGTGGATTACCTTGTATACTAGACTGTAGGTTTGAGGTTAGTTTTGGAAGTTTTTGTCCATGATTTTGTGTTGTATATCTCTGTTCACAGGGGCTGCAGAGAGGGGATCCTACAACAATTTGTTTGGAGGACTATTAAGAGGGAGGAGAGGGCTAGGAAGGCTCCTCTCTGTAAGTCGTAGTCATCTATAGGAGTAGCATGGGAAAACAAGGATATTATCCATGTGTTTTGGGTTGATTTACGATGATGAAATGGGCAGAATGATTGTAGTTTGATCCAAGTGTTGTAGGGAGCCTTGTGGAGGTGCCTAAGGCCTACAACATCACCTTAGATAACTAGGAATATATAGATGAAGTAAGAAACTTGTTTGGAGAAGATTGGGGCACTAGTGTAGGGATGTTGGTGTGCCCTAACAAGATTGGTACATGCATAGATCCCAAAGACAAGAGGTTACCAATAATGTGCTGGAGTTTGTGCCCTCTTGTTGACATTGATTTGCTAGAATATGTGGGTCTAGGTTGGACTAGTTGTGGTAGATTGTTAGTAGCCAAGAGGAAGGGTATTCCTAGTGGTTGGATGCGCTAACTAGAGTGAATATACTACAACACAGATTGGTCACTTGTGGTCTATTGGAGGGAAGCGTGAGAGTGGACCAAGTATGGACAGTGGATTGGGCATTTATGGTCTATTGGAGGGTAGTGTGATAGTGCCCAATCTAGAGCCCAATGTGCAACAATTTGATGGAAAAAATTAGTTTCTCAAGTGGCAATTATTGAGCTCAAGGGTCTAATCAACCAAGAGCAGTTTGAGTAGCCCTAAACTTTCCATGTGGAGAAGGACATCTACAACAAAATATGGGTAGTTCCCCTAGTTCATGTTCATTATGGGACAAAGATATATTGCAGAGTTAGGTGGTAACCCTCTATTCCCTATGTTAGTCTACATTAGAGAAGCACATGAAGATAATAGTGGGTTGAAGTCCCTAAGTAGATGAGAAGAAATAGTGGGAAGTTGAGAGTTGTGAACAACTCGACGGAAGTCTCAATGTGTTTTTCCCTTGATGGACTAAGGCACAACTAGTGAGAAGATTGGATAAACGAGGTTCAGTGTCCAGATGGGCTTGAATCATTAATAGAGATAGTGTTGCAGATCGGGAGCCGAAGGACCAGGTAGGTACAGGGTACGACCGAGAGGAGTTGAGATTACATGCTACATTAGCAAGATGGTTAAAGTATCTTGTTAAGGGTAAGTTGGTTATCGATGTACTGACACCAAGCCCCAATTTTGTATCTTTGTATTAGTGGATGTATGAGGACCATTATCCCTGGTACAGGAGCCCTACATTGTTGTATTATTCAGTTTGATTAATATAACAATGATTGGGTTATTGGACAAAATTATGTAAAAAGTTGTGTATATTTTGTACAGTAATAGATTTACTGTTGTTTATATTCTATTGTGAAAAGTATCTTTGTTGTGATTCTTGGTTTGGTAGCATAAGTGATTTAATATTCTATCCTAGACACTGGGATCATGGAAAAATAACATGGTTTTAGAATATGACTGAGCTACTTTGAAGGGACAGTGAATCAGAGTGTTCACAATGAAGAAAATCAAAGGGATTTGTGGGTGTCTAAATCATGGAGAAGAGGGTTCAACCAAAGACACAAAGATGTGGTTTCAATAGACTACATGGTAAGATGGGTTGGGAGTTCTGGTGGATTGGTGGTGAGCTTTATGCAATTCAATATGTTGTGTGGAGGTTTTTAGATCATGGAATTCCTTTGACTTGCTATGGATGGTTGGGACAACTCAAGGGTTTCTTTGGCTTGGATGAAATCAACATGATCAAGATGGCTTCATGTGATGGACTAGATATTGGCAGGATATATTCTTCATCAGGTTGTGATGTTTCATATCCGATATTGGAGGGATTTTCACGAGTTGTATTTGATCTAGGAGGATGAGTGTTGTAGGATTGAGCCAGTGGATATCATGTAGGCTCAAAGGGAGTATAGCTTCATAGGGATCATCCCTATGAATATTTGTTCAGGCTTAGATGAGATGAGGTAGAGGCACTACCAAGATTTCAAGGTTTGTTCTACATAGTATGTTGCAGTGATGGATGCCAGATGGGCTAGTGTCGCCATTCATGATGATGATGGAGACTTCCTAGTGTTGAAAGTACCTCCCTTTCTAAGAGGGAGTGTTGAGATTTGTAGCTTGGGAGGTGTTGTCACTTTTTCTAGCACTTGTAGCACAAGTTATTCATGAGATATAAAAAGCTTCCTAGAGACAGCCTTTGGGTTGATTGTAGACTAGTGCCTAGGACATCTTAGATAGAGGAGTGCTTTGGAAGATTATCAATGGGGCTTTCTGCTACACTCCAATTGTCTCGTAGTTTGAAAAGATAATAAAGGTGGCTTGGCTCAATTGGCCTTCATTAAGGTAAACTCAAGCCAATACATGGATCCAAATGCTCAAGGATAAGTTGGGCTAACCTCAAAGAGAAATGTCTAGTTCTGGTGGTCGACACACAACAACAGGAATTTTTAATATTGGCATTGTAGTAATGTGAAGAGGAAGAAAGAAAGGAGGGAATTTAGTGCATAGGGTTGGTTACAATACAATATCCTAAACAATGGTGTTTCGAAAGAAATATGGAAGAGGGAGGAGATGAAAGAGTGGAGTGCAAATTAAGGTTTCATGCTCTATGACTCATGGATACATTTATCAACAAATAACATAAGTAAATTTGTGCTCATACAGGTACTATAGGTTATAAACTAACACAAGTAAATCCGTCTTATACACAGGTATTGCTCATTGTTTAGCAACCTAGATACATCTATGAATCAGAGGGAAACCGACAACTTCATTACATTATTTCCGAGAAAGGAAAACATACATGAAGTGAGATATATAGAGAAGGAATCATACTGCGCATTGCCATTATTGGAATCACCAAAGAGTTTCATTAATCCTCAAAATGAGTCTCATTCACCAGTCCATTACATTTAGCAATATATCACTCAAGTCCCTCATGAATAGGCAAATAGAACCAAAAAGTGGAATCACAGAATTTGGACCCCTATGGTGCAGAATTCTAGAACCTCTATTAAGTGTTTCTCCCCCCTTATTTATAAGGAGATGGGGAGCTTTGAATTAACAATTACAAAATATCTTAGCTAAGGGCCAATTGTCTGATTGACTGGCTGTCACAGCGTGCGATATCCTTTTCAAATTCAAGCTTCTCTGATCCATATTTTGATTATTTGAAAACAATTTTTGAAGAAATCACATTGGTAGATTTAGGTCAACGCACTTCGAACCAACCTGTGTGATTCATCATCAAGACAAGATGAAAAATTAGATCATAGCGACAAGTTAAATAGGGAGATAAGGCCTTATAACATCTATATTTAACTGGATAGGAAAATGAGACAAGTTTTTATTTATTTATTATCAATTAATAATTAAATAATTAAATCAAATTAAATATTAAATCCAATATATACATATATATCTAATTATATAAAACTAACATGACCCCAAATTATATAAATAAAATAATTAAACAAAGGATTATAACAAACTCTAAACTAACGAAAACAAAATTCAAAGAAAAAACAATATTTTAGTCAAAGGGGAAAAACACATTAAAGGGTCATAGAAATGATAACAAATATATAAATATTATTAATTAATTATAAAATAAAATGGGAGAAAAATATTATCTCTAGTTATAAAATAAATTTAAATGTAATATTTTTAATTTAATTTAATTTCATTTTTATTTATTATTTAATTTTATATTTTATAGTTATTCAAATATTTAGGGTCCAAAGGAGTTTTTTTATAGTAATTATAAACGATGGAATAATAAGAAAATAAAACTAAGGGGGAGAATAAGGGCAAAGGAGGACAAATAAAGCCCAAGGGAGAAAAAAAGAATAAAAGCAAAACCGAAAAGATGAAAAAGAGTAAAGAAAGGAAAGGAAACTAAGAGGAAAGGGATGGAATCCAGCAGCTATTGCTTTCCAACCGTCGTCCCTATTAAGATTACTAAGCCTCCTCTCAATTTCTATGGCTTCCCTAAATTTACGGTGATGAAAGTGAGAAATCTTCGCAATGACCTTAGCCTCCTCAATGCATATCTGATGTTTTGTCTTCTCTGCATGCTCTACTAAGGCCAAAGAGTAGGTCCTCCCATGCTTGATATCAACAACATGTTCCTTAATCCTTTGATTAATAGATTGACATGTTTCACCAATGTATGATGTTCCACAAGAGCATGGGATGACATAAACACCTTTTATATCCTTAGGGTCCACAAGGTCTTTTGTCAATTTTAAGGACTTTCTTATGGTGTTTAGGGGTCGAAAGGTAGAGGGAAAATTATGCTTCCTAAGGATTCTCACAATCTTGTCAATCGTCCCTTGGATGAAGGGGAGGTGAAATCCTACTGCCCAAAATGATTACAAAGGATTTTATTCCTTTCTTGAAAATACACAGAAATTACAAAATAATAGGAAAAGGAAAATTGAATGATGACTGAGGGAAATATCTCCCTGGCATTCCTGTGTTCGCCCTTGATCATGCCACATCTAGACCATGATGTGCCTCTCTTGATGCTTAGCTGGTTCACCTGTCAGTTTCCCCTTAACTTCCTAACTTCACCACTCTCTGGAGTTGGTAGCGATCAACTGTGGTTGCTTGTCACAAAGCAGAAGCAGAGATTGACCTGACAGTCTTTCATTGTCTGACTGTGAGGAGCTCCATGCTGAGAAATTAAGTCTTCCTGAGTCCCATACCTCCATTTACTCCATGAAGACGTGTGCGTGAAGTAGTCTAATTCATTTTTGTTGCCCATGTAGTCCTTGGTTTCTTGTCCCAGGGGCTTCCACAGGATTAGCCCATATCAATTTCCAACTGCTCCATGCCTTCATTCAATACTGCAGCTTCCAACCCATATGCCTTTAAAGCTTTGTACTTCCTTATCAGAGTGATTCCATATCGCAGACTTCACAGTGGTGCAGTATTCAAATTTTCCGATTGTTGACCTCCAATATGACAAGCCCCTTCTACTTAGCCCTTCCCACATTTCTAACCATAGGCCTAGGGTTGTGACCTAGTGCTTAACCTTAAGGCACTAAGGCCTTTTTTTCTAGTCGGGGGCTATCATTCCTTTTTAAACTTCTTTCTACCCCTGGTTCTTTAAGTCCTCTTGACCGTGGGCCAGCCCTTATATCAGAGCCCCCTTATCAGTAGTTTCCAATCGGGGTTTTAACATAGGGGTTGCGACATTCAGGTTTTGCTGATATCCCTCTATGTTCAACCCCAACTCTTGGTTCTTTAACTCTTTGTAACTGCATGCCAGCCCTTATATCAGAGGTCCTCTATCGGTGAATTCCCATAGGTGATTTAACTTTGGCGCACAACATTTCACTTCGTTGATCACTGAACGTCGATCACCTTTTTTACTTAACCCTTGGTCCTTTCACACTCCTCGTGACCGTAGGCCAACCCCCATATCAGAGCCCCTTAATCGAAGGTTTTCAATCAACAATTTCATTTTGATGCACACATGCTACAACCTCTAATCATCGATATGCCCGGATCGCCGATATGTCGGGACCCGAGATTTTACCATTAGGCATTTTCTCCTTGTTTTCTGGTTTTCAACAGGGCAACTTCAATCTGCTCTAACTTTTGATTCCAGAGTCCATTTGAGGAGTTCCATATACTATTGGAAAGATAATTTGGAGAACCATCAAATGGAGGGGGTCTAATTTAGATTTGAGAGCTTCTGTGTCTTGGAATATGGCTACAAAATTTTATGTTCTTTTGTACTTTGGTCAGTTGAAAACAAATTTTGCAGTGAGTGACAACATGAGGTGCTTCAATCATTGGGCTAGAGGGTTTTGGAGGAATGAGCCCACAAAATTGACTTGTGGGCTTAGAACCCAAGAATGTAGTATTTTCACCTAAGCATATGGGTGTGAATCTATGAGGATATTTCTACATGTGATGATTTGAGTTGATATAGGACTCCGAGAGTAACCAAACATAATGAAAATCGCTCGAATCCGAGTTGTAAAAGTGAAGATATGAATTTTTGAAGTTATGATGTGGGCTTGTGGCACAAAGGAAAAGTTAGTCTTGGCTTGTAGAGGTTCCCTTTAGGGCTAGATGTTGCCACATGAGACCTGTATAAAAGGAGGTGAGTTAGAACTCATTTGAGCACATTCAAGGAGCATTTTACATCAAGATACCTCTACGATTTAGGGTGGATATGAGGCATGGAATTCTGTAGTAGGAAGCCAAGCTGGGAGAAGGTTTATATCTATTTTAACTGCAATATCCTTGGTAGATTGGGCCGTAGCTTTGAGGTAGCAAGTGAGAAGGTTGAGAGTAGATTTGAGGTGGATTACCTTTCAGACTAGACCGTAGGTTTGAGGTTAGCTCTAGATTTTTTTGTGCATGATTTTGTGTTGTATATCTCTGTTCACAAGGGCCGCTACAAGATATTGTTTGGAGTATTGTTAGGAGGTCCAATAGGGCTAGTAAGGCTCCTCTCTCTAAGCCACAATCATCTCTAGGAGCATCGAGGGAAAACGGGGATATTCTCCATGTGTTTTGGGCTAATTTACAGTGTTGATATGGGCATAATGCTTCTAGTATGATCTGAGTGTTATAGAGAGCCTTGTGGAGGTGCCCAAGGTCTACAACATCACCTTGGATGCCTAGGAATCTACAACTGAAGTAAGCATCTTGTTTGGAGAAGATTAGGGCACTAGTGTAGGGTTGTTGATGTGCCCTAACTAGACTGGTATGTGCATAAATCCCAAGGACAAGATGTGACCAACAGTGTGATGGAATTTGTGCCCCCTTGTTGATGTTGATTTTCTAGAGGATGTGGGTCCAAGTTGGACTAGTTATGGGAAACTATTAGTAGCCAAGAGGAAGGGTATTCCTAGTGGTTGAATTCCTTAACCAAAGTGCATATGGTACAACAAGGATTGGTCACTCGTGGTCTGTTGGAAGGCAACGTGAGAGTGGAACAAGTGTGAATAGTTGATTGGGAATTTATGGTTTGTTGGAGAGCAATGTGATAGTGCCCAAGCTGGAGCCTGTGTGTAGCACTTGTATGGACTAAATTAGTTTCTAGAGCGATAATTGTTGATCTCAAGGGTTTGATCATCGAGGAGTAGTTTGAGTAGCCCTAGACTTGTTGTATAGAGAAGGACATCTACAATAGAAGATGGGCAATCATCCTAACCCATGTTCATTATGGGAGAAGGACATCTTGCAATCATATGTGGAAGCCATTTGTGCTCTGTGTTAGTATTTATTGGAGTAGCGCAGGATTACTATAGTGGAATGAAGTCCCTGAGTAGTTTAGGACCAACAATGGATAGTTGAGAGTTGTTCACAGAGTTGTGAACAACTCGATAGGAGTCTCAATGTGTTGTGCCTTTGATGGACTAGGGAACAACTAATGAGTAGATTGGATAGCCAAGGTTCAGTAGATAGATGGGATTAGATCATTGATAGAGGTAGTGTTTCATGTCGGGAGTCGAAGGACTAGGAAGGTACAAAGTATGATCAAGAGGAGATGTGATTGCATGCTACATCAACAAGATGGTTAGAGTATCTTTTTTAGGATAGGTTAGTTGTCAATGGACTAACACCAAGCACCAGTTTTGCATCTTTGTATCAATGGATGTATGAGGGTCATTATACCTGGTATAGGAGCCCTAGATTGTTGTATTATTCAATTTGATTAATATAACAAAGATTGGGTTATTGCATAAAATTGTGTAAAAAGTTATGTATATTTTGTGCACTAATATATTTACTGTTGTTTATATTTTGTTGTGAAAAGTAGCTTCATTTTGATTCTTGGTTTGGTAGTGTCTGCGATATAAGATTCTATCCTAGACACCAGGATCGTAGAAAAACAACATCCACAAGACAATCAGGTTCCTAATGCTTATCACAAGTCTTTGAGGCCTAACTTGATCTCCACAGGTTTAGTATTGAACCCTTGTCCACATCTCTTTTGTGATAGAGCCCATCTAGTCCAAGTGTTGAACCTAGAAGCTATGATACCACTCTGTAACATATCGCCTACCATCCTTAGCTCCTACTAAGGGTAGAAGGAGGAAATTATTATGCTAACCAAACCTCCAAAGTCCAGTTATTGAAATGGGGTATATTTTTTTTATCCTTTTCGACTCCCTCCAAACCTAAAATGGATAACATTATTGCATGTGAAGTGTGATGGAGGATGATCCATGATTTTTTTAACTCAAAAATGATGGTTTTAACCCTTCTGAGTGGCCTACTCAAACCAACCCCGTGGAAAACACATCCCATACTCTCCATCAAATTTTGTCCTTTTCTTGCTTGCATTTTTCTCTAAGGAAGCATGGTTCTTGTCCTTTTTTTCCATCTCCCTATTGATGGCATAATCTAGTTCATTAAAACCACTCAGTCAGACTATGACTGATATTTAAAACAAAAAACTTCCTCAAGTAATCTCCTTGCTCAAGCACTGGAATATGTGTCCCTTTCTATCAACTATTTTAATTTATGGTTACACAATTACAAGGGATTATTTTCAATGTTTACGAAAGGGAATTAATCCACAGGGGATGTCATAAAGGATATCAAAGAGGAAGAGTTTTTTTGGGGAATATTTGAGAGGTAATTAAGAGAAAAGTACTTGTCAGAGAGGTATTATGACAATAAAGCAAAACACTTTTTTGAACATAAGGTATGACAATTGTTAGCGGATGAGTATACAAAGAAACTTTTGGAGCTAGTGAGGTATGTGCCAACCTCAAGGATGGAAAAGGAAAGATATAAAGGTTCCTTAATGGTTTGCCACAAAAATTTAGGGACATGATAGAGTTTGATGAGCCAGGAACTCTAGAGGATGCTATTAGGAAGATGAAGTACTACTATGACCAAAATAAGCATAAGCCTAAATACAAGAGTAAATGGAAAAGAAAAGACAAACCTAGTTTAAAAGGAAGGGGGCATAGAACTTCAAGAAAAAAACATGGAGGAAAGAATATGAAGTCTACCACTACCAAGAGGGGTGAATTTTAATAGAGATCCACTACTATTGATAAAGACCATTTTTCTAACCCTACAAGAGAATAAATAGATGGGTCCAGAAGGAAACCCCTAGAGTGCTAGAGATGTAGGGAGGACCACTTGGGGAAATTGCTCTCAGTTACAAGGGAACCACATAAGACTACATGCAGTGCAAGAGGCTGAAACAATGAATGATGTGGCCAAAATTATACCGCACATATATGCAATATTCAGAAATAGACAAGCTAATCATCATGCATCCATTGTTCAAATGGAAGGTAGTATTTAAAAACCTAGATATTTCAATTTCAATTGAACTTGGTTCAAAATTCAGTTACGTGAATCCATGAATAGCTAAGAAATGTGCATTACAAATGGAAGCACACAAGGAATCATGGCCATTCCAATTGGCCATGGGGACAAAGAGACAAGTTGAGCACGTGGTAAGATCATGCCTAATCATCTTAAGTTGGATGCAGATGATGATAGATTTTTTTATTTTATTTTTTTCCATTGGGTTCTTATGACATCCTTATCGAGTTGGACTGGTTGGTAATTTGATTAAATGCCTCAGCAAGGATGGTGAAAAAAAGGTGCTACAAGGAAAAATTTAAACCAATATCAATGCTGCAATTAAAGCGATGTAGTTGGAAAGGGTATAGATTGTTTATTGTCCAAAAAATCACCAATCCTCAAGGTAAAAACAATAGTTTAATGGAGCACCCAATAGTTTAATAGATGTGTTTCCTAAGGAAATCCCTAGACTACCACCACGTAGAGAAGTGGATTTCTCCATTAAATTATTATCTGAAACAATGATGACATCCAAATATCCTTATTGAATGAGTACTTTGGAGCTAATAGAGCTAAATCTACAACTAAAAGTGTTGTTAGATAGAGGTCATATTAGGCCAAGTGTATCACCTATGGGAGCACCGATTTTTTTCATGAGAAAGAAAGATGGCACAATGAGACTGTGCATAGATTATAGGCAACTCAGTAAAGCCACCATAAAAAATAGATACCTCTTATTGTGGATTGATGATTTATTTGACTAGCCGAGGGGAGCAATGGTCTTTTCTAAAATTGATTTAAGAGTTGGGTATCAATAGATATGCATCAAGGATGAATATATTAACAAAATAGCATTTAGAACTAGGTATGGGCACTATGAATTTGTGGTTGTTCCTTTTGGGTTTACTAATGGACCTGCTACTTTCATGTATTTAATGAACACTGTGCTTAGTCCTTATTTGGACAAGTTTGTAATAGTGCTCATTGATGATATATTGGTTTATTCAAAGACCCAAGAGGAGAACGAAGAGAATCTAGTAGTAGTGCTACAACTGTTAAGAGAGCATAAGCTTTATCTAAAGCTCGGTAAGTGTGAGTTCTTTGAGTCCTATATTTAGTACTTGGGACACATAATTTCAAAGGAGGGTGTGGTAGACTCGTAGTTGCGCCAAAAAAGGTTAAGGCAATTATGGAATGGTTAAATCCACAAGACATAGCTAAATTCAGACCATTTATGGGGCTAGAAGTTTACTACATGAGGTTCATTAGGAATTTCTCTAGTATTGTTTACCTAATCACAACACTGCAGAGAAAGGGAAATAAATTCCAATGGACATTTGAATGTGTTGCAAGTTTTAACTAGCTAAAACATTTACTTTCATACGCACCAATCTTAAGAATAAAAGAACCATACAAACACTTTGTAGTGTGCAAAAATTCTTTCAAGGACTCAATGGACTCTTAATGCATGAGGGTCAAGTGGTTTGCTATGAATCTAGAAAGTTGAACGAGCATGAGCAGAACTATGTGACTCATGCTTTAGAATCAGTAGCAATAGTTCATGCACTAATGGTGTGGATAGATTATCTTCTTGGGAGGAAATTTATAATAATGACAGATCAAGGCATGATGCAGTATCTGTTTGATCAACCCAAGTTGAATGCTAGGCAGTCATGGTGGTTAACATTGATTAGTGAATTTGATTTCAAAATCAAATACGTCAAAGGAAAAGAGAATAACGTAGTTGATGTGCTCAACAAAAGGTTGTAACACACCCCCTCCTAATCCCTACCCCAGCTAAGGTTAGAGGGAGGAAGTTATTGTGCTGACCCAATCTCCAAGGTCCCGTAATGGAAATGGGGTCTAAAATTTCTGACAATTTTCCACTTTCTCAAAACTTAGAATGGGTGACATCATTTTGTTCGTCTCGTTGAGACCTTTCCAATGATATAAATTTTACCTTGATCTAACTCATAAATCCAAAGATATGATCCTTCAAATATATTCTAATTCACCCTTGCCACAGCATCATTGGTTCCACATGGAAATCACATTCTAACCCACGTGACACCTCACACATCATCCCCACCATAATGGACAAGTCCACATGGATAGGAACACTCCTCTAAATAATTGGAGTTCAACCTGATCCACAACTCTGTGACACAATAAAATTTAATAAAGGGCCCAAACCCCGACCTAGAGGTTAACCCCACCTCCCTCCATGACATCTACACTTTGGACCTTGACTAGCACGACCTCGACCTAGTTGTTCGACCAGACCTCGACCCCCAATCGACAAGTCCCATCAATGGCTCGACCTATGCATATTGGGTCAGACACGATTCCACCCGAGGTCCATCCCTTCCAACTAACCTCTTGACCTCTGAATTGGTGGGTCCTACAAGAGACTTCGAGTTGGTATTGCAAGATTTTTATACTTAGAATATTTTTTAGTTTTCTTCTTAGTTTACACAGGTACCACAACCTGTGGCTAAATCATTAAAATACATAGGAGTTCCATGAAAAACTTGGGGAATTACATGTACAGGAAGGCACACTTTGTGAATATGCATTCAAGTGTATCTCTGTAGAATTATAGGGAACTCGAGTAGCTCCCTCACACATCATAATGATGTGTTTCTTTTAAAAAATCAACTCACATATAGAGATAAATTAAACAACAAAAATCCAACAGCTCATACTTTTCAAATTAATGAGAGAAGCACAACCATTAACACATAATAATTCACATTCCTCATTAACAATATAATTATATAACCATCATAATGACCAACACATAATATCAAAATATAAGAAGTATGAGCAAATACTTATCTTATACAACCAATAAATAGGCAAATGAGATCGAGACTTTGACTCTCCACCCAAACATACACAACCTACAACCACTAATACTTGTAGCTGTCACCCTCGAGCTAGATTCCAAAGCTTGAGGTGGAGTTCTTTGAGAGGGAAAAATTTACAAATGAATAACTAAAACATGATACTATAAGGCCACTCTGCCTTGGTCCACCAACTACATAAGCTTCAACTTAGTCCTCTCAGAATTTTTATACATTATGAACATCCATGCTAGGATATCATAATACAAAGAGTTTAACTCACTTTCAGGAGAAGAGAGTCCACAATGATGGAAGATTGATTAGTGGATAAGCTACTAATGGGTATAGATATCACCTCTACATGTGGTTCAACAATGAGTCAAGCACCAAGTTTTGCAACCCCAAGGAAACTCCTGGTGGTTTAATTGCTTCACAAGCACCTGAGTGACTCCTCCTAATCCATTAGGTTCATCGATCCATAAGCTTCCTATGGGTTCTTCAAGCTTACAGGAAAGCCATCGCTCTCTTTAATTCTTTCACCTAGAAAGCCTCTATGATGTTTCTTCAACTAGTTTTTAATCTCTTAAGAGCTGAACAACAATAAACTCTGGATGTTATCTTCTTTGCTTTCTCACCTCCACCCTTGGAGGATTTTTTCTTGTCTCATAATAGGTTTTCACATAGAACCCTTCCACTGCTCCTGCATTCTCTCATAGAATTTTTTCTCTTGGCATATCTCAGTGTTAGTGTGTTTATTGATCTATGAGAACGTCTCTCGATAATCCTGTCTCTTGCAAACTTGTTCATTTCATGTTAATAGACCAATTTTCTCTCTTTTTACCAAAGATCCATGTAGTAAAGTTATGGATAGTGCAGCCCATGCCTATCTTCAAAATGTTTTTCCTTGTTTGTTTATGGTTGGAGCTCAAAGGAGACCTGGCATAGTAAACCCATTTAAAACCACTAAACCAACAACTACTGATATTTAAAACAACAATTCCCTCAAGAAATATCCTTCCTCAAGCAATGGAGCTCGTCTCCCTCTCTCAACCATTTAATAATTACAATTATTTACAATGAGATAAATATTAACTAGAGGATATCACAATCCCCTCCCCAATGAGAGAATTATTAACCAGGGATGTCACAGTCCCCTCCCCCTTGGGGGGAACACCATCCTCAATGTTCAATAACCATATACAACAAAGCATGCTTTTAGACCAAGAATTGATGATCATAGATATTTATATACATATCATATTTCAACTTTTCAAACACATATTATATGCACAGTGGCTTACCCAACCACTTGGTAATCATTAATTCATTAATTCAACCATCTCTGAATGGTCCGTTTTAAAGTATTTGGTGCTTCCAATGTGCTCAATCCAACTTGGATTTGTTCCTTTTCTTTGGAGTGTTTCCTACCTCTAATGTCCAACGGTGCTATATTTTTTCTTCTTGTTGCTTCAACAAATAGTTCTCGAATCCTTATTTCTTCCCTTAGTAATCCTAGCTCTAATCAAGGGACGAAGGAGGTTTGTTACCAAGGCCATAGTTGGCATATGTAGTAGCTATGATTTCTTGTGAATTTAACATTCAAAAAAGGATTAAAGGGGCCAAGTAATAAAATCAGAATTATCACCAAATAAAAGAGAACTTACTAAAAGAGCTTGAAGTGGTGCTGAGCAAGAATTTCTCTCTTATAGATGATGGACTGCTAAAGTTCAGAGCAAGGTGGTATGTACCTTGTGTGCTTGACTTGAAGATTTTCATCATGGATGAGCATCATAAAAGACCATATTTTGGTCATCTAGGTTATCAAAAGATGATAACACCCATGATCACGTCATATTTTTGGCCAAACATGAAAAATAATGTGTATAAGTATATTGCAAAATGCTTGGAATGTCAGCAGGTAAAGATTGAATGTAAAAATCCAACAAGATTGTTACATCCAATCCCTATTTTGGAATAAAGGTGGGAGGTAATTTCCATGGATTTTATCATAGGTTTCTCAAAGACAGTTAGGAAAAACAATCCTATCATGGTTGTGGTAGACAAATTAAGCAAGAAAACTCAGTTTATGGATGTCAATTCTACTCATACAACAAGTGATATTGTCGAAGTTTTCATAAAAGAGATAGTGATATGACATTGAGTACATAAGAAAATTATCTCAAACAGAGATGCAAAAATTACTTCTAAATTATGGAAATAATTGTTTGTTGGTTTGGGGACAGAGTTGGCTTTCAGCATAACCTACCATCCACAAACAGATGGACATACTGAGAGGATAAATAGAGTGTCATAGGACATGATCAGGATGTATGACACGCATCAACCCAGGAAGTGGGAACATTTTATTCCACTAGTGAAGTTTTCTTATAAAAATGGTTATCAAGAATCGTTAAGAATGAATCCATTTGAGGCTTTCTATGCGATCCAGGTCCGTGTGTGACGAAGGACCCTTCCAAGACCTTTTACTTTCATGATGTGTTAAATTGAATTTCTAAAAAGAACATAAGTGAATACATCTGCATGCTGTAAAAAAGAGGAACATGACAATCATCAGCACATGAAAACATAAGCCGTTGATAACGAAGTTCATCCAGGAGGGACTACATCTCCGAGCCCGATGTGAAGATGGTGTAGGCTACTGCATTAAGTGGTCTCAATAGTGATGATGTACACAAGAGATGATGTCGCGATCATACAAGGAAAATTCCCTCACACATGAGTGGCTCTAAGATATGTTCCTCTATAGGAACTCTAAGTCAAAAGGACTCCTATCAGTATGACATAAACTCGTGCATGATGAGCATCCCACCAACATGGCATAAAAGGGATCTCAATGCATGCATGATGACAACATGAGTATCCCATCAACATACAACAAAGGGATCTCAAAACACAACATGACGAATCATGACAACAAGTACATCACATAGACAATTCTGCGTCACATCAAGCAGGAATCATGAAAGCAAGTAATAAACAAGATCCCTCATCAACATCAAATAGGGATCTGTGCAGCACAATGCATAGCAAAAGAAGTACATGAACACACATCATATACCTCCAACCAGGGGCTATCTGAAGAAGCGGATGTCAAACTGTTGAAGTTGTTCGTGCCATCGATCTCACAGAATCAATCACAGGGAAATGGCTGCTCGCACATAAATGTTGACACATGTATTCCACTTAGAAAAGTGGTTGGAAAATAAAATGAGCAAAAGAAAAATCTGAACACACCATCAGATTTTTGGCATCGAATAGTGCAAAATCGACTGTCAAATTTCTGAATTCTGAGAAAGTGGAATTCTGGGGCTTAAGGAATCTTTTAGATTCCCCCTAGATTCCTCAAATATTCTACTTCATGGGTGGACTGGAAATCTACAACTCGAAAGGTGAATCTACCTCGACATTGCAATCCCTATGGAAAACCGTGAAAAACGACTATAAACTTGACTATATTTCAACATGGAGAAAAATTGCCTCCTTGGGAAAATTTCATGGATCATCATTCCGCTCCCTGTTTCTATAGTAGTCATGGTTCCACATGCATCGATCTACATGCACGCTCTTGGCCTCCTCCATCTCCCCGCACTGTGCAAATGAAATTTCATTTAAGGTTTTGAGGGCGGATCCACCAAGAAGGTGGTTGTGGCGCAATGGTAAATTTGTTGTGTGGTTAGAGAGAGGTCGGGGGATCAAATCCCGACCCTCTCAAATTAGGTGTGCATCTAATTTTTTTTGCATACAGTTTATAACCGTTAACCACAACCGATTCAAAAGGCGCGTTAATGGTGGCGGGTTCGTTGGTTGTACGTATTAATGGTTGGTGTATTAAATATTTGTTGGTACGTTGGATGGTTGTCGTATTACATGGGGCCGCCCGTTTGGGGGCCGACCATGTGGGTCGGGCAAGTTCGACCCCTGCCGACTCCCTTAATAAACTCCCATCACATTTTTTCAGTGGGGGTGTGTTTGGGTTTGGGTCTATGCCCCAAGCCCGGCCCACCCATATCCCCGCTCCATTTACATTGAGCCATGGTGTGAGGGGTGGTGGGGTCATGGACGCATACCTCTTTTATTTAAACATTTGTGCTATGAGATATGAGGGGTTGTGGAGGTGGTGGCCCGCCACCACATATATTATTTTTATTTTTATTTTTTATTTCAAGAAATAGGCCCTTTAAAATTATTCGGATTTTAGGCCAAAGGAGACAAATTAACCGGGCCACAAATTCGCCCAGAATCTGGCCCAGGTTGGTTAGAATCCAGTGGCCGGGTCTTGTCTAAATTGTAGCCTCCTTAAGCCTGCCCAGTCAACAAAATTCAACCAAACTTTGACTGCTTCTAACTTTCGCATACGGACTCGGTTTGACGAACCATTCACATCACCGTGATCAGGACGATGAGATCTACACTTTGGTATTGGTCCAAAATCATTCTGATCAATTTGATTTTCGAGCTTTCATGAGCCCTCTTTGTCTTGTGTGTGTCTTTGGAGCCACCTGGATCAATCCTCCCCACTGAGGAGCTTTTGGTCCTCCAAAAGCATGAAAAATAATATACAACTTATTTGTACCTTGTCTGCATCACAAGCATCCTAAAAGGCCTCGCTTCTATCTCCTTCACCTTTGTTCTTCGGAGCCTTAAGCAATGAACCGACACCTGCAACCTCTGCAAATTGTAGTACATTTTTGTACAAATTACATGCTTGACTTTCATGACCAACTAATGACCAAACATCCCACACTTGCCACGAGTTTATAACACATACTCGGTGATCAAGTTTACATCGAAATGGAAACAATAACCAGTTATGAAAACAAGGCCAACATATCATTGTTGCTTCAACAAGGGATCGAAAACACATCATCACTGCAACACATGATTTACAACAATATGGACAAACACTATTTTGTTTTGAAAAGTGATGGGAACACGACATCCCTTTCACAGTTTGTCATGCGACACAAAATAAGACCAGACATCATTGTTGCTGAACAAGTGATGGAAAACACATCATCACTTTTACATTTTGAAATGCAACAAATGGTTTACAAAAGCACGACCATGAAATGCTAACATATCTAGAAACCATTTTTCACTTATCAATGTGAATGGGTTGCCTCCTTGTGGCAGTTTTTCTTGTTGAACAATCATTTCACCTGGTTCATGCACCAACACTCTGTCTTTAAGGCATTGTTTTGGATGGAGCCTCCAACAAGTGGCTCTTTGATGGCCACTTCTATCGCAATGACTGCAATAGGTTTTCTTCCTCCAGATCTGCTTACCATGTTTCTTGACCTGCTGTTGAGAGGGTATTTCACGCCTCAACCTTTTGTGTGCTGCCATTCTTTTCCAACACTTAGAAAATGTGTGGTTATGTAATCCACAAAAGGTACATGTTTTTTGATGTCTTGATTTATGTCCATCATTAAAAACATGATTATAACCGAAATGAACATTCGCATATCGAGAGTGGTTATACCTTTCCTTGCTGTCTCTAGTGTAAGTATGGCGATGAGAGCTTGCCTTAACTCTTTCCCTCCAATGGAAACTACCATGGGATGATGGGAATGTGTTCACATCATTCTCTTTCCTTGACAATTTTGACGATGTCTCGGAAGAATCTGACACCTTCGATCATTCTCCTTCAGTGTATCTCAAGCCTACAAATTGAGCTCTTTTCATAACCTCCAATGGTTGGGTTATGCCTTGGTTATTAACACCAAATTTTTTTTCCTCCTTGCGCCTCATCTTGATAAGGAGCCTCATGTTTGTCCCTGTAATTGGGATCTCCACATATCCAACAGAAATCATACTATGTGACGATGAAACCGAAAGGAAATCAACATCTTTTACCTCCTCTATCGATTTGGAAAGCACTGATGAGGGCTCCTCATCATCTGTTGTTGGTGGTTTGCTTGTTGTCTCGGCGCATTCCCCAACTTCTTTTCTCACATACCCAAGTCCTGCCTAACGGGGTAATTCTTCTACTTTGATGGGGTTGACAATGCCTTGGCCATTAATGCCCAAACCTTTTCCTTCATACCCCATTTTCTTCAATAGTTTGGAGCTAATAACTGTGGTATGATTTTCAAAAATAGTGAAATCATCATCAGGACACATACAAGAATTCAGAGAACTAATTCTTACCTCACATGGGTGTTGACATGGCGAAATTTCCCTATGCCAACAAGGGGAACTAACCCCATCTTAAGCCCCAATTAGACCTACTTTCATTTGGAATGGTTAGTTCCAATGGGCTTTAAGGGACCCTGTAAACTGTTAAATGGGTTGAAAGGTTGCTTCTGGGAAGAAGGCTTCACTTACATCAACAAAATAAAACAGCTAACCACTATGTATTCAATCCTAACTACTCTAATCTATATCCTAACTATCCTAATCTATCCTACAAGAGCATGACAAAGAGAGGTTAAACATCATATATGAATTCCAAGTCTAAATTAATCAATTACTGATTCACATAAGAACAAGGCTACATTAATTCTTAATTGCAATCCAATCATTCATACAGGAATACACATTCCATTTTATGGAAGAAAAGCTTGCAACTGATGTCCAACATAGTTTCGAATCAGGGACTGCTTATGAACTAACTATGATGAAGAATTACATTCAGACAAACAAGGCTAATTATAAGTTGTATGGTTATCAAATTGCACAAAAACAAAACACATTTTCATTTATGCCATCAATCAACATCCTGCCTCAAAACACATGAAAGAAAAGGATCTTAAATCTAAAACAAAAGGCTCCTCATTGAACCAAAACAATCTCCTTTATTCATAATAAATCAAAACTATTTCCTGCCAAACAAAAAGCCCACTTCTCCCTATCTGGAATTAATACTTATGCCTCAAGCCATGACCCTTCATCTTCCCCTATTCTTTTTAATATACCGATCTGAATACACAGATGTAGAGCCATCGGTGTCACTGCTAACACGTAGAAGGCGTTTCCTATCATTGGAGCACTTCATTTCCTGGGGAAATGAATAGATGTTGATCAGAAGAGGATGATTGTGTGTCATCTCTTCATGATGAAACCTGGGACAACCTCTCTTTCGGAATATACAGGCAACGTGTGGAAACCGACTGAGAATGCCAAAGGCTGCCTCTTTAAATGGAACGCATCCGCTCATGCATCTTTCATCTGGAGCCATACTTGATGCCTAAGCACCTGTCCTTCGACCTCACTTGCCTTCTCTCGGTATTCGCCTGCAGAGATAACCGACATCAGTCATGTTCATACAAATATGATAAAAATGCTTAAAAACACCAATCTTGCCTTCATGAAGCGTTTATAACATCAGGAGGAATATATGTGAAAGAATTGGCCCCTTTTTTTTAATTCACACATTGATTAAGTCCCACAAGCGAAAACTCGGTTTTCATTGAAAATCATCATAAAACACAGAACTAAATCAAAAATCCGAACTTGAAATATTATATACGGGGGCCTATACTCTATCGAGTCCGCCATATCGCATCACATCGTGCCATGTGTTTGGGCTTAAAGCTATGTCGATTGCACCTTTCGATTGGTTGGACTCAACATACATATATGTTGTGGTATACATAGATAACAGGTATTGGACAATTTATTGTGGTGGATGGGACTAATGTAGAATGACTGTAAACCTTATAGGTGAGTATAGGCTAGGTCTGAGTGGGATTTATTTAAAATGCAGCGTTCCTCCATGCCATTCCAGCTGTAGTTACACATTTTTTGTTTTATAAAGATGCCCCCACATGCTCTAGATATCCAAGTTATCAACAGATCTCACCTAGTTCCCAACAGATGCCAATGAGTGGCTTCAGTTTGAATTCCACCGCTGATTTACAAGTTCTCATGGGCTCATTGAAAATTTGTTTGATTTGCAAGGTAATGATGGATTTAGAATCAGTAGACTCACTAGCAGGTTAATGAGGAAAGTAAAGGCTGATGGTGGTGAATGAGTGCAATCTGAAAAGGTAAAAGCGAGACTGGAGGACCAAAATCAGTTGGCTGAAAAGGACTGTAATTCAAAACAGAAGGAAAATGAACTTTGCAGAAAAACGAGAAAGGAAAAGGTGGAAATGTGACTAAACTAACAGCAAAATAAAATAAATCCTAACCTACTCAGGAGGTAACCACCATGTGGTGGCTACTGGAAGTATCTTTTGAGATGTTGGCCATTAACAGGGAGTTTTTCAGTTTCTCCCTGTAAAGTTTTCAATCTGTAAGTTCCTTGACCAATTTTTTCCACAACTTGGAATGGGCCCAGCCATAAGTGTTGGAATTTCATGTGTTTACCTTTTGGCTCACTCAGCTTGTCCCATTTCAGGACTAGCTCCCCTACTTGGAAATCTTTATCTCCTACCAGATGATGATCAAACCATATTTTCACAATCATTTGGTGATTTCTGAATTTATTTCTGGCTTTATCTCTCAATTCCTCCAACCTCATCAGTTGGTTGATCCTCTCTTGAAGCAAGGCTGAAGGGGTTCCTCTTGAAGCTTGGGAGAGCTGTAGAGAGGGGAGGGTAACATTGGGAGGCAGGATGGCTTCTTGTCCATAGACAAGGAAGTATGGGGAGTTTCCTAAGGCCACTTTTGGGGTGACCCTATCGGCCCAAAGGGCATTTGTTAGAGCATTGTGCCAGTTCCTCTGGTTGTCAGTGACAAACTTATAGATTATGCATATGAGGTTCTTATCTGAGGACTCTACAACTCCATTTCCCTGGGCATAATAGTTTGATGCATACCGTATGTGAATTGATTTATCAATAGCAAATTCCATCAGTTTCAATGATGAAAAGTAAGAAGCATTGTCAAATAAGAGAGCATCAGGGATGCCATACCTGTTGATAATGAATTTCTCAATAAATGATATTACCTCGTCTTCATTTACCTTCTGGAGTGGGATGGATTCAGTCCATCTGGTGAAGTAGTCGATCATTTTGAGTATATACTTATGCTACTGCTAAGAGTTTGGCGTGATCTCGCCTATGACATCTAGGCCCCATTGCTGGAATGGGCAAAAAATCATAACGGGCCTAAGGGGAACAACATGCTTTCTTTCTCGTCCTGTGGCGGTTTGAGACACCTTGCATTCGCGAGCATAGGCATGCGAGTCTCTGAACACTGTGGGCCAATAATATCTGGCTCTTAATATTTTGTGAGTAGTGGTATCTCCACAATAGTGACCACCTGTTGGGTCGTCATGCATTTCTTTCAAGACATGGTCGACATCATCCTTTCCCAAACACCTCAGCCAGATTCCATCATAATTTTTCTTGTATAATATGTTATTGGCCAAATGATACTAATTAGATTTCAATCTGAGTGCTCTCCTTTGTGATGCATCCATGTGTTCAGGACATGATCCCCATATTAGATAGAAGCATATGTTGTAGTACCACGACTCAGGATCCAAAAAGGCTTCCGACATTTCTCACTCATACATAAGCGCTTCGTTAATCCATAGGGGTTCCTCCCTGAATTCCATTTGTGCATATTGCATGCTCTGCATTTCTGGTTCTTCAGATGCCCCAAGGCTTCTGCTACTAGCCTGCAAAGTCCTTGCCCTCGAACTATCTGTGCCGCCTTAATCTCGAGGTCGAACTATTTGTTACAGGGAAAAGTGTCTATTTAGAACTGCTTTATCCCACTAATGTGTGACAGCTACCTTAGAAACAAACAGAGAAAAACTACTTTTGTATTTCCTTTATGAATTATAGATAGAGAGGAATAGAAAGAACCAACCTGTGTCTTCCGCTAATCCTTTGATCTGATCCCTCTCTTCTTTGATAGTCTCCAGCTACCTGCTCCCTAGCACGCCCAGCTTCACAAAGTACCTGCAAGATCACAGAAGCATAGCACTATACAAAGACATGGATCTATATTCATAAACAACTTAGGATCAGATTTAAATTGACCATACAAATGTAACAAGCATCAATGATACAAAAGCATGGAGGAGAACTCAAATAGATTTTATTGATAAACAAGAAAAGATCCAGGAGGAGTTACAACCAGTGGTTCCGACCCAGCATCAACCTCCCAGCAAAGAAGCCCCTCTTCACCTCAAACAAAGCATAGATCACCCAACAATCTGATGTTTATCTCTAGAAACCAACAGCAATTCCTTACAATATGCAAAATTCCAGCCCCTGGATCTCTGGGATGAGGGATCCATATATAGATATCTGTAAGGAGGATGAGTCAGCTTGTGATTTGATTAGTGTCTTCTCTCTGTCAGTTCTTGCTTCCAATTGGAGACTGAGGGCCTCTTACTCATCCTTGGTCGAATTCAGTGAGGCAAGTGTCATAGGAGAAGATTCTGGAAGCTTCCATTGCCTCTCCACCTCGCGGAATGACACTGCCATTTGTCACTTCTCGCCCATCACACCCCACAAAAGGGAGTTTTGAAATGCAACGCACCCTCACAGTGCATTTGGGTGAGATGCAACGCACCTAGCCAGTGGAGCAGCTGCAATGATCCTATTTTGACTAATTCTAAGCAGTTTCTGGTGGAGAACTTCTGGGAGAAGCTGTAATCTGTTGACCTTGTTCCTTTAGGGGTTAGAACAAAACTTTTAGGGACTTAGGAGCCCTTGGTTTATGGACATTTCATGCTTGGAGTTGTAGGGCACAAAAATGTCTATAACAGTTGCCCCCTAAAGTATGAGGCCGTTAACCTTTTGGTGTCGGGTGAAATGCTTTATTATGAGGATCCGAAGTTCTTTCAATGCTGGGAGGAGACCTGTAATAAGATACAATACAATACATTATTTTCATAATATTTTCATGATCTAGCTGAGGCGGGCATTCCCATGCTTAGCTTTATAAATTCATTTTCATGTACATAGGACAGACAACCGTCTGAGTGTAGGCTGATGATTCTGATAGAGCCATCATCCTTTTGGTAGGCTGATTATCTGTGCTGCAATGTTGTACATTTAATGTCTTTATTTCCCTGAATATATATCGCATCCCGGATGGATGAAACTAGATCCGGGGTCTTCAATCTCGTCCGATCTTCACTCAAAGTACAAGTCAATCCATGAGAGAAATGTTCTGAAGTCGAACATGGAAAGACATCGCTTGATTACCAGTCAATGATGTAAACTGTTAACAAGCGCGAGAGGAATCACCGATAATGATAATGACCCTCAAGGTACTGCAGTACAATTCACGTGGTGTGAATAAAGGACTTGGCATCGAACACCACGCAAAATCTTTCGGTCGAAGGCCATTGATGTAAACCTGTCGCCGGAAGTGAGAAACTTGCCATTGAGGCATGCAAGCTTCAAAGTACTGAATGGGGTGTTCCTAGATCAACTTCTTGGATAATGAGCTGATGTCGACAAGAAGTGATCCATCACAGGAGGGCCTTAATGAATCCCACATCAATGACATGGAACGGAGCAAATGATTTTAATGGAGGTGAAAACGATCTGGTGATATAAGGTTCAGGGTGGCGGTCATGAAAGAATGGAGTATAATGTATGGTAGTGGGTGAGACATAGGTGACTTCTCTGGATGACTTCTCTTGAACATATCGGCGACACTGATGTGATGGATTGGTAGCATTAACCCCAAATGTGGATGGTATGGCATGACCATGGTGATGTGACCGGTGAATGAAACAACCCAACCCGACTCGGACACGGAGTGGAAGTGTCATGTTCAAGAGCGACTTGCTACCAACAAAGTTTCTTTGAGTTTTCTTCCCAATTTTTCCCCAGTCATTGCTGACCAGTACCTCTTTATTTTTGTCAAGCTTGAGGAGGATAACATATGCTTGTTCTATAATTTGCCCTTCGGGCAAACCCATCGCTATGTTTTAACGAGCCTAGCGATAGTGAAACTCGTTCTCGTCTAAAGACAAGTTTGTCGCTATTAATCTTTTTAACGAGTTTAATGACAAAGATAACTCGATCCTTTTCAATTTTAGAGAGTTTCAAAAGGAACGTAAAGGTAACTCCAAAATTCCTTTTTCGTCATCTAATCCCTTAAGTCCGAAAAAGTATAAAACAATACAGGAGGGATGAATTTTCGATAGTTTTAACGAGCCGAACAAAACAAGCGCTCGATCTTTTTGTGTAATAATCCCTCACGTCCAAAAAGATTAAAATCTAGAGGAGGGATAGCACTTCCTATCCCTTTAACGAGCTGGAGAGGCCAATGGCTCGGCAATCTTTTCATATTTTACGAGTCAGTTGAAAAGAGCTTAAAGGAGACTCGTCTTTTGAGGAACGAGTGATAAAACGGGTAGCAGCTGATTCCAGGTAAGGTTTGGAATTTTCCAATCATGGCAGTGTCACAAGGATGGCTAGTGAAATCACTCTTCGCAGCTGTTCCTCAAAATGGGTAAACAATCAAATGGAGGTGAATGATCGGCCAATGAAAAAGTGGAGGTGACGGTGCCAACATGACCAAGGCTTTAATGGCTGAAGTACTACATTCACGATGGTTATTTACCGGGCAATAGTTCATTTTTTAACGAGCTTAAACGCGAGTGGAAACATTTGCTCGTGTCTTATGTTTATTTTTAAACGAGCTTGAACTATGTGCTAAAACTGCTCGATGCGGGTTTATTTTTTAACGAGCTTGAACCTTGCGGTAACATTGCTCGATTAATCCAGTCTTGTGATAAGAATGTCTCATATAAAATGGAAACTTTTAGAGTTTTTCCACACATCCTTTCTTTATGCAAGTTAGGAAATGACCAATCCAAAAAATAGATAAACAATCACTCTTTGCTTGCACTCCAAAAGGTTTCCATGCCCCCAGGTATAAAACAGAGTTTCAAGGTTACCCCTTCTTTATTCCGTTAAAACATTTGTTTTACCGAGAGAGGCCTACCTCTTACAGGTTACCAAAGATTGTTCTATTTACGGCGTAAACAAAACACTTCTTCGGCGATGTCTACCGAGATAAACAAAGGTGAGCGGCGATGCCCGCCAACTCACATAACTTTGACAAGAGAATCTTGTTCTAGAATAACCCCTCTTCCAATCACGGATGGGGGTACAGACTAGTCATATTCTCCCGCGGAAACCTACCCTATACCCGAAGTTTTCCTGCCGAAGCAGACCAGGGTGCATGCCCCCTAGGTTTCAGTCATATCCCTCCGAATCACTCGCGCTCATCGGGAGGACGGACTGGAGATTGAGACATTTCTTGCGTGAAAAAACCATTCAGGGATGGTATATGACTATTTGCTCTGTATGATCTGGGAAATGAAAGCTGGTCCACGAGCTTGACCACTCTTCCTTCGTGTGAAAAACACATTACTCTAAAGAGTGAGGAGACAATTGCTCCCATGCAATAAATATAGTCTCGTCCAAGGAGTAGATTGTAATCCAGGGGTCCTGAACTACCATTATGTTCATGTGAACTGTTTTCCCTCTCAATGTTATGGGCACATCGGGAAGGATCCCTAACGGTCGACTGGTTCCTTTATCAAAGCCTGTCAGATTTCTCATTTCAGGCAAAAGCGATGGCGAACCAAGCGCTTTCCAAGCAGTCGAGGAAAGGATACTCACAGAAGCCCCCTCATCTATGATGGTACCAGCCATAACCATTCTATATATTTGAACAATAATTCTGAATGGTACACTAGCTGGTAAATGGGGTCTGCCTAGTTGATTCCAGTCGAAGGAGACAACTAGGTTGCTTGGAGGTGGGACCAAATAGACGGTCGGGTATGACTCTGACGAACTTCCTTCCTACGGTAAAGGAACAGGTAAATTTCCCCCAAGTTCATTGGAGTCTGTGCTTATGAAAAGAATTTGGACGATGTCATCCTTATTCTCTTCAGTGATTGTATCATTCGAAGATGGAACCTCTGAAGGCAAAACCGGGTCAACTGTCGTCTCGACCTTTTGACTTTCATCTGGTATGGATTCAGATGGTTTATCTTCAATGACAGATGCTTCAGCCGACCACCTGAGCGGGCCAGCCAGATTTTCAACTAGTGACGGACTCGGCAAGAGTTTTTTATATCCAGGAGGAAGTTGTAACGGTGAAACCGGACGATCATCCAAAACTCTTTTAGCTTCGTCTAAGAAGGGACAACGGTGGATGGCATGATCACCTTCGCACAGTTTACAAGGAAATCTATATTTTCCTTTTTGTCCTAGGGCTTCACTTTCACTAGTTGACGGTGTGTTTTCAACATGATCATCAGAGGTTGACGACACCGGGTTGTGCAAACGAGGAGACCAATCCCTTAAGATCCGAGGGATGCAAGGACAATCTCTGTGATAGTGGTCTCCTTTGCAAATGACACATGGCGATTTAGGCCTGGTCGGTGCAGTGTGTGGATTTTCGCTAGACAACACTCGTTTGCCCCCATTCACTTTTGGCTCCTTATTCTTCTTCTCTTTCTTCTTCTTTTCCTTCTTCTCCTTAGGTACTTGACTTTTGGCTTTACCAGCCCCATCAAGCGAAGAGGAAGGAGGAGAGGAAGAATTAGAGGAAGTAGAAGGTTGGTGGGTAACTCTAGACTCGTCTATTTGCTGATTCGATTGTTCAGGAATTGTGGTGTTCTGAACGACAGAGGTTGAGAAGAGCCATACAGGCAAACCAATTGTCAGTCCCGGAAGCGACAATGTGGCCATATGGGGTGCACCAACATCTCCCCAAGAGGAGAAGGGACTAGGATTTCCACCAAGGGGAATTCCTTGGTTGGTGGACTCCATTTTCTCAACCCAAGATCAACGTAGGAAAGGGGTAATGAATATTCCGTTTAAAATAAATTTTTAGACGCTTTGACACAACTTGTTTTTTCAATTTTTAAGAGTCGAGAAAAAACAAAAGATGACTCTAGTCGCCTTCGATTTTTAATGAGCCTGAAGTGACAAGTTCTCAGGTGGACCTTTTCCGTTAAGGAGTCTGAAAAGGAATTAAAGGGACTACTCTGGAAGTCTAGGTAGAGGGAGTACCAAACCAATCGCAAAATTGTAGAATACTTTTTACGGTACGGCAGTCAATCTTCCTGAATGTTGTGTTCAGTGCATTGCAATCGATAGGGCGGCAGACACGGCTTCCTATGGATAAAGGATTTAAGCCTATAGGGGTCTCCCAAAATATACTCGACGGTACGTGGGAGCACAAGTCCGTACTGGCACTTATCGCCTCAAAATGGAGGAATCACCCAACCATCAGTGAGGACAACAGTTACCAGGCTTTACGATGCCGGAATACGTCTCTAACCTAGACCTCTAAATGTTGTGCATTAAGTTCCAAAGCGTTGTTAGATTCATTGAATTTATTTTAAGTTGATCTTGCTTATGAAGTTTGCCTTTTGGGTTCACCACGAGATGTAGATGTAATTCCTAAATTGCAATCTAAAGATGATAAACAAACTTTTTATCTCTTTTGTGCAATGAAAATCCTAGCTACTAGGGAAAAGAAAGATAGAATCTTTTCACAAAGAGCAAAGAGCACACTGTAAATGCACTTTCCTAAATCAAGCCAAACAGACTGTCTATATGCAAATGCACATGCATGTATTTGTTTTCGACTTTCTTAGTATTGATGCTAAAAAGAAAGTTGATGTACAAATCTAAATTTCTTTTCAAGCGACAAATATAAACAAGCTCCTTTTCGAAATCAAAAAATAGAGATGATTACGACACCTTATGATTTTGAAATGAATACTTGTTTTAGACACTAGAAAATTACAAATTCAGACCAAAAGCAATAGTAATAGGATAATCAACCATCAACAGCAATCAAACTTTCTCCTATGATCGAAATCGACACTTGCGACAGATTCAAATCAAAGGACGACAGCACGACTATGCTACTTTTGCAAAGGAAAACTGTAAACGAATCAACAAACACACAAAAACATCTACAGTTCTTTTGTACAAAGGAGGCGGAATAATAGCAAGGAAAAGGAGTTTCAGACAGACATATACTGATCACAGGCAGCAAAATTCAGGAATAGAACTGGAAAGGATGATCCACAGAAACCACAACTGCACAGAGCTAGTCTGATAAGCGCACCTGTAACACAGAGAATCTGAAATGCAGCGCAGGTTGTCCCTTCAGGAAGTGCGCTGAAATTCAGAAACTCTAAACAGTACCTGCGCTGGGCCAGAAACGAGACTCTGTCTGGGTTCCGGGTCACAGTTTGCAGTTCAGTTCTTGGTTTTTGGCCGAGTAAAAAGCAATCAGTAATGCAACAATCAGGGGTAGATCCAAGGAGGATCTAAGAGCTATCACAAGGGCAATCAGATAGTTTTTGAATCAGTTGTTTAAATCATAAACAGATCCAGTGAATGGATTGAAGAAGCAGTTATCTACTTTGCATTTGTTATGGCAAATGCAGTTCGAATGCTACTTATAAGTTTATGAAACAAACAACAAAGAATGATAAACAAACTAACTAATTATCTCCCCATTGGAGTCGCCATTTTGTTACAGGGAAAAGTGTCTATTTAGAACTGCTCTATCCCACTAATGTGTGACAGCTACCTTAGAAACAAACAGAGAAAAACTACTTTTGCATTTCCTTTATGAATTATAAATAGAGAGGAATAGAAAGAACCAACCTGTGTCTTGCGCTAATCCTTTGATCCGATCCCTCTCTTCTTTGATAGTCTCCAGCTACCTGCTCCCTAGCACGCCCAGCTTCACAAAGTACCTGCAAGATCACAGAAGCATAGCACTATACAAAGACATGGATCTATATTCATAAACAACTTAGGATCAGATTTAAATTGACCATACAAATGTAACAAGCATCAATGATACAAAAGCATGGAGGAGAACTCAAATAGCTTTTATTGATAAACAAGAAAAGATCCAGGAGGAGTTACAACCAGTGGTTCCGACCCAGCATCAACCTCCCAGCAAAGAAGCCCCTCTTCACCTCAAACAAAGCATAGATCACCCAACAATCTGATGTTTATCTCTAGAAACCAACAACAATTCCTTACAATATGCAAAATTCCAGCCCCCGGATCTCTGGGATGAGGGATCCATATATAGATATCTGTAAGGAGGATGAGTCAGCTTGTGATTTGATTAGTGTCTTCTCTCTGTCAGTTCTTGCTTCCACTTGGAGACTGAGGGCCTCTTACTCATCCTTGGTCGAATTCAGTGAGGCAAGTGTCACAGGAGAAGATTCTGGAAGCTTCCATTGCCTCTCCACCTCGCGGAATGACACTGCCATTTGTCATTTCTCGCCCATCGCACTCCACAAAAGGGAGTTTTGAAATGCAACGCACCCTCACAGTGCATTTGGGTGAGATGCAACGCACCTAGCCAGTGGAGCAGCTGCAATGATCCTGTTTTGACCAATTATGAGCAGTTTCTGGTGGAGAACTTCTCGGAGAAGCTGTAATCTGTTGACCTTGTTTCTTTAGGGGTTAGAACAACACTTTTAGGGACTTAGGAGCCCTTGGTTTATGGACATTTCATGCTTGGATTTGTAGGGCACAAAAATGTCTATAACACTATTGAAGGATGGTTATCCAATTCCCTCTCCGTTCACCCATTTCCTTCTGCATGAAGAGGGCTCTTACAGCAGGATGGGGAATGATTACTTTGGTCCTGGCCTTTAGTAAATAAGGGTGGAAATGTTTTACGGCCTTGAAAACCGCAAAGCCCTATTTCTCGACGTCTGGGTAGTTGAGTTCTGCCCCTTGGATATTAGAGCTCATATAAGAAATAGGGACTTCGTTGCCTTCATTACTTTTCTGAGTGAGTATCGCAGCATATGAAACATCAAAAGCAAAAGTGTACAAGAAGAATTCCTTGCCAAAATCAGGGTTGACCAATGCAGGAGCTTCAGCGATGGCTTCCTTGATTCACTGAAACTCTTTCTTGGCTTCATCGCTCCACTTATACACAACATCTTTCTTCATCATTAGCTGCATGGGGTGCACTATTTCGGCGAAACCTGAGACAAATTTCCTAACGAAATTGATCTTCCCGAAGAAAGATTGCATTGCTCTTTTATTTGCAGGGGGTTGTATTCTCATGATAGTCTCTATTCTTTCAAGATCAATAATAATCCCTTCTTTAGAGAGGATATGACCCAGTAGTTTCCCCTCTGTGACTGCGAAGATGCTCTTCATGGGATTCAACGATATCCCTTATCTTCGACATCTTTCGAAGATTTGTTTCAGGTGACAAATATGATCCCTTCTGTGATATGAATACACTGTAATGTCATCCATGTATACTACTACTGATCTATTAATCAACCCTCGGAAAGCTATATCTATAGCTCTCTGGAATATGGCGCCAGTATTAATAATTCCAAAAGGCATTTTGCGATATGCGTAAGTGCCCCATTTAGTGTTGAAGGTTGTCTTAAGTTGATTGATGAGCTTCATAAATGGGTAATTATATGGGCTAATTTTACCTCCTAACCTAGTCAGATCAACCATTATCTTAGCTTATTGTATGATTTTCTGATTATATTTATGCTTATAGGGTGAGTTGAGTTAGTTATTATGCCATGTGGTCTAACATGTATTTAATGCGGATTATTGATGGATTTCGAGGTCAAAGTCAAGGATCTAGTGGCCAAACTGCAGCAATAACTCAAAATAGATAGAGGAGAGGACTTATAGGATGGAATCTCCCCTCATTTATTGCTCCTCACTTTGAATTCCCCTTCATTCAGCTCGAAGTACAACCAGCCAAATCATACACTAGAAGGCAGCTGAGCAAGTGTAAGATGATTGAGAGTTATCTCGAGTTTTGAGAGCCAAGCCTCCCTGATTTTAAGGAAGTTGTTGGCAGATTCAAGTGTATAAGTAGAGAGGCCTAGGGCCTCACTAGGGTCAGATTTTTTTTGCTTGTGAAAACTCTGCTCAAATTTCAAGCTTATTATTTTGTGACAGTTTCATGTAATCTTGCTATTTTTTTATAATGAAGATGGAATCCTTTTTGAGCTAGCACTGAGTTACCTCAGAGGGTTGAAGCTCTTGGGTTAGGGCCTAATCCAAGCAGCTAAGCTTCTCTTTACTTGTATTTTTATGCTTTACTTTAGTTGGTAGAATAGTTTGTTGTTAGATGTAGTTTCCTTATGGTTAAGAATAGGTTTCTTTTGATGATTTAGTAGTTTGCTTCCTTTTGTGCTTTCTATAGCAGGTTAAGTAGTGATCAGAAAAGATTAAAAAGGCTAGCAATAGTGCCTTGGCTTCTCTTCCTCCCTCTGGGACCATGATTTGATGCAAAGACTCTCTTGCTGCCCCAAAAACACAAATTTTCCTCATTCCTAGGACTTATAGTGTTTGCAACTCTTTAGTAGGTTGATAGTCCAGTTTTGCTTTGCTTTAGATTTCCTTTATCATGTTCACTTCCTGATTTGCAATAGTCCTCTTTCATGCTTTCCTTTCTTGCAACATTTCTCAGCATTTCCTTTCATACATCATAGTTTAGACCATTTTTATGCAAAACTCTGTTTTTCCTAGGATGCACTCATTTCATTTGTTGCTTGATTTTCTTGGTTGACTGTCAGTTTCTATGCAGCAGATCTCTTCCAACAGTAGGCCAGCTTACCAGCAATCACACCCTCCATCTGATCCATGCCCTATAGGTCTCCCAAACCTCACCTCAATTCTGCCCTAGTTTCCTTTATTTTCCATAGAACTTCTTCCTCTCTCCTTGAGCAAACCCAATCATCTTTCTCTCTCCTGGTGGTTCATGGTAGACCTTAGGCACCCTAACACCTCATCCCAACCTTCATCCACCTTTTCCACTCACTCTCACACCCTCAAAGCAGCAAAAATTGCTCTCGGCCTCCTCGTGTAGGCCTCCTGTAGTTTTCATGTTTTCCTCCTATAGTTTCCCCGTGTCCTCCTATAGTTTTTCCTGTAGGATTTATTTTGAATGTGGAGTGTGGGAAAATCCTCCAGAAGGCCACCTAAGACCTCCTAGAACCCATCCACACCATCCTACATCCTCCCAAGCTCTAAAACCGCCCTCTAACGCCACCCGTTCGCTGCCACACTCATACACAATAAATTAGATGCATGATTAAATTCACATAAAAATCCAAAAATATGTTTTTCTGCTTATTTACTTCAAGAAATAACATGGTTAGATGTTGTTTACTTCCTTGAGTAGGTAATGGCATTTCTTTCATGGTTTTCATAGTGTTTTTGGCAGAAGTGGAATTGGCTTGTTAATTAGGCTTTACTAGGTTTTTCTTTACATTCCAGTCTTTCTCCTTTCTACAGTTAGAATAGCATCTGTAGAGTAATCTTTCTTTCCTTTCATCACACATAGAGATTCTTCTCAAATTTATATAAGTTGGCTTGAGCTCCTAGTGATCTTGCGTCGGCTAACCAAGAGACAACCTACAGTGAGAACTAGTACTTGTGCATACAGCACCAACGCTTCCAAGTTTGTTACGAACTACCGGGTTGATAAAAGTAAAGCCGGAAGCCCAGGAGTTGCAGCATTCTTGTTGCAAAACTAGCGCTCATCACTTTTTGGCACCATTTCCAGGGAAGCGTCAGAGTATTCTGTGATTACTACTTTCTTCTATTTCCTATTGCAACATTCTGTTAATAGTTTATTTCAGCAAAAGTAGACTAGTCATTTCTTTCCTTTTAGTTCTGCATTTCCTTGCTTTCCTTTTCAATTCTGCAAATTTCCATTCAGCAATTTCATGTCAATTAGTTGCAATTTGTTTTATTCAATCGCAATTTCAACTTCTGCAGGTACTATCAGTGTGGGGAAAAAGAAACAAAAACCAACCAAAAATATTTCCTTTCATGCCTTGTAGGAATAGAGACAACTCAGGAAATTTTTTGCCCAACACCCCCACTGCTTCACACAGCCAACCTTCTCTCTTCTTTGGTGGCTACAATCAAGAATAACCCTTAGGTGAACAGCCAAACATATTTGAAGAACCTATAGGGGAAGAAGAAGAAGAAAACGTTCCTCTGGAACCAATGGCTGAAAATAGAAATGCTAGGGGAAATGGAGAGAGAATAGAGGGTACCTTCCCCATTTGGGAGACCAATGGGGACACCAAAATGAAGAATATAAGCCCTTCAGCCCTACCTCACTTCCATGGTCTAACTACAGAAGATCCTAACACCTTCTTGTTTGAGTTTGTTGTCATCTGTCGAACTTATGACTATGCAGAAGACGAGAAAAAGTTGAAATTGTTCCCTTTTACTCTCAAGGATGCAGTACTGCGGTGGTTCATGGGATTACCTGGCAATAGCATCACGACTTGGGCTCAGATGCAGCAGGCCTTTAACAATAAGTACCGAGACTATTGTAGGTCAAAAGATACTAAAGAAGAAATCTTCTGAATGACCATGGGAAGTGATGAGTCCCTGGAAGACTATGAAGAGAGGTTCCAGCTCAATTACAAAAGGGTCGGGTGTACACTTGACCCTGAGTCTCTGAAGTTGGTCTTGCTCAGGGGAATTCGGGAAGACATTTTAGACACCCTCCATCTACTGGTTGGGGGAGACGTCTACCAACTATCCTATGAGGACATAAAGATTGTTTTTAGAAACCATTCTAGAGCAGCCAGAACGAAAGGTAGGGGAAGTCAACCCATAGCCAATACCTCTTCCTCCAATTCGTCCATTAAAGGTGAAATTAGAAAAATGTTGGAAGACTTCAAGAGTGAGATGCTACAGACTCTTGCCATAAAAATGGATACCTTACATATCAAAAGAAAACAAGAGGAAGTAGAGAGGGCTTTGGCCATCTTTTGTCCTAGATGCACCAGGAGGCATCCTAGGAATGAATGCCCATTGAACTCTATAGAGGTTTGTTCAGTCTGTGAAGAAAATCATTCTACAGATAAGTGCC
The DNA here is from genome assembly GCA_031772625.1 of Pinus tabuliformis. Classification (NCBI taxonomy): domain Eukaryota; kingdom Viridiplantae; phylum Streptophyta; class Pinopsida; order Pinales; family Pinaceae; genus Pinus; species Pinus tabuliformis. The sequence continues at coordinate 1,403,196,233 of CM062820.1, read as the reverse complement.
CTTCCTTGCCCGGACTTAAAGTTGTATACCAAGGGGCCGAAGGAGTCACTGAACAGATCTATTACATAAACCAAAGGAGGTCACATGGACCTAGACCATACCAGCAGGGGATGCCAGGGACATCTCAGGCATATTACAACCCCAACCAAGTCCCCTCCCTACCTTCTTGGGGACCCCCTACTCATCCTTCCTAGTCCACGCCTAATCCTTGGTCCTTCACATCTCAATATCATGCCCAACCAGCCACCCATTCATTTCAATCATATTCTCAACCGCAACCTCAGTGGAATGCATCTCTTCAGGGGTGGAGGTCCCAATACAACTCTCTTCCCTCTCTTCTACCTCCACCACCTGCCCAACCACAACCGTTACCTTCTGCTCCACCAAGGCAACCCCAAATGTCTGCCCAGCCAAATCTGAACCCGAACAACAAACAGGCTCAGAAAGTGTATAGTGGGGAACCAACATGCCCAACTTATGTTGTGGAGATTCTAGAAATTAACTTGCAATCCAGGAAAATTCTCCCAGATAGCCAACCTCCACCCAGGGAGGTTGAGGAAGATAAAGAGGAAAGCGAACCTAAAGCAAATCCACCCTTTCCGGAGAGACTATCCATGACAATCCAACCTACCCCAGAATAGATTGAACTCCTGGGAGAATTGAAACACTTATGTGTGAAGATACCACTTCTCAAAGCCATAAAATATGTGCCTATCTACAATAGGTTGATCAAAGAGAAGTGCTTTAGGCATCCAGGAAGGCGCAAGAGAGATGCTCGAACCATCAATGTCATAAGACAACTGTCCAACCTGATGTTGGGGTAGATAATCTGTCCAAAATATCTGGATCCTAGAAGCCCAGTAGTTGATGTCCACATCAATGGCACAATGGTCCCACATACGTTGATTGATCTGGAAATTTCCATTAATGTGATGACAAAGGACACAATGCTCAAACTTAACCTCCAAGTCTCCTTGAGGAAGACCACGACAATGCTGTAGCTAGTAGACCGCTCCACAGTTACCCCTGAGGGGATTGTGGAAGATGTGATGGTCTCCATTGATTCTTGGGAGTACCCTACTGATTTCTTAGTTCTCCAGCCAAAGGCAAATCTCACTAGGTATCCTCTCATCCTGGGAAGACCCTAGTTGGCTACAACTGATGCCTACATCAGCGGTCAAGCTAGGAACATGACCATAAAGAACGGACACATGTCCAAGTAGTTAACCCTATATCCTCCTACCTAACCCTTGCTATAACATGATCTACCTCTCTAGTTGGAGGAGGAGGATGAGGATGAAGTTTATTCTGCACCACTTTGTGCATTAGAAAACGCCATGGGGGGGAACCACAAGATGAGGATGATATGATTGAAAATTTGATTCAGAATCCACCTCCCAGTGTATCACCATTAGAAGACGTAGTAAGAGAAACCAAAAACAACCCCTCAACTGATCTATGTGTGGCCGACCCTACTTCTCTCCGTGTCAAAAATATAGAGTTCGGCCTAGAAAGAACATTGAAAATCAATCCATCCCTATCTACATCCTAGGAGTGGGAGCTATGCAGCCTACTGAGAAAACATCTAGATGCCTTCGCCTGGAGTTATAAGGAGATGAAGGGAGTGCACCCTTCAGTATGTACTCATCATATATACATCAAGGAAGATTGCAAACCAGCCAGGAAGCCTCAAAGGAGGATGAATCCAACACTTAAACATATTGTTAAGGAAGAACTGCAGAAATTGCTTGATGCAAGATTCATTTATCCCATCTCTAAAAGTGAATGGGTCTCTCCTTTGGTGCTAGTACCAAAGAAAAATGGTAAGTGGAGAATTTGTGTCGACTATCAGGAATTGAACAAAGCCACTAAAAAGGACCATTTTCCTTTACCTTTCATAGATCAAGTGTTAGACGGTCTAGCAGGGAAAAAGCTTTTATCTTTCCTAGATGGGTTTAGTGGGTACAATCAGATTCAAATCAGCCCGGAGGACCAAGATAAGACCACTTTCACTTTTCCCTGGGGCACCTTTGCATACTAGGTCCTTCCTTTTGGTTTGTGCAACGCTCCAGCCACTTTCCAAAGAGCAGTATTGAGTATATTTTCTGAACAGGTTCATGATGCAATAGAAATATACATGGATGATTTTACTCCTTATGGCTCTGACTTTCAGGAAGCTTTATCTAACCTAGGAAAAGTTCTAGATAAATGTATTGAGATGAACCTGTCCCTTAATCCAGAAAAATGTGAATTTTTGATGATTGAAGGGACCATGCTAGGTCATGCAATATCTCAACAAGGACTGTAGGTGGACCCCAACAAAATTGCCATCATCCAAAGGGTCCCACCTCCTCAAAAGGTGAGAGATGTCAGAAGATTCCTAGGCTTAGCTGGATATTACAAGAGATTCATTAAAGACTTCAGCAAGATAGCCTCTCCTTTATTTGGCCTCCTAGGTAAAGATGTTGAGTTCATATGGTCGGAAAACTGTCAAGAAGCCCTAGATACCTTAAAGAGCAAGCTAGTGACTGCCCCAATTCTCAGAGGCCCAAACTGGGCCCTACCCTTTCACATTCACACAGATGCCTCAAACAAAGTGATAGGAGTAGCCTTAGGACAAATGGATGGAAAGTTACCTTATGCCATATACTTTATAAGCCAAAACTTGTCAAAGGCAGAGTTAAACTATACAATGACTGAGAAGAAACTCCTAGCTATCGTGCATTCCTTAAACAAATTCAGACATTATATCACAGGCTATCAAACCTTTGTGCACACTGATCATGCTGCAATTAGATATTTAATGAACGAACCAGATGTAAATGCTCACATTATTAGATGGTTGCTTTTACTGCAATAGTTTGATCTGACTGTTATTGATAAGCCTGGTAAAGAAAATGTTGTTGCTGACTTTTTGTCTAGAGTAAATTTGCCTGCAGGTGAAGAAGGAATGGTGGATGACCAAATGACAGATGAACACCTATCTTCTATATCAATACTCTCTCCATGGTTTGTTGATATAGCAAACTACTTGTTTTCAGCACAGTTCCCACCACACCTATCCTCAAAAGACAAGAGCAAGATAGTAAGGAAAAGTGCCCCTTTCACCTGGATTGGAGGCAATCTCTTCAAACTTTTCCCAAATCAAATCTTGAGAAGATGTGTCAGGGAGGAGGAATTCTTTGACATCCTCTTGACCTGTCATGATGGGCCTTGTGGAGGTCATTTTGCAACAAAAAGAACTGCCTTCAAGATATTGCAAGCAGTCTACTACTGGCCCACTCTTCATTAGGATGTGAGGAGATACACAAGCCAGTGTGATCGGTGTCAGAGGATGGGGAAACCCACTCCAAAGGATGAAATTCCCATGCAACCTCAGGTGACCTTTGAGCTATTTGAGAAGTGGGGCATGGACTTTGTGGGGTCTATCAACCCCCCTTCAAAGCAGAAGCAGTACATCATTGTGTGCACCGACTACCTAACAAAGTGGGCGGAGACAAAAGCAATCAAAGCAGCGACAGAGGAAAAAGTAGCTGAGTTTTCGAGGGAAAACATATTCTACAAGTTTGGGTATCCAAGAGAGTTGGTCACAGACAAAGGCAGTCAATTCACTTCCAGCCTAGTTGAAGACCTGCTCACACATCATAAGATCAAGCACAGGACTCCCACCCCTCACCATCTACAAGCCAATGGGCAAGTGGAGGTCACTAACAAAGCATTGGAAGGGATCATAACTAAGGTAATGAGCAGTAGCAGAAAAGACTAGGTGGACAAATTAGTGGAGGCCACTTGGGCCTACAACACAACATGGAAGACCACCACTTGGTTCACACCCTATGAAATGGTCTATGGGAAGAAGGCTTTGCTATCAATAGAGTTTGAATTCAATACCCTAAGGATGGCAACTTAGCTGGACCTAGACCTCAGCCATGCACAAAAGGAGAGCTTACTTTAGCTCAATGGATTGGATGAATACAGATTGCAAGCCCTTCTCCATGCAAAGGTAGTTCAACTTCAGAGAAAGATATGGCATGACAAAAATATTAGGGAGAAGCAATTCCAAGAGGGAGATTGGGCACTACTCTATGATTCAAGATACAAGGATTTCAAGGGCAATCAGAGGACAAGATGGCTGGGACCCTACACTCTGGAGAAATGCAATGACAATGGTTCAGTTCTGATCAGAACCATTGATGATGAAGCCATCCCTATGCTTGTCAATGGACATCGGTTAAAAGTCTACAAGAAACCCCTCTCCAAGCGAGATTTTATTGAAGATTTGAAAAAAACAGTGATGGTAGTGGAGCATTTCCTAGCTCCCACTTCACCCACTCACTGAAGAAAAAAGAAAAATAAGGACTCAAGAGAAAACCTCCATGAGGCGCTTGGGTCCCATCATTGGGTTGAAAACCTTTCCTGAGGTGGCCCAGTGATGTCAAAAAAAGAGAGAAAAAGAGAAAAAAGGAAGGAATAAGATCCTGGGTGAAAACCTCCCTTGGGGGCGCCCAGGGCAGGCAATCAGGGTGAAAACCTCTCCCAGGCACCCTAGTTGTTTAAAAAAAAAAAAAAAGAGAAGAAAAAATTAATTTTATTGCATTGCAGGTTTGTAGGAGGGCTACAGGGAGCAGAAGAAGATGCCAAGGGGACCCTGACATTCACACCAGCATCCATCTCATCTCCTCCACACCTTTTGCCATCATTTTTGGCATCTCTTTCACCCCACTGAACCTTTTCTTTCAAAACTGTGTTTTCTACAAGAGGCTCCTGTAGGAATTACAAAGAGCCAAAAGTGTCTGCAGGAGGCAATTTGAGGGACAAGAACAACTTCATGAGGAACCTATAATCCTTCTTACAATATTCAAGCCTCCTTGCCATCATTTCCAAGCCTGCATCACACTCCAAGCATCATTATTTTTTTCCCCTGTCCAAGAAAAAACATAGAAAAATAATTTTTCAGTTTAAAAAAAAAAAAAAAAAAAAAGAGGAAAATGCACAATTAACCTTACCTGAAGCTTACCTACTGTCCCTCCATATTTATCTACACCTCTGGCATCATTCTCAAGCTCCAAACACAGGAAGAAGCTGAAGTTTCAAGGGGAGAAGCAGCTACAGGAGCTCTTGTAGGAATTCCTGTAGCAGTTGATCCCATAGAAGTTCAACACCAACAGTAAAAGAGTGCACATCTGCAGGTTGAAAAGGTACATGCAGCTTAGCTCTAGCAAGGGAGGAACCTACAAAAGCACAACACACGCATCAGCAAGCAGAGACAACATGAATGAAGGAAAATGAAGGCATGCAGCAGAGAAAGCCACAACACCTCAGAGCAAATACACTCGGATCACAGGTAAGTAACTAAATCACTACTCTATCTACATTTGTGTAATTAGAAATCATACAAAGGCAACGAGATGGTTGAAATCTAAAGGTGGCCAGTTAACTTGGCCATCTTCATGTAGTTGACTCCACTTCACCGAGATGTCACCCACACGTGTGCACAGTCAACTCAAGCATAAGATGCCAAGGAAAGGTAGTGGGAGGAAGATTTAACTCCGATGAAATAATGAGGGATGATTACGAGGAGGGGCCATGATGACCAAGCAAGTGGGGACCAACGATCCTAATTCGGGCAATGTACACCTTGCAAGCTCAGCACTCATAACCAAAAATATCCATAAAGGGTAATGAGCACTCCTCCCCGCGCATTCTCACCACCTTTTCTTCATTTCCTCCTCGTAACTCAGCCACACAACAGTCTTCTTGTGCCCCCACAGCCTCATAACCACCATATTCCATCGATTTCCTCCATATTCTTGCTCTTGGTGTTTTCTATAGGAGCACCTACAGGAAATCTACAGAAGGGACAACGGGCTCCTACAGGAGGGGCAATGAGTCATTTTGAAGGGAAAAAACACGATTTTTGGCACGAATTTAAGTCTGAAGAGGTAGGGTTCATGAATGCCCTCTATTGAATATTGAAATGAGAAAGAATTAGTCTCTTTTTGAGGATGAAATAAGTCTTTAGGAGGGTAGAAATACATAAAAAGAATTTGATCCGAACTTAAACAGGAACGCAACAAATTACAAAGATAACCATAAACACAGCTATGTAGCGGAAATAATACTTCATTTCATTAATGTAAAATACTGAAATATGCTTACAAACAATAATGGAAATGAAATAGCTAGGGCAATGGTAGCTTATCTCTAAGCAGAGATGTGGTGGCTACATGCCTCTGAACTGTCTTACAATGAGGCTCAAGGGCCTTTTTATTATTGAAAAATAAGAGAAAACCCTAAACAACCAAAACCCTAACCCGAGGAGATGTAACACCAAGAGTTTGTGGGCCCTGTTGGGGTGAGTTGGACAGCCAACTTCTCGGGGTTGCGAATTGGTCATATTATCTCCGTTTGACGTGCATGATAGCACATTGGAAAGATCTCTCCAAGGACTACAACGAAAAAGACGATTTTTTGACAAAAAATCACTGGCAGTAGATTTCCCAAAAAACGTCATTTAGGGCCTCAAAACAGCTCCGTAAGTTTAGGACCCGAAAAACTGCTAAAAATAGTAAACTATGCTATAATTAAGGAAACTGAAAAATTGAAAGAAGCACTGGTAGGGCTCCAAGTGGAATTAGCGGGTGGCCACCAATATCCACCTGGATCATTCCTCCCCCCTTAGGAAGCAATGGTCCCCATTGCGTTGAGTTCCTCCATGAGATGAGGGAACTTCTACTGAACTTGGTCCCTGGTGAGCCACTTGCCCTGGTGAAGGAGTTGGCCTGCTTTGACAACTTGATACAGTTGGATATTCTGCTGGCGAGTGTGCTTGATCTGTGTGTCCATGATCCGATCAGTTGCAGCTTGTTCCATGCAATCTGGATTTAACTTTGTGGGTGTGAGTTGTTCTGCAATGTCAGACGTGTCTAGTAATGGTGGAAAGTATGGCCGAAGGCGGTCCACATTGAACACTGGGTGCAGGCCAAGGAATGGGGGAATGCTGAGCTCAAATTCATTGTCTCCCATAGCCTTGGTAATGGTGTAAGGACCATATCAGAGTGGTCTGAGTTTCCGATAGGCTCCGGTAAGGCGTTCCTTTTGCAAATGCAACCAGACTTTATCGCCCACCTGAAACTTGTGTGGCACCTGATGTTGATCATGTCGCTGCTTGTACTTACCATTTGATTTCTCCAGAATGTCATGGACCTGCTGGTGAATATGTTGGATGTGCTCAATGAAGTTGTTTGCCTTATCTGTTTCAAACTAAACATCAGCAGAATCTGCGTGAGTAGCTGCAAATGGCATGGCCACATCAATGGGACATAGTGGCTGGAATCCCAAGCCCACCTAAAAAGGGTTGTGGCTAGTCGAGCTATGGAGAGCCCAGTTGTAGCTGTGCTGAACATAGGGGAGGCTCTCGTCCCATGTGCGTGGATGCTTTGAGTTTTACATGCGCAGAATGTGTACGATCATCCTATTGACAACCTCTGTCTGGCCATCAGTTTGAGGATGGAAGGTTGTGGACTTAGTGAGTTTGGTGTCCAGCATCGACCAGAGACTAGACCAAAATGTACTGAGGAACCTGTTGTCCCGATCTGAGATGATAGACTGTGGGATCCCAAAGTGTACCCACACTCATTCAAAGAAGAGTTTAGCAGTGGCTTCTGCTGTGATATTCTTCTTGCAGGCCACCATAATGGCCATCTTTGAGAACCTATCAACGACCACAAAAACACAGTCATTTCCATGCTTAGTGGAAGGAAGGCCTGACATGTAATCCATGGAGATGGATTCCCAAGGTCGACTAGGGGTAGGCAGCGAGGTATAGAGGCCTTGCTTCTTGATGGTCAGTTTGGCAATGGCGCAGGCAGTGCATGATTTGATGTACTTCTCGACATCGTGTCAAAGATTCGGCCAATAGAAATACTTCTGCAGTGCTGCAACCATTTTTTCGACCCCAAAATGCCCAACAGCCCGACTGTAGTGTGCTTCCCAAATCATCTTAGCACGCTCGCTTGAAGGAACACAAATGTGACCCAAGTGGCATAACAGGCCATCCTGGAGGTGAAAATCTGGAACATGCTGACCCTTCAAGAGGGTCTAGTATGTGTGGCCAAATTCCATGTCGCTTTTGTAGAGCAGTGGCCAATCAGAATTCTCGTGCCCACAGGAGTTGAGCACGATGGTTAACGCCATGATCGGTGGTCAACTGAGGCAATCTGCAACATTATTGGTGCTGCCCTTCTTATACTTGATATTCAAATGGAACTGTTGCAAGTATGTGGACCACTTCTGATGGTGATCATTCTGCAATTTCCCTTGGATCTGTATGAACTGCAGGGGTCGGTGGTCTGTGTGGATGACCGTTTCCTTCCCCAAAATGTAATGCTTCCATTGTCGGCAGGCCTGCACAATGGAATACATCTCTTTATCATAAGTGGGATACTTCCAGACTGTGTCTGAAAGTGTTTCACTGTGATATACCACTGGATGCCCGTGTTGAGTAAGGACTGCCCCAATAGCATAGTCAGAGGCATTTGTCTCGACCTCAAATGGTTGTTGTAAATCTGGTAACGCAAGCACTGGTGCTGTGCAGAGGCGATCTTTCAACTCTATGAATGCCTTCTGTTGAGATTCAAACTAAAAGAATTTCGCTTTCACTCCTCCCTTGGTGACTTGACTTAAAGGCCAAGTGATATGAGAAAACCCCAACACGAACCTGCGGTAGAAGTTGGCAAGACCTACAAAGTTGCGGAGCTCTGTCAGAGTGGTTGGAGATGGCCAATCCCAAATGACTTGGATCTTGGCCGGATCCACATGCACCCCTTGTTCATCAATAATGTATCCCAGATACTGAACCTGGGTCATGCCAAAAGTTCATTTCTCCAAATTGGCACATAGCTTGTGTTGCCGCAGTGTTTGGAGAACTTGTCGGATGTGGTGGAGGTGCTCTTCCCAACTCTGGCTGAAGATCAAAATGTCATCCAAGTATACCACTACAAATGAGTTGGTGAATGGCCGCAAGATGTCATCCATTAGCCTCAAGAAGGTTGCAGGAGCATTTGTCAATCTGAAAGGCATAACCAACCATTCAAAAAGGCCCTCCTTGGCTTTGAAGGCAGTCTTCCACACATCAGAGGGTTCGATTGGTACCTGGTGATATCTTGACTTCATATCAATCTTGCTGAAATATTTTGCCCCCTTTAGTTGGTCCAGGAGGTCATCAATCCATGGGATCGGGTACCTATTACGGACAGTGATCTTGTTCAGTGCCTGATAGTCAATACAGAGTCTCCAAGTCCCATCCTTCTTCTGTACCAACACAATTGGGCTCCCACAAGGCGATGAACTCGAACGGATGTGACCTTTCTGCAGCAGCTTTTGAATCTGCCTCTTGATTTCATCGTTCTCCATAACGGAGCGTCGATAAATTGGTCCATTGGGTAGCAGCGCCCCTGGGGTCAGATTGATGGAGTGCTTGACCTGACAGTGCAGAGGAACCCTTGCGGGGGAGGTGAAGATGTCCTCGTACTCCTCCACGACCTTGTCCATCTGTAGTTGTCGTGTGGAGGGGCCCTGTCTAGAGACTGTGGCCACCGTCTTCTTCTTTCCTTGAGGGTTTATCATAAGGAAAAAAAATTTCCCAGTTTTGGAAATGAGCTTATTGCATTGTTTTGCAGTAATCAAAGAGATGGCGGTAGGCGATGCTACCTCTGGTATCCTGTACAACTTATTTCCCAATGTAATAATAACAGCATGGGGCCTTGATTCATACACAGCATGTCACTTCCATAAGTATGGTTGTTCTAATAATACATCACAAACTTCAAGGGGAGCAATGTCACACAATACCTCATCTTTGAAGGGCTTGATGTTGTATGGAAGGTGACACTGCTAGCTCACGCGAAGATCCCGTCCTTGGTGAAGCCACCCGATGGTGTACGGTTGTGGACGTGTTGTGGTTGGTAAGCCCAACCGCTTCACGACCTCTGCCAAAATGAGGTTATTTTGGCTCTCGCTATCGACAACGAACTGTAGCGGGGAGCCCTTTACCCACATATGGGAGTGGAGGAGACGCTCCTCCTCCTTTGGATCTTCAGGTTCATTTTTCTGGATCTTGGCAGTAGCAACACTGGCGTTGGGATCCGCATCAATGATTTGCTTCCCTTTGTCATTCCCCTTGTCAGGTTCTAACTAAGAGTCAGAACATGCATCTGATTCTGAAACCTTTAGCTCAGCCACCAGTGACTGCTTGGCCTGACACTCACTTGTGTTGTGAGTGGAGCTCTTATGGAACTCACACCATTTTCCCGTGTCCTTTTTCGGCTTCGCGGCACTATTCTTTGCTTGCAACTTTGGTGGGTTGTCTTGGGCTACCCCGCCTTGGCTTTGTCCTTTGTTCTATGGTTTAGGGGCACCTTTCCCTTGCTTCGGATTCACAGATCCAAAGTCTCACTTCTTTTGTTTAAACTTCTGCTCGACCTTGACGGCATATCGGTATGCTGTGCCGAGCGAGGAGATGTTCAGGAATTCTATTTCTTCTTGGATGTACTTGGGCAGGCAGCCATGGTATTTGAGTATCAAATGCTGCTTCGAATCCCTGATAGCCAACTTCGTACGAAATGTATGGAAAATATTGGTGAACTTCGGCACATCTTGGTCCTTTCCCTGCCACAGCGTGGTCCACTTTATGTATTCATCCTCATAACTTCCAACAGGGTAGTACTGCTCCTTAATGGCATCCCGGAATGAATTCCAAGTGGGTGCGGCTGAAAACAGTGACCTAATATTTTCATCCTTCTGCTCGCAGTAGGTTTCCCACCAGTCCTTGACATGGGGGGCTGCTTTGAGAAGAGCGAAAACAATCTTTTCCTGACTCGAAAATTCATGAACAAAAAAATAACCCTCTAGCAGATTTAACCATTTATCTACAGCATCTGCATCTATCTGACCCTCGAATATGGGGATTTAAAAATTAACTTGTACCTTAAAGGGTGTGGTGTTTCCAGAGTAGCTACTGGAAGTCGATGCTTCGCTTCTGGGTAGCCGCTAAAGGATCTGGGCAAAGCTGTCAATCATCGTGTTCTTTTGTCGCTCAAGGGCTTCTTCGAGCAAGATTTTGATAGGATCTCCTGCCCCCTCGTCTTTATTATCATCTGCCATGGGAGGTCGTCGGGATTTGCGAGGCTGGTCTTGCAAAGGTTTGACCAGTTCAAGCCCTAACTCCTTGTATCCAGACCACATTGGGGACATGCAAAGAAAAACAAGGAAAAAGCAGACCGCTCTGACACCACTGATCTGAACTTAAACTGGAACGCAACAAATTACAGAGATAACCATAAACACAGATATGCAGCGGAAATAATACTTCATTTCATTAATGTAAAATATTGAAATATGCTTACAAACAGTAATGGAAATGAACCAGCTAGGACGATGGTAGCTTATCTCTGAGCAGAGATGTGGTGGCTACATGCTTCTGAACTGTCTTACAATGAGGCTCAAGGGCCTTTTTATTATTGAACAATAAGAGAAAACCATAAACAACCAAAACCCTAACCCGAGGAGATGTAACACCAAGAGTTTGTGGGCCCCATTGGGGTGAGTTAGATAGCCAACTTCCCAGGGTCGCGAATTGGTCATATTATCTCCGTTTGATGTGCATGATAGCCCATTGGAAAGATCTCTTCGAGGACTACAACGCAAAAGACAATTTTTTGATAGACAAATCGCTAGGTGGTAGATTTCCCAAAAAACGTCATTTAGGGCCTCAAAACGGCTCCGGAAGTTTAGGACCCGAAAAACTGCTAAAAATAGTAAACTATGCTATAATTAAGGAAACTGAAAAACTGAAAGAAGGACTGGTAGGGCTCCAAGTGGAATTAGTGGGTGGAAACCAATATCCACCTGGATTAGAATTTCTATTTTTTTTTATAAACACAGTCTCCTCTATTTTTCTATTTCACTAGGAATTCGTTGTCTCCACCTCCATATTTGGTTTTCCAAAAAAGTACAGGCAGTATGATAGGGGGGTTTATGAAAAAGGAGCCCACTAACTCCACTAGGCTCCATGCACATCCTCAAGTGGTGGACATATTCACAAGGGAAAACTGGATGAATTTCTTTGAGAAATTTAGAGGGTTTGATGATGAAATTGCCCAAGAATTTGCTCTCTCTCTGGTCCCTCACACAAGAACTCATGCTACTGTAACCATTAGAGGCCTCTCCATTGAAATAACCCCTAAATTCATCAGTAGGGTCACTACCCTTCCTCTTGGGCTACCTTGGAGTAAAGATGAGAAACCAATTGGCCAGGCTACCAAGAAGAAATTTTTCCAAGATAATGAAACACTTGTTGAAGACAAAAATGGAATTAGGAGGGCTAGTATACCATATCCCTAGGATGAAGTTAGCTACCAAGTGATCAAATACATTTCTTGTGAGGGGAGGCACGGCATTGTCTATGGATATCATTTCATAATCCTTCGTGACTTGAGATATGGCATGGATACCCCAGCACCTCAAAAGCTCAGTATCCCTTACTTTCTCCTTTGGTCCCTCATTGACTCCAGCACCAAGGTACAAGAAGGAAATTCACAGCAGCTAGCTCACCATGGCTTAATCAAAATCCTAGTAGAGGAATCCCTCCATACCTTTACACTCCCTATAGCATGGGAATTTTTCCAAAATATGACAGCTGAGGATGACATAAAGGCATTAACCTATGATGTAAGTCCTGCTATCTGTGAGGAGGAAGAATGGCAAGGAGGAGAAGATGAAGCCAGTGGTGACATAGTGGAGTAATAAAGGAAGGAAGAAAGAAAAGAAACAGAGGAGGGAAAAGTTGAAGAGACAAAAAAAGAGACAGAAGAGGGAGAAAAGGAGGCAGAGAAGGCAGAGCAAGGAGAAGAGTCTCATGAAACTTTAGAAAGAGAAGCAACAGTTTCCCTCACTGCCCTCAGTACACCAGTCAAGCCAAAGCAAAAGAGGAAAAGAAAAACCTCCATGTATTTCAGGGCAAGGAAGAGTACAAGAATTAAAATAAGAAAACCTCAGCCCTCCTCAAAGATTCCCATTCTCATTAACGATTCACCATCTGCCAAGGCGAAAGGGGGATTCCAAGATCTTCTACATGGAAGGGAAAGGTAGTTCTACAGGACCCCAAACCAGACCTACAGGAAGCTAAAACAGTCCTACAGGAGACAATGTCTCAACTACAGGAGACCCAAAAGCTTGAGAAAAAGGTAGGAGGACAACTAGAGATGAAATAGGAAGCATAAGAGCTACAAGAACCTGACCCCCAGCCTAGTCTTGCCTCCTATTACAATCTACTTAAGGGAGGCAAGATAATCCCACAGAAATTTGCAATTCCATTGTTTTTCGAATTGGAGAAAGAGAGAGTGAGAACAAATAGGTGGATGCAGAATGCCAAGTCCAAAGGAGTTGAGGATATTGGCCACATGGAAAATAAACTCAGGGAAATGGGTAGAGAATTGAGTGCTCTCATAGACAAAGAAGCCATTATAAGAAGCCACCTTGAAAATGAGAATGAATTACTAAGGAGGTAGTTGCAAGAGAAAGAGACTCAGCTGGCATACATGGCCAGATTATCCATGGAAGCATTACAATGTAGATCACCAGCCAAATCTTATGGCCTCTATCTGAAGGATCAATGGCTCCAATTCCAAATAAAAACTTTGGCACAAAGAGGCACCATGCCTTTCCAAGACTACAGGCAGTTCATGGATTTGTGTGACCAAATCACCTCAGAGGATAAAGCAAGGATGGCGGTGTTCTACCTACACAACATGGCCCTCACAGACATGAATGTGTGGGACCCCAATGCCAAGCTAGGGGATTTGCAATTAATGGCCATGGCCTCATGGATGAACCATGAAGAATTGAGGGCAGCAGAAATGAAAATATTGTTGATAAAAGAGTAGAATGAACCATTAATGATAAGAGCTGAGCCATCAGATCCTATGGCACTCATCAACACACACAACCTACTTGCCAATGACCCTCAGATTGCCCCTAAATATCTAGCCAATTAGGCACAAACCATTGCACACTTTGAAGATATGCAAAGGCTACTTGGGGATGACTGTGTGCATGCATGCATGAGAAGATGGAATGCCCTACCCCACAGCTTGTAGATCAAAGAATACCATTCCCCAATGAGGCTGAGGGAAGCATTGAAAAGAGTGCCAATGTACAAGCACTCGATGCAAAGGCTAAAGGTCAACTGGATTGGCCTCAAACTGAGTCCTCCACACCTATTAGGCATTCTGGAAGGTAGAAGAGAGGAACAAGAGAAGGAGCAGTGGAAGGACATAGACAGAACAGTGGGATTTTATGGAGAACATGAGAAGACCACATCAGAAACCTGGAATTCTAGGGAGGCCACCAGGGCCATAAAAGATGAAGAGATTGACTAGGTTGCTCAGAGGATGAGCAACACCTTTAGTAGTGGGGTGATGATGGGCCTCATAAATGAGTAATTATATGGGCTCATTTTACCTCCTAACCTAGTCAAATCAACCATTCTCTTATCTTATTGTATGATTTTCTGATTATAGTTATGCTTATAGGGTGAATTGAGTTAGTTATTATGCCATGTGGTCTAACATGTATTTGATGTACATTATTGATGGATTTCGAGGTCAAAGTCAAGGATCTAGTGGAAAAACTACAACAATAAATCAAAGTAGACAGAGGAGAGGACTTATATGAGGGAATCCCCCTCATTTATTGCTCCTCACTTCGAATTGCCCTTCATTTAGCTTGGAGTATAAGCAACCGAATCATGCACTAAAAGGCAGCCGAGCAAGTGGAAGATGATTGAGAGTTATCTCGAGTTTTGGGAGCCAAGCCTCCCTGATTTTAAGGAAGTTGTTGGTAGCTTCAGATGTATAAGTAGAGAGGCCTAGGGCCTCACTAGGGTCAGATTTTTTTTCTTGTGTAAACTCTGCTCAAATTTCGAGCTTATTATTTTGTGACAGTTTCATGTAATCTTGTTATTTTTTGATAATGAAGATGGAATCCTTTTTGAGCTAGCACTGAGTTACCTCAAAGGGCTGAAGCTCTTGGGTTAGGGCCCAATCCAAGCAGCCAAGCTTCTCTTTACTTGTATTTGTATGCTTTACTTCAGTTGGTAGAATAGTTTGTTGTTAGATGTATTTTCCTTATGGTTAAGAATAGGTTGCTTTTGATGATTTAGTAGTTTGCTTCCATTTTTTCTTTCTGTAGCAGGTTAAGCAGTGATCAGAAAAGATTTAAAAGGCTAGAAATAGTGCCTTGGCCTCTCTTCCTCCCTCTGGGACCATGATTTGAGGCAAAGACTCTCTTGCTGCCCCAAAAACACAGATTTTCCTCATTCCTAGGACTTCTAGTGTTTGCAGCTCTTTAGTAGGTTGATAGTCTAGTTTTGCTTTGCTTTAGATCTCCTTTATCATGTTCACTTCCTAATTTGCAATAGTCCTCTTTCATTCTTTCCTTTCTTGCAGCATTTCCCAACATTTCATTTCATACATCATAGTTTAGACCATTTTTATGCAAAACTATGTTTTTCCTAGGATGAACTCATTTCATTTGTTGCTTGATTTTCTTAGTTGACTGTCAGTTTCTATGTAGCAGATCTCTTCCAGCAATCACACCCTCCATCTGATCCATGGCCTATAGGTCTCCCAAACCTCACCTCAATTTTGCGCTAGTTTCCTTTATTTTCCATAGAACTTCATCCTCTCTCCTTGAGCAAACCCAATCGTCTTTCTCTCTCCTGGTGGTTCATGGTAGACCTTAGGAACCCTAACACCTCCTCCCAACCTCCATCCACCTTTTCCACCCACTCTCATGCCCTCAAAGCAGCGAAAATTGCTCTCGGCCTCCTCCTGTAGGCCTCCTGTTTTCCTCTTGTAGTTTCCCTATGTCCTCCTGTAGTTTTTCCTGTAGGCTTTCTTTTGAAGGCCAAGTGTGGGAAAAGCCTCCAGAAGGCCACCTAAGACCTCCTAGGACCCATCCACACCATCCTACATCCTCCCAAGCTCTAAAACCGCCCTCTAAAGCCACTTGTTCGCTGCCACACTCACACACAATAAATTAGATGCATGATTAAATTCACACAAAAACACATACAAATCCAAAAATATGTTTTTCTGCTTATTTACTTCTAGAAATAGCATGGTTAGATGTTGTTTACTTCCTTGAGTAGGTAATGGCATTTCTTTCATGGTTTTCATAGTGTTTTTGGCAGAAGTAGAATTGGTTTGTTAATTAGGCTTTACTAGGTTTTGCTTTACATTCCAGTTTTTCTCCTTTCTGCAGTTAGAATAGCATCTGTAGAGTAATATTTCTTCCCTTTCATCACACATAGACCTTCTTCTGAAATCTATATAAGTTGGCTTGAACTCCTCGTGATCTTGCGCCAGCTGACCAAGTGACAACCTGCAATGAGAACTAGTACTTGTGCATAAATCAACGACGCTTCCAAGTTTGTTATGAACTACCGGGTTGATAAAAATAAAGTTGGAAGCCTAGGAGTTGTAGCATTCTTGCTGCAAAACTAGTGCTCACCACTGATCCCCATTAGATACTAACACTTGATTGTATCCTGAAAATCCATCTAATAGAGACAACATTTCAGACCCAGATACGCACTGAAGAATGTGTTCCATAGAAGGGACAGGGTAGTTATCCTTTTGCGATGCTTTGTTCAAGTTTCTAAAATCAATACACAGCCTGATGTCTCCATTTTTCTTTCTTACTAGCACGAGATTGGCTACCCAGCGTGTGTGTCTGACAGGAAAGATGATTTTAGCATCCAGCATTTTGTTTAATTCTTTCTTCACCAACGGTTCTAGGCTTGGATGCATCTTACGAAGCTTTTGTTGGTAGGGCCTAGCCTCCTTTTCCAAAGGAATTACATGCTGCATAACGCTGGTATCAAAGGTTTTTAGGTCTCCATATGTCCATGCAAAGACGTCCTTGTATTCTTTAAATAGCTTGACAAATGCAGCCTTTTCTTGTGAAGAGCACCCCAAGCCCAGATTGACATTTTTTGGGTCTTCTTTGGTCCCAAGGTTGACCGATTCATACTTCATGGATGAGCTATGCGTTTTTCAGTTAGTCGGCTTCTTGAATTTATCATGCAAGTCATACAAGTGCTCCATCTTAACAACTGACTTGGGAATCACATTGGGCTGATCCTTTTCCTCATCTTCCCTCTCGTTGATAAGCCTGTCGTGCTCCTTTTCATCAATGACTGCATTCTTGAATGTCTTCTCATAGTGCAAGAACTCAAGGATTTTCTTGTCATCTTCGAACACCTGCCAATTTGAGATGTTATCAGGCACAAATGGTCTGAAGATCAATTCAACAGAACATTTATTTTTCTTCAATCTAAAATCAGGCAAAAGTTTAGTAGCCATACTAGCCATCATATCAGCATCTTGGTTTTGCCCTCGAGGTATGTATGTGATATTAAAAGAATCAAAACTGTCAATTAAGCTCCATACCTCATGCTGGTACCTTACCAGGTGTGGTGAATTGCAATGTATCCTTTTCCTTACCTGATCCACGATTATCTATGAGTCACCAAAAACTTTAAGATTTTTTACCTTCATATCAATGGCTTTCTTCAAGCCCTACAACAAGCCTTCATATTCTGTTGTATTGTTGGTGCATGTGAACTCCAACCGGATGGCCATCAAATGTTGGTTCCCATGCAGGTCGATGAGAATGCTCCCAACACCTACACCTTCAAGGCAATTAGAGCCATCAAAATAGAGTGTCCAAAATATAGAATCTAATGTTACATCAATTGAACTACTATCTACAAAATTAGTCCTATCATCTACTATAATACAGGATAGTTCATCAACTGGATTACAGGGGAGAGCTTCCAACTGTGTGTTTATTGCAGTTTCTTCAGTTGTTTCTGCATGGAATTCTCAAAAACAGGTTTCTGTGGCACAAACATTGAAACTATAATTCCCAAGGATAGAGTTGGTAAACATTACAGGTTCGTTGGGATTGTTTAGCTCCGTCACTACATACTTCATGTATCTTTCACGATCAACTCTTAGCATATCACCCTTCCCATTTTGAGGCAGCAAGAGATGGGACCAATCAATTGAGAAATATCCATTCAGTTTTGCTGACCAATCCCTACTAAGCAGCATTCCATAAGCCTCGGGTATATCGACTACCACTATATCAATGACTTGTGTGTATTGTGGTTTAGAAGTCATTCGGATCAATACATCTTTCAATTCCCCAATTACTTTCACATTTGTCCTGTCTAATTGTGTGATTTGAGTTCCAGTTTTCTCAGGTACCACATGAAGTCTTTTTGTAACAACGTAAGGCATCATGGTGGACGAGGCACCTGATTCTACCAAGCAATTGTGTACGTTCATGTTGAAGATTTCAAAAGTGATTAGGAAAGGGGGAGTCATGGATTTTGATTTCCTTCCTATCATGGCTGCACTGACATCTTGGGGGTTTTGATTCATTTTTGATAGAGTGGCTTCCATGGCTGCTGGCTTTTGGGCTGTGCTGAGAGTACTAATAGGTCTGGAGACCGAATTCTGGGTTTGGTTGCTCAGGATGGTGGGAGTTTTGCAGTTCCTCTCATTCATAGCTTTCAAGAGCAAATATCTTTGCTACGTTAATTTCAACAAATCAAAGTATGTGATATTTGCCCTAGATTTCTTAAGATCATCCACAATATTGTAATCAATGTTATAAACTGGATAAGGCAGAGTAAACATACTGGTTTTTCCATTCTTAGGTGGGACTTTACCATTGTGGGTCACCTTCGTTGCATTTGGAGATGTGTTTTCTTTCTTTGAATGGTTTGCAACTGGGGTATTCTTGGACTAACCACTAGGTCTACCCTTGTCAACAGGAACTTTGGGAGCGGGTGCCTTCATAGGGCGGACATCTTTCTTGGTCTGGTCTACAGGCTTCATCACACCTGCAAGTGGCCCCTTGCTTTGTGTGTGGATTTCATTAGTGTGGATCTCTGCCGTACTATCTCCTTGGTCATCATTGTTCTCATTTGTATAGAAATCCCACAGTATGTTGATTTGAGATTCTTCTTCCAGGGGCTCTTCTACTTGGTATTCTTCCTCATCTTCTTGTTCTAGCTCTAGCTCCACTATAGGTTCTTCTTGGTTAAGGAGTGATCCGATAAGAGCCAGCTCTTTTGTATTTAAATTACCTTCATTGGGTGAGCAGGTAGTGCAAGTGGACCATGACCACCTTCCGTCTTCTTACAATAGAAAGGTTTGAAAGGTTTTCTGTTGTTATACTCTCCTCCACTCCTGCTTGTACTCTATCCAGAATTCCTTTTCATATCGATGACTGTATTTGTCAACTTCTTAATGATCCGATGTAAACCTTCTACATCTGTGGTATCCTTTTCTTTAGTTTCATTCACTGCCATTATTCTTCTTAGATGCTTGAGAGGCTTTCTTTTCTCCAGTTGTATGATGACATGTTGTGAGACTGAGCATTTCATTCTTGACTTTTACTGCTTCATCGATAGCACCTTGTAAGGTTTGTGCGTTACTCGTTTTGACCCACATCGTAGTAGGGACAGGGAGAGAAGTGATGTAGAACTCCATGAGCACCTCCTCAGTAGGTCTAGCAGTGGCTGGGATTCTATTGAACAAGGTGTTGAACCAAATGTTAAAATCATCAACCTTTTCTTTGGTTTCCATTTTCAAACGGGATAGTTCTAGAACTAAGGTCGCAGGGGTTTTGTCATCACCGTAGTTGTCTAAAAAGGCCTGTTGAAAGGCAGCCCACGAGGTGATCGATCCAGTTCTCAAGCTAAAGTACCATGTGGAAGCTGCACCAATCAGGGTAAAAGGGAATAGGTGACATACTATATCTTCATTAGCCAGCCCCAGCATGCGCATGGCTAGGAAAAAGGACTGAATATGGTTATCAGCAGTTTCTCCCTTTCCGGGGTTGAATTTAGGCAGTACTCTTTCTGCATTCTTGGGTAAGGGATGTTGCTACCCAGGTATCCCTGCGGCATCCTAAGCGAGCCAGGGAGGAAGTGCTCCCGGAGGAGGTGGGAGTTGGTTCCCACTCAGTTGGAGTTGATTCCCACCTGGAAGAGGAACGTTAGCCATATTGTGGATAAGGATGTTCTAGTTGAGGGTTTCTTCGTTAGGATTTTCCAAATCAGGCTAGGGATTGCCTTCAGAAGGGGAATCCTCAGGAATTTCTTCCCAAGGAGAGTCGATACTCTGCAAAGAATCAAGCATAATATCTTCAAGAGAAGGGGCTGCAGATGTCTCTTCGTTTATGTGATAAACCCTTGGCTTTCTTTTTGCTGTCGAAGGTAAAGACTGAAAGATAGGGAGCTATGATAGGGAACAAGCGTAAACCCGAGTAATTCTTCTAACTAGTTGTTCTTGAGTGACAAGGTACTCCCACAGTCTCTCTTCCTTGGGTGACCCAGAAACAGGACTTAGAAGGGTCTCTGTTTCCTTGAAATGAGGCTCTTTCAAATGGGTGGAGTGGCATTTTCAGCCTCTACGATCCATACACTAATCCTTTTGAATCCATGATGCGTGGCACTTATAGATGAAATCTTGAAAATCTATGGATGGCAGTTCAGACCCTCCTTCTAGCGCCAATTTGTTGTCTTGGCGAAATTTCGCTATGCCAACAAGGGGAACTAACCAGATCGCAAGCCCCAATTAGACCTGCTTTCATTTGGAATGGCTAGTTCCAATGGGTTTTAAGGGACCTCGTAAACTGTTAAATGGGTTGAAAGGTTGCTTCTGGGAAGAAGGCTTCACTTACATCAACAAAATAAAACAGCTAACCACTATGTATTGAATCCTATCTACACTTCTCCTAACTACTCTAGTCTATGTCCTAACTATCCTAATCTATCCTGCAGGAGCATGACAAAGAGAGGTTAAACATCATATATGAATTCCAAGTCTAAATGAATCAATTATTGGTTCACATAAGAACAAGGCTGCATTAATTCTTAATTGCAATCCAATCATTCATACAGGAATACACATTCCATTTTATGGAAGAAAAGTTTGCAACTGATGTCCAACATAGTTTCGAATCAGGGACTGCTTATGAACTAACTATGATGAAGAATTACATTCAGACAAACAAGGCTAATTATAAGTTGTATGGTTATCAAATTGCACAAAAACAAAACACATTTGCATTTATGCCATCAATCAACATCCTGTCTCAAAACACATGAAAGCAAAGGATCTTAAATCTGAAACAAAAGGCTCCTCATTGAACCAAAACAGTCTCCTTTATTCATAATAAATCAAAGCTGTTTCCTACCAAACAAAAAGCCCACTTCTCCTATCTCGAAGTGATATTTATGCCTCAGGCCATGACCCTTCGTCTTCCCCTATTATTTTCAATATATCGATCCGAATACATAGATGTAGAGCCATCAGTGTCACTGTCACGTAGAAGGCGTTTCCTATCACTGGAGCGCTTCATTTCCTGGGGAAATGAATAGATGTTGATCAGAAGAGGATGACTGTGTGTCATCTCTTCATGATGAAACTTGGGACAACCTCTCTTTCGGAATATACAGGCAACACGTGGAAACCGACTGAGAATGCCAAAGGCTGCCTCTTTAAATGGAACACATCCACTCATGCATCTTTCATTTGGAGCCATACTTGATGACTAAGCACTTGTCCTTCGACCTCACTTTCCTTCTCTCATTATTCGCCTGCAGAGATAACCGACATCAGTCATGTTCATACAAATATGATAAAAATGCTTAAAAACACCAATCTTGCCTTCATGAAGCGTTTATAACATCAGGAGGAATATATGTGAAAGAATTGGCCCCTTTTTTT
The DNA here is from genome assembly GCA_031772625.1 of Pinus tabuliformis. Classification (NCBI taxonomy): domain Eukaryota; kingdom Viridiplantae; phylum Streptophyta; class Pinopsida; order Pinales; family Pinaceae; genus Pinus; species Pinus tabuliformis. The sequence continues at coordinate 1,403,174,361 of CM062820.1, read as the reverse complement.
TAATTCACGCATCGATTAAGTCCTGCAAGCGAAAACTCGGTTTTCATTGAAAATCATCATAAAACACAGAACTGAATTGAAAATCTGGACTTGAAATATTATATACGGGGGCCTATACTCTATCGGGTCTACCATATCGCATCGCATCGTGCCATGTGTTTGGGCTTAAAGCTATGCCGATTGTGCCTTTCGATTGGCCGGACCTGACATACATATATGTCGTGGTTCATAATCCTTTTGGGTCCGCCGCATAAGACTCCTCTTTGAAAAACCCCGACCCCAACATATTATCAAAGAACATGGGAAAACATGGGAAAACCCGAGTCTGGCCGTTGGGCCGGACTTGAAAATTTATATGCCCGGCTCTATAATCATCAGCGGGTTTGGGTGATTATGGTGCGCCATATATATAGACCCCGGACCCCGCCGATAGCGATAAGCGATGGGGTCCCAGACCTGAAACATATATATCGTGTTTAATAAAACCATCGGGTCCGGTAAACAGTGGTGTGCCTTCATATATATAAGAGTTGGGCCTGGCTGATAGCGATATGTGATATAGCTCTGGACTCGATATATATAGAATACGGTTAATAATGTCGTCGGGTCCGGAGTATAGTGGTGCGCCATATACATATAAGCCCCGGGACCCCGCCGATTGTGATATGCGATATGGCTCTGGACCCGAAATATATGAATTTGGGTTAATACTGCCGTCAGGGTCCAGAAGATAACGGTGAACACTAAGTCTTAGTGTTGATTGCGATAGGCGAAAAAGGGGATTTACGCATGTTTTTGAGCATTTCCACTATAAAGAGCTATGACGGGAATAATGATGCGATGGAAGGTTTTGTGGGTTAAATAAATCTCGATGAGCATATGAATGAAGGGCTTAAACAAGGTTATAGATGAATCATGCGAGGGATTTATTAAGGGGGCTTTAACCATTTGTGAATTGAAGATTTGACTCCCCAAAGAGCTAAATCCCTCGGGTAAAATAGATCATTCAGAGAGATGCAAGATTAACTTCTAGGGGACCCATTCAAATTGTTTCCAAGGCAAGTTTTGATACGGTGGTGGTTGTGGCCACAACAATGGGTCACGCTGCAGCTTTTCCAAGGCCTCGTCCGTAGCTTGCAGCTGTCGTAGCAAACTTTGTTTCTCCTCTTTCTCTTCATGTAGACGCATCTTCAATTCGACGTTATCTATTTGAAGACCTTGGTTGTTGTGCTTCAGTTCTTCCAGGGCCTCTTCTGTGGCTTGCAACTAAAGCTGCAATCGCTCCTTTTCCTATGTCTCTTTCTGTAGAGTTTCATACATTATTTCCACCCTTTTGGAAATTTTGAGCATGGTCTCGTACATCACTTTTTCATCCTCTGTTGCTACACATTCCATTGTTCACACTACAATTCACATCCACGCAAAGATCGATCTGATACCACTTGATCAGGGTCCCGGTGTGACGGTAGACCCTTCCAATACCTTTTACTTTCGTGATGTGTTAAATTGCATTTTTAAAAAGAACATAAGTGAATACATTTGCATGTTGTAAAAAAGAGGAACATGACAATCATCAACACATGAAAACATAAGCGATTGATAATGGAGTTCGTCCAGGAGGGACTACGTCTTCGGGCCCCGATGTCAAGATGGTGTAGGCCGCTGCATTAAGTGCTCTCAATAGTGATGATGTACACAAGAGATGATGTCGCGATCATACAAGGAAAATTCCCTCACGCAGGAGTGGCTCTAAGAGATGTTCCTCTACAAGAACTCTCAGTCAAAAGGACTCCTATCAGTATGACACAAACTCATGCATGATGAGCATCCCACCAACATGACATAAAAGGGATTTCAATGCATGCATGACGACAACATGAGTATCCCATCAACATACAACAAAGGGATCTCAAAACACAACGTGATGAATCAAGACAACAAGTACATCACATAGACGATTCTATGTCACATCAAGCAGGAATCATGAAAACAAGTAATAAACAAGATCCCTCATCAACATCAAACAGGGATCTATGCAGCACAACACATACAAAAAGAAGTACATGAACACACTACATATACCTCACAACCAGGGGCCATCTGAAGAAGCGGATGTTTCGTGCCATCGATCTCACGGCATCATTTGCATGGAAATGGATGCTCACACATAAATTTTGACACCTGCATTCCACTTAGAAAAGTGACTAGAAAATAAAATGAGCAAATGAAAAATCTAAACACACCATCAGATTTGTGGCGTCGAATAATGCAAAATCGACTGTCAAATTTTTGAATTCTGGGGCTTAAGGAATCTTTTAGATTCCTCAAAGATTCTGCTCCATGGGTGGATTGAAAATCTGAAACTCAAAAGGTGAATCTGCCCTCTTCATTGTGATCCTTGCGGAAAACCGTGAAAAATGATTATAAACTTGACTATATTCTGACATGGAGAAAAATTACCTCCTCGAGAAAATTTGAAGGATCATGGTTCCGCTCCCTATTTCTGCAGCAGCCATGGTTCCACCTGCATCGATTTGTGTGCACACTCCTGGCCTCTTTCATCTCCCTGCACTATGCCAATGAAAGATCATTTAAGGTTTGGAGGGTGGTGGGGTCGGCCATGTGGGCCGGGTGGGTTCGACCCCCACCGGCTCCCTTACTAATCTCCCGTCACATTTTTTCGGTGGGGGTGTGTTGGGGTTTGGGTCCGTGCCCCAAGGCCGGCCCACCCATATCCTCGCTCCATTTACATTGAGCCATGGTGTGAGGGGTGGCGGGGTCATGGCCACCCACCCCACGTGGTGTTGAGAGGTTCCAAGGGTGGCGGGGTCATGGTCACCTACCCCTTTTATTTAAACATTTTTGTTATGAGATATGAGGGGTGGCGGGGGTGGTGGCTCGCCACCACATATATTATTTTTTTTTTAATTTTTATTTTAAAAAATAGGCCCTTTTAAAATTATTCAGATTTTAGGCCAAAGGAGACAAATTAACCGGGCCACAAATTCACCCGGAATCTGGCCCAGGTTGGCTGGAATCTGGTGGCCAGGTTCTGTCCAAATTGTGGCCTCCTTAAGCCTGCCCAGTTAGCAAAAGTCAACCGAACTTTGACTACTTCTAACTTTCGCATACAGACTCAGTTTGATGAACCGTTCACATCACTGCGATCAGGACGACGAGATCTACGCTTTGGTTTTGGTCCGAAATCATTCTGATCACTTTGATTTTCGAGCTTTCATGAACCCTCTTTATCCTGTGTGTGTCTCTGGAGCCACCTGGATCACTATGGGAGAAAATGCAACACTCCTATCATCTAGAGTTGTTGTGGAGGTAAATCCTCTCTGCGGACAGAGACGATCCCTACTAGCCCAGACCGGATCTAGCAACAATCACACAATGCTATCACGCAAGTTCCTAATTGCAAATAACAAGTAGATGGTGAGAACCTACTTGGATTCCAACGCTAGTGTTCGTAGAAGAGATGTCGCCCTCGTTCCTTTGCCTTGGCCGGTCACGATCCCCACGATCTCCGTGATTGGACACCTGCACATGCAAAGAACAACACGAAAACAAGCATAAAATCTAGTAGATGCAATTATATATCAGTCAGAAAAGATATAACTCAACATCAAACATAAGGCAATGAGAGTGGAAACATAATGATAGTCATCTATTATTAATAAATAACAAAGAAGAATACAACCATTGTTCTGACGTCAAATCCTCCTTTGGCTGGGTAGTCAGCTACACAAGTCTTGCAAAGCTTGTTGGGATGAGGAACAAGCCTCTCTCTCTTTGGGTGACAAGAATCTCCTTACTTAGATTTGGCCTTATGGGTGCAAAGAAGGCTCTTGCAGCTTCAAACTATTGGCTCTTGACTATTGTGACTGTAACTATTGTAACTATCACTATTGTGACTAGCTTGCTCAAGGCATAGAGGCAAGCTTTTATAGATAGAGAAGAAAGAGATAGGATCAACCACATTATTCATGGGATTGGCTTTATCACTTGGAAACTTCCATGAAAGGTGGCAAACCACTTTCCCTTCTATGGAGATTCGAAGCCAAACCATCCTAGCTCAACATGGATTCAGTTGGTGAATGGGTTGAAGAGAACCTTCGGGAGTTTGTTGGTTAAAAACTTTACTCAATTCGGTTGGCGCAAGTGCGACTCTGAGACAAAGCACCAATGGCGCGCCCTTTTTAGAGGATTTCCCTCATTGGCACGGGCAGTGAACTGTGGACCCACGCTAATGCAAAAAGAGCTGTTTTCATGGGTATTTTGCAGGAGATGTCTTCAGGGCATATGAAGCTCATACTCAGAGGAATATAATGCAAGTGGTTTCAGGTCATGTCACTTCTCACAGGTCCCGGAATGAGTCCTCCAGTGTACAGGCGAGGTGTAACAGGGACGGTGACAAACAGTGACCAATTGTTGTGTAACAGATGCCCCCTAAAGCATGAGGCCCGAGAGAGAGAGGGGTGAAATGCTTTACAAGAACATGCGTGACTGATAACACGGCTGCCGGAGAACCTGCGTAAAGAGGTACAACTGATATCTCAAATACATGATATATGTGGTATGGGCGCAGCCATCCATAATGGAGTACATAATAATCTAGATCCAAGGCATGGACGCAGCCATCCAGAGAGGATCGATAAACAGACTCAGGCATGGTCACAACCATCCAGTGAATGAGTCATGTAATGAACATAATGATCCACGAATCGCAACCTGGATTCCAACAGACAAAATCCAGGGTCTTGCGCTCCATCTCGACCCAAACAGAGTACAAGTTCAGGCATGCGAATACATGAGTTGAAGTCGAACATGCATGAACATCGTCTGATTACCAGTTAATAATAAAACTGTTAACAGACGCGAGAGGTACCACCAATAATGACAATGGCCCTCAAGGTACTATAGGTACAATCTACGGCGTGCGAATGAGTGAGCTGGCGTCGAACACCCGTAGAATCATTCGATCAGAGGCCAATGATGAAAACCTCTCGTTGAACACGAAGAACCTGCCATTGATGCATGCAGGCTCCAAGGCACCGGAAGGGAGTCTCTAGATCAGCTTCCTGGATAATGAGCTGAAGTTGACAGGAAGTGACCTTGATCAAAGGTGGGCCATAGTGTTTCCCACATCAGTGACACGAGACAGAGGAAGAATGTTGTGGTGAATCAAAATTATGTGAGGTATCAGAGGAGGTTGTATTGCTGCAGAGGTCAACTTCTCTTGAACATATCGGCGGCACGACAGTGGACTTGGCAGTATTTGACATCAAATGAGCAGAGGTCATGGTGACAAGGTAGTGAGCAGATGAGAGGTTAAATAGGATAACCCAAACCCACGGAGGCTAGTGTAAAACAAGATGAAATGTCCCCACTCAGACACGAATGCAGACAAGTGCCATGTTCAAGAGCGACATACTGCTGACACGACAATAATTATGGGTCCATTTTCCCCACCATTTCTGGCGAGTACCCTAGTTATTTTTAACAAGCTTGACGGGGATAGCATATGCTTGTAAGGCGTCATTATGACAGAATCCGATGTCATTAAGTTTTAACGGGCCTGAAAAAGGAAGAACTCGGCGTCTTTTCATATTTAGAGAGTTTGAAAAGACAGCAGAAAAGAAAACTCCAGGGGGGTCCTTTTTCGTAAAGTTGCGTCTCCCGAGTCCGAAAAAGTATAAAACAATGCTTGAAAGAACCGCTTGATCATTACGATCGAGGAGTACTTTTCATATGTAGTGACATCGACCTGAAAAAGTAAAAAAGTGATCGATATCACGTCATTTCGTAACCATTAACGAGCCTGAAACGACAAGGGCCCGACGATCTTTTCATATTTACACGGTCAGAAAAGAGTTTAAAGACGACCGCCTCTTATTTACATTTAAGGAGTCAAGAGGGGTGGCTTGGCGATCTTTTCGTCTTTAAACAGTCGGAAAAGAGCTGAAAGCAGACCTCCATTTTAATTCTCTTTAACGAGTCAAAAAGGGAAAAGTACTCAGCAATCTTTTCATCTTTTACGAGTCTGAAAAGAGCTTAAAGGAGACTCGTCCTAGAGGAACGAGTGGTATAAAGGGTAGCAACTGGTTCCGGCAATGGTGGAACTACTCAAAACATGTAATGGTCAAGAGGCTGGCTAATAAAACCACTCATCGCTGCGGTTCCTCAGGAAAGGATAAACAACCAAGTGAAAGCATATGATCGGCCAAAGAGATGGTGGCGATGGAATGAAAACAACCAAGGCTCATCTAGCAGAATTTAGCGGATAGACGGTAATCACGAGATGTAAAATGGGTATGGGTTCATTTTTACACAAGCTTGAACCATGGAGAACTCTGCTTAGATTCGGTTTCATGTTTACACAAGCTTGAAACAAAAAACTATGCTTGTTATAAGTTCGCATGCCCCCAGCATAATGACGCAAAATGAGGTACATGCCCCCCAAGCTTCATTGCATTCAACAAAGTGGATGGAATGAAGGTTCACTTTCGAGATCTTGGAAAGACTCGACTTGGATTTTACGAGATCTTAATCAAAGACTCGATTTGGAAAAGGAGGAGTTGTTTCATTTTTTAATGAGGTTGACATAGTGAAAAAGAACTATCCTCAGAGCCCTTGTTTCATTTTTTAACGAGCTTCACACAAGATCAAGAACTATGCTCGAGACTCCTTGTTTCGTTTTTTAATGAGGTCGAAAAAAGATAAGAACTATCCTCGTGACACCTGGCTTCATTTTTTAACGAGGTTGACACAGGAACAAACTATCCTCGGACCAAACCTAGTTTCATTTTTTAAGGAGCTTGACATAGGAAAGCGAACTATGCTCCGACAAGCCTAGTTTCATTTTTTAAGGAGCTTGACACCGGAAAGGAACTATGCTCCACCCGAACTTCATCATAATGAATAAAAAGTCGGGGCTTCCAGGATTGCCACTCCCGGTGGAAGGGAAACATCTTGGAAGTCAGGGCCCAATGCCCCCAGGACACCATGCACGATGGCGGCATCACTGGATCCAGGCATGGGATAGGTGGCCACGTAGTTGATCTGTGGTGGGGTAGATGCAACTGGTGGATGAAAACTAGGAGGAGACGACAACGGCGCAGGAGGCATCGGGGGACTAACGAATGACACTTGATCGATAGTCACAATTCTTCCATTGTGCGGAAAGCAAACCACACGGAAAAGCGAAGAAACGAGGGCCCCCATGGCGTAAACATAGTCGCGACCAAGGAGAAGACTAAAGTCTAAAACACCTTGGGTAACCAAAATGTCTATATAGACGGTTTTGCCTCCCAAAGTAATAGGGAACTTCGGGAGAACTCCTAGAGATGGACAGGCTCCTCCGTCGAAGGCCAACAGATTCTGAGTGACTGGCCCAAGCTGCGGGGAACCTAAAGCTTGCCAAGTAGTGTACGGCATAAGACTGACAGATGCCCCTTCATCCAAAACAGTGCCAGGTACTGCCTTAGCACAGACATGTACTGTGATCTGGAAAGGCATATGGGATGGAAGGCGACCGGCGATCAGGCGATTCCAATCAAAGGAAGCAACCAGACTACTTGGTGGGGGAATCGTATGATTGCCCCCATGTGCTAAAGGAACCGAAGGAGAACCTTCGGGAGCAGCTGGGTTAGGAGAGTCATGTTGGGACTCAGGAGAATCTAAAGAGACGAGAAGAACATGGGCGTGATTCTCTTCCGAAACAGAGTGAGCGAGCGGCGGACTTGAGTCGACACTCTTTCCGACCAATGGTTGGTCTCAAACAGGCTGGGGGCAGCCGGGTTCCGGAAGAGGGGCTTGGACAAGAGAAGAATATGAATCAATATCTTTGTCAGCAGGGGAACGGTCTGCGGCTACAGAGGGACGTTGATAACCAACGGGAAGTTGGGGTGAAGGAGCTGTAAGACTTTCCAAGACAACGGAGGCTTTATCCATGAGTGGACAAAGGTGAAGGGGATGATAGCCTTCACAAAGTCTACAGGGGATTCGAATATTCCCTTTTCCCTTACCATTCCCGACTGATAAGGTAGCATCGCTGTGAGCTTCAGAGGACGATGAGGGGCGGGCCAGATCATGAGACCATACTTCTAGTACCCTGGGAATGCCAGGACAATCGCGAAGAAGATGGTACTCCTTGCATAATCGACAAGGAAACTTGACCTTCCGCGGAGGAGCGGAAGGTGGCCCGACTTCAGGTGTACTCGAAGTAAGAGCTGTACTTCTAGCCTCTCTCTTAGGAGCCTTCTTCTTCTTCGTCTTCTTCTTCTTCTTCTTAGCCACCTGGTTACTCGAATCTAGACTTTCACCAGGTGAAGTAGAAGATGAGGACGTAGAAGTGGGCGTAGAAGGGGAGATATCCACCTTAGAATCAACATGATGTTGTTCAGGTGGAGGGACGGATTGACCTGACGGTGAGACGGCAGGGACCAAAGAGGTTGAGAACAACCAAACCGGCAACCCAACAGTTAACCCTGGGAGGGACAATGTTGCCATATAAGGAGCACCAACATTTCCAAAAGGAGCGAAATGACCAGGGTTCCCGTCAGAGGGGATCCCTGGGTTGGTGAACCCCGGAAAAGTTGCCATCGAGAACGAAAAGAAGCCTGCTGAAGCTAACGCAAACAAGATCTAACCGGGTAAATGTGAACGCGGCCGAATAAATTTTAAGATGCAAGGACACAACTTGACCTTTTCATGTTTTAAGAGTCGAGAAAAGGACAAAAAGGTGACTCTAGTCACCTTCGAATGTTTTGTGAGCCCAAAGTGACAAACTGCTCAAGTGAGCCTTTTCTTTTAAGGAGTCCGAAAAGGATCAAAAGTGACTACTCTGGAGAGACTAGGCAAAGGGTTTACCAAACAAATCCGTAAAACTGCATATACACCTTGGCAGTCATATGAAAACCAAGGACTTCCCGTACGGCAGTCAATCTTCCCGAATGCTGTGTTCGGTGCGTTACGGCTTGTAAGGCGGCAGACACGGCTTCCTGTGGATAAAGGATGATAACCTAGTGGGGTCTCCCCTATATACGCGACGGTACGTGGGAGATCAAGTCCGTGCTAGACCACTATCGAGTCACAAAAGGAGGAATCACCCAACCGTAGTGTGAAAAAACAGTGACTAGGTTTAACGACGCCGGAACACGTCTCTAGCCTAGACCTCTAATCAGTGAGCATTATGTTCCAATGCGTTTTTAAGTTCATTCAGTTCATTTTACAGTTGATCTTGGATTAGGTTTCAATTTTCAGGCCTTACCGTATGTAATTTCTCACAATTTCCTAAATGCAAACTATATGCCAAAATATATCATTTCGTTTGATGAATGCTAACTACGAGAGGGTTGAGAGCTTTCACACAAACAAAAATGACCATAAAACAATCAACAATAACTCTAATGCAGCTAATGGAAATTAACAAAACTTTGCTCTAAAGTTACTAATCACTAATAACAACGAAAAGTTTTATTTTCCATTAACTAATGCAAAGCAAAAGAGATTTTTTGTTTCTTTTTGATGGCAAAATGCACTAAACAAATTTTCAGAAACAACAACAAAGAGTAAAAAGACAAATTTCACTCAATGAAAATACAATCAAGTTCGTAAATACCAAGGCAGTCCTTCAGATCAAGAAGAGAACATAAAGACCTCTACGAGCTACGTAATCTAAGCCCAAATGAAGTCAAGCGGCATCCAAGCGGAAAAAGAGAAAATCACTTGAATATCAATAAAAGGCTTTGACAACTACTGATCAAGCGCAAAAAGAATCACAAAGTTGACTGGACAATCAAAAGAACCCAAGACTCCTATGGAAGGCTCGACGCACAAAGCCACTAGATGCCCTAGGGCTAAAATGTGAAATCGATAGAAAATGGAAAACACTCAAAGTATGCAAATGTAATCTATGCACACTTTTCATTCATATCCTGAAAATGAGAGTTCTAATTATGCAAGTGTGATCTATGCAAGAGAATTCTCAAACACACGATGATTCTAATGTAATCTAAGAACCAATCAAGTGCAAATCAAGAAAAACGGGTGTGAGTTCCAAAGATCATAAACTAAAAACACTCAAAGGCGATTAACACTCATACACAATTTAGCCCCCCCCCCCGGCAAATGAGGGGGAAATTTTTTTGCAAAAACAAAAGCAAAAAGATGCAAAATTGTGAAAAGACTGAGACAAACCTCCAAGTAATGATCAAAGGAAATAAAATTAATAATTTGCCAAAAAAAATCAAAACCAGTCAAACAAGGATCAAACACACTCCAGTAATTGAAAAAGACACAGCAAGACACAAATCCAAGCTCAGAGGGCTTAAGGACAAGCAAACTGAAAAGTTGACAGGCCTGGCGCGACTGTCAGGCTGCAACTCGCGCTTTTATAGGATTGGCGTGGGTTGTCTTTGAGCAACTTGCACCAATAGCGCGACTGTAAGGCTAAAAAACGCGCTAATCAAGTTTGCTAAATCAAAAACAAAAGCAAGCAACTCAGGGCTTGAGAACAGTATCTAGGCAAACCAGGAAGCAAGAAACAGCAAGAAATCCAACCCAGAAAGCTATCTAAGCAATCAAAGCAAGAAAAACCAAAGAGACAAGACAAACTCCAAGTTGTTTAGTCCGTAAACCAAACCGGAGATTGACTGAAGTGGCGTTGATCTACTTCGCTAATGCAAAGTAATAGCGTTTCGAAGGCTACCTGGCCATACTTCAGGCTCCGTCTAAAGTTTACAAATCAAACAACAAGATTTCCCCAGCGGAGTCGCCAAATTGTTGTGGAGGTAAATCCTCTCTGCGGACAGAGACGATCCCTACTAGCCCAGACCGGGTCTAGCAACAATCACACAATGCTATCACGCAAGTTCCTAATTGCAAATAACAAGTAGATGGTGAGAACCTACTTGGATTCCAACGCTAGTGTTCGTAGAAGAGATGTCGCCCTCGTTCCTTTGCCTTGTCCGGTCACGATCCCCACGATCTCCGTGATTCGACACCTGCACATGCAAAGAACAACACGAAAACAAGCATAGAATCTAGTAGATGCAATTATATATCAGTCAGAAAAGATATAACTCAACATCAAACATAAGGCAATGAGAGTGGAACCATAATGATAGTCATCTATTATTAATAAATAACAAAGAATAATACAACCATTGTTCTGACGTCAAATCCTCCTTTGGCTGGGTAGTCAGCTACACAAGTCTTGCAAAGCTTGTTGGGATGAGGAACAAGCCTCTCTCTCTTTGGGTGACAAGAATCTCCTTACTTAGATTTGGCCTTATGGGTGCAAAGAAGGCTCTTGTAGCTTCAAACTATTGGCTCTTGACTATTGTGACTGTAGCTATTGTAACTATCACTATTGTGACTAGCTTGCTCAAGGCATAGAGGCAAGCTTTTATAGATAGAGAAGAAAGAGATAGGATCAACCACATTATTCATGGGATTGGCTTTATCACTTGGAAACTTCCATGAAAGGTGGCAAACCACTTTCCCTTCTATGGAGATTCGAAGCCAAACCATCCTAGCTCAACATGGATTCAGTTGGTGAATGGGTTGAAGAGAACCTTCGGGAGTTTGTTGGTTAAAAACTTTACTCAATTCGGTTGGCGCGAGTGTGACTCTGAGACAGAGCGCCAATGGCGCGCCCTTTTTAGAGGATTTCCCTCATTGGCGCGGGCAGTGAACTGTGGACCCGCGCTAATGCAAAAAGAGCTGTTTTCATGGGTATTTTGCAGGAGATGTCTTCAGGGCATATGAAGCTCATACTCAGAGGAATATAATGCAAGTGGTTTCAGGTCATGTCACTTCTCACAGGTCCCGGAATGAGTCCTCCAGTGTACAGGCGAGGGGTAACAGGGACGATGACAAACGGTGACAAATTGCTGTGTAACAAGAGTAATCTAGTGAACATGGTTCATCTTGGGCCTGATATGCTAAAAGAGATGGAACAAGAAATGACAACCATTAAGCGGAACTTAAAGATAGCTCAAGATAAGTAGAATGGCTATGTAGACCAATATAGAGTGCATAGAGAGTTTAAAGTGGGAGATCATTGTAGGTTTTAACCCCGTTCATAAATTACCTGCATACGAATTCTAAAAAATAGAAAATAAAAAATTGTGAGACCCTAAAATGTAAAATAGATACACACATAGATTTTCCCCTGGATCCCAAAACCGGGACTACCAGATTGATTTTTCATTATATTCCTTTTAATGTTACAATACATATATATACATGTTGAAGCATCCATAAACCCCAATCCATTAACCTTGGATTAGAACATAACCGTAGTTCCCTTGACCGGATCTACAAAATACTATGGACAGAAAACCATCATGCCCAAAACCATGTGTGAAATCCATGCACAAAACCATAGGTAGGTCTGCCCACCTAATATAGGGTCCAAAAAAATATTCCAGGGGCATTGCCTCAGACCTCGGGGGGGGGGGGGGGGGGGGGGTTAGCCACCCCCCCTTGTGACCCCCCTGCTGCAATGTACAAGGGGGGAAGCCACCCCCCATGTGACCCCCCTGTTGCATCCGGTGCAACGTACAAGGGGGGGCTTCCACCCCCACACACGTAGGGTAGTCATGGAAAGAATATAACACACACACCAAAAATTCTCCCACTTATTGTTTTCTTTCCACATGGGGCAACATGAGATCTTAGTCATTGATTCAAACCTGCAACACCCATTGTTTCTCTACACTAGGAGAACTTCTTAGTGCTCACAGACTTTGTCAATGCATCTGCAGTATTCTTCGAAGTGTCCACCTTTTCCAGCAACACCTTTTTGTCCTCGACCATATCCCTTACAAAGTGATATTGAACATCAATGTGCTTTAAATTTGAATGATAAGTAGGGTTCTTTGCCAAGAAAATTGCACTTTGGTTGTCACAGTCTATCCTTATATCTTGTTGTACTAACCCCATACTTGAACACAATCTCGACAACCAAACTTCTTCCTTGCTTGCATGAGTGGTTGTCGTGTATTCTGCCTCTGTACTTGAAAGTGACACTACATATTGTCTCTTGATCATCCAACTGACTACACCTCTAAATAGGTTAAACACATACCCACTTGTAGATCTTCTCTGAACCAGATCTCCAACCCAGTCTATATCAACAAAGCCACATATGTCCAAAACTCTCTCCAATCCTGGTCTACCTTGGTAGCACAAACCATAATCACTAGTACCACGCAAATACTTGAAAACCCGCTTCACTGTTTTCTAATGCTTCATCCCTAGTTTTGACATAAACTTGCTCAATACTCCCACTGCATGTGTAATGTCTGGTTTAGTACAGACCATTGCATAAATGAGGCTACCGACTGCACTTGCATATGGAACACGAGACATGTCCTCTTCCTCTTCTTGTGTCTTGGGACACTATTCAACAGATAAATTTACACCTATAGGAATAGGAACCTTCATCGATTTACTATCCTGCATATTAAACCTCTGCAGTATTGTCTCGACATACATCCTCTGGTTTAACCAGAGCTTCCGCTTTTCCCGATTTTGTTTAATTTCCATGCCCAAAATATATTTTGCAACACCAATATCTTTCATGTCAAATTTGGAGGACAATTGGGTCTTCAAGTCCTAGATAATTTATTTTTCATTTCCAACCAACAACATATCATCCACGTACAAGACCAGATAAATAACACGGTCACCAATTAATTTAAAATACACACAGTGATCTACTTTACTTCTGGTAAAGCCAAGTCCCCATATAAATGTATCAAATTTCTGATACCACATCCTTGGTGACTGTTTTAACCCATACAAAGACTTTTTTAACTTGCATACCAGTTCTTTGTTACCCTTCACCGCAAAGCCTTCAGGTTGCTTCATGTAGATATCTTCTTCCAGATCCCCATGAAGAAATGTTGTCTTCACATCCATCTGTTCTACCTCAAAATAAAAAGCAACAACAATAAATAAAAGTAATCTAATAGAAGATACCTTAGCAACACGAGAAAAAATATCACCAAAATCAATTCCTAGCACCTGGGAATAACCTTTTTCTACCAACCAAGCTTTGTATTTCTCCACCTTTCCTTATGCATTCATCTTCTTCTTAAATACCATTTGCTGCCAATGGGTTTCCTTCCAACCGACAAATCCACTATATCCCAAGCTTCATTTTAATTTGTGCAAATATGCCATTTCATCAACCATGGCCTCTTTCTAGAGTTTTGCATCCTCTGAATCTACTGCTTCCCCGACAGCTCTAGGATGATCATCAGTAATATATAAAGCAAAATTTTAACAGAAAGTAGATGGACTATACCTTTCTAACTTCCTTCTTTCTCGAACTTATCTTCTCATAGTTGGAGTTTATGGCTCCTCATTGTCTGATTCCTCTTCTATTGTAGAGTCTGATTCTTCCTCCTTTAGCTCAAACTCTATCTTCTTAGGATCCTTTGGTAGAAATTCATGTTTAATAACATCTTTCACCTCTCTAAACACCACATCTCGGATGTACACAACCTTCCTTGTTTTTGGGTTCCAAATTTTATAACATTTTAAACCATCCTTATACCCAATAAAGATGCACCTTTCAAATTTACTATCCAACTTGGTTCTTTTCTCCTTTGGAACATGCACATATGCATCACATCCAAATACCCTCAGATGTGAAAGAGAGGGTTTCTTATCAGTGCATACCTCTTGTGGAGTCTTATCCTCCAATGCTGATCAAGGTGATCTGTTTACCAGGTAACATGTAGTCTCCACCGCTGCTACCCAGAATTCATGTCCTAACCTAGCACCAATGAGCATGCCTCTTGCCTTTTCCATAAATGTCCTATTCATTCTTTATGCAACTCCATTTTGCTGAGGTGTGTATGGAGTAGTCTTCTTCTGAGCTATACCACACTTCTTATAGAACTCTTCAAATTCTTTCTTGCAAAACTCTCCATTGTTATCTGTCCTCGTCACCTTTATCTTCTTCTCTGTCTGGTTTTCCACTAGAGCCTTAAATTCTTTAAACCTATCAAAGACATTAGATTTCTTCCTGAGGAAATATATCCATGTATTCCTTGAGAAGTCATCTATAAATGATACATAGTACACAAACTTACCCAGTGATGGAACCGACACAGGTCCAAACACATCATCGTGCATAAGCTCTAATATATGTTTCTCCTTCTTAGTACCAGAGGGGAAACTCACCCGATCCTACTTCCCATATACACAATTTTCACAGAAATCAAAATCCAGAGAGAAATTAGACATACCTTCTACCATACAATTACCATGAAGTATTCAAAGGCCCTTCTCTCCAATATGCCCAAGCCTGTGATGTCGTAGCATGGTCTTTTCTCCAGACACCACAAGGATTTCTACTCCACTTTCAGGAACCACATAACTATTGCAACCATCAATAACAGTGCTACCCTGAAGCCTGTACAGAGTTCCAATCTTAACTCCCCACATCAATACCAGTGCTCCCAAACCATCTTGCAGGTATTTTTCTCGAACATTGTTTTTACACCTGCATCATCCAACTTTCTTACATAAATCAGATTTCTAGCCAATGCGGGAATATGCAGAACACCCAAAAGTGTTCTAATCCTTCAACCTTACAACTTCAACTTGAATTTTCCATGACCAACGATTCTAGCCTTCTTGTCATCCCCTAAGAATACAACACCACCATCATATTTCTCATATTTGCATAACCACTCTCTATGGGGAGTGAAGTGAAAGGATGTACCTAAGTCAATCAACCATGCCTCATGATCTACATGTGTACTTGAAGAAGAAGCCAAGTATACATCTCCACCTTCATCTGAGGTGGTTTTCGCCTCTGCCGAAGAAGCATCATCAGATCCCTTTCCTTTCTCAGGAGCTTTAGATTTACATTCCCTTTTGAAGTGCCCTTCCTTTCCACATTTCCAGCAGACCTTTACAGGTTTTCCAGTAGATTTAGATCTCCCACTCGAGGACTTATTTTAGTTTCTGTTCTAGGACCATCCTTGTACAAACAAGGCATCACCATTCTGGCCCTCCATATTTTTCCATCTCATCTTCTCTGATAGCAAGGATGAGTCTACTTCATCAAACTAAAAGGAAGTTGCATTGATACCTATTGCAACAACTAAACTATCCCATGAATCTGGTAGAGAACACAACAAACTGATGCACTTATCTTCATCTGAAATTTTAATATCAATAGATAATAATTGTCTTACCATAGTATTAAATTCGTTTAGATGCTCTGTCACCGAGTCTCCATATTTCACCCTAAGGTTATACTACTTTTTCCGTAGGAACAGCCTGCTCACCAGAGACTTAGATTGGTACAAAGTCCCTAACTTGTCCCACAAAGCCTTCACTGAAGCTTCCCCCAATACATTTATCAATACTGAATTTGAGACACACAATCCTATTGTGTTCATTGTCTTTCGATCCAACTTTGCCCAGTATTCAGCTGACATTATCGTTCGTTTAGTACCCAGATCTACCGTGATTCGCTGATCTTTATCCACTAGTAGATCCTCCATGTTGAGTTTCCACAACTCAAAACTCTGACCATTAAATTTCTCTATCTCTATCTGTTATGAAACCAACTCACAAAAAGATAGAAAAGATAGATCAACGACTTAAGAATCAACCTCTTCGAGGGGGAAACCTCCTTTACATTACACAAATGAAAAATTCTTGGATTATACAAATGACAAGACCTCCTTTCTATATATAGGAGTCTAAGGGGTTATAATATAATCAGATCAAGGGAGAAGGGAGAAGGAGATGGCGATCGATATGCTCTGCGCTTCCCCGGCTTCCACTGCAATCTGCATGAGCCTGGAGGATAGGCGGTGATCTATATCGAGACAAGTCTGTAAAAGAGCAGTTGAGCAAACAAGGCTTCTGGACAGGCATGGAAGCAGAGCATTAGAGCCCAACGGGATTCGAACTCATGGTCATTATCATCACCGTAGAGCTGGATTCCCAGATCAGCATAAGCAGTACTACTCGGCAACCACGATTTCCAAATCTGAGGAATCCTTTGCAATATCATCGAATGAGGAGAGACTGGTTAGAGGGCGGGGATCAATGGCGGCCACTGCAGCAAGCGAAGGCGTAGAAGGGGGCAGTGATGCCATTCCCCCTCCGGATGTGCTGAAGGTGTGTAGCAGGCCTGACATTGACGAACCCGCGCACGCAAACAGGGCAAAAAATAAACGTCAACCCTACGCTGTTAGCATGAGGGTCGGTCACCAAATTTTAGCAGAGTTATGCGGATTGGGGCAGGTAGTCTCCCAAATCTATGGGCGCGACTCTAGGGCATCGGAGCTGATCAATCTCTGGGGGACCCGACACCATACCACAGATCTGGTGCTCCCTGAAATCACATGGAATCCGATAAGGTTACACTCCTCTCATCGAGGAATCTCTGTTGTGCATGGCCCTGGATCGATCTCCCTCATCATGGAAGGGTGTATTAATCTCAGATCTACCAATGATCTAATAGATCTGGTGCTAAACAGATGGATCAACCCATGCCAAGCTCAGACCTGGAGGCATGCTCGCACAAAGGCTCCCTTCTGCACTGGATCACAACCCCAGAGCATAGATCAGACTCAGGTAACACAGTCTGCATCAAGATAGGGAGCTCGGAGGACATAAAAACACTAAAACAGAGGATACAAGAAAGGATAGGTATCCCATCATGCAAACAACTCCTGATCTACACAGGAAAAGTGTTGCAGGAGGAGCACAAACTAAAAGAATATGGCATAGGCAACGACTCAACCATCTACCTTAGCACAAGGCTTCGCGGAGGATCCCCAAGCACGAGCTCAAAATCCTTCAAAGATGCGGTGAAAGGGAAGATGGAATCTAAAGCACAAACAGAACAGCAAACTACAATCCCTGGTGCCTACATCGTCGAGCAGACAGCTCAGAACCCGGCAATAACAATTGCTATACCTGAGGTAAATGAAATATATGATGAATATTTATCTAAAGCAGTGATCTGCAGGTTTAATGGATTTTGGCCCAAGCCAGATGCCCTTCGTCAATGGATTTACTCCATATGGACAACAAACTGTGATATCCACCTCTGTTCAAGAGGGTTTTTTATTGTCAAATTCGACACAGTAGAAGACAAGGACTACGCATTGAACGAGGGACCATGGTTCTGGGGTAATGCCAGACTTTTTATGGCATCTTGGTTCCCGGAATTTAACCCCAACACCATGGTGGTCTCCAAAATTCCTGTTTGGGTTAGGTTATACAACCTACCCCTGCACTTTTGGCACTTCAAAGTATTAGCAAGTATTGGCAACGCTTTGGGGAAATTCTTAAAAGTAGACAATGAGCGCCTCTCCAAGGATATTACATTTGCCAGGATCTGTGTGGAGGTTGATCTCAGTCAGGGATTACCAGACCACATCCTCTTACTCCACAATGAAAAGCAATGGGCACAGCCACTCGATTATGAAAACACTACCTTCAGATGTTGCTTATGTTGTCAAACTGGTCATCTACAAAGTGGGTGCCCACAAAACAAAAAAGACAGGAAAAGAAGACAGCCAACAAAGCCCAAAGGATGGCAGTTTTCAGAAACATGGACAAACGACATAGAAGAGGAAAAAAACACAGAAACTACCAACATATACCAAGAAAGAAATGCAGAAGAAGACGAACAAATAGTACAGGACAACACACAAAAAGAAGAGGAAGCCCCCAACAACCCCATGCAGCAACAAGTTTCCCAGCAATCAGGACAGGAAATACCCGGCAACAAGAGAGCTCATGGATCAGAAGGATCAGAGACGGACAAGGATTCTCCCACAACAGCAATAGAAAATCAGCTATCCATTGTAACAGCTACCCCCAACACTGGTGGATGGCGAAAGGTGGAGAAGAAGAAAGGGAGAAAACAATAGCTACATCAATTTTTTATTTTTTTCTTTTATTTCAGCTTTTTGGTTTCGGTGAAAGCTGGAACAGAACATCTGCATATGCTCTTCAACATCTACAAAATGTAATTTTGTCTTATGAATAAAATTACGACTTTTCCCATCGGAAAAAAAATAATATAATCAGATCCGACATAACAATAATAATGTAAGGGAACAATAATAACAATAGTCGGTTTCTATGGGGCACAATAATAACAATATGAGGACTACATGGGCACAACAATATAATAAGGGGGTTGCACTAATAACAATAAGGGGTTACACTAGTAGTATAGGGACCTAACATGCCTCTCTCCTTCAAAAAGTGTTGTCCTTAACCCTTGAGTAGTTCTGGATGCTTTTGTATAAAATTATCATCCTCCCATGTGGAATCTTCAGCGGGTAAGTTCTTCCACTTAATGATATACTCTAAAAATGATCGATTTCGTAGCTCTCAAGTTCTTGTTTCTGTGACTGCTTTAGGTTCCAATATGATTTTCCCTTCCTCGTCAAGTTCTGGCAATATTGTTTGAACTAGGATCTTCTCATTAGGTAAGGTTGCCATTTCTTAAGTGCATGTAGTCTTTCCAACATTTCCTTCTCATAAATAACTTTGTGTAAATACTTTCCTTTGATTGGACGAATTTCGAAATCAATGGGTCTTTCTTCTTGCTTAAAACATCACCAATTCCATTTCCTGAGGAATCACATTCCACCATAAAGGTTTTTATGAAGTATGGCGTAGCTAAGACCGGTGCTTGACACATTGCCTCTTTAATATGTTCAAAGGCCTTCGTTGCTTCTGGAGTCCATGAATATGCATCTTTCTTCAATAATGTTGTTTTCATAATGTCTTCAGTCTTCATTCTGATTTGATGATATCATGAATGAAGATCCAACTTGGTGAATTAAATTAATCCATGCAATTCATCCAATAATTCATCAATGATAGCAATGGGAATTTTATCTTTAATAGTGAGCTTGTTGAGCTCCCTATAATCTGGACACATGCACCATGACCCATCCTTCTTGTGCACCAATACTATTAGAGCAGAGAAAGAACTTTGACTAGGTTGAATTATACCAGCCTCTAGCATATCTGCAACCATATGTTCATTTTCACTCTTTTGGGCATAGGGATATATGTAAGGCCTGATGTTTGGAGGAACACTTCTTGGAATCAAATGAATAGCATGATCATGATCACGAATAGGTGGGAGGCATTTGGGAGTCTCAAATACCTTGGAATGATTTTCCAAAACATTTTGGAGATATGGAGAAATAGATGATTTCGATGTGGGAACCTCTAGTGAACATAATTGTGCAATTACGCCCCATTGTTCTTTCTTTAGAAGCTTTCTCATGCTATTAGAGCTGATTATCTTTCTTGGTTTCCCTTCGATACGCCTCAATTCAACTTCCTTTCCTTCCCAAAAAAATTTCAAGAAAATTATAAGCTATCGTACCCAAAGATTGTAGCCATTGGACTCCTAGTACAACATCTGCACTACCCATTGGAATGGAAAGAATTGAACTATTCAAGACATATTCTCCCATGGATAGCTTGATATTATGGAACTTTCCAGAGCAATTTATGGTTCCTCCATTGTCAACCATTACTTGACACTCTGGTGCTGGATATAGGAAGCAATTCAATTCCTTGACTATCTTATAATGAATAAAATTATGGGTACTACCCGAGTAAATCAACACTATTACCTTTTTCTTCTTGATATGACCTTCTATATTGAGAGTTTGAGGAGTAGTAATTCCTGCTAATGCATTACAAGATATGGTCAGATTCATTTATTCTTTCTCTGGGGTTGATTCCTAGTGTATATCCTCTTCCTTTGACGTTTCTTGATCATTTTCTTCCTCCTCTTCACAATCAATGTAAAAAGATTTCTTTTCAGCACACTTATGACCTTTAGTGTATTTGCTATCACAACTGTAACAAAGGCCTTTTTCTCTTTTTTCTTCCAATTGTTGTGGTGTCAACCTTGTAGGTTGTGGAAGGCTAGGAGCAACAACACTTCCATCTTTATAGTTGTGAGTGGTAGTCTTCCTTGTTGCCATAATTTTGTTTTCCATTTTTCTTGCCAACTTGAATTCCTTCTCCAATGAATCAAGTTCCCAAAGGCGAACCTCATGTTGGATGTTATCCTTTAAAGTCCCTATGAACACATCAATCCTATGCTCCTCTGGAATATCTTTTACCCTTATATTCAATTTTTGGAAGTCCTCAATGTGCTCCATCATTGAACCCTTTTGTTTGAGATTTATCAATTGGATAAAAAAGGTGTTGCTTTTTGTATCTTCATAATGTGCTACCATTTCTTCTGTAAAAATTGCCCAAGTGACAATTTGTTTACGAGAGCAAAGCCATCGATACCATACAAACTTCTTTGGTTCCAAATATAAAGTTGCAATGCATACCTTTTGTGTGTTTTTCACATTATGGAGATCGAAATATTGTTCCATATGTAGTATCCATGTTACGGGATCCTTGCCATCAAACTTCCTCATATCAATCTTTGGAACGTGGTGGGTCTTTGTTCCAACATTAGAGTCTATGAAATCATGATTAACATTTCTTTTGTTCTCATCATGAGTTTCCTCTACTACCTTTTCACCATTAAGAATCTTTTCTTGTAGCAACTTTGTCAAACCTTCCTTCAAACCTTCCACGTCTTTCTTCAAATCTTCAATGTTGTCATTCTTTGAATCATGATTAACATTTCTTTTGTTCTCATTATGAGTTTCCTCTACTACCTTTTCGCCATTAGGAAGCCTTTCTTGTAGCAACTTTGTCAAACCTTCCTTCCAACCTTCCATGTATTTCTTCTAATATTCAATGTTTTCTTTCATACCATCTATCTTAGCTTCCACGCCTTTCTTTAAACCATCCATCTTAGCTTCTGTTGCTTTTTGTGAGAGTGAAATTTGTTGTACTTGGTCTCGTAATTTTGATATATCATGCTGCATTTCTTCGTCTTCTTCATAAGTCATGCTAGAGCTTTCAGGTTGCTTACTATGTGTTTCCATTTTCTTTCTTCGGGGCATCAATTAATGATAATAATGCTTCATTATGCCCTTTGAATTCCTTCAAACTAATTTTTCAAACCAAACTTATGCGAAATTTAAAAAAATCTACACACACTTTTCGCTTTGTAGGAGCTTGATATTGAATCTATTATATCTCTGTAATTTCGAATCTCCAATGTCTAAAATTGTGTCCTACAGTAGCCCTCTAAGTCCTATTTCTAACCTCTCAAGTCTGATCAAGATTGGATTCCCTGAGAAAAACTTATGCAAAATATCCCACGATGTCCTGATTATAGACTCATTCAGTAGAGCGAGCTCGTATGAAGTTCCATGTGTCACCAGTTTGACCTTAGGACCTGAAACCGAGATACAACAAACTACAGGTTGTCCTATTTCTGTAACTTCTGATGAAATTTCAATTTGATACTAAAAAAAAACATTATGAAGATTTTCCCCAGGTTACATGTTTGAGATATAATTCAAGATCCTGCACAACCCTAAATGTCTTGGACTGTGTCTCTGAAAATATAGCGAAACAAGATTTGCAATTTGGGTCTAAGCTTCACCAAAATTTCGGCTCAAATGGGTTTTAATTTCAGAGTTGAACCTTCGCACAAAACAAATTATATCGAAAATTCCACAATGACTTGTTTGAGATGGAATTATGGAGCTTGCAAAAACCCTAAATTCCTTAGATTGTATCTCCAAAAATATAGTGAGACAAGATCTGAAATTTAGACCCGAGGTTTAGAACGATTTTGGATCAAATGGGTTTTTGCTTTAGCTTCTGAAACTTTGTAGAGAAAAAGTTATAGCGAAAATTCCACGATGGCCTGTTTGGAGCAGTGAAACCCTAGAATCCAAAGCTCTGATACCAAATGTTATGAAACCAACTCACAAAAAGATAGAAAAGATAGATCAATGACTTAAGAATCAGCCTCTTTGAGGGGCAAACCTCCTTTAAATTACACAAATTAACAATTCTTGGATGATACAAATGACAAGACCTCCTTGCTATAACTAGGAGTTTAAGGGGTCATAATATAATCAGAGCTGACATAACAATAATAATGTAAGGGAACAATAATAACAATAGTGGGCTTCTATGGGGCACAATAATAACAATATGGGGACTACATGGGCACAATAATATAATAAGGGGGTTTCACTAATAACAATAAGGGGTTACACTAGTAGTATAGGGACCTAACATTATCTTTCTACTGCTCGCCATCTTCTTTCACCACAAGAATCGATCCCACGGATCTCCCACTGAACAGGGTCTACCACATGCCCGAGAAAAACCCCTCAGCAGCAAAGGCATCCCCTTGAAGCCAAAATAGCTCTGATACCAAATGTAGGTTTTAACCCCGTACATAAATAACCTGCACAAGAATTCTAAAAAACTGAAAATAAACAATGGCGAGAGCATAAGACATAAAATAGATATACACAAAGATTTTCCCCTAGATCCCAAAACCGGGACTACCAGATTGATTTTTCATTATATTCATTTCAATATTACAATACTTATATATACATGTTGAAGAATCCATTAACCCTAGATTAGAACATAATCATAGTTCCCTTGACTGGATCTACAAAATACCATGGACAGAAAATCATCATGCCCAAAACCATGTGTGACATCCATGCACAAAACCATAGGTAGGTCCGCCCACCTAATATAGGGTCCAAAAAAAAAATTTCCCGGGGTGCTACCCCAGACCCCATGCAAGGGGGCTACCGCCCCACCTGTGACCCCCCTACGATGTCCACGCACATTGTACAGGGGGTCTATGACACCCCCGTGCATGGGGTAGTCATGGAAATAATATAACACACACCCAACAATCATGTGTATCTCCACATTAGACTAATGAAAATATCATTAAGAATTGGGTCTTGTGCTAAGTTGGCACCATGGTTTTGCGGGTCATTTTAATTTATTGAGAGAGGGGTGTCAGTGGCCTACAGAATAACCTTACCACCCACAGTGAAGGCACACGATGTTTTCCACATTTATTTCCTCAAGAAGTATGTACATGACACTAACCATGTGATCGATTGATCTGTGTTATAGGTCGAACTAGGGGAAGAGTTCCATCCAAAGCCATTATGCATACTAGATTGGAGACATATTTCACTATGGAATCAAGTTATTGAACCAATCAAGGTGCAACTGAGGCACTTTGGACCAGATGAAGCCACCCGAGAGATGGGTGAATAGATGAGGGTATCATACCCATTTTTGTTTGTTGGTTAATCAAATGGGAATGTAAATGTATATGAATGTAAAAAGTTGTGTATATAAAGCTCTTGTAAATTCTATGTTTCAGTATAGAACACCAAGGATGGTTTCCTCTAAGGGGGTGGGGTTTGTGACAACCCTTGTAGCTAATCCCTCTTGTAAATAATATTACGAATTATAATTCATGTAAATAACGTGGAAATGTAAACACATTGACTAGCTAAGGAAGTGGACACAAATTTAGAGGTCTAAGGACGAGTAGTCGCTTATAAACCAAATCCTTGCATTTATTTAATCACCTAAATCTATATTGGTTTAATGACACTATTGTGTAGTCATTGAATAGAGGATATGGGCCTCTTGAGTGGAGGAAGAATGGGAAGACTTTCCCTTGTGAATTTTGTTGACAGGATCAACACCCAAGAGAAGTTGGGAGAGGGAAATTTCAAAGGAGAGACGAGGGAGAGGATTTGATCGTAGGATGGATTTGAGCATTCGAGGATTGGAAAATTCCAGGACAAATTCTTATGTCTAGAGAGAGAGTGCCAGAGAAAAAGACGGAGAACGCAAAGTGTGTCTGGTAGCTAGTGTGGTTGCCTGGAAGACTCAAACTTCCTGAGAACCTGTGTTCTACACTTGAGAGATAGATTCTCGAAGTTTACTAAGGCCTCTGTTGTGCCTGTGTGTTGTTCTTATGAGGCTTATGTATGTTTTATGTTTTTTTTTACTAAGGCCAATGTATGTGCTTGTGTGTTGTGTGAAAGAGATAGTTTAGTGGAATGTTGACACTCAAGTGCTTAATGAGTTGATAAACCCATGAGAGCTGACGTTCTGATAAACCACTTGAGAAGTGGCTTGCCTCAGGGTTAATAAACAACTAGGAACTTGTTGGGTTGAGAAACTACTGGTTAGGTTGAGGCTCTCATGTACTAGCTGGGGCTGATAAATGCTAAGTGTAACCATGGGGTTGATAGCACTGGGGTTAGCACCCATTGATAAAATACTTGGATGAATGTACTCTTTACTTGTATAGTAGCTAATCCATCTAATAAACCTCCCATTGTGCATATGTAATCCATTTATAGAACTAAATTGAGACTCTATGTGCCTTACTTGAAACCTTGGTGGTTGTTGTGTGATTTTTTGAGGTCCCTATGGCGTTACAACGAGGAGTTGTAGAGATATAACTTGAGAAATGGACCCTTGCCATGTGTGACTAGTTGAGAAATCCTGAGAAATTTACCTCCTTATAATTTGAATTTGGCTCGGGGGTGGTCAACTACAAGAAAGTTTGCAATGTAGTTGACCTATGGTTGGGTGGAGAGTTGAAGTCCCATCCTTAATTTCTAGTCATTTAGAGATATACGATAAGTGATTACTTTTATATTTGATGCATCTGAATATTGAATGTTATTGTGGTATAACATTGTTTATGTATTGGCAATGCCATTGTGGAAAGTGTATTCCTTGTATGCATTTGCAATGGTATGTACTACAGTATTATGCATACAAATATTAGGGACTGGAAGCTCCCTATGTATATTGATATGTTTTCGAATTACAAGGTCGCTACATAGCCTATGATGTATGTTAAGAATGAAAGTTCATTGATATGGTGCTTAAAAGCAATGATCATCTTGTATGTAGATATGTATAATCGTTGGAGTAGTTTTGTGCTTGGGCACTGTCAAGTTTTGGTTGTTTTAAGGGCTTTATTTTTCTTGTTTAAGTGAACATTGATTCAAGATGAGTAATTATTGATCATGGATTAGAGCAAAGTTGGAATCATGCATTTAAGCATGGTTGTTCCATGGGCATGGGGAGGTTAATCAAGACCTAGATAAGCAGGCCTGGTGCTATTGTAGGTGCATCTGTAGAGAAAAGTAGCCATGTATTTGGATTGAACATGATGCTCAAGTAAAAGGCATTCTTGTTTTGTCATGAATATGTTTTATTCATGGTTCGTGCTTGTGAATTTAGTAAGTGGATGAATCGGTGTGGGTTGATGTGATTAGGCATGGTTGGGTTAGACAAAGTTCTCAGAGAACCCTGGTTGAATCCTTGGAAGGGTTACATAAGAATCCATAAAGTCATTCTAATGGTTAATGAAAATAGCCTATAGTGGCTACTTTGTAGTTGATCTAGACCTGTATTGGTCCATATGTACACATAATACATATAGTTATGTCGCTACTACATGATGGGATAAGTCTGGCCTGGACTTAGGTGTGTTCAGAGTGGGCCCAGTCGAATATTTATGAGGTTACAGAGGTAGGCTAGGGCCTCGATGTGCACTTAGGTCTGGACTAGTTTGGAGGGTTGAAGGGCCTAAGTGCACAAGAGTGCGGAGCTAGTTCGGGGCCCAGATGTGGCTCAGGTCCAGTCTAGTTCGGAGGGTCGAAGGGCTGAAGTATGTGAGAGTGCAGAGCTAGTTTATTACATTTATGTGGGCCCAGGTCCAATATTGTTCAGGGGTCTGGGATTTCGGGGAATTTTGGTGTCCAACTTTCATAACTACGTCAAGACCTCACACCTCGAATACATATTAATTAAAGCATTATGTTAATCTGACATGGCGTTGACATGTGGGCACCATGTGGATGCCACATGGTAGGTCTTGCATGTGTGTAAAGGTTTTAATGGTGAAATTTTGAAGGGAAATATCTCTTGATGTGGCTATTAATTTCCAATGAAATTTATATTTCTAGAAAGTTATTGATGAGCTGAGTGTGATGGTGAAGCCCAAGGTTAATTTCACTAACTTTGGGAGAAGGAAGAAATTTTGTAACCCCATTTCCATGATGAAGTAATGGAGGTTAGGTTAGAGCAAAGTAAAACCTTCCACTGAGCTGGTTTAAGCTACGGTGTGGAGGGGAACATTACACACAATTCATAAGGACACACAAAAAGTTCCTTCCAAATGATGCAAATGTGAGAAAACTTTCATATCTAATCATGATCTATTAATATAATCCAAATCTAAACATGTATTTAATAAATATGTTATATTTGGGAGAGAAACAATAAGATGCATATTAAAAATGCAACATTAATCATACATGTATGTAGTCAGAGTAAGAACATCCTTCCCAACTCCTTGGATTTAGCTCCTCTTTAGCTAATGACCACAAGTAAGGTTACCTTTTGATGGCAAGGAGTCTCTTTAAAGATTTATCAGTTCATCACATTACTATCTATATACCTAATCTCCCTTAGGAATAATTTCTCTATATAGATTTGATGAGGAGATGAGAGGGTGAATTTAGACATCTAGTTCCCAGTGAGTTCAGTGTCCAATACAAACTCCTAGACCATTTGATAGAGCATACCCATCCTTCTTGAACAAATATCTTTGGAAATGAGTAAATCCAAAAGGCTTGCAAGGTCATCACCTTTTACTAGTGCATCTAGGGCAATCATCACTCTTTTCAAGGGAGTAATGAGTGACACATCACTAATTGTTAGTGTAGTTGGATCCATGGAGCTCTAAAAATGGATTTTCCCAAGGTTAATACCTAGTATCTTAGCCTATTAACCAAGTTAGGTCCCTCAATTGATTTGAGGTGTGAAGCTAAGGTTATAACAATTCACAACAATAACTAATTTCCCAAATATTAACAAATAATCTCTTTAATCCTAACAACTAATTTCCCAAATGTTAGAAACTAATTTCCTTAATCCTAGCAACCACCCTATCTCAACAATAAGGTGTATGGCTAATATTAGATAAAATCTAACTCACTAATTCTCTAGAATCTCTAGAATATTTCATTTAGATTTCTAAGACTAGAGAACATAGGAAATTTGATTTTTCACTTTTATTTATTTAAGTGAAATTACAATATGGTATTATTTCCCACCTTTACTAAGTGGTCATTAGAAGTTGCCTCAAGCTACTTTTCACACATTCACACCTATCATGTGCGAGAAACTCATGTTCAAGTTGTATTTCTCATTACTCCCTCTTAAGGAGGAAGGAATTCTACACCAATCCAAATCTATCTTTGAATGCTTTAAACTTCTATTTTTCTAGGGGATTTGTTAGAATATTAATAACATGTTTATTTTTGGATATATATTGAAGCTTCATTGTTCCCTTCTAAATCCTATTGCATATGAAATGATATATTGTTGCTATGAGCTTGGATCGGTCATGAAACAATGGATTCTTAGAGAGTTTCATAAAACTATGATTATTATAAAAAATCTTTATGGGATCGAACTCTTGATCAAATAATTTACAAAAAAAATTGCAAAGAAAAATGACCTCATAACTTGTTGTATTCGCTACCATATACTCTGCTTCTACTAAGCTAAGTGCCACATAAGTCTACTTCTTATTAAACCAAGATATCATGATTGATCCCAAACTAAAGCAACAAACTGAGGTGCTCTTCCTCAGTGTGGATATTAGGCTTAATTAGACCATTTAATTGACACTCTTATGTCAAGTGGCTAACATCCTCACAAATAACACACCAATTAGACTTGGTGTTCCTGAAGTTGTGAGGGCATTCCCTTGCATTGTGATTTGTTAGTGATTGACAAATTTCTTAATGTACTTGCTCTTGACGAACATATGTATCTCTATCTAATGCATCACTATATTTTCAATAATATTTCATATGTTGCTTATTTGAACTAATGGTTGACTAGAGCTCATTTCACCTAATAGTCAAATTCTTTAAATATTGTTGTAAGATTTACAATTTTTGTTTTATTCTTCTCTGAGATATCATACATTCACAATGGTCCTATAATTATTTTAGTAAGCCTAATTTCACCAGGGCTTGTTCATCAATGGCATAAGGAATCTAGCTAAGGAAATCCTATATTGTTTTATCATATTCCTGAGTTATTTCTCCTAGATTTTATTTTATCTCTTTAAGATTCTAATCTACGAAGTGATTTATGTATTGATCTTTGGAAAATGTAAGGAAATTAATTTTTATTTATTTTTTTAACCATTTTTTATTTTCTCCTTTCACTTGACAAACATATGTATCTCTATCTAATGCATCACTATATTTTCAATAATCTTTCATATGTTGATCATTTGAACAAATGGTTCACTAGAGCTCATTTCATCTGATAGTCAAATTCTTTAAATATTGTTGTAAGATTTACAATTTTTGTTTTATTCTTCTCCCAGATATCATACATTCACAATGGTCCTATAATTATTTTAGTAAGCCTAATTGCACCAGGGCTTGTTCGTCAATGGCATAAGGAATATAGCTAAGGAAATCCTATATTTTTTTATCATATTCTTGAGTTATTTCTCCTAGATTTTATTTTATCTCTTTAAGATTCTAACCTACAAAGTGATTTATGTATTGATATTTGGAAAATGTAAGGAACTTATTTTTTATTTATGTTTTGACCATTTTTTATTTTCAGTGTACTTCATAAACGACATGAGGGCTTCTTTTCCTAAGGATTTGTTAAATTGACTCATTTTCTTATGCCCATTTTTTATGTCAGATGCACCCCAAAAATTTTCACATGTGAATGAATGTCATTTGGAATCTTCATATCCCTCGTAGATGGGGATGTGGTTTAGGCCCATATTGACTTTAGATCAAGAGTTTGAAGTTACATTTGCAAGGGGAATTTTCATTTTTCAACTAGGTCAAAGAGTTGATGATGGATTTGATTGTAATATGAATAATAAAGTTGATTGTTGGAAGATCAAATTGACTCGTTTTCCAGTTGCTCTACTTATATTGAATTATGCTTAGTCAATATTTCTATTTCCTTGTTTGTTGGGATTATCTCATCCACTAGAAAACCTTTATTTATATGCTTTGAGAACATACCTTTTGAAAGAACTCATTAGTTCATTGTGTCTACTTACCAATTTAGATTACTATTCCTCTTCGATAAGTAGATTAGATTGGGGGGGTGGTGGAAGATGGAGCATATTTGTGAGATCCTTAATACAAAGGACTATATTTTCCTCTCCATGACTCCCTATCAAACTTGTATCTATTTTTTGGATTTCAATCGAAATTTTATCACACAAGTTGTCATGGTCATCCATTCTGTACCACCTACTAGAGGGTTTAGGATATATTGCAACCTTTGATGGGGGAAATTTATGCTACAAGTATTAGCATATCTGTTGGAATATCAACGCAAAGTGGGTATCAATTCATCAACATCAATACTTTATATTGTACCCACTAGTTGAAGGGCACCATTTGTTGCCTCAACCAAATGCAACCTTAGACTTGTCATAGGATCCATTAGGGATCCTCCTCTGAAATCTAGTTGGTCATTGCTAAACTTAGAATATCTGAGTGCACTAGTGATCATGTGAGCTCCTATGATTCATTTCTATGTGAACTTCGGGGATCCATCACGTTACACATTTCTTCCCATGTCCTTTTCCTTTTGTCCCATACTATATTTTGAATGTCAATTAAAATTTTGTAATACTACATTTGACATGTAGTCTTTCTCTTTGATTCTTATTCTATTATATATTATCTTTCTATCAACTTCCTCCTTGCATCTGGAATTATTCTCCTTGGTGTGTTCCATTGGAATTATTCCATCTTAGACATCTCACAAATCATCAATTGCCACATTTCTGACCCGACTTACTCTAAGTTAGTGATGGTGAACAAGATGTCCATGCTCATTTTTGTAAGAAGAAATCCTAGGCTTCATGTGTGTTGGATTGTACGAATGTTTCCCAGTTGTTTTGACATTCCTCTCAATTAGTAGTTGGTGGCTCACACTAAGGAGCTCAATATTCGACAATATGGCCAACTCCTTTATCTAAAAGAAATTTTTGTAATAAGGAAGGTATAGTGCAAAAGAATCCATCGTGAATATTGTCGTAATTTTTTTGTTTGACAATATCAACTTATGTTCCATCTTTGATTGCTTTTTCTTCACAATTATCTCGAGTGATTTTCTCAATTCACTAGTGTAAATTATTCACCCTCTCTTGATGATTTTTAACATCAATTGATTGACATTTGGAGTACTTTTATTCACCAATAGATTGGTTAATGTATTTACTTACTTCTTTAGGAATAACTTCCAAAAATCACTTGTGGGTTTTTTGTGAAGAATTGTGCTCTTGCTTTAGACAAAATCGATCAATTTCTTCTTGCATAATTTTCAAGATAATTGCTGATCTTGCACTCACACCACTCACGAATCTCTTCGAAAACCAACATCTATGTGTGCATGATCAACCATACTTGAGTTTAGGAACTACTGATAATGAAACCATGTTGTAATCTAGGGACTTGTAAGGAACAATTACTAGTGAAATCCTAGAGTAGAGTAATATTCAACAATACACATACTATTATACAAAACAATACAATTATAAGAGATGTAAAATAATAGAAAGTAATGGTAGAATCAACAATATGCACTTTATTATTATTCATGATGACAACAACAACAACTCTTTCTCTATTATAGAGTCACATATTTATGCTTGAGGAATTAGTTATTAGGGAGTTGTAACTAGGAAAATATTAAGCACCATGCACTAACCCAATGGTTGGTTTACTGCATTTCAATCATGTCCATTGAATATCACATTATTCCCATCCAATGAATAAGACGGAAGACAATAAATCAATCATTGGCTTGCTGCGTGATGGTTAATATTTGTCATTGCAATTGTCTAACTACCTTGGTTGATTGACCTGACTATGCAATTGAATGACTTACACTGTTCGACTAGATGATTTACTGACTTACATATCCAACTTGGTTGATTGGCAGGTCTAGTTGACATAGTAGATTGGCCCTTCCAATAGTATCCTTTATGGAGAGAATATGGTGATGAGGATGCACAAAAGATGGTGGTTAACAAAAATAGTAGTATGGTAGAGATAGACAAGAGAGCCAAGTGTTCGCGTTATGTGCTCTAGAATTTGGCAATATTTGGCAATGTTGAAGTGCATAATCTATGTAATTAGGAGGAGGACTAACTATCATTATTCCATTGACAAGAAGGGCACATGTCAACAAATCACATTCCATTAAGTTAGGTAATGTTGGGTAGCGTTAGTGTGAGCCAATTTTCACTTTAAGGAAAGGATTAATGGTCTTGTCGATGTTAGCTAAAGAGTTGAGACATTGACTGAGGGGATTGACAAAAACATCATATGTCAACATTGTGCATTATGTAAGTATGATGGCATTTTTGTGCAATTTAATTGCAAACATGATTTGATTAAGAGAAGAATTGATGCCTTATATCGATTCCACAAAATGGATGGTAAAATGGTTTGGAACATGAACCAATATGCTTGAGCATCATGAAATGTTGGCATCCAACCGTTGGCCATGTCAAGAAAAGAAGAACCATGAATGTGAATGTGAATATAACAAAAATGTTGATAGGCTACAATGTAGCAAGTCATGTTGAAGCAACTACAAATATTTAGGTTGCTTGGAACTATAACAATTTGACTTTTCATTTTCTAGGGATGAAATTACAAACATAACAATAATGAAATAAAACATTAAGGTGGTTTGACATTTCAGGAAAAATAATAAAAGTTTACTTTAGTTGAGTGTTGTCCCTAATAGAGATTAGAACCTCTTTAAGTGAATTGGACTGCCAATTATTCTATCCAAACTCAATAATTTGACTACAAAATAAAATAATATAATCTCTATTTATACATACATCATTATTGCATGAAACCATAATATTTCCAAAAACAAATAACATTTCATTTAATCATACAATTATTTATTAATACAAATTACATAATATATTTCAATGCCTTATTATTAATTATTAATAACAAAATTTATCTATAATAATATATTTCATCTATTAAAAAATATCGATATAAATAAATAAAATTTCATTTTATAATATAATTATTTGTTAATACTTATTATTAATAACCAAATTTACCTATAATATCAATATATTTTATTGAATAAAAAATATTAATACAAGTGCATGGATGATCATACATAGACAAACAATAATAAGACCCACATCATCTCCTATGAGCAAGACAATTCCCTTACTACTTTATGGTACTACAATGACATCATAAAGTGTGTTTCATCTGGTAAACTCATTACCCATAAAATTTCATTTTATATATAATTATTTGTTAATACTTATTATTAATGACAAAATTTACCTATATTTCATATAATAATTTTTTTTAAATATAATAAAAAATGCAATATGCGTACAAGTGCGTGGATGATCATGCTTAAACAAACAACAATAAGACCCATAATATCAATATATTTGATCTAATAAAAAATATTAATACAAGTGAATGGATGATCATGTATAAACAAACAGTAATAAGACACCCACATCATCTCCTATGACCAAGACAACTCCCCTTACTACTTTCTGGTACTACAATGACATCATAAAGTGTGTCTCATCTTTGGTAAGCTCATTACCCAAATGTATTCATACAATCATATACTCTAATATTAATACAAGTGAATGGATGACCATGTATAAACAAACAGTAATAAGACACCCACATCATCTCCTATGACCAAGACAACTCCCCTTACTACTTTCTGGTACTACAATGACATCATAAAATGTGTCTCATCTTTGGTAAGCTCATTACCCAAATGTATTCATATAATCATATACTCTAGACTCGTTCCATAATTTAACATAAGAATAAATATATTGAAAAAACAATATTTTATAACAAAATTAATATTAACTAAAAACATAAAATTATAGCTACAACAACATACATTGTCAACTTTAGTGTACGATCAATTTGGTACTGGTTAGATCCATCCTGCAATGTTTTCATTGACTGTTGGAGTACTTCTTACTGTTCTCATCTCCCAAGTATTCTAACCAAACCGATACAATAGTGTTCGACCCTCAAATCCAAATCATTTATTAAAGGAATCCTTTATAGTGAACTGTTAGATACAAAAGGGATCCTAATTGTTTCCATTTTGATGCCATATATAAGATAACAAAGCATTCTTAATTTTATTTCTGGCTAGTTATCTAAAACATGGCTTTTGGAACTAGTTCATACACCATATTTGTGTATGTTATTGAGATGTATGTAAGTGCTAATTAGGCTTATATTGGAGTTTGATAGGTATAAAATTGCTCCATAAAATTGATTATCTATATATATGGAGATTTGTAATAATGGTGATAATCATATTTTAAATATAGAAAGAAGAATGATAAGAGAATGAAAAAAAAGAGGGTTGTTATATGTGATAAAGGTAGCGGTAATAAAATAAGTTGCAAGAAAAGACATAAGATAGAAATTTTCAAGAAAGAAGAAGTAGAAGAACATTATAAAGGCCTTTAGAAAAGCATAAGTTTGGATCTGTTGTTGATTCTTTTAGTGGAGTTGTACCAAAGTATAAGGATAGTGTAAGAATTTTGTTTAACAATCTTATTAGGAGGATGCTCATAAATTTTAACAAAGGGAGTAAGATGTAGGAGCATAACTTGGGGTTCAAGCAATCTTACTTGAATCAGAAATAATAATTATTTTGTACTTTTGTTTCAATGCATTCTTTTAGCTTTGTTTGGGCTTTGATTGCGTGTATGTCACTACAAGAGGCCTGACAAGGTTAGATGAGGGATTCAATTTTGAACATTGAGTTTATTTAATAGTTTAAATAACTACAAGTTCAAGTTTAATGGTGAAGATTTCATGGTTAGATACATAAACCAAGAGAGATATCTCATGGCTAGTGTATTGACTATGACAAGGATGCATAAAAATTGGTCGCCAACAAAGAATAGTAGCATAGCGAAGACTAACAAGAAATTCATGTTTCTACATTACACACTTTGGAAATTTTGATAAGGTTTAGCAGGGTCATAGAGGGAAAATTGCTTGATTAGGATAAGTATCAAAGGTCTTGATTCAATTGACAAGAAGGAAGCATATCACCAATTCACATTCTAGAATGTGAGATAATGTTTGGTAGGGTCAACATGTATCAATCATTTGATAAAGGGAAGGATCAATTAGGGAAAGTTTGAGGGTCTATTATTCACAGGTGGTCTAATTTTCCATGTGTTTTTCAAAAAGAGATTCACCAATTTCCATTATTTCTAGAAATTATTCACTCAAAATTTATAGTATCAAAATTTATTACCTTATAAGTCATCGAAAATTTACAGAGACTATATAAAATCATTAGAAATTTAAATATTTTTACAAAAATGTCGCCAAACATTCTATAGTTTGTATGTAATTAGGGACTAATACTGATTTTCTAGGGTTTCTAAAGTTTAAAATAAATTTTCATCCTTCAATTTTCCCTAGGATCAATGATCCTTGTTAACATGAGGTAAAGGGTTGAGGCACTGGTTGAGTGCACTAATAAAAATAGTCAAAAATGCACATTGCATAGGTATGGAAACATCTGGTGAAATTGAAATACACACATTATTTGATTATGAGGAAAATTGTTGGGTTGTAATGCCCTTATGCAGGGGAAGAAGAAAGGGGTTAGAACATGAGCCATTGCAATTGAGCATGATGATGTGTTGGCATCCAACCTTTGATTACCTAAACAATATAAGATATATGAATGTGGATGTGATTATACCAAAAATGTGATGAGGGTCCCAAATAGCGAGGCATTCCAAGGTTATTATCAGTAATTGGGTTCCCTAGAACTATAACAATTTAATTATTAATTTTATACAAATGAAAATATAAATAGATCATTAAGAGAAGGAAAGACCAAGGGTAGTTTAAAAGTTTAGGATAAAGAGTAGATGTTTGGCTCAATTGAGTTTTGTAATTTAATTTAGAGAGACTGTGACTCTCTAACTAAATTAGGCTCCTAAACATTGTATTTAGGCTTGATAATTTGACCACCAATGGAGCATAATATCTATTTTCTTCTTTTTAATGAAGTTCATTATCTATTTATGAATCTTTCTTACATTGAGTATATATGAGTGTATAATATGATAAGTGGTTTTGACCCAATACCATTAATATATGAAACCAATTGACATTTCTAAAAGTAAATAACATTCTATTCATTCATGTAACTGCGCATAATATACTTAAGCACCTAAAAAAAAGTCTAACTTTTTCCATAGCAACATTCACTTGTAATATCAACACATCCACTATAAAAAAAAAGCAGTATTTATTAAGGTGCATGATTGAACATGCAAACATTAAAATGACCGTGAGACCCACATCATATATGTTTACGACTAAAACAATTCTTACCACTTTGTGGTACTACTATTACATCATATTCTATAGTCTCATGATCAATATGTGCATTAATAACTACAAATAAGTACTATTTTCTGTAATGTCATGATCTATATGTACACCAATAATTACAAATAGGTATAGATATATTTATTGCAAATTTGTTCAATAATTTAACATAAACATAAAGTGTTGAAAAGATAACATTTTACGTATATTAAAAAACATAAAATTATAATCAAAACAATATGCAATATATATTTTAATATATTATCATTATTGTATTTGTTAAATAGTTTTATAGTTTTTTTTTAAAATATTATATTTAGGGTTACTTCTTATTCTCCTCATCCTTAAAATATTTTAGACTATTTAATTCTATCTCGTTGACATAATCACTTTCCATTTTACTCAAATCTAAATTATTTAATTAATAGATTTATTCACCAATAAATTTTAAACATCAAGAGGTACTCACGTTATTTTCATTTTGATGCCATCTACACTATGCAACAAACACATTCATAAGCTTATTGTTTACTATTTGTAGACATGTGGCTTTTGAAACTAGCTCATACCCCCATATACATATATATACATATATGTATTACATGTATGTTGGGGTTTGATACACGGTGTATATATGTGGGAAATTATTTTATGAGATTGATTAATTAAGGATGGTATATATTGAATTTTGTGCTTGATAATCAAAGATAAAAATTATATTTTTTTGGATTAAAATTGTGTTAAATTCATTGCATATATATGAATATGTATATGGGTAGTTGTTAACTCCAAAGTTTTTTTAAATTGGTTGAAACATGTTGTTAATGGCAAGGTTACAAGTTCCAATTCGATTGAGATGATATATATCTATATATATATATATTGGGGATTTGCTTTATGAGAATGATTAATTAAGCATTGCATAATTGGTGGTGGATATTGTCCCTTATT
Source organism: Pinus tabuliformis (assembly GCA_031772625.1). Lineage (NCBI taxonomy): Eukaryota > Viridiplantae > Streptophyta > Pinopsida > Pinales > Pinaceae > Pinus > Pinus tabuliformis. The sequence continues at coordinate 1,403,136,949 of CM062820.1, read as the reverse complement.
CAATTTTTTTTAGAAAAAGTAAGGATTCTTACCAATTTTTCTTTCAAAAATAAAAGTATAATAGTAGTTGAATATACACTACACATATCTATAGAATTCAAAGATTTTGAGGAAGACGGGGATTCTCACAAAGTTTGAACCTTCAAAAGAAGAAGAAGAAGGTACATTAGTAGTTGAATATGCTTTACACATATATAAACAAGGGTATCACAATTCAAATATTCCTTGTTTATATTGAGATCACATTGGTAAAATACATACATTGCATATTAAGGTTCAAATATGCATTGTTGATGTATATTATTTTTTCTTTGGTATATCAAAGTTTCCTTTGATTACTAATACAATAGATTATGCATTTTGGATTTTATACCAAGAAAAAAAACAACAACAACAACAACAGCAACAACCATTATAAGCATTGACAAAGTTCAAAATCTCATTTGTTAATTACCAAAATTCCCATACAACTAATGACTTAGTTGATAGACACATTTTTAACAAAAGATAAACATAAAAAAAGCAAAGCCTTAGGCCTAAGCACAAATATTGAGAAATCATGCAACAATACATAGGAGCTTAGTATTGAGAAGTGACTCAACATAATCATTGGTGTTTCACCCAATCAAAAGAATTAACTTGGCTTCTACAACAATATATTACTAATCATGGTTATAGGGTTCAACTATCTTCATTACCTCCCATATATAAAGGGGCATGGTTGGGGATTTATGATTACGTTGTGTGGGAAGAAGATAGTTTTGCCTCTATTTTCTCCGCTTTTTCATTCCACATCTAGCTCGATGGAGTGGCTCACTCCTTTACCTTTAGGGTTTCTTCAATTGAGCTACTTTTTGCAAGGACGTGCCAAGAGTCTTTGCTACTTTTGTGTATACATGACCTTGCACCAAAAAGTCTAGAAGTTATTACAAATGATCTATTTTCACCTAGATTTTCTGTATTTAAACAATTATTTGTAAGGACAAACCACGCATAATAAAGTGTCAACCAATGAGACAAATTGTGAAGTCTCCTTAATTAAAACAATATCTTTACTTCTTCCTCAAGGAAAAAGTATTTTAACATGAACATGATGTGAAATAGCATGACAATATACATCCAATGGAGTTTGCCTCTTAAGAAAGAAACTTTCCAATGGATGGTTGCATAGAGAATTTTACTACACCTTAACTTCAAGAAAACTTAATAAGGGAACAAACTAGAGTCTACAAGGGAACAAAAACAAAGTATATGTTTCAACATTTTAGTGCACATCCACCTTAGGGAAGTTGTGGATTCTAAACAACAAAGTATGTTAGCTTCCTTACTGCAAGAAGACACCCATGATTAAAGACCATACAAACATTGTTTTATTGGGTTTCCAGACATTATCTAACCTAAAAAACCATTATTTTTACTTAGACTTCGCCTCCATAACTTATTTAGGGAAGTATCAAGGATTTATAATATATGCACAACCACCTATGGTCATAGTTTAGATTACATTTGGTGAAGAGTTTAGATTAGGTCCACTTTCAATCTCACCACTAAGTTAGAGGGGGTTGACGACCTAATTTAAGGAAGAAACTAAGAATTAAATGCGTGATGCATTTCTTGTGAAACCTAAGGGTCATGCATAACATATTTTAATCTACTTTGATAATGGAATCCACTTGTTATAATGGTCATTAAAACATAGTCAGAGTTTTACCCACATGTCTCTTGAAGTTAAAAAAAATGGCTTAATGACCTCAAAATATTTCCAAAATAGATTACAAAAGAACCTTTTACATTTAACCTAACATGGTTAGTTGTGAGTATTTAAAACATAAAACCTTGATTAACCAAGGAACTTTTTCCTTTCACATAGTTTTACATAACATGGTTGGTTGCATACAACCACCTATGATCATAGATTAGATTACATTTGGTGAAGGCTTTAGATTAGGTCCACTTTCAATCTCACCACTAAGTGGAGGGGGTTGACGACCTAAGTTAAGGGAGAAACTAAGAATTAAATGCGTGATGCATTTCTTGTGAAACCTAAGGGTCATGCATAACATATTTTAATCTACTTTGATAATGGAATGCACTTGTTATAATGGTCATTAAAACATAGTCAGAGTTTTACCCACGTCTCTTGAAGTTAAAAAAAATGGCTTAATGACTTCAAAATATTTCCAAATTAGATTACAAAAGAACTTTTTACATTTAACATAACATGCTTAGTTGTGAGTATTTAGAACATAAAACCTTGCTTAACAAATGAACTTTCTCCTTTCACATAATTTTAGCATAACATGGTTGGTTATGAGCATTTTGAACATAAAACCTTGTTTACTATGGAAGTATTAAAAGAAAAAGGTAGTTTAAATGATTGTTTTTTTTAATTTTCTTTGGGATAAATTTTTCCATGATTTTTTCTAGAAATCTTATTAAATATTTAAAAAATATAGTTTTAAGTTGTTGAGTTTGTACAATTAAAATACCATGAAAAAATTTCCATAATATTAAATGCATTTCTTATATTCAAACATACAATTTAAATGACAAAACATTACCATCTTAACTAAAAATAATATAACTAATTTGATGAAAAAAACTAAATATCATCTTTTTAAATTCTTCCCAAAAAAATCCTGTTCAACAACCCTATCTTCCCAAAACTTTTGCTACTAGAAAGAACCAACCAAAACCAACCAATGTGATGAAAAGGGCCTGAACATGCATGTGAATCCGTACATTACCCAAACCTCCCCGGTCTGTGAAGGCGTAACAAATATGGCAACTCAACCTATGAAATTCGTTCAGGAGACGACCTGATCTTCTAGATATTTGATGAGAACAGAGGGAGCCAAAACAGTAATAGACATGTGAAGTGAGGGAGATATGATATACTTTGTTATAGCATATTTTAATTATATAGTTACTGTGCTGCTTTGTACTGGGTCTTCCTGTTTTGCTTGTGGACATGACCAGACCACCAATTACCAAGTGGCAGGAAGGCATTTAAAAGTGCCGTTCAATACTTGTACACTTCAACCTTGTCGTTTCAACTTTTGTCCATGACAATTCAAACAAAGGAATGGGGCCCTTTCCCATGGTGCCTGGTATGGATCGTACCTACGCACACAAATAAAGGTCCTCAGCTTGCTCCTGTAAACATAAAATAAATTTATGCTGACATAAATGGAAAGTGTACTTCAGAACACAAATAGCAAGCGAGATCACATGCCGCCTGTTCTGTACCTTATGAAATATAATACATTTCGAGACTCTTTGGTATTGAATGAGCACAGCAGGAGCATTTGGGAATGTGTGCGCTGTGTTTGAGAGTTAAACCCTGGCTTCCAGAGCTTTCCTCATTACGGGAGGTTTGAACGTTTTGGCTTTTAGTTTAGAAGTAGGAAAAAGTTATAGCTGTTCAAGTTTATATATAGTTGTGTTTTTCAGAAGTGAGAAAATTTATTATAATTTAGTTGTCAAACCAGCAGTGAGGACAAGTATCTTTAGTTGCTATTTGCGAATGCAAGCTGACTCGTCATTCTTATTCAAGAAAAATCATGCCACTCAGAATAATATCCTAAGAAGAGAAGCTTTTAGCCAAACAAAAACAACTTTAGAATATATCCATAGCAATGTTGTTTGTGAAACTATCACAATAACCATATTTCTAATTATTTTTCTTTATACTTATAGTAATTAGGTAGTTTCTCTAAATATATTTTTTTCCTTTAGTTTACAATGGGTTTTTTTCCTTTAGTTTACAATGCATTTTGCTCAAATTTAACAGGAAACTAAGTTATTAATATTATATAATTTATGTGTAAAAAAATTGAATTTATTTATATATTAAAAATGTAATTTAAGTAATATAAAATAATAGTTTTTTTTGGGTTAATAATCATATCATTTCATTGTTATTTTTAATTCAGTAAGAGAGTATTAAATTTTAAATGGATGGATAGTTATGTTTGTTAAATTTAATTATTATAATTATTATTACTGTAACTCCACCAACTCAACCAATTAACTTAACGTTTGGGGTTGTTTAGAATTATTTTGTTAGTTTGTAAAAATATAAATTTTTATTTTGATTATAAAATTTTAAATCTTAAGATTTTAATCTATTTTTCTTATATTTTTAAATCTTGAGATTTTAACCTATTTTTCTTATATTAGGAAAAAAAAAATCTTTTAGTTAATAAAAAATATTTAAATTTTGTTTTTAATTTAAATATTTATCTAAAAGAAAATAAAAAAAGTCCAATTAATTATTTTTCAAATAATGTATATTTTTAATAATTTACTTTAATTTTATAAATAGAATTAAAATACATTATAATCTTATTTTCCTTATACATTATGTGTGTGTGCGCCTAAGGAAAACTTCAATTTTATTCATATTGAACAAAACTACATATTGTAGATACTAGAAAGCATATGCTTAAAATAACCTATTTTGGAATCCAAGATCAATAACAACTCATCAAAGAGTTAATACAAATCTACTCTCTTCTACCTTTCTTTTTTTCCACTTTCCTCCAACCATTAGAGTTGGGACTGGAAGACACAATAGATATTTGAGTTTCTTTTACATTTGCTAGAAATTCTTTATCAGAATTTGAATTTTATAATGAATGGATTCTTTTGGTACCACTTATTTCTTTTTCAGATGGGATTTTCTCTACATGTTGCTGCTAAACTGGAGGTATTGGAATTATTGAAGAATTATGTTCAACATCACTCTTCTACATGGATTCTTGGGTTTTCTGGACATTGTTGTTTGAAGTTTTTCTGGGATTTATGCATCCTTTGCTTCGACTTCATGAGATTCTGCAAACTGCCAACCTTTTGCCTTTGGAGCTTGTCGCTTTTTCCTTTTTGGATCCATTTTTGCTTGTGGACACTCATTTTGAAGATGTCCAGTTTGTAAGCACATACGACAACGAAACGTTGTATTCTCATAATAAAGAGGCTGGGACCATTTCAGATTGTTGTGTAACAAAATAATTCTATCAGGTAAACATTTACTGAGGTCTACCTCTACACATTCTAGAAAAAGTGAAAACATCTTTTGAGACTCTATTTGCATCCACTTTTAGAAACTTCCCCAAGGAATTTCCTATCCTTGTAATACTAAGTGATGTCAAAAATGCAAGGGAAGGTTATGTAATCGGACCCATACTGGAATTTTGGAGACCACCATGGTATTTGCATCAAAATTCGAGAACCAAGGTATTAAGAAGAGACCCGCATTGCCCCAGAACCATGGTCCCTTGTTTAATACATATTTCAAATTTGTTTGTGTCAAACTTTACAATAAAAAAATCTTTTGAACATAGGTGAATTTCACAGTTTTCTGTCCAGGTAGAGAAAATCCACTGATGTAAGCTCTTTGATTTGGGTCAGAATCCATTAAATCTGCATATAATTGCTCTTTCATTGAAATTTGAGTGTAGTTCATTGACCTCTAGCAAGTTAATTGTCATAGTCGTCACCTAGTTCATATGCTCCACAAAATAGGGACTAGGAATATTGGGACATTGTTCTGCATTAATTTTCGGATGGGTCTTCCCTTTAACTGCAGCTTTGAAGGAAGTCGGGCCTTTGGAGCTAGATCTAGGACAACCTCCAAGAAGTAGCATGTTCGGGATGATGGTTGAATCGAATGCAATGCCATAGTCTAGCAACTTGATTCCCTCTTGTAGAGATTTCCCTGCGTAAATCAAAGTTTGGAGTCTTACTAGAATACCCAGTTGTTCTTGAATCTTTTGCTTCATATATTATACCCGATCCTAGATCCAAACCCTCATACACGTTGATTTCTCTCTCAGTGTTTTAATAAATATTTGGATCGGTCCCCCTTCAATCATATTTGGGGGTTGGCAACCCAAATCCATCCTCATATTGGTCTCAGCGGAGTGTTTCCCTTGGAGCTCTTTCCCGTGTATAAACGTCTCCACATTCTTTGCATTCAGATCCACGATGGAATGTGTTAAAGTCCAACCCTAACGCCTTTATTTATGTAATAAGCCCAATGGGTCGAGTCATAGTCATAGTTAGTTAAGAGAGTCAATAAAGACCATATTAATAATTGTAAGTGGTTGACCCGCATTAAGAAAGGGACCACAATGAGTTCCAAATGGACAATAGTTAATAAATAAAGTGGTTAACCCATGTTATGCAAAGGACCACTAGTCATTAGGTTGTTGGAGGTCATTTAGCTATAAATAGTCGTAGTTAGTAATGGAAAGATCATCGAGTCTTATTTGTAATCGATATGCACTCTACTGGAGGTTGCCCCCTCATAGAGGCAAGTGAACATTGAATCTGTTTCTGAATAATAAAATACTTGTTGTTTTTCTCATTTTATTCTATGTTTTGGGTTATATTTCTTCGCATTTCTAGTATTCTAGAATTTCTCGCAGGTCAAGAGAATAACAAGTGGTATCAAAGCACTTTCCTGGGCTGGTTATTCCTCCAATTTTCATAGAATTTGTTTAGGCTAGAAACATTTTCTGACGTCTTTAAATCGCAGGATCTGTCGTTGAGTGCATAAACCTGCGAATTTGGGGAGGCATGCACGCAGGAACTACAAGAGGTGGTCATGCTTGTTGGACTCCCTTGTAACCCCTGTGGGTACCCCTTCGAGTAGTAGCGCATTAGACAAAACCACGCATGGACTGCACTTCCACGTACCCTTGGGTATATCGGAAGCCCCCTAGGCTCACCTGAAACCTAGCCTTAGATAAGTCGTCAATCGTCTTGCTGCTACAATACATTGAGAATAGCACTCAGGGAGATTACTCGCACGTACGATAGGGTAGTCGGGTAGTACGACTAAGGGTACGGTCGATCCTCCTTAGTTAGTGCCCTGAAAGATTGGGTTGAGTACTATTGTTGGACCCTTGTGTATATTGTGATCTGTAGCACCTGACACTCCTTTGTGACCATAGTTCCCTCTGCTCTTTGAAGATCACCCACTATCTTATCTTCCATATCAGATCCAACAGTTGGGGTTCTGCTGCTGCAGTGCAAATCAGATCCAACAGTTGGGGTTTTATCGCCGTCGTACAAATCAGATCCAATAGTTGGGGTTCTACCGCCGCTATGCAACTCACATTTAGCAGTTGGGGTTTCACAGTGTCGATCAGACTCTTTGTGCAGTGAGGCTTGCTGCTACTACAGTCTGAGCCCTATTTTCGCAGGACATTGGGTAGGATCAAGTTTTTTGGAATTCGACCACTGCAGTATTGATCAGCGGTAAGTAAAACTCCTTTTGGAGTAAAAAAGCTTCGGGATGCTTGATTGGGGATGCTTGCAAGAGACTTAGCCCATAAGCTTCAAGACAACGATATGATCACAGTGGTACCATTCACTTGTCAGCCTCAATTTTCCGGTGGTCCCAATTTTTTCCGAAGTGACTTCAAGTGACCCCCACCAATAGATTCCATAGCTCGCCCTTTTTCAAAGAAGACTACTCTTAAGTAATTGACTGAGGGTTGTTTATGGTAGGTACTAGATCTCAAGTCATGGCCTATGATAAGAATGAGAGCCTTGAAAAAAGGTTGATGAGTTCTAGGGCAATATGAACCAAATTACCACCACACTTTCACAACTCACCAATATGATACAGAGGTCTCATTAGGGGGAGAATAATGTTGATGAACACCTCGAAGGAGAATCTAGCCATCACATTCACTTCCATGGAAATCACCAACATTCCCACCCTTGACCACCCAAGCTGGACATGTACAAATTTGATGGCTCTAATCCTACAATATGGGTAGCACAAATGGAACAATATTTCTCCCTTAATGATATCTGCGAAGATCAAACTAAACTACGTGTGGGAGCCCTTTACTTGGACCAAGAGAGATGGCAATGGTGGCAGTGGCATCAGAAATGTTATCTCGGGAACATAACTTGGCACATGTTCTCAAAAGCCCTATGTGACCACTTTGACAAGGAATCTAATTTTTTGGGTCGTCTCACTAAGCTCTGACAGACAGGCACAGTAAAAGACTACATTGCAGCCTTTGAGACATTGGCCATCAGAACTGACGGTCTAGGAGATGACTTCTACTTGGAGTGTTTCATCAGTGGTCTCAAAGAAGCCATCCAAGCCCATGTCTAGATGCACCACCCACCTACGTGGATGGCACCATCCACCTACGTGGATGGACACCTACAAAAAATTTGTTGAGGTGGAACTCACCTTAGCTTCCTAATCCACTCGTCCAAATTTCGTAGCCAAGGGGCATCCCACCCAAGCTAAGGGCCCTACCCAGACACATTAGGTTCAAAAGGTGTCTCCAGCAGGAATGGCTGAAAGAAGAAAACAAGGATTGTGCTACTACTGTGATGACAAATACTCCCTGGGGCATAAATGCAAGGAACCAAAATTCTTTCAAAATTATGCCACTGATAATAGTTCATCTGAGGAAGCCCCACCCGTTGGGGGGCCCAAGGACGAAGTTGAGGAAACCTAGCTTGACAATGATCTCACAACTACGCCAGATGAACCAGTTATCTCACTCCATGCTTTGGCGGGCATTTCTTTGCCTCAAACTCTCAAAATCCGAGGCTTTCTTAAACATAAACCAGTAGTGGTATAAATTGATAGTGGCAACACTCATAACTTTATCCATAAGCAAGTCACTGAAGCTGTTCATTGTTTTTTATGGGAAATCATCGCCCAATTTAATGTCATCCAAGCCATTGAATCCACTACTCATATTCATCTTGAGATGCAACAGGTCTTAGACCGCCACTAGCAGGTATTTGACAAACCTAAAGAGCTTCCACCCTCTAAGGTTGAACATGATCATAGCATCCCTTTGGTCCCGAGGGCCCAACCACCTAATGTGCGGCAATACCAATATCCTTTCACCCAAAAGAATGAAATTGAAAAAATCATCAAGGAACTCCTCAAAGCCGGTGTTATTCATCCTAGCATCAGTCCTTATTCATCACTAGTGGTCATGGTGCTAAAGAAAGATGGAGAATGGCGCATGTGTCTGGAATTTCAGGCCCTCAACAAGCTCACTATCAAAGACAAATTTCCTATTCCGGTTGTTGATGATCTTCTTGATGAACTACATGGTGCTCAATTCTTTACCAAGCTAGATCTTCGCTCTGGCTATCACCAAATACGCATGAAGGAAGTAGACATTCCCAAGACTTCCTTCCGAACTCATGAAGGCCATTATGAATTCTTGGTCATGCCATTTGGTCTCTGTAATGCTCCATCTACTTTTCAAAGCCTCATGAACCACCTGCTAAAACCATATCTTCGAAAATTTGTCCTCGTCTTCTTTGATGACATTCTCATCTACAACCTAACCTGGGACAAACATCTTTAGCATGTAGATCTGATATTGCAATTTCTTCGAAATCAAAAATTATTTGTCAAATTATCTAAGTTCTCTTTTGGCGTGGAAGAATTCGAGTATTTGGGACACATTGTGGGTCGTGAAGGAGTGAGGGTTGATCCCAAAAGGATACAGGCAATGCAAGATTGGCTCCAACCAAAAACCCTGAAGATTTTGAGGGGATTCTTGGGTATCACTGGCTACTATAGCAAATTTGTCCGCAATTATGGTCGCATTGCTAGACCCCTCACTAATCTTCTCAAGAAAAAATCATTTCTCTGGACTAATGTAGCTTAGCAGGCATTTGTGGCTCTCAAACAGGCCAGGTGCTCCACTCCCGTATTGGCCCTACCAAACTTCTCCAAATATTTTGTGATTAAATGTGATGCTTCCAGTACTGGTATTGGTGTTGTATTAATGCAAGAAGGTTGACCTTTGGCCTTCACCAGCCAACAACTGAGTGGAAAACATCTGGGTCAATCTATCTATGAGAAAGAAATGATGGCCATCTGACATGCAGTGGACACCTGATGACCATACGTGTTGGGGTGATGTTTCCAAATCCACGTGGACCATCAAAGCCTAAAATATTTTTTGGAGCAATGTCTATCATTGCCACAACAAAATAAATGGTTGGCCAAAATGCTGGGATATGATTATGAGATAATTTACAAGAAAGGGCATGACAATGTAGTAGTTGATGCTTTATTGTGCCAATTTGAGGATGAAAGCACCCTGCTATCAATCTCTCTTCCCATACCAGATTGGATTGAAGAGGCCTGCAAGGAATGGTTCTCACACCCCTCTCTCTCCCAACTTATTAATAACTTGAGAGAAGATCCTAATTCCTCAGCCGACTACTCTTGGAAGGATGATATTCTTTGCTACAAGGATTGAGTAGTTATATTGTCGGCATCCACCCTCAAAACCTATATTTGGAAGAGTTGCACTCATCTCCAACTGCAAGGCATTCAGGCTTTTAGAAGACTTATGCTCACGCTTGTTGTTCTTTCTTTTGGACTGGCATGAAAAATGACATTCTTACTTTTGTAGTTGAATGTGATGTGTGTCAACGCAACAAAGGAGAAACAGTCAAGTTACCGGGAACCTTACAACCATTGCCACTCCTTGCCTCTGTCTGGATGGATGTTTCCATGGATTTCATCACTGGTCTCCCAAAGTTGGGCAACAAATCCGTCATCATGGTGGTTGTGGACAAACTTTCTAAATATGCTCATTTTTGCGCTCTACCCCACCCATTTACCCCCACTTTGGTGGCTCAAGCTTTCATGGACCAGATCTTCAAATTGCATGGCATGCCAACTTCCATTGTGTCTGATCATGACCCCACTTTCACCAACAAATTTTGGCAAGAAATTTTCAAGCTACAAGGCACGCAACTCCAACAAATGAAGCAACATCCACTCAAACAGAAGCAGCCAACAAATGTTTGGAGACATATCTAAGGTGCTTGCATTCTAGAAAAGCAGCATCAATGAGTACAATGACTACCTTTAGTTGAATGGTGGTATAATACTAACTATCATGAAGCCACCAAGATGACTCCATACGAGGCAGTGTATGGCCAACTCCCACCTTCACCTATTTCTTATATCCCTAGATGTTCTAAGGTGCAGGCAGTTGATCAACTCCTATAGAACTGTGCCACCATGATAGCTCATCTCAAAGATAATCTACATCAAGCTCAGAATCGAATGAAGCAACAGGCAAACCAACATCATTCCGAGCGCACATTTCAAGAAGGGGATCAGGTATTCCTGCGACTGCAACCATATAAGAAAACATATCTCAAAGAAAAGGGCTACCAGAAACTAGCACCAAAATTCTATGGACCTTATCAGATACTTCAACGCATTGGAGCAGTCGCCTACAAACTGGCCTTGCCACCAACTTCAAAAATCCATCAGGTCTTCCATGTATCATGCCTCAAGAAAGTGGTGGGGAAATTAGTCTACCTGAATTGGATGAGGAAGGCTCACTCTGGCTCAAACCAGAACAAGCACTCAATACATGTGAAGACATCTACGCCACCACACGTTCAAGGAAGTCCTCGTCAAATGGAAAGACACCTCTCCAGAAGATGCGACCTGGGAACCAACCACTATTCTTCATCAGTTTCCGCAGCTCCAACCTTGAGGACAAGGTTGCTTTTGATGGGAGAGGGCATGTTAAGGTCCAACCCTAACCCCTTTATTTATGTAATAAGCCCAATGGGCTAAGTCATAGTCATAGTTAGTTAAGAGAGCCAATAAGGCCCATATTAGTTGTAAATGGTTGACCCATATTTAAGAAAGGGACCACAATTAGTTGCAAATGGGCCATATTTAATAAATAAAGTGGTTAACCCATGTTATGCAAAGGACCACTAGTCATTAGGTTGTTGGAGGTCATTTAGCTATAAATAGTCGTAGTTAGTAAGGGAAAGATCATTGAGTCTTATTTGTAATCGAGCTCTTCTTTGTTAGAGGTTGCCCCCTCGAAGAGGCAAGTGAACATTGAATCTATTTCTGAATAATAAAAGACTTGCTATTTTTTCTCATTTTATTCTATGTTCTGGGTTATATTTCTTTGCATTTATGGTATTATGGAATTTCTCGCAGGTCAAGAGCATAACATAATGGACTAGATCTAATGTTGCGAAAACGGTTGCACATGAATCTAGCAAAAAAGAGATCTGATGACCCAATGCCTTTGCGATATGATCTGTATCAGCACACCCTAAAGATAATACCTCTGCCCAATCAACAAAAAATATCCTTCTCTCATGGGGATCCCATTCATGCACAAACTCTTGAAAATTTGCATGAAGTGATTGTTCCACTAGACTGGAAATCTTAACTAGCCATTCATGGATTTCTCGACATGCCTTGAGTTGGGAGTCAGAGACATTATCGATGATCAGATCCCAAGATTTAACAACATGCGATTTCAGATCATGAAACTTACTGACTAGGGTTTCTCTAGATCACGCCTTCTTGGGTATAACAAATATGTCCACACCCAGATCTGTGATACAAGAGTTTCCACTTCCACGAGAGACTGCAACGACGTCAACCCAATTCTCCAAGTGGATTTCTTCCAAATCTATGAGCAAGTAAAGCATATATTCTTCAAGAAATAAATCTTCCAGCGTAGATATGGATGAAAGGCTAGATTTGCAGTCCTTACACCCTTTGGTGGCCCTGCATTCCTTGGCGTCACCATCGCTGGAGATAAAAACCCTAACGCAAACGCAAATGCAAACGACCATTCTCACAATCCTATTCCAGTGATACGTTGATACCATACATGTATCATTTCATTTCATATTGTAAATTCTCAAATATTTGTAGGTCAATGGTTTGTAAATTGAAGAAAAAGGTTGAGTCAATGAAACTAAAGCACAAGGTTGAAAATGAAACATATGATCAAATTAAGTCATTGAATTGCAAAAAAGGTCTAGTTACAAACCCTTTCAAAACCAAGTTATATATGTATATGTATATGTATATGTATATGTATATGTATATATGTATATATATATATATATATATATATATATATTATATTAATAAATTAAAAACAATATTATCTGGTCCTGATAATAAACTACACTTGTTGGTTGGAAATGCCCCGGCCAAAAATTTCTTTTATGTGATTTCTACCGAAAGACTTTGCTTAATATTATATTTACTAGATTATTTTTATTAATTATAATAATATTTTATTTTTAGCTTAAATCATTGAAATTATAAGTAGATATTCTAATGGTAAATTATTTCCTTGGATGTACTTTGTCATTCATTATATTCATGTTAGTTAATTAAAAATGATTATGTTTATATTATTATTATTATTTTAAATAAATAAAATATGTTGTTTTAAATAATTATATTTGGTGTATTAGTGATAATCTATTATTTGAATTTATGGATTCTCCAGAGACTATTATTCCAATTTAAAATAAAAAATAAAAATAAAAAATTACAATCCCTAAAACAAAAAATAAATATAAAACTAAAATTTAAAATAATTAGAATACTCTTAAATCAAATTAATTTCATATTTTTGAAACTTATTGATTTAAGAGTAATTTAATTATTTTAAGATTTAGTTTTTCAGTATTTTTTTGGGGATTGTAATTTTTAATTGGAATAATAATTTCCTGAGAACCTATAAATTCAAAAAATGGGTGGTCACTCTTACAATAAATACCATAAATTCAAAAAATTGGTGGTCACTCTTATAGTAGATACCACGATTTCATAAATACCGTAAAAATCCAAAAATCTAGTGTCTAAAAACTTGAACTCATTTAGATAAACAAATTGTTCACCAAATTACTCAAATTAAAATTCTTTTAACATTTTTTTAATATATTTTTAAATACATAAAATAATTAAAACATTAAAATAATAAAAAATTGCATAATTTAAATAAATAATTACTAAATTTAAAAGGAAGGTAAGTAAAATTCAAATACTCGAACATGCTTCTTTCTTGATGCTCTACGAGATGCTGTCAAAAAATAATTTGTTCTCAAACCATCAAGGTACAGAAGTTTTTGACTTAACATATGTTGTGGCTTTTCTTCCGAGCAAAGTTACAAGGACACACAATGGTTTCAGGTTTACTGGCAAACAGCCGAAACTAAATGATGTATGCAGACAAATTTCTCTTCCATTCTGAAAGAATATTCACTTTTCTGATGTATGAAGACACATTTCTCTTCCATCCTCAATATGTACACTTTTTGAGAGCAAATTGTTTTCTCATTTTATTCCATTAACATCCATCAACATACAGCGACCATATTTAGTGCAGCATATTTATTGTGATTTGTGTTAGGTAGCTCAAAATGAGGACTGAACCCTGAGATGTGTCAGTTAAAGGTTCCCATTATAAATACAATGTGAATGGAATTGGATCACCAAACTACAGCCGACTTACTGTAACGTTATCACTGTTTTGTTCCACATGTAAATGCTTATACTTCTCCTACCTGTTGTCTTCCCAAGAAAGTGCAGGCCTGCAGAAAACGTACAGGATGATGAAGCAGCATCACCATTGAAATAGTGAGCCGTGGTCCCCGTGTGAGCATTGGAAAATGGTGGAGTGAAATCAATCTAGTTTTGTGGGATCCACTTTCCAAACTTTCACACCTCGTACCCTAACGGAAAATGTGAAAATGTTAGCAGCCTCCTTTCTTACCAATCTTAGACGACGGTGACAGACTGATTTTTTTCTTCTTTTTTTAATTTAAACCTCCATTACGCTGCAATGAATCATTGAATGTGACGTTTGTGAATATATCGATCTATTTAGGCTTTATTGCAATTTATTCCAGATATCCACTACATTGGGTTCCACCAGTTAAATTAACGTGGCCTGTCATTGCTGCAAGTGAAAGCAAAAATTGTGCAGTTCATTAGTCTTGTGTCTGTATGCATTAGTTCGAATTCTGGTGCAGTAGCAGTAGATTCCTTGTCTATCAAGAGGGTGCACAAGGTTTGTTTTTAAGGTAAATTTCTTTGTCTGGGAGATCTCCCTAACGACCTTAAGATTGCCATGAAAAGGTATTGAGAGGTGTTTTTTTTGTTTTTGCTTTGCAGAACACAGACAGGCAGGCAGACAGACAGAGACGTGATCATGGGGCGAGGGAAGATTGAAATAAAGAAAATAGATGATGTAACGAGCAGACAGGTAACTTTCTCAAAGCGCAAGGCAGGAATATTCAAGAAAGCCCACGAGCTCTCTGTTTTATGCGATGCAGAGGTGGCTGTTCTCATCTTTTCAAACACAGGAAGGCTCTACGATTTTGCTAGTTCAAGGTATATTCAGCAGTCCCAACTTAATTTTATCCATGTTAAGGATAGCGAAAATATGAAATAGTTTTTAGTTTTTAGTTATTAGTAGAAAAATATAGTAACAGAGATTCTCCATTCATCCTTCAAACTATACACCCTTTTCTTAATGTTATCTTTGTGGATATTTAATCTAGCATCGAATCTAAAATTCATCTTGAAACGTTTAACAATTCCGGGTTCCATAGAGTGTAGATTTTTGCAGTTTGTCAACATATTAGGCATAGTTTCAAGGTTAAGTGTGGAAGAATGATTTTGTTTAACCTGATTTGGTTAACCATAGTCAGTCACCCATTCAAAAATATAGAGGCATACAGAAGATGGTTGAATGGGCTCTATATCTTCTTTTGAATGTATGTCCTGATAATAGCTTAAGATAAGCATCATGCACTGGCAGTATTGCTTTAAAATGCAATATATCTGGGATATATATCATTCCATGTATTCATGAAATATATCTTGGATATATATTATTACATCTGATCAGACTCCTTAAGTTAGATGCTATATATTCATAGATATATATTAATTGAAGTCAGATGATAAGCCCAAGATATACATAGCAATCAATATAGCACTTCCCAGTGCTGGTAGTTGAAAAGATTGACTTCAACAAAAATATATCACACATAAATAAAAGCATATCACATAGTTAACCCAAAATCTGCGCTCAACTTAAATTATGTTTTTCTAATGTTAGAAACACAAAATTTTCCAACCCAAGTTGTTAAGTGACTTGATGTTTCCGATCCAATAATGTTAGAAACACAAAATTTTCCCACCCAAGTTGTTCAGTGACTTGATGTTTTCTATCCAATAATGTTAGAAACACAAAATTTTCCCACCCAAGTTGTTCAGTGACTTGATGTTTCCTATCATAGTTGTTCAGTGACTGATGTTTCCTATCCAATAATGAACTGCACTATCTAGGCTATAATTTATAGGGAGTATGATACTGATATACTGTGTTTTAGTTTTCAACTTTTCGTTCTAGTACCGTTCTTTCAGTCATATACGTGTGAGCATGAGCAGACAAGGTTAGATTGGAGTAAAAAAAAACAAATAATTAGGATGGTATGTGATGTATCATCTGCTAGGTTTAAAACTCAAAAATTCAGTTGTGGAAGGCTACTGAAGTAACTCCATAACCTGAGTGAATGTTAATCGAATATATATACCATCATTTTTCACTCCATAGCTTACAATCATGTTCACTCACTCCATAATTTGAGTGAATGTTAACCAAATATATAGATAATCTTGTAGAAACCCTTTCCTATTTCAATATTTTTTTTGATATTTATATTTACAAAATATTCATAATTTTATCTTATTTTAATAATGGGTCTAATTAGTTGGAAAATTTCAGATATTTATGACTAAAACTGTAAAGCAATTATATTTAATTATAATTTTTTTTTTTAAATAGTGAGAAAACTTATCATAACTGAGTTAAACTAGTAATGGGGTAGCTTCTCACTAGCTTCTATCCAGGAATGTAGGGCTAACTCATTACTCTTTATTCAAAGAAAACCCACACCACCTAAAATTACCCTGTTGATAAGCTATAAAGGGCAAGCTTTCACTCGTGCCATATGCCTATGGGTTTTGAAGATTGACACCTAGAAAGAGCATCTCTTAGTCAAACAAAAACAATTGGATAAATTTATTTTATCATATAGAAACTTTTATGATAATCCAAATTTTGAAATTAAATCTAAATCAAACTGAATAGGCTGAATACAACATGTTTCAAGAGATTTAAATTGTATAGTTAGGAAAAAAGATGTTCACCAAACTATAACTAAAATCTTTTATCAACCAAACAAAAACAAAAGAAAATTCTACCCAATACATAAAAATTGAAATCAAAACTAGTAATAACAAAAATCTTATTTTGATGATGAACCACACTTATTGGTTCGAAAATTGACCAAAAAATTTCTCTTTACCTAATTTTAGTTTCGATGGGGAAAATATTCATTGTTATGCGGGGGAAATGTTCATTGTTATGCGATCGTTTTCTAGGGTTAATATGTGAGATATCAGTTGGGAGATTTTGAGATCGTCAGAATATCACTGAAACTTCCTGCTATACTGGAAGCAATCATATTCGAAGTTACTGGACAGAGATCGTCAGAATATCTCTGAAACTTCCTGCTATACTGGAAGCAATCATATTCGAAATTACCGGACTTGGGTTCGAACCAAACAGTAGAAAGTTTATACTTCAAATTATCTCTGGCTTTGATTTTAATTTTTGTATATTGGGTAGATTTTTTATTGTATCTAAACCGACATGACGCACCTTTTATCATAACGTCAAGGAAAAGGAAAACCTAAAATAAATCGAGGTGTACGCTTGCAACGCAAGGAAAGAATTCATGAATCAGTAAGTTAAACGGTTTATGAATCTCAGTGGGTGGAGAATAAAGCATATATTCGTTTTGGCTGTGGGATAGAAAAATATTTTACCTAGCGAGTATTTTCAACATGTTCGTATACATGCTAACCTATTACTATAATTCTACCTGGACTTAAGTCTTCCAGTGTACTGGACCCTCTGCACCGTGTTAGATACATACACGTAATTCAAAGCCGGTTTTATGAGTCATAAAGAAGACTCCCAACCTCTGTATTGAGGTCTGAGCATTCATGGCTGTTTCGTATTTAAGCGACAGTGCACATGTCTGATGTCTATGACAATTAACAGGAGCTACTCAATCCCTCCGCTGAATTTAAGTATTAATGATTGATTAATCTCCAGAACCGCGCTTCACTCTTTCTTAGTTGCTTTGGGTCGAATGGAGACGCTTTCCGTGGCCGTCTGTGTGGCGCTTTTTTTAAAGCACCGACATGGTACTGAATCTTTTAGAGTTATTGTCCGGGTAAATGTAACGACGCGAAGTTACTTGTGGGTACTCCACCTTTGACTGACACCATGACCCGGCGATTGCCACTTCCCTGTTGCATGATTGTCCCAGAGCTCCCGTATTCATGGCACGTCGCCGTTTTCTAATGGACGATGAAAACCCTACTGTTGCAACAAATGCTTTGCATTGGAAAGTTTTTGTTTTATTAGTACGATTCAGCGATCGGAATAATCTGCAGTCTATTCGTGCAGCAAACGTTTTCTTAGGTAGGTTACTCAATGCAATTAGGGTACGAAAAGTCATTCGGCTATGAAAAATCGTAAATTTCATAATATTGTTCATGGACCAGTGAACCTGAATGACTCTCATTACTATTTCAATAATCAAAGCATCATCATATTACTAAATCTATAAAGAAAAGTTACAGGAAAATGATAATTATCTGCACAGAATTGTACTGATGATGAGTCATATTGGTTGGCCAGAAATGTCTAGGACTTATAATAATTTCAGTTGCATTGCTTGAGCCATATTGGGTGGCTGGAAATCGTAGAGACTA